>OX336888.1:1572039-2772039 GCA_946959425.1 Argyrosomus regius
AATAACTTTTCCCAGCCTGCTCTGCTTTGTTCTCAGCTGTTTTCTGCATGCGGCCGTTCAGTGTTCTTTTACCAGCCAGTGCAGCTCAGTGAGACATTTAACATGGACAGCATCAGGATAAATGTGACATTTTGCTCCCAAGGCCTCAATGTAAACCATGCCGGGGTGGCTGATGTGCTATTAGAGTTGTCAGCAGGGCGGCATATGTCGAAGTCAAGCTCCTCTTTTCTGCAGCTCAAGATGGGAACCCGTCAGCTGGAAATTACACCACCAAAGTCATCATCGGGGTGTCAGTCTTTACAAATGAGGTCGGCAGAGGCAGCCTGGCCAGAACACAATCTAGAATCACCTCCATTTGTTGCTAAGTGCAAGGATAATGGAAGTAGATGACTGTCTTCCTCGACGCTTGTTTTTTTCTGTCTAGTGAGTGGATGTGGGAGAGGAGGTGGAGGAGGTGTGGAGGCCTTGGAAGGGAGGCTGTGAATTTTGACTTCATATTGTTTCTACGCTCCGCTGCTTCCTTATCAGAGTGTGGAGGGACTGATGAGGTTTCATCATTCGTCATTATGTCCAAGACAGAAAAGGAGGGATGAGGGAGGAGATAGAAACATTAGAGAAAAGAGATATCGAAGAAGCAAAACAAAATGAGTAACAGCAGACAGTGTGAATGAAGCGGGAGCATGAACAGAAGTCAAATGAATTTTCCATCAAAAAGGCTACTAATAATGATGTATAATTGACTTAATTCAGGTCATAAATATTTATGTCTCAAATTAAATGTTTGGAGAGTGAGATTAGAATAGATAACAATGTTAGTCAGTCATTTAAATAATTTATGATTAAAAGTAAAAATGCCAAATATTTGCTAGTCTGCCGGACAAAACGAGCAGTTTGGAAAAGGCTTAAGTTCCAGTGGCTCCACAGTTTGGCTAAAAACAAGATCGAGCTCAACTCAGGGTTGTTGCCAAATGCCAAAATAATGTCATTTTGTGAAACAGCCTACTCGTATATCAGCATGTTGTGTTCACTGTAGGTGGGCAGTATATAGAGGGGTACAGAGTGCTCTACCTTTCCTGTTTCATGCAGAATATACGAGCTTGTGTGCTCAGCTTGCAGCACTGTCTGTGAATATCTTTATCATCTAATAAATCATTGATTAATGGCCGAGATATTTCATCTAATTACACACCAGATACCAGATTAGAAGAATTCAGGAACTAGGGTTAGGGTTCTTTGCATCATATCTGATGTCAAAATGAATTCCATATTGTGAGCAGAGCTTCAATAACTTGTAGGCTGGCACTATACAGACACATTACCAAAGCATCTGCGTGCATAAATATTAGCAAAAAAGACATGAATTCAATCTTTGAACAATAATAAAGTCTTTCAAAGAGCGAGTTTTCAGCATGCAGAGCAATAATTAAGAGAGAATATTAGGAGTAACATGCCCTGTAATAAAGTGTGGGATATTAATACAAATATATACCAACAAAAACATCCTTGTTCTGTGTTTCAGAGTGCTGAAGCGGGCTTGGTATTTTGTTCAAACACCAATTACACACCATACATTTGTTTTGTAGTTGGTGCTTTGATATGTGTCACCACTGACGTCAAGAGCCAAGAGCCTCCACGCTACCACGGTAACGAGTTCTGTGTTACCACATCAAGCTGAAATGAGAAACCAGGGGGTCATTACGAGTTTCAATGACTTGTACCTCCGCATGAGGCCCCCGTGATTCACGGCTCTGAAAATACACCGCTGCTCTTGTCGTTCCTTCACACAAACTGCCTGTCTAGAAATGGTACAGGCGCCTGTTCAGACGCTCTCTAGTACTGATTAAGCTATTTGTATGTGTACGAAATGGTTTACTGAGACACCTGTGGAAATGCAGCAAGAAGCACCTTTGGATTGTTTCTATTTGACATTAAAATGTTCTCCACCGTGCATATAGTGTAATTCGATAAGAGCATGTTACACTCTCTCTTCTTCAGTACCTCTTTGCCTATTAGACAGCTGACATTTGAAGTCCTGCTGGAACGTGTTCAAACTCCAGGGTTAAGCTTCATCAGACTATTGAGAGCCACGCTACGTCTCTTGTCAGAAAATCATTAGTAAGTGGGCTTCTTCAGCACGCTGGGCTTCTTTCTGAACCCTTCTTGTGATTTGAAACCTTGAGAATTTCTCCTTTGAAATTGTTGAAAGCAATTATGTGCTCGAGACGGGAGATGGCTGAATAGGGTGGGAGGTGGGGCCACTAACATTTGATTTGGAGAGTACTTTGAAGTAAAAACGGGGGTCATTGCTGCTACAAATGCGTGTAATGGCGTGTGTGTGTGTATTTGGACATGTGTGTGCAAAGTGGACGCTGTGATTCTCCCCACCTTACATAAATAATTCAGAGTCTAATAGAAGTTGTATCCTTTCAGTCTTGGTTTGAAATAAAGCTTTAATCTTGCAGACCACAGCAGACTGTGGCATTAAGGTTACATGAGGATCAGAGCAGACACTGTCATAAAAATGTAACAGAAGGACATAAAGCCACAGTACTTACAAAGATCACTCGTTTTCAGTACCTTGCACCTGTCTGACTGTGTGTATTTGCATTTAATGATGAAATATCAGAAAGCAGACCAGCCTGTAATAAAACTACTGATCCGCTAGAGGATACCGTCAGTGAAAAGCACCTATGTGTATGAAGGTTCAATATAAAGAGCAACATCGTCTACGTATGGATGTGCACGGGCTGGATGGATCAATCGCCACACCCTCTCCTTCACAATGTCAATGAGACTGCTTAAAATCAATTAGAGGGCCTATCTAGAGTCAGCGTTTAGTTTATCCATTCTGGGCTACTGTAGAAACATGGAGGTTTAACATGGCAACAAGTTTTCTTGCCTAAACCTTAAACTGAACTGCAACTTCAGCGAGCTTCATTTTGAAAGTGTAAGCAGACATTGGCTGTAAAGTATCTGAAAATCCCAAGGTGACATATTCAAAATGTTTTTGTCCAACAGTGAAAATTGAAAGATTTTGAATTTTAAAATAATATAAAACGGATAAAAGCAGAAAATACTGAAAAGTGAGTAAAGGTCAATGTTGCTTTTATCGTCTCCTGAAAGTGAAAATTGTCTTGGACTGAATGAATTGCTGCATAAAAAAAAAACAGACATGTCTCAAAAGACACTGGATGAATTCAAATACTTTTGCCAAAAGGTTTAAACTATCGTGCTTAAAGGTATAATACGAAACATTTCTGCGTTAAGATGTCAAAAAACACCAAACCTGTGTTACATATTTTGTAGAGTTGTGTACATACTTTATCCCAAATGTTTCCAACAATGTTCAAATCCAGAGAAGTCCTTGATTTTATTCGAGGTAATGCTGCATTTCATTTGGTCACCCGTCATTCCCCCTCACTCCCACCAGTGAACGTGAACGTAACTAAGCATAACGCTTGTCCGTGAACATAGATAGATGTTTATTAGCAGTGGTTGTTGTTTAACAATGAAGACAACAACTCCCATGATCCAACGCTACTTTGCGACCTCATCATGACTACATCTTTTGTGATTGTTTTCGATGTGAAGATAATAGAAATCTGATGGCCCTCTAATCAATTCTGAAAAAGTAATTTTCTGTCAGTCAATATATTGTTTTAGCTCGAGTCACAAATATGTTTTTCCGTTGACATTTATAGATCTAACTTTAAACTCTACATGAAACATGCGTCCAGCTTTTGATTATCAAACTTTAACTCGAGCACAACACTCCGATTGTGAGGTGACTTTTCCTTCACACATCCCCCACCGGACTGTCACTGATTGATCTGTTTCCCACCGACTGTAAAAAAAGCACTCTGTACTTTCTTGACATTGCTTTGATTAATTACCGGGCAGTAAAAATTCAGTGTGATTGATCAGTTACTGCCACCTGCTGAGCTGAGTCAGCCAAATCTGAAAAGCCTCTCCTGATTAATTGGGTTATTAGGTGAAAGCCTCAATAATAGCTGAATTTGTTAAATGAATTACTTCTGATGTGGGTAAAAGCACTCATTCACATTTTCCTGAAAAGAAAAAGAGCGTTTTAATGTACTGCACAAAATCTTTCCGGATGTTTGACTGATGCCTTTTCTCAGCAGCAAGATAAAGTCGTAGTTTTTTCTTGTGTGCTAAAAGTCATTAATCTAAAAACCAGATTCTTTATTTATCATTCTCTGCTCATCTAAATCACCGGTGAATAGCACTTCAGTCCTAAAATGTATTTTTTTTTCTCTCATTACAGATTACATTACAAAAAAGAATAATTCTCACATTTTGAAAGGGAACGACGGCCCGAGTGATTCAAATGTAGCAGAACTACTTAACACCTTCCTCTTAGAGAAGATTTGATTTAAGAAACAAACTCTGTGTTTGATAGAATCTGACAGCCTCTCATTAAGCACCTTGGAATTAAAAGACAAACATTTTTCACCTGTGTAATATTTTATAGTCTCATCTAAACGTGGAAGGAATGTGAGTGGTGGGTTCAGATCACAGGGGGGATTATCTAGACTCTTTGTTGTGTCTTATAACTTCCTTTGTTTTTCACGTACCGATTCAATGTCAAGCGGATGCTTGTGTAAACATCCTTCGGCTTTATTATTGTTCAACTGAGCAACAGTTGGATTCATAGTTATCTGTATATGAACCGAGGTTGCTCGATAAAAATGTGTTTGAATACAGAATATGTATTGTTCACAGAAAAAGGAACAAGTGTCCAGTGCAGAATAAAAATATTTGCAGAGGCGGAATACAATAAAACGATAATAATAATGTAAAACAAGCATGTCTGACTCACACATGACTATTTGAGCACCGTGTACTTACTTCCCCTTTAGGTTATAATTATCTTTTCATTTGGTATTCATGACACTAATTCATTAGTCCATCTAGCTAGTGTAGGTGGTCGTACGTCTTTCCACTGTTTTAATGATGTTAGTGGAGGTGGTTTTTGAATCTTTGTCATGTAGGAAAAACAAGAGCTGAACAAAAAGGACTATGAGCGGTTATTTTTTTCTGTTGTTGTTGTTGTTATCTTTCCTCAAATATTTGAAGCAAACAGCACTCGCTCCTGATTTCCAAGCACATTCAGTCTGAAGGGCCAACACAGTTTGACCCTGGCCTTCGAGTGGCGTGCTGTGTGGTCGGTGTATCTGAGTGTTTGTTGAATTCAGATAAGGGCTAGTCGTGCTGATCTTATGAGTGTCGGCCTGGGGAAAATGTTTGTTTACACAGCGCCGAGCTTCGCTTCTTATCCCTCTCTCTGCTTTCTCCTCCTATATCTGTCCACCTGCCTCCCGTGCAGGTCCACTTGCTGAAGGACCAGCTGAGTGCGGAGGCCACGGCTCGACTGGAGGCTCAGGCTCGAGTCCATCAGCTGCTGCTCCAGAACAAAGACCTGCTGCAGCACATCTCGCTGCTGGTTAAACAGATCCAGGAGCTGGAGACCAAGATGTCCGGACCAAACTCCAGTGAGTTGATCAAATACGAGGCTCATGCTTTTTTTATTCTGCCTTCACATCGAGTTGTGCATCATAGTACACGGATGAAGGACAGTTGTGGGATGCATCTGCCAGATCTTTTAGTGGAGTAGTTTGTGGAAAAGAGTCTCACTTTTCAGCTACTTTCAGTGCCACCTGTTAACACATTTATCACGAACATATGATACAAAATAGTCCACATGCCCACAGAAATCATACACCACATGAATACAGTTAAGCTGTAATAAAAGATCAATTCAGGTTTAAAGACTTTGACCGTGACTTCTTCCGCTCTAGTAGCTTCAATATCATGGCTGAATATTTAGCTGATTTTGACAATGTTGAATTCTATTCTTTGAGCTGTCGTATACACCAGTCTTCAAATTGAAGAGCTGACGAGGACAGAGAGAGACAAGCAGGTGAATCAGAGGCTGCAAAGCTGTGAAGCTCTGGAGACTGATGGTGTCCCTGTGGGTGCTGTGGTCCGATGCCCACAGAGGAGACTTCACAGACCAAAAACAAGCCAAGCGTCCAGAAAACGCTTAATTTTTCTTTCCATAACGTCAGACACTAATAAGGTCAGTGGCAAAAACAAGGACTTTTAATGAACGTGTTCTGATGGTGCGCAATCACCCGCAACGATTGCATTGTAGCCCTTTTTCGCAGCCGCAGCACTCTCACTCAATACTGGACCGAAACCACCAGAAAACAGGGAAAGATTGACAAAAGGACATGAGACAAGTAAGACGTACAGTTATAAAGTTGTCCTCGGTGACCTGCTTAGTTTAGTCTAGCAAAGGTGCCATGACGAAACAATAAAATGAACAATGACTAATAATAAATGACAGCAGCATGGCGGAGATGATTCAGCACCTTGAAGTCAGCACACACACACATCACTGTCTGCCACACGTCAGCTATTCTTACAACGACCTGCACACTGAGGCTGCAGAGATATTCAGCTCATACAGACAGGGTGACGTTAACGCAGGCCTCTAAATGGAAACTCTTACATTAAAGCTCCTGAGTAACACAGTCGTCTCTGCACTATCGCCGTCCGGCCTGCACTCCAATTGTCACCCTGCGACAAAACAATCTTTTATCTTATTAGCCAGCGGGGAAAATATATTTTCTCATTGGCACCTCTGCATGTTGGACATTTTTAAATGCTCCTAAGGTCAGCAAAACTGTTTTGGAGGCAAAATCTATCTTCAATGGAAATGAAATTGCTTTTTTACGGCACAATGAAATGCTGTGGTCAAATATTTTTAACACATTTACAGAAATGGACCTTTCCATGACGCAGGCACATCGGTTATGGTGGCTCGTCGGTAGTGTGTCAGTGTCAGAGTGCTGGGATTGTGCATGATGCTTATTGGCACACCTAAATGGAACAGAGCCATCGTTAATTTTATTAGTTACACCTGTCCTTTTTTTGTCTATCACAGTCAAAAAGTCAAAAGTTTTGTTAGTAAATAGGCTTCATTCCACTGTCTGCATGTGCATCATTGTTTCACGCAGCACCTGCTTCAAGAAAGTGCGTCAGGCACATTGATGATCGAAGTCGAATGATGCAAGCGAGAAAGCTGCTGTTCAGCTGACGTTCTGCTATGTCTTAAATATTCTCAGTGTTGTAACAGTAATTGACCTTGATCTGTGTCTCAAACTGTGCAGTGTTAGGTCCTTGAATTTGAGGGAATTGGGCATGGAAAGTCCTTCAAAAGTGGCACAGGGAACCCTGTTGTATCCAAAGCACTTTACAACTTGCCTCTAATTACACACCCACACCGCTGGCCGATCATCAGGAGCTACTTTGGATTCAGTGTCTTGCCCAAGGACACTTTGCCATGCGCATAGCAGGACTGAACCGCCAACCTCAGGATTAGTGGGCCACCCACTCTACCTCCTGAGCCACGGCGTCGTAGTCTGAGGAGCATTAAGCACCGTAAATGAGCCCAGCTGCAGTTCACCCCATTTGCATTAAGTGCTGCTAAATGGGGACCTGAAGCCGGGCGGGTTTGATGCATGTTTACATGTCGGGAGCACAAAAAGAAAAGTGTATTCTTCTGCTGGGGTTCATTCATCCTGTGAAAGCGCTCTCTGTGAGAAAATATTAAATAGCCTGATGTTGTCAGCTCAGCAAAAAGATCAGTGATTGAGAAAGTTAGTAAAGAGATTCAAACGGCACGCTGCACCGAGACTTTCAAACTGCTTTGACGAGATTAAAAATCATATAATGGCTTTCTTAATAAGCGGTACAGCTTCAATCATATCACAGTGAACAGGAGCCGATGCGAGCCTTTAAAAGTCAATAAAAACAAGTTCAAGCAAGACGCAACTGCAGAAAACAGAAAGTTGTTGCATTGCCACTCTTTTGTCTTGCATTGTGGTGCCGAGTGGAGAGCTCCAGCAAAGTCAGGCTGATTTCAGGCATAAGTAAAACAAATCACGTCCCTCTGTTTGTTTGAATGGAGTCAGTAGAAGTGCTCGTGCACGGTCAACCAGCAAAAAAAAGTTCAAACTGGCTCAACTTTTGCTTCAAAACATTTTAATCCGGCAAGTACTTCGACTGTCTTCCTCACGATTGTCGTGACAAAAGATAAAATAGTTCCAGCCAACATCAGGGTTGTAAAATCTAGTCTGTGAGTACAAGCTGCAGCATTTTTCCATGATAAACCCTTAAACCCATTAATCTGTTACTCCAATTGGACTTCTCGGATCGTATTTCACGTCACACCGGCTCCAGGTTGTTTTCGGTCTGACTCTTTTAATCTGCGTTTCTCCTCAATCACTGTTTCAACCCGACTATAGTCTTTCACGCTCCGTGTGAGCCCGATAAGACAGCGCTGCAGCTTGTTACACAAAGCTTTTCCTCAGACTTTAACTTTCACACACAGAGAGGAAGCAGATCGCTCTGCGGGAGCGGTTTGAGAGGTTTCTATGGATATTTTGATATTTTGTTGTGAATCTAATCTGACTACAGCTGCCGTCCTCCATGAAGGAGTCATCTTTAAAATGTTGGCATTGATGCTATAAAGATGGAGTATTCCTTTAATGTATCTTTCTCTCAGTTTTTCAGCTCCAGGTCTGTTCACGTTTCACCGAGCAGCCCTGATGATGATGAAATGCTTTGAAATACATATATATATATATATATATATATTTCTTTTCTTGTTTACTCAATGTGAAAGCAGATTGATTTATTGGTAACTGAGTGATTGATTTTGGATCAGTAGTCACAATTATTCTTCTTCTGCCACAATCCAACAGGAGCAGCGATAGCAGACGAATTTAAATCAAAGCACAGTCGAGCTTTTAACTGTGGTATGAAATATTTGATCAGTCCTTTCTTCCTTGTCTCTCCCTCCCTCTGCTCTTTCATCACTTTCCCTTCCCTCTTTTCTACCTCCTCTCATCTCTCCAGTGGGATCTCAGGACAGTTTGTTGGAGATCACCTTCAGGTCTACAATACCATCTGTGATCTGCGACCCCACGACGCCGAAACCCGAGGTGTCCACCATCAATCTCCCCGCGCTGGGCAACTCTGATGGGACCAGCAACGTCTTCTCATCTTCCAACGGGACTCTGGGAAGCCCCCTAGGTAGGGACCAGTGTCTTCTCAAACTGGAGTGTTTCCGTTTCCTCCCGGGGCCTCCGCCTCCTCGACTCCCCTCTCCTCCCCCGCTGCTCCAGGCTAAAACGCCGGAGCGTAAAGATCAAGAGGTGTCCGACACAAAGTTGTTCCCCCGCGACGGCAAATCTCTGGGCTTCCTGGACTTTGCCAGGTTTCGCGAGTCGGGTATCGCCTCGGAGTACGAGTCGAACACAGACGACAGCGATGACAATGAGGATGAGGGGGAGGACGATGAGGAGGAAGGGCTGGAGATCTTTGGCTGGGGGACGGACGAGGAGACGCTGAGGCTGCTTAATGTTCTCAACAGACAGGGAACCCCCGACTGTCTGGGAGATGAGATAGCGGTGTAACACACTAACCTGCTCCCCTGACGATAAAACACAATAGCCTTGACCTGTTTTCGTCCATTCACATCAAACTACTCTGTAGGAATAACCACGTAGAGAACTAACCTCCGTCAGACGTGCACAATTATATACACACAGATCACGCCAACATGTTGGTGTAACATATGCAGTTGCATATAAGAGGAAAGACTCACATGAAAAAATAAATTTGCCGTAGGCGGCGAGAATTGAGTAGCTCTGATGTCACGTACATGTCTTGGTTGGCTTTCATACGGACCCTGAACATGTCAGTCACTCAGGCGTTCATTCAGTTTGTTTGGGAAGGCAGTGTGTGTTATTTATTTGTTAATGTATTACACCAGATAAGTCACTATAAGAACATTCCCCTGCCTGCAGTGTGTCTGTTTTGACATATCTTGTTAAAAAAGATATATTTTATTTATCAGATTATTTATTTACTATAATTACATGTTGGATTATGTGTCAGGACTGTCAGATAGTCCTGGGTCAGGGCTACAGCATGAGTTAAACACATTTCAGTGATCCCCCGTGTCTAAGCTGTAGAGATCTATGAATGTACAGAGGTGTTAGAAGCAGTCGGGGCTCCTGGTAAATAAATCAGTCACACTCACTCAGAGAGTGCATGTTGTCAGCCGTCTTTAACTGTCACATTAGTGTTTGTTTGCTGCCAATAAATACATGAATGAAGATTCACACTCACTGAGAATATTAGGATCTCCTGCGGGCGGGGATGCACCAGCAAAGATGAATTTAATCTCAGATTAGCTCTCATCAGAGTTTTAAATTAGTATATCAAGATTATAAAGAAAGCTCTGTTGCACAAAAAAAGTATTCTCAGTTTAGTAAATCCAAGTTTGTTGAGTTAAATTAATATTGAGATGTTTGCTTGCTCAAACAGCTTTAACGTTTGGCTGCTCTGTATTCCTTAACAAACAAAACGTTACGTTTGTTCGTCATTTAGCCTTCTCATCAGGAAAGCTCTGATTCTTCCTCATTCACCTTCTGGAAACATCCGGTGGCGTAAAATCTCAGGGCGACCATGAACGGGTGCATCGGTCGTACAGCTGCATTTCTTCCACTGCCATGTTTGACAGTTGGTTCATGACAGTTTCCTCGCTGATCTGGTATCTTGAGAAAAATTAGGATTGAGTCAGTCTCTGAACTTTCTTCAAGGAGCTTGATTATTTCGGTCAATCTATCTAAAAAAAAAAAAAAAAAAAAAAGGCAGCTGTATTAAAAGTTAAACATCCTCAAAGTTAATGCCGGATCACAATTTTCAAGTTTTTTGTGAAACAGAATTAAATTTATTCTAGTTTTCAAGTAACTGTGGTTTAAAGAGGATTAAAGAGAATCTCTGTTAATTGACGATGATAATTTAAAGTTCAACCATTTAATCTGGTTTAAAATTAATCGTTGTTGGTGCAACCTAGCCTAAATATGCCCTATTGGTCACAACAGTAATACAAGTCTCAATAGAAAACTGTGAACTGTGAATCTAATCTCTAAACTTTATGCATATTCATACACCTACACTAGACTTAGTCCTTAAAATCCACTGCTTCTTTCCATCCTTTTATTTTGCCTCTATTCTTAATTACAGATACTTTTAATATATATATCACATGCACGTGCGCACACACACACACACACACACACACAAATCTCCTCCCAGCTTTCTGTTGCTGAATTTCAATTTGAGATTTGGGAGCTCTGTAACAAAATCAGGGAGTTTAGTCTTCTTTTTTTTTCCTCCTTTCATCAGATTGAAATTGTAAGTTAGTCTGTCTTCATCATGAAGATGTCAGGATGTAGTCAAACCAAAAGTTAAGGTTAGTTCAGGGGCAAGCTTTCAATTTGTCAGGATTGGGAGCGTAGCTGTCAGTCAGACCGGCGGGAACGAGTCGTCAGAGTTTTTTTGGGGACTGAAGAGGCTGATGAGCTCTCGTCCTTTCCCGAGTGAAAACTCTTCTGCTGAGCGAAGATGAACACTTCTTCAGCCAAACCCTGGGAGGAACTTCACTGCCTCTGTTTGGAGAGGGGAAAGTTCTTTCTTGCTCGGCTAATAATTAATCAAAGACTATTTTTAGACAAAAATCTGTATCTGTACTGTACGTACAAACTTTGTTTTCTACGTCATCCCACTGAACTGTTGAACTGCTCCATCCTTGACTTCTGCAGGCAGTCCTCTTTTTTTTGTCTCTTCACAGTTTGTTGACTTGGTAGTCAGAGCATGTTTGCACTCTTCTCACTTGTCCACACATTTCCACGCTTTTTAATTTATGTAAAGCCGGGATTAGTTGGACCTCAAGGAACGCTGTTTGTTTCTTTTATTCTTCCCGTAAACAAAAACTCTTCCCTCGTGCCAGAACAGCAGCTCACAGATGACAGCCAGAAGTGGTCTCGTTTGTTTAAACCCGGCTCTGTGTATGGCCTCCAAGCACAATGCAGTATTAAAGTGTTCATTTTGTTTCACGAGGAAAGCCACAGAGTTTTCTTTCTGTCTATTATGGCCCCAGTTTGTGGGGTGTTCTCCTGTCAAATCAATGCAGACAAGCCAGTATTTGGCAGAGGTAGATGCTGCAGAGCTTGAAAGGGGGGGAAACGGGCCAATTCTCAATGTGCTCACTATCTTTTGTAAAGCGCTTTAGCCTGATAGGATCAAGACAATCTAGTGAGAGTCCGGTGAACTAACTCCCAGTTAGCCGCTCGCTTTCTGAGGATGTTTGCATTAAAGGATCACAGAGATTCAGTCAGAGATGTTTCTCTATGAAAGTTTGTTTGAAAATTGTACAAACTTTTCTAAATCAGTCTCCGTAAAGTCATTTTATCAGGACTACTCTGACACAAATGAGGACTAGATTTATGTCTTCTTGGATCTAAAGTTTGGACCGAATCTACAGGAAGCCCATCCTACCAGTGCGATTTAACAGATTTTCAAAAAACAAGAGAAAGACCTCATCAGAAAGCACGATGCTCCACAAATTAACAAGCAGCCGCTGTCAGGAAAAGTGTGAACTCCTCAAAAAACACATTATTCTCCTGTGATAAGACCACTTTGGTTTCAGTTACTCAGGACCAAGTGGACCTGTGACGATCTCTGCTCACAGCTACCCCAGAGAAGATTTTACTTGTTGATTCAGGGTTAAATATCCATTCTTAATTCCACCTTTATTACCAAAATGATAGGGAATGATGGTAGAGAGAGACAGAGCAACAAAGGCGCCTGGCCGAACTCAAACCGTGGATTTAGTGGTTCATAGTCACCGACTTCTGAGTCACGAGGGCGCCCCGTCATTACATTCTCCACTTGAGATGTTTTCTTTTCATTTGAATTGAAACTGAACTAAACGTTTGCCAGAAATAACCTCACACACACACTTAAAGAATCCCCAGCAACACACTGACAACCACTTCACTCTTAGCTTAGCGTTCTTTCTTTCTGTGAGTTGTTTGGTTTCCGTGAAGTGCTCGCTCGTCTTCTAACATGTTTGAACCAGATGACAGGAGACACCCTGATCAGTATGAAGGATGTCCTCTGTGTCTGACACACATTGTTTCTTCTCCACAAAATGTTTTTTTATGACATGACAGCTTTGACATTAACACATAAAAATGAGACTTGTGCACCTTTTCAAAGCATTTCAAGTGTCAGACATCTCACCATCAGGGCAAAAGATAAGAAACACAGCGAGGAGACATTAATAAGCAGGCGTTTGATCTCTAACTGGAACCTGTGAACTATAAGATTTATGTTTCAGCAACTGATTGTCAGATAGTATAATTTAAAATGTAATGAAATGGCCCAAAAATATGTTCAGACCTGTTGCAATAAATCTGCAGTTAAACACGTCTCCACACTGATATTGCAATAATTTAAAAAGGTGACCCCATCTTACGGTTCAATAATCACATTTAATCAAAGGATGTGTTACACTCTCAGGTAAGAAATGACTTCAATATCAGGCTCAGTCACATTTTTGATTTATGTAGAGCAAGGTTACCTGGAAGCCTGAGTACATGGGCGTGTCTGGAGAACAGACGTTAACTGAAAATATAAGAAGTTATTTTATTTTTATTCACTCCATCTTTTTCCCTCAACCCACCAATGTGACCATTTAAAAGTAATGCAGTGAGAAAGTCCGCGGTGGCCACACAGAGCTCAATTCATCTTGACGAGCTGTCCCCTCTCCTGAAGTTTATGGTGCCCTTAAAATAAAGCCATCCAACTAAACAAGAACAAATGTCCCAAATTTCACTGCGATGCCAACAAGGTGTTTGTTCCACTAAATCTAATTTTGTCTTGGAACCAACTGGCAATCGTCTGACAACCATTTAGCCTCTCGAGACAATGGCTTCTGGTGAAGCCAGAGGATATCCAGGCCAAAACTTCCTCTTCCGTACGCCAATTTGAGACAACATTTTGGCTAATCTCTAGAAACAGATGACTGTATATGAATGCAGATACATTTTTAAAAGTTAGATCCTTGTCCAGCGATAGCTGTTGGGCTCAGAGATTGTGTCTCAGCTAACTTACAGTCCACTCAGTTGTGATTGGTCGTTTCGACTCGGACCGCAAAGAGAAACCAGGTCCGATACCAAAATCTCGTCCCTTCCCTTCAAGACCCAACAACAACAAGTAATTCATTGTCTAAATCTTGCTTTATGCTGCTTCTAAGATGTAATCTCATGCAATAGCACAAAAACTTTTGGATTTCTGAGTTCTTTCTTCTGAAATAATCGGAAATGTGTATAACCAAATAGGACAGATTCCAGTTATGAGATTGAAGTTAAGGGCAAGTTCATGAGATTAAGGTAACAGTATGTAACCTACCATCTCCTGGTTTTCATTTCCTGAGTCATCACCAATTGCTGAGGTCAAGTAAAGGTACAGGAAAGTCTTTCGACACCCTGGACAAATTCTACCAGTGATATGTTGCCAACTGGTGAAACTCGTTCCACCTTGCCAAGATTGGGTGAACCTAATACTTTCTTTTGCCTTTTGATTTAATTGCTAATGAGTTTTGCAAAAACAAAAGAACACATCCAAGTTCACAGTGTCATCATGAATATAGAAGTATAATAAAGCTCACAAACACGGGCGCACACTCCTCCTAACTTATCGCCAATGCAGTGTTTTAATTTGCTATTCTTTAGTCTAAACTTCTTTGCCTGTTTCCAGGCTGCTCTTGTCACTTTTCTATCCTCTGGTGTAAATACTGTCAGTTCTCCTTTCGTTTTATAACATCTATATCTCTCTCACATGTGCTCGATCTTAACTTTACTCTCCTGACATCTCTTGAACCCAGGTCCTCCTCCAGCTTCTTCAAAATGCCAGACACGCTGTATTTCTAAATGTTTTTTTTGTTGCTTATTTATCTATTAGTGATTCATGTTGTGAGGTTCAGCTCCCGGGCCTTTTACCTTGACAGCCATGCTGGAGGTCAGTAATTCCCCCGTGAAGGTCCTGTGGTGCAGAAAGAGCTACGGGGAGCAGCTTTTCAGAAAATGTTGGCTAATATTAACCGACTGTCTGCTGGCAGGTTCAATAAAGTTTGAAAGTCTGAACTCATTCCTATATTCTTAACTAGTTATTGATCCGGCCTCTAATGAATTTTTGGGATACAGTCGAATTCTGGCAAGAAGAAGATGTGTGTGGTTAGGTCAGTCGTCTTCTACCAAACTTCACTGTCAGCAGACAGCTGGGACAATTGACTGACACCATAATGGGTTTCTAGCATCCATAGCAGCAGAGGTGAAACAAGTACTCAGATCTTGTATTTGTAGTAATACCACTGAAATACTCCAACAGCAAGAAGCTCAGTGCACCAACCACTAAAAGTCAGTCCCAGATTTACTCTTGTCCAGCGATTTCTTGCTTGCTCACTCTCTCCTTTTCTCTTCTTAACTTCCTCCTTCAACGTCCTCCTCATCTCTGCCATCATGTCCAAAAAGGCCGAGCCCGGTTACATTGCCTGCTTGCCCGGCTCCGCTCACCACCAGCATTCCCCCTCATGGGCCTGAAAACCTCCTCTTCCCAAACACTCCTCTGGTCCTCCAGTGCTCATAGTCCAGGCAGCCTGGCTAACAAACTGAGCTAACAGCAGCTATAGTTCGCAGAAGTTTACTTTACTGTCCATCAGGAAACATGTTGCATTTTATTTGGCTCCAATCGACAATTTAGAGCCTCACATTAAAAGTTATTCTAAATGTTCTTATGTTACTTGTTGACTGAAATCTTTATTCTATAAAAGAATCTTAGTTTGGTCTTTAGAAAGTCTTTAAAACTCTTAAATCCCCTCTTCTATCAGATGCAACGCTTTAAACTGTTGAATTGCAAAGTCTAGTCTGATCTCAAATCCTTACCTCTGTCCTAGTTTGTCTTTCTCACACACCCTGCGGTTTCCTTTCTCCTCTCAGCATTAATTAATTGTCTGATGGGGCTTGTCTTTGCCATCTGAGGGCCATGTTGCCAGCCTGTCCGACCAAGCGGAGCACGCTTTTTGTGACTTAAATCGATTTCCCCGTCTCAGGCATGTGTTGTTTGAAACCGGGGTTAACTACTGGGACAGCAAGGGAGCAGCACGAATCAATACGCTTCTTTACGAGCTTAGTCTGTCACCTGCAGGGGCACGCACAAAAGCACAGATACTGTGTGACCGAGCCAACTAATGTCTGACACACATATGGATCATAGACATATGTCTGCTGGTTGGTTATAACATGACAGGTTTAGTTCATGTTCAGTACATGTTGGGTGAACAGTATAGGACTTTTTCAAAATAGCAGGACAATGGTCCTAAACATAATGCACGGACAAGGCAACCAAGTTTCTTAGGCCCAAACTGACTTGTTCTTAACTGTTCAACCCTGAAACAAAAAGATGGGTGCAGAACAGACCTGATGGAGCAACACAGGCGGATATATCCTTAAATATATTACTTACCTTGTGCATAGAATAGATAGATACTTTATTGATCCCTCAGTTGGGAAATTCTTTTTTTAGGCCACATACAGTAGCGACGTCCTGGGAGCAATTAGGGGCTCTGTACCTTGCGTAGGAGGTCAAGCTACCAGTCCACCCTTCATACTTAACCAGTTCCCAAGCCAGATCCCAGCGGACTGAGCTACTGCTTATGTATATTTGGTTTAAAAAGTCTCATGTGGTTTTTACAACTGCATAATACACCTGGAGATTTAAAATGGGGCTAATGCCAAAATTCGTTGACATTTGACAAATTTGTGTCAGTATATATTGTCATGTTACCCACCACTAGCTGCAGCCTCATGCTTATCTTTGCTGGAGTAGGGCTGACACAAAACATTTACCATATTGGCAGACCTCAGTGGATATCCCCGTGGCTTTATCAGCTACAAGCCAGACCTTATCGCTCAACGTGACTTAACTGATTTGGCTGAATCCGTGCAGCCAAAACAAGAAGAGCAGAGGCCGTCAAAGCAGCAGATTAATGGTTTTTTTTAGAAATGTTAAAATGAAAGCAGGCACACAGTGTAAGAGACACAGCTACAGAGTATTAAGTAAGTGCGCCCTGTGCTTGTGAGGAGTTAGCCGACATTGTTTTGTTAATGTGAAGTAGCGGGTAGTAGTGGGTCACATATACAAACTCTCACCACGGACCATCGTGGCGCTGAAATTAATGATCGTGTCTGCACCAGGAGAGCAGAGGGAATAAAGGACTTAGAAAGTCGAGCAATTAATCCTCTGAGAATTAATGATCAGAGCCGAACAGGACAAAGTCACACTAAGAATGCAAAAAACAGATCTGCTTTTCAGACCGACATCGCTTATCGAACCCCTCACTGTACTTAACTTAAACTTAAACAATTCATTATTTAGTTGTTTTACAGTTATTTATCAAGCACAAATGCCAAATATTTGCTGTTTTTTTCTCTTGTATATCATTGTACATTGAATATTTTGTGGTTTTGGACAGTTGGTTGGACAAATCGAGCACCCATGTGCATCTTAACTTTTGTGTCAGATCAGTCTTCTATTCTACTTCCAGTTGCTGCCCTCTGCAGCATTGTATTCACAATCCCTCCCCATATTTTCCCATCAGGTCTTTTGATTTGAGCTGGCGACCCTCCACTCACGTCTCTAACCTCTTGGCTGCCGCTGAAAAGTCAGATTAGACTTCCTATGTGGAGGCGTTTTTCTTATGTTTTCCTCAGCATTCACGCAACATAGAAAGGCAGCAAAGCCCAAAGAGCTCATGTTCTGAATAGATTTCGGCTGTGTGTGTCGACATCTGGATGCGGTGGCGATTCGCTTTGATGTTCCCATGATGCAGAGCTACAGGGCCGTGCTGTGCGGCGGCTTGGCGTGGTGCATAATCTGGAACATGTGCAGCTCCAGATGCAAAGAGCTAAAAGAGCAAACTGATCTTGAATCGCGGCACAGCTGAAGGCCCGTCTCAGCCACATCTGTCCGTCAGCCCCGTCTGTCTGTCTTGTCCCATTTCTTCCCTTTTTATGCAGCTTCCTTTGTGCTTCCTCGTATATACGCTGACAAAAGTGACACACACACGCTGACTTTAAAACGGAGATGAACGTCTGCTTCAACCTTAGAGAGAACATCTCCCACAGAGACAAGAAAGAACTGAAGGAGGAAAGAATAAAAGACACCTTTGATCATTTTTAGCTGTTTGTCAGTAATATTTAACTTTTTTTGTGTTTGATGTGTCATATTAAGACTCGAGACAAGACACGCTCCGACACGTACAAGCTCCCCTTGGTTCAATCTGTCTCGTTAAGAACAAACTCTGATTTCCAAACACACAAAAAACACACAGTTTGTCTCTCTTGTGAAGCCTCTTACCTGTTTTAACTGTCTCCGTGCACAAAGCCGCCTCCGTAAAGTTTCCACAGTTTGGCGTGGGAGAGCTTGACTGGCCTGCACAGAGCCCAAACATCGACCACATCCAACACCTTTGGGGATAAACTTTGCAAGCCAGACTTTATCACCCAACATCAGTGGCCGATATCACTGATGCCCTTGTGGCTGAATGGAAGCAAATCCTCACAGTCATGCTCCAAAATCTTGTGGAAGGCTTAAACCAGAACAGAGGAGGCTGTTATGGCAGCAGATTAATGCCCGTCACATATCATATCCTTCACCTGAACCCTTAATGTAAACCTAATCCTTGCTCAATTAAATATTTAAATCAGCTGCTTCAGGAAAACCGCGGGCTGGCAACATCATCAGTACACAACGCAGAGAAGCACAAAGAGAATCAGGAAGAGAGGAAGGCAGAGAGTAACCGAATGCCCGGGACAACAGACTTGTTATTTTCCTGCTGCTTCATTCACGGCTACACTCGTACTTCTGTTTCTCAGACACACTCACTCCAGGGAGCCTTGAGGTCAGACAGACCGTGATGTGGCAAATGGCTGAATGAATTATTGATCTGATGACTTTGATACGGAGGAGACTGAAGGCACCCAAACACGTCTGGCTACAACCTGCAGTCCTGTGGTCTGCCCAGTTTTTCCTGTCGACACGAGAGCAGAAATATAACCTACATTTCAGATCAGGTTTTATATTTTTGTAGATTAGCAGAAAGACTTTCAGCTGCACAGCCGCCATAAATTGTGACATATAATGTCTAAAAGATCCTGTAGCTCAGCTGTGATGTTTACTACATTCAAAGCTTTGTTTTCTGATGAATTTCTGTAATTTACGGCCTCGACTGCTTCTAGTTTGGTCGGTAATTTTCCCGGAATGTTTATGAACAAGTGCCAACAAGTGGAGTGAAGTGAGTCCATGCGGCTGTGGGTTTTTACATGCATGTGGAGAGGGTTATCGTGATATTACCGTCATGGTGTTGTAAGTTAAAGAGAGCAGGCTTTCCCAGCTGAGAAAAGCTGACATTTGTTCCCTTTAATTAAAGCCAAACATGTGCTGTGACTGCAATGCATTGTGGTCTGTTGAGGCCGCGGTAAAGGGGGAAAGGTCGAAAGAGTATCTCAGCATCTTTTATGATGGGTGCAACAGTGCAACGCAGCCAGTCTGAAGAGAATGTCAATAAAACTGACGTTCACTGTTTCTGCAGTGGAAATGTCGAGACAGGAAATCACATCGCAAGTCTGGAAAATGCTAAATATGTAATTTTATGGCAATGTAGGTCAGTCAGTCCACAACTTTGGTCCAGACTGAAATATGTACGGGTAGCCGTGACTTTTGGCCCATAGATCCATGAAGCAAGGGCATAGGTTTGGTCTCAACATTGGCACTCTTTGACTCTTAGTCTTGTTCATTTATACGTGACCTTTCAGGTGTTTTTGGTAGTAATGATGCTGTTGTTTTCTCTTCAGGTGGTAATGGGCTTCTCACATCATTTGTAGTCTGGAGTTGTTGTCTTTTGTTTGGTTGGACTCTTCATGGTACCAGGAGTTCAATAAATTTGACGATGACAACCGAGGAACATGATTAAACATTTACTAATCGGTACGGTACTCTTGTGAATCAGTTTATTTTCATTGAGAACTTGAAACTGGTCAGCAATTTGCCGCCACTCTTTTCTTGCTGACCTGTTAGAAACTCAAGTTTCTTTAGTTAAGTCAACTTTAAACTTCACAAATCTCCATCTATACTCAAAATTACTGAGCTCTCTCTCCTCCACGATCCGCTCTGTCCTTATCTGACACGTGTCAGCCGTCCATGTTGTTTCCATTCAGACGGCACACAGTCATGTCAGTGTGCATGTTTGTTTGATTGCGAGATACTTTAATCAAGTACAAGAGCTGCTCTTTCAAAATGTGCGGAGAATAACATAATTAAATCTCATTTTTATAAACAGAGGTAGCTCAGGTTTGTAATGGGGTCTGCGAGGTCATGACAGGGTAAGAGGTGAATAATTGCAAGGCAGCAGTAAACATATTTAATTATAACATCAGGCACGAGGCCGTGCAAGGTTTGAGTTGACCAGCTGAGAGCCAGTTTGAATAGACGCATTTAAATCTGCTTTTGCAAGCGTAGGTGTGGGTAGGAGGCAACAGCATGATCCACTACTGCTGGATTGACAATATTCTGCCAAGAAATGTAGCAGTGTGCCAATAAAGGCCAGGAAGAAGAATCCTGGCAGGCAAACATGGATTTAGGTTTCATAATCCTGCAAAGAAATTGGCTTTGCAAAATGTTTTATGAGAACAAAAAGAGCATCCGTCAGTCATGTTTTTCAGACCTTAAAGATGCACACAATGTGATTTGGTGAGAAACAATGAATGAACATTTTATTTGTTCTCTCAGGGAACTTTTAATATCAACATCAAATAACGCTGTAGTAACTGTTTTTCTGTTGAACAGTCAGGGAAGTCCAAAAAATGTAATCCACATTGGATTCATTAGGGATTATGTGGGATTATTCATTGCATGGTCTAGATGTTGTAGCAGAGCATCATTAGTATTCGTTGTTTCAGCTTTAGCATCAGTTTTATTCGACAGCTGAAAAACAGGCACAGTGTGTGAGAGGGTTACCTCAGGTGTAGAGGACCGGTTGGTTTTCTTAATAGAGCCTCTGGTTTCCCCTGAGACCGAGGGTCAGACCGGGAGGCTCAGCCTGTCACAGCAAGATAGATGCTGACTGATGTTTTCGGGGGGTTTGGGATTCAAAGTTTGCCGCCCTGCCCTGTTTTACGATTAGGTAGCCCCTGTTGAAGAAGAGGAGGGCAGCTCAGCTGTGACGCGAGAAAGAAGAGAGATCTACAAGATGGAGCGTCATTCCTCTGCAGAGTTCAGAGTTTACCGCGGCGCTGTCAGTTCCTCCTGATGCACTGCTGAGTGCAGGAGAAAAAGCATATTAGGGTAATTAGATTAGATAAAAGTGAAATGATGTCCTAGGGGGGAAATTAGGGTGGATAATAGGCTGTAGATGGAAGCAGGGAGTACTGAGGATAATTTAATTATTTAAAACAACTGAACATTGACAATAGTGCAGGAAATATATGTACCAAAATCACACTAATGCAGGCATAATTTTACATCAAGGCTGTTACATTCTCCTGACAAGAGACCTCTTAGCATGATATTCATTGCTAAAGCACCAAAAAACCTCTTCAGGCGGTGGGTTGGGCGTCTTCAGACTCCAGAGAACATTGTTTGCATCCCCTCTGCCACCATCAGTGCTGCTTTTTTAATCATGACTGTGACATTTAATTAATTGATTTGTCTGTGAAATGTTAGAAAATAGTCATTTGATGTAAAACAGCTGCAAATCCTCACGTCAGAGAGGAACCAGAATATGGTTGTTTTTGTTGTGTTTTGTTGGAACTAAAATGATTATTTGATTATCTAATAGTTTATAGATTCATTTTCTGACAATCAATTAATCAATTAACCATTTCACCTCCATTATCCTTAAATATTCAGTTGTTAACTTGTTACTGCTGTTAACGCTAACAGAAGAAGACAAATTTAATGACTTGAACTGACGCCTGAATCCAGTGCAGGGCATGGCGGTACTCTGCCACTGACAATGCAAACTGTTATATAGTACAAAGAGGTAACTAATGAGTGTAAATATATTAAATTTAAAAGCTATAGCTGACCTGATAGAGCAGGTGTTGAATTTCATGTTTTTAGGTAATAGATTTGTTTAAAATCTGTAATTTTAACAGAATCCTCTTGATAAGAAACAAATACATAATTGTGTTTTCAGATTTTTGCGTTCTCGTAACTGCAGACCAACTTTTCTCAACCCATATATACGCACACGAGTAAATACATGTTCAATATTACAGGAAGTTCTGAATGTTTCATCTGATCCTCCATAAAATTGGGAGTGAAATCCAGACAGGGCTCACTTTCCAAGCTGAAAATGACTAAAAAAAAGCAGACGCACAGTTAAAAATGTGAAAGGCGGCGTGTCAGTCAGATAAATCAGAAACTTCTTCCATTAATCCTGTCCTGCATACGACCCCTCATCAGTCTGAGACGAACCCCCAGCAGAACCCACCTCCTTTAATCATTCATGTTATAATGAACCCAGGTGAAAAATTGATGAGCAGGCGCTACCTCTCGTCTGTCTGTCTGTGTGTGTGTGTGTGTGTGTGTGTGTGTGTGTGTGTGTGTGTGTGTGTGTGTGTGTGTGTGTGTGTGTGTGGGTGTGTGTGTGTGTGTGAGGTATTTTTCTTCCCTCCTTTCAAACCTCAGACATGATTTGCCTCCCGTACTCTTAATACTTTTCCTCGCGCTCACACACACACACAAACCAAACACACACGCATATCTTAATGTAGGCGAGTGAGGAGCTCTAATTTAATACATCAGCGATAATGACCCTGTCTGGCCTGAGGATTAGTGTGTTTGTGTCTTCAAATGAGTGTGTTTCAGGTCACTCATCCTCTCTCACAGATTTCGCCCTCACGGCGTCTCGCTCTGATCTGTTGCACCAGAACATCTTTACACTCTGCGGGGCTCAATCAATTACGTGTTTCAAGGACAAACTTTGATTAAAAAAATGTAAATTGATATTAAAAAATGTGAAAGATTGAAAAAACAAAACTATTTGTTGTTTCACTGGTTATGACTTTGGCACTGAAACATTTCTGTCTCGACACTACTCGAGCTTTTCCCTCTTCACTTTAAACCTGACGTTTTCAAAGTGGGAGGCAGACCCTCTCTTTGGGCGGATTTTTTTATGTATGTCGTGTAGTCTGAAGTCAAACAGCAATATTGGGCTATCTTGGCTCAGTCGTCGAGTGTGGATGGGATCACATAACATAATCATGATCCCAGAGGCATTCAGGCATTGAGATGCTAAGCAAGTAAACAAAGGGAAGTGTCTTTTTCCAAGCTTCATCTGTGGAGAGGCCCACAGTCTCAGACTTTGTTTTAGACATCTTGCAGAGTGAAACAAAAGACGCCGCGGGTCCTTTTCCACGGAGTCTACGACGTTGAACCGCCATGTTTCTACAGTCTGAACAGAGGCTCTAGATACGAGCTAACACGTTCCTTGTGCATTTCGCAGCCACTGTAGTTTCTCCTTCATGCGAGGAAGGAAAGGGTAAAATCAGCATCTACACCTCTAATGAGTCCTTCAAACTTGTTTGGCATAAAACACGGTGAGGTGAATTTGAGTGCAGTTTCCTGTTTCGAGAATTTCCTAGAAGTAAATGTGAGTGTGGAGGAACAAGGCAAGACTTTCCTCTTGTGGTTACTTTCTTTTGAAAAAAACTGACTTGCAATTGACAAATCAATCACAACTCAAGGTGCACTTACTCTCACCCCCATCGGTGCTAAATTTGTGAGTTTGCCCAGTTGCCATGGATCTGTAGATGTTCAAACTTCTCAGACTCGTCCTGCATCAACTTAAGCTTGATGCTGGAAATCATTCTTGACCTTGGAAACGGCATTCGATAAAAACAATCTCAACTCAAGGTCCACTTACTCGCTTTTTCTCAAGCTTCACATGGTCTTCATGAGCAGACCAAGATCAACGTTTGATGAGTGAGATCTTAAAAGCTCCAAAAGTTTGTGAATTAGCCAAATTATTTCACTCAGTTCACAGATCGTCTTGAGAGACTTTTTTGTTGTCAAAAACTAAATTCAGCAGGAACGTCTCAACAGAACTTATTTGTCTGAGAGAAAACAAAAAATGACACATATCTAAGGGAAGTCTGGATGCATGTGTCTCAGTGTGTGTGCAGCATCTCGGTGACAGAAGTGGGTTACCCTCAGCTAAGAACAAAGCGAAGAGTTTGCCACTTTGATCGATGATGCCAAAGCCGAGCAGAGCTAATTACAACCTCACGCTGGAGCCGCTCCCCGAGTGGGCGCAGAGAGCTGATTTGGCCAATTACGAGTTTCACATGATGAAAACTATAATAATAATTACATCATGATTCATCATTATTCCCTATTGAAACAGAGGATGTCTGTGGAAAATGGCCCCGCAGTGAAAAATAAACATTATCGTGGAGAAAGAAAATTGTAATCAAGGTGTGAGGAGCTGATGTGTCGATGTGTGCTGGGAGTAATGACAGCAAATAAGTTTATAACTATGAAAAACTGTCTGCACTGTAAGCAATAAACATGATGCTATAGATACAGAGTATGTAGGGACAGAACATTTGTTTTATAGTGGAATAACTGTGGATAAAACCCAGTTTAACACTGAAATAACAAATGTCTGTCTTAGTGCACTTGCAGGGTTGATTTATTTTCTTTCCTTTCAACATCAGCAGGCCTCTTAACTCACCTGTTCCCTGTTAAACTGTGCTATTAACCAGTTCGTGTATAGTCACATCAGGTCTTCAGGTTCTTTAAAAGCATTTGTCTTTTTACACAACTCAAGTGAAAACTCGTCATTACTTTAATTACTGATTAAATTTGTGTAAGTGCTTCTCAGAAATTAGCAGCATCTGAGGTGATGTCGTCACATGCTTACTCTGTCTTTGACCACTAATCCAAATCCAAAAAGCGAAATATTCATCTGATAGTGACATAAAATGTTAACTTTGCAAAGCAGCCTGACTCACGAGATTCCAAAATCGCAAGTTCACGCAAGAATCCATCTTGTCAGGCTTTAAGCTTTGTGGTTCGGCCCAATCTGCATCCTGTGAAGAACTACTGGCAGCTACAGTCTGAGCTACAGACGTGGTTTAACACTAAATAAGTGTGATGACGTGTGAGGAGTGACGGTTGGCCTGAAAGCAACTTCAGCAATACTGAGGAGGTCAGCGTAGAGGCTGCTAGCATCAGTTACATCAGAACTGGATTTCCAGTTTTCCATCATTGAAAGAAGAGCGAAGAACATGAAAAGATGTTTTCTCCTGACTGTCTTCAGTAAGAGAAGTTAAATGGTTCATTGACCTGATTGGTTGAAGTTCACCCATGATAGACGCTGATGGACGGATGGTTCAACCAATCACCTAGCTTGTATTTTTATTTGTCTGCCATTTTCTAAACAGTTTCCAACAACCACTTTCTAGAATCATTTGGAAAGTCATCACAGGAAACAGTCACGTTATTTTTATTACAGGATGTTACCACTGTTTTGGCATTTTAACCGGTAAAAGCAAAAGTAACCTCCGGCTAAAGGGGATAAGCTGCTGTATGTATGAACATTTCTTTTTGAAGAAATCCACACTAAAACTTAATTCCTTGTCTCGAAGCTTAAAAGCGGTCTCACTGGATGCTCACTAAGTTTGTTTCTTTATACTTTAAAGCACAAATAATCTGCTGCGTTCACCGTCACTGATGTCGTCTGGACTCTCGTGTTGTCCTTTTGAGACGAGACAAATTATGATTTGTAGATGAATCCATAATTAGACTGTAGAATTAACAGGATTTTTTTATTCTTAGGGTAGATTTTCTGATTTCATTAGTGTTGCAAAAGATTGCGTTATCATTCCAGCTGATTCAGTCAGGCTGCCTGCTGCTGCTGCTGGTACGTGAGGGGGAGTGAGAGCTCACTGCTTAAGTTCTGCTGACCACTTTGTTCGGTGCAGAGTAAATATTTCTTTACCGCTCTGTTTCTATTCTTGCTGTATTTCCTGTTGCTTCTGCAGGATGTGGAAGAGACGGATTACACGTGATGAAATCATTGAAATTTAACTGCAAATCACCTGAGAGTGTGCGGGGATTACACATTGGATTACACACTTTAAATAGCCGCCACAACTCTTCTATAATGGCGTGAACGGTGTCTGTTTGAATAATGCCGTTAATTCACAGCAGCTCCGGAGGAAAGACGGAAAGAATGAAATCCTCATTTTTGTGTTAATGAACGATAATGAGTACAGATGCAATCCCTCAGGCGTGTTTGTAATTAAAAAAACACATAACACACACACACAAACACACACAAACACACACACAGTCCTCCAGGACAAAACAAACAGGCTGCAGGAGTGAGAGACTCGTCAGCGTTTGTACTGGGAAAGATCCTGATGTGAAAGAAACATGTTGCATGTTTGTGTTTGGAAATCAACAGGAAGGTAGTTATCGAGGTTTGACCCGCTGATTCAAACCACTCATCAGCTCGGTCGGCAGTTTGAAACTGCAGCGGCGTCTGTGACTCACAGCTAATGGAGGAAATGAAGGTACCTAAACGACTTCTCCTCTGAGTCATAACTCACTCAAAGCTGAGCGCACAGACACTGTGCACATATTTTTAGATTCGGTGTAAAAATATCAGTCAGAGGACGTCATTATGTCCAATTTCTATCACAAATTAACAGCCATAAACTTAGAAATCACAGGAAAGAGACACTTTAAACTTCCAGAACTTGCCTGGGAATCATCAGTTTTCGAAGTTATCCAGTGATAGCTGTCTGTGCATCAGTGGGTACATTGCAACAGCTAATTCAGCAAACTTTTAATGGTGTTAATCTGCCAAAATGTGAATAAATACAGGCTAAAAATACAGCAGCGATGTGCTACCTGGGTTGGAGGGTTTGTTGTCGTCTTTGTTAGGTGGATCAGACATGCTCCGGTGTATACTAACATATATTATACAATATTTTGGCAGTTTTTACACAATAAATTAATGCTTTTATTACTTTCCTTCTTGTTTTTTGGGGCTGTCATTGGAGCTTTAACACCAAACTCCAAAGCTTGTTTTGCACTTTTTATTAGTTGTGAGTTGCTGCCTTTGTCCTTGGAACGCTACACTCAAAACTCAGATTTTTGAAATGCGAGCTGCTGTTTTTAAGTTTGCCTTCAACTCTCCAACCACAGGGACACAGTGCAGCTTTAGTGACTTCAACAACCTTTCATGAGTTTTAAAACTTAATTTCGTTCACAACGATTTCTTGGTTTGAAACTGGATGTCAGACAGTCGAGCTGGAATATACTGCGAGCACCGCACGGTTTGATTTAGAAACAGTCTTCAGTGAAATATTGCCTCTGCTGAAGTTACTGCACAGGGTGATTTAACAATTACTTCTGTAATTTTAATGCTTCAGTAAGCGAGATTTGTAGAAAGAAAAAAAAAAATCCCCCGTTTCTTCAGACTAAATCACAGCGGGGCTGCAGCACAGGAGGAGGACTGTCCCATCTCCACTAATTGGGAGGACATAGATTTACTGTTTGCCCAAATGAAATCCTCAGCTGTGAGTTAGAGACACTGCTGGGAAAACTCAGCGAATCGAACAAAGCGTCTGTTAAACACGAGCGTCGTGTCAAGAGGAAACGGGACTTGTTAACGTCAGATCTTTCAATTTGTGAGTAGTGAAATAACGTTATCTCCAGAGAGAAGTGGCGGTGCTTTTTATTTATGATTCCACTCGTGAAAGACGGTTGTTCACCGGGCTCTGTGAGACAGACTGAGGAGTTTTACACATTGTGCCTCTCTTCTGGCATTTTCCTGAGTGCTCGATTTCGATTCGAAAGTTGCGGAGGAGGACAAAATTAATTACAAAAGAGAACAGTTGAAAGGAGCAAAGCTGACAGTTTGAATAAAATGGAAACATCTATAAAGCAATTTGGTTTGACTGTGACCAGATAAAAAGAGTCTGGAGTTCGAGCCGAGCTGCTGCACTTCAAGTTCAGCTTGATTCATCGTTGACCTTGTTTGTTGGTAACCTTTCAGATTCAATGAGACGACAGCTGTGCATGACGTAAGCTGAAGGCAACCCTGAACGGACAACAAACTTTATTTTCTGAACAAAATAATATTCATGCACACAAACCTTTCTCTTCAGTTTCCCACCTGCTTCTTCTGAAAGAGAATAACATCAAATGCCTTCTAGAACGTAACTCTCACATGGTCTTCAGTGGTCTTGTTGTGTACGTTGGTGATATGAAAGTCTAAATGTCTAAATATCTAGAGAGAAATCACAGCAAAAAAGTGATAAATATGTAGCATGTGAGCGAGTTCAGGCAGGCAACTCGAGCTGCACTTCATATACGCACTCCCTCCCAGTTTGGCGGTTTATATTGCTGCCCATTTACCTGCTATTTCACTATCAAATGAAGTTACCACAGCCATTTCTAAATCATCATCTTCCTCCTGTGTTATTAGCTATAACTTACTCGTGTTGTCTTTGGTTTTAAATTTAACTGATGGTATATTTCCAACTTCGTCTCCTTCACTGTAACTCACTCTGTTGGGGGACGACTGACCTCTAGTCACTGTGGGTATACCGGCATTTGTACGCAGCACTTTATTCGACGGCTCTTTGAGAAATGGCTAAATTTGCATTCGTTTAGAGTATACAGGGAGCCGTGAGAGCACAGCGTTTCGGAGCTGGCTCAGGGACAGTCCGGCAGAGAAATGGTCATAAATAGTGACAATAAATCACATCTGTGTGTGCAAATGAGCCAGACTGAGACACCTGGGCTCATTTCCAAACAGTAGGTTTCACCTTTTCAGAAGACAAGCTGAGGGAAGCGCTGCAGCACATTAAATATGTTGAATTTTACATACATTTTCCAGAGGCATGTTGCACAAACATCTTCCATTATAGTGTCCTTCATAAAGCCCTCCAAAGGGACTTACTACATTACAAAGTCCGTCCATTACCTCTGCATTAGGAGTTAAAGTGGGAGGAATATGTGACCTCATTGTACGGTGGGATCAATAAGATGTTTGATAGCCTGTGCAGTGTGTCACTATCGATCCTGAGACCACTCCATGACCTTCATGTACAGTCAGTAACATATTGAATGACCTTGGCCGAACATTGAACAAAGACTTAAAGCATGTAAATTAAATGTTTGTATCAGAGAAACAAGTGGACAAGAGGGCAATTCATGCTGCCACCTCAATGAGCTCTGAACGCTAAACTGTCAGCCGACATCCTCCAATGAAAACAAGGCATGGCTGTTGAATATTTTAAATATTTTAATGAGTTTCACCAATAAAACAAACCCAGTGCTGATTACAGTGACGCAAAATAAAAAATACTTTGAGTACTTTCTTTTTACAGCACCCAATATTTTTATTTAATGATAGAATTTCAGAATAAAATAGTCAAAATTGTAAGTTACCTCATGCAATGTGCAAAATATATGATAGCAGTCGTGTTGCTGTTTATTTGCGGGGCTTGTTGGTAGCTGACGAGCTAACTGGTAACATACTAACAATATTCAGTCACAATAACTTCAGGAGGTTCTTTCTGTTTGCTCTGTACTGGGTAATTTACACCACCATCATCTTTATTACCAACTTATTGAAGCCAACAAGGTTGCTTGCTGATAGTTAGCTGCTCCCTCGTTGTATTATACGTATTATATTATATTTCATTCTGTGTTTTGGCGTCCGATAAGCCTTCAAACTCTCACTTCTTTAATTCTAACCGGACTTCTGGATTATATTTCATCTTCTTCCGTCGACACCGATGACTCCGTTGTGATTTTAAATGCAGCCTCCAAAGTGAAGTACATAAACTTCCGTCCATTATAAAAAAATTCTTAGACACTCTGACAGATGACAGAACAGGTCTGAATGTGGCTACCTGCACACACAGACACACAATCTGCTATATAATTAAATTTACTGCCTGATCCTGTGTGGTTTCACTTTGCACCACTCTGCTGTAGTAATTGATTTGTGACTTGATGGCTCCTATGAATAATTTCCTGCAAGCTGTAAAGTAAATGTATATCTTCCCCTGTGTTGTTCTTACATATCTCCCTCTCTCTATCTCTTTGAGTTACTCTAAATGTCCTGTGTATCATGTTGATTCATAATAGTGGATCACATTTCCCTCGGCCTCTGCACTAATGTGCTCTTTGTAGATCTCTTGATTGGCTGAGTAAGTGAAACGCTCTTGCGTGCAAAGCGAAGTCAAGGTTACAGATTTTGACGCTCCATCTGATCCCACATGGAGATATGTATTCCTCCATTTATCTGGCCTGTACCTGTTACCCACTACCTCCTCTGACCTCTTGTAAAAGACGTGAATCAGCAGGATCTTTGTGTCCAAAGCAGAAATATCTCAATAACCTGCATCTTTAGAAGTGAAATGATCTGAAATGTGATACTTCTGTCTCATTAAATGCCTTCCCGAGAAACGTTTCTCTCCAAGAGGTAAGATCTCCAGTCCACCACCTGAACCTTTTTATATTGTCCTGCATTTTTGGTCCATTTCTGCCTCATTTAAACTCCTTTTATTGTTGTTATTTATGTGCATGTGTCAAGTTTTGTTTGAAATATTATTCCGTGGTTGGTGCATACAGTGTTACTGCCCTGCCATCTGGCCCTCGTGTTGTTTTCATCCTCATGAAATACCTTTTGAATCTCGCTGTGATGATGCAACATCAGTTTGTTTGCACAGGAGGGACGTGACATGATCACTTGAAGGAATACTCCACTGAAATGCAACATTTTGAGCATAAAATTCTCCCTGTTAGACAGTTGGAAAGCTTGTGGAGTCACAGCAATAATAATGGTGATGATTCAAATGAACAAATCAACAGATTCTTGTGTTTTCAGTGGCGTATTTCTTTAACTTCTGTGTGCATCTCATTCTCGAAGCAAACATCCCATTTGTACTGTCTACTGCTTGAACGCTCTGCAGTTTTCATGCACATCTTCTGTTAAATACTGCTGTGTATTCATTAGTCTATCTTTCTCCGGTCTTCTCTCCTTTTTCCCCAGTTGATCAAAGTATGTTTGAGAACTCCATTGCACAGCAGCAGAGTCCTCAGACCTCCAGGCCAGGTCAGACCTCGGCCCGACGCTCCCTAGCATCAAGTAATCCTAACGTGGGGTCCAGCTCCGTCGACTCTCCGTCCTCCGGAGGCCAACAGAGGCTTAAAAACGCCATTAATCTGGGCAAAGCTGTCGGCGCCAAGGTTAGTTCTGCAGGTCTGCAGAGGTTATAAAGTCGATTTTATTACTTTATCAGTAGAACTGATTTTATTTTTACTTTCTTTCAGGTCAATGACTTGTTAAGAAGAAAAGAGCCCAGCCACCTCGGGGACATCGGGGTCACTGAGATCAACAAGAACGTCGGTGTCGCGTGGAGCTGTATGGACCAACTCAACCAGACCACTGCCAACAGGTACACACACACACACACACACACACACTTGTTTCTTTATCATTATTTGTGTTGTGAGGAAAGTACTTAGCTTAATTATAATCATAATTTTAATACTAATCTTGAACCCTAAATCATCATAAATTAAATATTTACTCTTCCAAATGAATTCAATGGTTGTTGGTTTATTTCCACACACTGACTGTGCAGTTTGGTTTTTCATCACTCTGTGTCGACTTTTTCGAGTCATAAATCTGTTTGTGCTTAGGCGCCTGTGCAAATATTGAATGAGTATAAAGGCTTAAAACATTACGACTGAAGTTTATGATCGCCATTCGCTCTATTATGTCTCATAAGTTTTGGGTTGATGACATTTGTTGCACAGATTTGGTCTCCAAAGTGCCACATTAGGACACCAAGACCACCGAGAATTCATGCTGTGATTAGGTATCAACAGCTTTTGATGTTTTAAAAAGAAACTTTTAGATATTTCTGTAAGAACTGCATTTTTTTTGGCAATTGGATGGCGAGTACCAATGCAAGGCAGGTGGACTCAAGAGATCTCCGAAAATCTGGCACAGTCAGGTTGGGTTAGCACTTCTTTTCTGGAACTTGCTCTGAATGCCCTGGGTGTCTAGTTTGTGGTTGCACAGTTTCATGATTACAGTAAGGTCAAGAAATGGTCTCACTATACTGAAATGGGGACTAACATCATCTCACATGTAGTGCAGTAGTGCAGAACAATATGGCCGTGCTTGAGGAAATGGTGGTGAGCCACGAGAGGCTGGAGTTCAACTTTTCAATGCTGGTTCTAATAAAGCAGCCCAGACCTGTTTTGAGCAACTTATAATTTAGCCAGACTTGTTTTAAATGCAACAAATCCACAAGAGTCTTTCCATCATAACAAATTTAATCAATTCAAACACAGTTTAGGGAGCCCGGTATGCAGAAACATTCAAATACACAAGTGAAAATTAAACCTTTATGCTGCATGGAAATGTCTGTCAAGGGGAGACTCAGGGGTATCCAGAGAACTCATTTTTATTCAGATATCCAGAGGTCAGAGGTCAAAGGACCCCTCTGAAAATGGCCTCATTTAGCCGCCTTGCCGACAAGTCAGCGTCGACACTCTAGCTAGAGTGGAAGAGGTTACATGAGTCCTTTTTTTGTGCTTTTGTAATGTATGCGTGCTTTTTATCGCAGCCACACATTCAATTTAATAATAAAACTGCTGAAGAACATTATCTTATTGTCAGCCAAAAATATTAAATTACTCGTCCTGAGAGCAGAGTCTATCGCTGTGAATTAAGCAGTGGGTCAGAAAAGGTGAATGATTTAAGATTTTTCCCGTGAAATGTGGTTTTAAATTAATAATGACACATCAAAGCTGCCTGAGAGACTCCTGAAATTCAAAGACTGAACTTTTCAGCTGCTCGTGTATTCACTTCCTGCTTACATTCATGCGCTCGCACATCCCAGCCAGGTTGTGTTTGTGTGTCTGTATTTGGGGGGATTTGTTCCAGAAGCATTGATCTGTTGTCTCTTCAACTAAAAATCAGTCAAGCAGAAGTCATTTTTCAGCAGCCGTGCTCCCATTTGTCTCCATTTACTGGACCGTGAGTAGATTTAGATTAATTTAACAGTGATGATCTGTGAAGATTTTTGCCGAAGCAGCGACTGATCCGGACGGTCTGGAGCTTTTTTAAAATAACTGACCGTCTCCACGTTGTTGAAATCTGGATGCATGAGATGAAACGTGCAGTGGACTCAGTCACGAAAATCAGTTGCAGCTTTGATTATCGAAATCTAACAAAGGTCAACAATTGTTCCCAATTGTTGCAGCTATTGTTGTAAAGTACCTCCTGGCCTTAGTTCAGTACATCATAAAAAAGATATAGCCTGGTTATTATATGCGGATATGGTCATATCACACTTGATACCATGTAACTTATCTTAAAGAGGGATTCGAAAACGTAAATGACTGAATGAACTGTCGATCTTCACTAATCAAGACAACGGCGAAGACGTCAGTGCTGAAAAGAAATATTTAAATGGGAAGTCAGTCGAATCGTGACATCTCTATTAATCATTTATCTTTTTATCTGTTCCATTATTTGGATTGTTGGCTGACAAAAACATTCTTTTCTAAGTCAGTCTCTCTCTGAGCAATCACTATAAACATTTATATGAATCTGTAGGTGAGGGACCAACAAGTTTCTGTTTGTAGTCCAAGTATTGACCAGTCTGCATTGACGTTTAAGTGAGTTTTTGTTGCAACAGTCCGTGTGGAGACCAAACGAAGCAGAGCACACCTGATAACAATCTAGCTTTTTTAACAGTTATCTGCAGAGATTAGTCAAAATTATTCGTCATTCTCGTGTATCAAGTTGCTCATCGGGCTGCAGAGGAAAGAAGAGACACACACGTCGGTATAAACAAATGAAGCTGAATTATTGAACTGAATTGTCTTTGCGTGCAGCTCCACGATCACGCAGCGGCGTTAATATGTTCTTTCTCATCACCGTGGGATGTAGCTAATACATTTTGAGAAATGAGTGTGTTTTTTGTAAACAGCTTCAGTGCACAATGAGGAGCCATTAGAGTTTCTGGCACTCGCCACCGTCTTCCACAAACGCATCACTTACAGTACCTGGTTGATTATCGTCAATACACAACGGGCCAACGGCCCCTGAGTTCAAGTTTAGTTCAGCCAGTCAGCCTTCAGACTAAATTTGACATGATGATCAGGGAGATGATAATAATTAGTGGAAAGATCTTTCAGGTCTGTGAAGTTCAGCCAACACAAGTTTCTAATCCTCCATTGGCTTCAAAAAGAAGTATAGAGTCTTATGTAAAAATGTCTGATTTATCACCTAAGGAATCAGTTTCCTCGTGAGTTTATGGTCCCAATTTCTCGTCTTCTTCCACACAGCATGATGTCCATTTAGTAAATTATAAAGTAAAATAGACAATAAAGCAGGGTATGCTTCAGGACATGGTTATCTTGTGGCCAACAAGTCATTCTCGAAGTTTGTGAGCAGGCAGTTTGTCCAGCATGAGTCAAAACCAACTGCAGAAAAAAACTCTCCTTTCATTGTGTCGTTCCAAACATACACTGACATTAAAAGAGCGGTATCGATCTTTTCGGTTCTTTCTCTGCAAGCGAGCGACTAAGTGTACTTGATGACTAAATGCGGAGAGCACGGTCGAGTCATTCAAAGAAATGAACAGGTTTAAACTAGGGATCGACTGATATGGATTTTTCAGGGCCGATACCGATACCGATTATTAATAACCAAGCGAAACCGATGGCCGATATGTAGAACCGATATTTATTTGCAGTAATAAATGTAAAAAATGGCCTTAACACCAGAGTTTTTCACTTATAGTTCCTTATGTATTATTATATTTATTTATTTAGAGAAATGAAGTCATATTCGGAATCTCAGAACATTAAATGTACACTCTTGTGCTTAGAACTGTATGTCATATTACATAAATAAGAATAAGGCACTTGGCAATTGTAAATGCAAACAATAAAGGCTACTTTACACACGTGAGTTGTAGACGCGACGGTAAATTTATTGATTGAAAAAAACTCGACGTGTGCTCGCTGCTTGACTCATTGAAATGGCCCATCATTTCCCTGGACTTTACGAGTGACCGGCAAACAGACGAATATTTAACATCTATTCTGTGTGATCATAGTGTAGTGAGAGCATGAGCGCTGAGGGAGAGGCAACTGAAAACAAACAAGGACACGTTAGCGTGTGGTGTTAAACTTATAGGCTATAATCACCTCGGGTGTAGTTTATTGATAAACCGGGAGCCGCCCCACGGGCTGAGACACGTTAGGAGATGAATTATTCCCACAAAGTAATGATAACCGTAAGGGTCTCCTATTATTATTATTATTATTATTGTGCGTCTGGCCCCAGCTCTAAAGCGGTCGCAGCAATTATAATGTAGCGGTGGGCCATCATTAAATAGTCTACCCCGTGTTGAAGTTGTGAAAAGTTTAATCTCAAGAGCCAAACTGCAGGTTTTCCTCCCTTTTACTTGCTGCAGCCTACCTATGTCATATTTTTATTTTATTAAGCAAGATTAAGACTTCAGGTCATCTTCACTTACATCTTTTTTTTTTTTTTTTTTTCGTGAGTGATGCTAGTCCTATATTGCAAAGTCGTATGCTTGATGTGATTAGACGTAGGTTGGTGAAATGTCGACTCTGGGCCTGCATGTTATCACTGAAATTGATCATAAGGTTGTGGTATTTTTTAAAACTTCATCCTAAAGGGCTTTGAAACTTCGACTGACACTGCCTAACCTTTTCTGCTGGCTCACCGGAGCAGTCCTCTTTTTCTCCTCCGTCTGTGGCACTGCATGTAGAAGCTTCTGTGTTGATTGATTGGCTACTTGACACAAGTGAGACAGCCAATCAGTGAGGGCTGTGGGCGGGACATTGTTACACAGTCAAGAGAGTGGTGACTTCAGGCAGAGACGGCTGCATCAGAGCCAAAGGAGCGCGTTTTAAAATACATTAATTAATTTTATCGGTTATCGGTGAAAAAAACGGCCGATGCCGATGATCGCAAAAATGCAGAATATCGGCCGATATTATCGGCCAGGCCGATAATTGGTCGATCCCTAGTTTAAACGCACTTTCACTTTCAACCAGCAAACTCACAACAATTCAGTGAAGTTGCATCGTGTTGCTGCAAAAAATAAAACTTTTTACAGCTCAGTTCCTTTGATGAAATAAAGGGAGAAACATGGTGTTTGCTTTCTCTACCAAAGTCCTACCAAAGGTACAGTTCCCTCCCCACAACCTCAGCCTCTCAGAATAATAACAAGAACCATATTTTATTTTATTTATTTAACCAGGACGGTCCAAGTGAGATTAAAAACCGAGTCCAGGCCAAGACAGGCAGCAGCACGAACTAAGAACAAGTCAATTAAAACAAATACAGACGATATTACAACACATAGAAATCTAGAAAAATAATAAAAAGTGCAGTACAAGCCATGAATGCAACAATATTAGTTAACCATAGTAGTAATGAGAGTATTTCATTAAATAATGTAAATGTAAATTAAATATTTAAAAGAGGTTTAACTCATGGAATATCTTAAAGTTTATAGCTTTTTATTTTTGTGCTTCTGTATAAATATAAATACTATAAATAAAATATAAATACTGTAATGAGCTAAATTCCTAATCCTCTGATTTATTCTCTCCATTTATAACAAAAATCTGGCTCAAACTAACGAAGGACACAATTAATGAAATCAGTAGAGTGTATCAGCGGCACCATTGATCCCGTCCAGCTTTTTAATGTTTACTAGAAGAAAAAAAAAAACCTCCTGCTGTTTATTCATGACGCTCATGAAGTGGAAACCAGTTTGTGACTTTGAACTCTTTAAAAATCCAAGGGAACTTTTTCTTTTAGCTGGTTCGATACTGAAATAAAGAAAACAAATTATTTATTTATGAAAGTGGATCAAGGCGACGTCACCTGGCAATTTATTTATGAAAGTGGATCAAGGCGACGTCACCTGGCAACAACATGATGAAAATAGAGATTTGAACGCAGCACGTGTCCCAGTACTAAAACCTCGTGTCACTAATGTTTCCCTTCTCTCCTCTCTTCCAGTCACATCTCCTCCTTCGACTCCTTCCCTCGTCTCGACCCGCCACCCCCGACGGGGAAGAAGCGCCTCCCTCGGGCGCTGAAGACCACCCAGGACATGATGATCTCGTCCGACCCCGTGGTCTCCTCTCCAGACACTGCCGACTCTTCCTCCTTCCTCTCTTCTCCCGACAAGACGCCCCTCATCGTTAGGGAGGAGCAGCAGCAGCAGGGCGAGAAGGAGCAAGAGGGGTCAGAGGAGGTCACATCACCGCTGGACCCGGCAGAGGAGAAAGTTGCTGCTGATGTGGAGATGACAGGAAGCCACAACAAAGTTGATGGAGCGATAGAAGGAGAAGAAGATGGTGTGGAAAACGGGAGCACCGAAGGAGGCGAGGAGGAACATCAGACGCAGCTCCAGCTCTCTGTGCCAGACCTCATCAACAAAGATCCCCCTCAGCTGGAGCCCAGAGCCAAACCCTGTGATGTCTGGCAGAAGGTGTCGGGGCCGGACTCCCGGCTGGCCTCCACCCCCTGCTCGGGGAAAACTCCCTGCCGCATCAGCCTTGGCGAGGAGGTCCTGCTGGGGAACGGCGCCCCGTGCAGCAGAGGCAGCGGAGTGAATCCCGAAGACTCGGAGCCGCACCCAGACCTGCTGTCGTTTGAGTAACGAGCCGAGTCGGGGTCAGACCAGTTCAGTATGTCTCCAAACAAAAAAAAAAGTTTGGAACTCTTCATTTGGACTCCAGAGACTGGAGAGGTAATTCAAACAGACTGTAAAAAAGTACTGCGGATCAAATATTCACCGACACCTTTAATTATATAACTGGCTCCAGGGTTTGCTCGAGGAAAAGGGAACAAGTGCTTCCTGGAGTCGAATCAGATGATTTTTAACTTTTTCGATGAGTTCAAAGGTCGCGGTGACGTAATCCAACCCTCCAACATGGCCGATCTAATGTCACTGCCAGCTTTTCCAACACTACACGATGATTATGATGTTTTAGCTCTTAGAGCGTGTCATGTCTGCTTTAGGGGGGCGATAACACCAGATAACGTAACAATGAATGTAATTAATGATCTGAAATTTCCCTTTAAATGGGCTGAACATGTAAAAATCCTGGCGAGCTTCAAACTGATTCATTTACTTCCTGAAAAAGAAAAACATCATAACTTTCTAACTTTTTAAGAACGTGTGTTAAGTTATCGGTATTAAGTTATTATCAAGACGTCGATTTCAAAGAAGCATTTTTGACATTTTGAAACCTTTTAAAGGGACGTTTGTTTCATGTTGGTCGTACAAAAGCTGCTGCAGTGAAACCAATCACACACACCGCAACTAACATGAGTTATATAACAATCTAAATTATACCTTTTTATAATTAGAAGAAGTTTCATCAGCATGGAGATTTAGAGTTGAACGCAGATTTAGGAGGAGTTGAAGGGAACGTGAAGAAGAAGCAGAACGGTTGTGGACGTGTTGCGAGGTGGAAAGGTTTTTTGGGGGGGCGTTCACTTTCAGTTCAGTCGGTACAGTTTGATCAGCACCGGAAGCCTTTTGACCTTTGACCTTATCCATATTAAATGATTTCCGACGCGCTTACACAACTTCCACGCCGGCCTCCGGCTCAGATCGCGACCCTGAAAGTTGCCTTTTAGAGCTCTCGGCAAGCAAGAATATCGATCAGCTTCTCGATCGATTGTTCACTTTTCTTTTAGTTTGTCGTTTTAGATTTCAGGGTTCAATCAATCAATCCAGGTTATAAACACCAGATTATGAAGATTTTGGTTTGTTTCTGTAAGCCATTTTCTTCATCTTCTGAAGACATCCGAGTGGAACAGCAAGAAACACTGCCGTGACATGAAGTCCATGTTAAACAGGTAATTTGCTGTAGTTATAATATTTCATAAACCCACAGGATGAACCTCTTAACCCCGGTCATCCGACATGAGTTCATCTCTGGCTTCCAGGCTAAAAACTGTAAACTAGCTGAACTGAAAGTCTTATTACCCCCAAAAACCCGACAGAGAGTCACGATGGATGGATTGATGGACAGGTGGGTGGCACGCGGAGGGTGGACCGGTGAAAAGTTGTTTTTGAGCGAAAAAAGAGAGGCGAGATAATGAGCTGTCAACAGGAAGGAGATGAAAGAGGTGTGTGTGTTTTATTCCAGCAGATCATTAAGCGACAGACCAAAGACACAAATTAACGGCTCAGTCAGACAGGTTGTTTTTGTCATGTTGTGTAATCGCTCTGAAAATCTCAGAATTTTAGATTTGAGCGGGCTGTCTGCATGAAAAGAAAAGCAATAATTCACACAAAAGAATTTTTATTTTCACTTCATCGACTAATCAGAGAGTGAAAACCAAAGTCAAAGTGTTTGAGACATTTTAATTCACATCCAGACTTACCAGAGAGTCGGGTGAAGGTGAGCTGACATTAACAGAAAATATCCTGCAGTTTTATAATTAAATGTTCAGTCAGGCTGCTTCGACCTCATCTGTGTGTCGCTGTCGGAGGGGAAAGATGAAGCTGCGACGGTTGTTTCAGCACAATCGAAGTCGATATCTTCATTTTATAACACTATTATATTATCTGAGCGTCTGTTCTGTAGATCTGTGCGAAGCCGACCACGTTTTTCTCTGTGAGGTCCTGCTGTGGCCTCTCTATGTGACCGCTTGTGTCCTTGCAGGGATTTCCTGAATCTTAAAAAAAAAAAGAAAGAAAGGGCAAAGAATTCCCAGAAGACAGACGGACACAGAGCTACAGCTGTAGTTGCGGTCAGGTCGTGCCCAGCAGAATGAGAGGAATGTGGAGCTGGACTCTGTTAGAGAAAGGAAGCTTTGTCTCTGTCCGTCTGTCTCCGACCGAGAGATCCTTGTTTATTTTAAAGCTGCAACAAAACAGCTGACAATGAGCCGAAATTACAAAAAATAATCTTCCCAGTTAGTTTTATCTAGAAATCCACAGATCTGTTTTTATATTTTTTAACTTCACTTACTAAAAAACAAAAACATGCTGCTGTTTTTCAAATGTCATTTCTCAACTGTTGCTGTGTCGGCGTGGCAGATGTTTCCAAAAGAAAACAATTTGCGCAGCGAGATAGACGCATAAATGGGAAAATGTTTTGACATTTGGATGAACTGACCCGTAAAGAATGGGAAAAATAATATGAAAATAAAATATGCAAAAGCCAAACTGAGGCAGCAACACAAAGTCTGACCAGAACTTCATCGATCACGTTTTAAAAATGAGATCATTTTATGTTTTATGCTAATTACTTTTTGTATTTCTCATAAGATTAAACATTAATCATTAAATATGCAACAAGTTAAATAAATAATTGTGTATTTATAAGAGTTTAACACTCCACTGAGCCCAGACCACTTTAAACCAGTGACAACAAATACAGAAATGTCTCTTTGGAAATAACCAAATATTTTTGGACCCATCACATAAAAAATGTTTTCATGGCCTCGAAATGAAAGTAAAGTGTTGCAGCTTCGCACCGAGGTTTGTCTTTGGGGTTCAGGTGATGATCCAGACTTTGACATCAGCTTCTGTATTCAGTCAGAAAAGCAGTGAGATGAGTAGACGCTTGGACGGCTTCGACCGTTATCTTTGACAAAAGTCGCGAGCGTAAAGAAAAGAAGCCGGGCGGCTCCGTTCTTCACAAACCACTTGGGTAGATTTTGATTGTATTTTCTGATGAAGGAACAGCTGGTGTACATTTTATGGAAATATTCTATCGCTTTTTTATGATATCTGTGAATATGCAAATTTGTTCTTGCTCTAACGAATGAAGGAACGTGATTTATTTTGATATTCAGTCATAGACTCTAGTTACGTTATTTTAGCTGATCTCGATAAAAGAAGAAATCATCTCGCTTTCTGTTTTTTTATTTTTTATGTTGTTGAATCTTTTTTGTCTTTGTCGATATAATATCATCAGATATGAAGAATGAAGGAAGCTAAATGCTGCACATATAAAGACATAAATGAGGACAAACTCTGGACTTACTCTTTTTATCCATTATATCTGAAAGCTTGATGAAAATATGCTACAAAAATCAAAATGAATGATTATTTTGTTTGTTTTATTTTCCTAATGTATCTTTTTTTTTTTAAGTGGGGATGTAATAACTCCTGTAATGACTGTAATCTTTTAAAAAAATCTGGAAATAGACCTAATCATGACCTTCTTTCATTGTGTTTGTGTCTTTTTAACGATTAATGCGACCTTTTCTCTCATTTATTCTGGGCATATCCTGTTTTTTATGTCTTTCCTTCGTCGATGGCAGCCGGCCTCCCATTCAGCCCTGCCAGCAAACTTCCTGTTTTGACGAAGCCGAAGTCTCAGTCAGATTTAGCAGATTTTTTTCCTTCTGAATCTGTGTCAATCCTCTGTACGGACGGGCCTCGTGTGTCCTCCCTCTGTTTCGCAGATCGTCCGAGACCACGGCGGCGCGAACTCGGCAACCGAAGCCGCTCTGATGTTTAATTCATCTTTGTTTGTCCTAATTCATGGAAATCCTGGGTTTCCTCTTGGCATCTCTCCACGTGAAGCCGACCTCATGTTTGCCGCTCTGTCGAGATGCATTAAAGCCCTTCAGCAACATGCCAGAGACTGGAGACGACTGCGGGATGAGGCAGATTATTTACCTAACATCGGTGGTGTAAACAGCCACTCAGCTAAGACACACAGGTCGTGTCATTGTTTAATAATTCAAATGTGATGCATTTATTCATTCTCTACAAAGGAATCCAGGCCTCCATGCATAATGGATCATCCAGTGTTGGGAACGTCGGCAGGCTGGATGCTGTTTAAACAAGTTTTTTGATTGCATGTCCCAGTATGAGTTTCTTGGCTAATTTGTGGAAAGAAGTCTTCAGACTCGTAAACATCGAAAACATGAAAAGTTTGAAACGTTTTGCCACAAAAACAGTTTAAACTTGAGTTGTTCTGATGCCTGAAAATGCCTCAGATACTACCTAAAATGTGGTACCAGGTATCGAATGTTTGCTGTCAACTGATCCGATACTGTGTACTCTGAACTCTATAACCAACTTAACCAACCCCAATTATACGAAGGCAACACGTACTACTCAATCAGAGGCAGAGTAGGTTGCAGGATGCTAGCAACTACTGCTTTAGAGCGGCAAAGATGAGTCGATTAACGTTAGATACTAAATGAAAGTTCTATGGCATTCAGAGGCAGGCCATACAGCAATGATAGCAATCATAATATCTTTTTTTTTGCATACTTGCACAGATCAGTACTCTGTATTGGCTAACAAGCAAAGCTCAGGAACAACTCGGGTTTAAACTTGTTACACAACCCAACACTTTCAGAATAAGTTATTAAAACATGCAGTTATTCAAACTCAATAAAACTCATGCGAGGTGTTAAATTATTTGGCAACATGTTGGTTTAAAAGATTTAAGATACTAGAGAACAGACCAGAAGCTTAAAGGAATTCTCCGGCAATTTACTTGTTAACTTTTGGTGTGAAAGTTTGAGAGGTTTCCAAAAAAATAAAGCAGCAGAAGCAAAGATGTCCTCACTTTTAGCACCTCGTATGGGTCAAGCTCCAAAAACACTTCAATTCCCATAATGCAACTAAATAGCATTTAAAGCCTTACTGAGGAATAAATGCTCACATCTTTCAAACTCCACAACTTGAATTTGAAAATTTGTTGATGACACTATTTTGAGTTATTATAGCGAAGCAATTCTCCAAATGTTTTCACAGCCCGTAGAGCTAATCATGACAAGTACACTGAACTCCGTGTTTAAAATATAGATTAAATAAATTTGTTTAAAACAGATTAACGCAGCCTCAGCCCTCATGGATGGGAAGGATTTGAAAATCTCTAAGTATTAAAAGTCCCAGAGAAACTGGAGTTAGAGCGTCCAGAGATTCAGTTATGTGACATATTTATGAGTGAAACTTGATTTTTACACTCAAAAGATTCATCTGTGAGTGCTGTAAAGAAATCAGGTTTTAATATCATCTCATTTTTTCACGTTTTTAGATTTACACTTTTCATCAGTGTGACACACGGAAGAATTATTGAACTACTTCTAATGTTTTATCGGGTTTAACAAATCTTTTAAAAGAGTAATTACACCCGGTGTAATAATCCTGCTCCCACTTCCATCAAACAGAACTGTCTCACCAAAGCACCATTATTTCTACAGGAGACACTGACTGCACTCGAGTGATGTGTCGATCGTGAACGAGCCGGTTCAAAGAGCCGTCAAGTGCTGTAAATGCAATGAAAAGAAATGGCTACAGCAATTTATTGATATAAGAAAGTGTCATTTTTACTTTTGAATACTTTGAATATTTGGCTAAATTATAGAAGGTATACAGAGCCGACTCTTCTTGGGGAGTCGAACGATCTGGCTCCCTAAAAAGAACCGAACTTCCCATCACTAGAGCACACCACACTGATTTTCCACCAGGCTTTTTCCCAAATTCAGACCTGAAACTTTCAAACTGCGGACGTCACTGCAGCAGAAATGATCCAGTGTGGAACAAAAGCCCCCAAAAAACACTCAGACGGGCCCGATTCTCTTTGAAGCATAAGTATCTGTGCTCCACAGTATGTTGTTTACGTCACAGTGTTATTTGTATCATGCCGAGAGAGACCTGAAAAGAAAATTAGCAATCAGACAGACTGCCTTCAGAGCGAACGAAGCTGCTGTAGAGGAGCTCTTCTGTGAGTCGCTCTCAGAGCGGAGTGATAATGAATAATTATATGTTCTTTGTGATTGTAGAAAAAAAAAATAAACCCCATGCTGAGTGTGAGGTTGTTTTTCTGAGGCTGTAATATCTATGCAATGTATATTTAATGTGTTCTATTATTTTATGAGGCATCACAAGACTGTGGCGGCTTCCTCTACACACACTTTCTGCCACCCAGACAGAGCAGATTAATAAAAATGTGCTCACCGAGCTGAAAAACTGTGATTCAGATGTGATGTGTAGTTTATTGTTCTACACATTTTTTTTTTTTTTAAATGCCATCCATACATGACAGGCGAGCTGCACGTGTGTATGTCTGTAAATGCAGATGAGGAAGTCGAGTAAATGTCAAAAGAAGACGATAAAACTTCCCGTGACCTTCTCCCCGTGCAGCTGACCTTTCTCAGTTTAGTTTTACAGCCTGTTTGCTTCCTTTTTGCGTCCCTCCGGCTTCAGTCCAATTCAATTTACTATGTATACTACATATGTACGTGTGTACTAAGTGAATAAAAAGCGGTAGCATTTGCAGTAGCGTTGTTTCTGTTAGTTAGCTAGTTTAGTTAGTTACATAACATAGGGTGACCATATTTTCAAACCCCAATCCCGGCACCCTCATACTGCAAATGTATGTGCTTGCACACAACTTAGTTGTTTTCATCTGGACGGGGAACAAATATTTTAGCGCCTACCAAGTGCTCCTTTCAACACGACAGAGGCCATGAACGCAGCATTTTTACTGCGGGGTACTTAACAAAAGGAGTAAGCCTCTTGAAGCTCTTTAGCCTACACGCTCATTGACATTGAATCATTGATTTATTGACACACATATGGGCGTTTAATTCAGACGCAATGAGACGTAATGAAGAATTAGATTAGTTTAACAGTGGTTTAAATTTGGACTATTTGTTTATCTGTGTTTTACAGGTATTTGTCAGGACTTGGGACACCCAGCTTGAAACCAGGACAATCCCGGACAAACCGTGAGATTTGGTCACCATAATGTAACGTTTAACATCTGGCACTTCACTTACAACTAACTATTCTTTTCGTAGAAACTAGATTGTGCTGCTTTGATTGCAGTAACGTGTAAATCTCCACGTATTGTAAACTGAAATTTTAAAAACAGATGATGCAACTAGCTCTTTGTAATGCTTTATGACATTTAAAAACATAACACAAATTCACCAAGTGAGGGCGTCAAAGTCAATGTCTGCCGGGTCTGAAGGATGAACATGCACACACGCATATATAACAATACCAGCAGTAACAAATAAATATATTTATTTGAGAAGGTTGTAACCTATGAACAGTGATGGATTATGGGTGTTTCTGTGGATCCAAAGTCGCTGATGTCTGAGATTTAAATTGTCAAACACAACAGGGTGTAGATTTTCCACACACACGCTCACACACATGGTTTGTCATCCTCGCTCTCTCTCCGTCTCAAACACAGGCAGCCCTCTCGACCCATTCATCACTGCCAGCTGGCAGGATGGACTTCTTATCAAGTTTATTGATCAGTGTGGGGAAAGATTATGGCCCTGTGTGTGTGTGTGTGTGTGTGTGTGTGTGTGAGCAAGACAACCTGAGACGACTGTTTGTGCCAATCTAACACCACAAAGCCCGAAAGCAGCTCCATCCACGCAGTAATACCAAAATCTAATCATTAAAGCAGCTGCAGCTCAGTACACTTCACAGGTGTTCCACCAAAAGAGTTCCTGGTAATGACAAATTATTGATGGATAGACTGATTAAAATATTACTTCCAGCAAATCTAATCTGAAGGAGCTTCACCCTCTTTCCAAAAGGAAGCTACTTCGTTTATTGAATTGTGTTGTGATTCAGTGGAGCTGCGCCAACGTAAAAAGCCACTAAATCAGCGGTTCCCAGACTTTTTCTGCCCCCTGTACGCTTATAAATTTGTATCAACCTTCAACGTGTTGTCAGGAGTTCATTAAAACAGAACAGCGTCTCTAAATCAATGCACAAAGAATATTAAAGTGAATTTAAGGATGGCAGCAGTGCTTCCTTGATGTTGTGTTATCAGATAGTAGCACCCACTGAAATGGGCCAAACAATGAGTAAATACAAACTTAAAGTAACTTTGTACATCTGTTCTTATACTATATGACCACCAGGTACAATCACCCATGTAGGTAATGCTTTATGGCACCAAGTCAATTACAGCTGCTGTTAGTATGTGTTTGTGTTCAGCTCAGTTTGTTAGTCGGGCCCGCCCGGACTGTGAGTTCAGAGCATCAGGGGAGTAGAGGAGGTTTCTCAGCACAGGGTAATGCTGATGGCAAGTGTCGTGCCAGAACTGGAGCTGGGCAAGCGGGCAATGTAACTGGGCTCATGGACATAATAACCGAGGCGAAAAGATCGAAGGTGACGTTGTTGGATGAAGCTAAGAAGAGAAAAGAAGAGAGTGACCAACAAGGAGCCGTCTCCTGGGACTGACTTTTAGCTGTTGGTGAGAGCTTGGTGAAATAGAGCACACCTGCAGTTAACTGCTCTGACGTGCGTGTGTGAGTGACACAGAAAATCTCTAAATGAACCCCCTCGAACCATTGGCCAGGAACGACCGAAATGATGGTGAGCATCCTCATCTTGTTGACCATGTGAATGCCGAGTTTCTGAATCTGAATTTTAAGAAAACAAAGTCTAAACTTTGAGGGAAAAAAAGTCAGAATTTTAGGGGGGGAAAAAATCTTTATTTGAAGAAAGAAAAATAGCTCAGTGGGTAGCGCATCAGTCTTTGTTGCAGCAGCTGAGGTTTTGAATCCCAGAAAATGTAAAAAAAAAAAAAAAAAAAAAGTCAGAATTCTGAGTTTTAAAGTCAGAATCTTAAGAAAAAAAACGTCTGAACTTCTGAAAAAAAAAAAAGTCTGCATTTTAAAGAAAAAATCTGAATTTTAAGAAAATAAAGTCTGAACTTTGTGGGGAAAAAAGTCAGAATTTTAAGTGGGTAGCGCATCAGTCCTTGTTGCAGCAGCTGAGGTTTTGAATCCCAGAAAAAGTTAAAAAAAAGAAGTCAGAGTTCTGAGTTTTAAAGGCAGAATTTTAAGGTTTTCTGGGATTCAAAACCTCGGTCCTACCCACTGAGCTATTTTTTTTTTTTTTTTTTTAAAATTTTTTTTTTTTTCCCCTCAAAATTCTGATTTTCTTTCTTAGTGTGTTCTTAGTGTAATACTGTCCATAATACACTCCACAATGTTGCTTTAAAAGACCAGTTGTGATATAAATACAGCCTTGTTTTTTTTGTTGTTTTTTGCAGAGTTCATGGTACAAGCAAGATAAAAGACACCCAACTTGGTTACATAGAGCAGTTCAGTTAAAGGTCCAGTGTGTAAAATGAGGCAGACATGGAAAATAATATCCATAACTATGATTTCATGCATGTAAAATCATCTGAAAATAATAATCTTTTGTTGAAACACCGTGTTTCTACAGTAGACCAGAACAGACAAACTAAATACTGACTCCAGACAGTGTTGTTTCTTTCTTTACACTAGGAAGGTGAGGGTGATGTGAGGAGATTGCATTGCAGAAATCACACCAATAGATAAATCTCTGGACCTTTAATTTGAAAAAATAGAAATTATTTGTTAACAATGTGTCTTCGTATTAGTGTTTTTTTAGAGGAAAATAAAAAACAATTAGGCGTGAGGCTCGTGTTGAGAATATTATTCTCGGAATAATCTGTAAATTACAAGGTGAACAAGTCAAAATAGATCGCTGATGGATCAATTTGAACGTCCACCTTCTGCTACTTCAAGGATAAATGACCAAATTTAATAATTTTATTTATTCATTAAATATTATCACATTCAAAGTCCATTTAAACAAACACATTTTGAACACGGTGGATAAAGAAAATAACAAACCAGAAGAGGAGAAATGTTCTCTGCATCCGCCTCATCCATTATTTTCATATATCAGGACGCCTCGTCGCATATGATCCCTTACTTACTGAAATACAGACACTGAGTCATACTTTATGTTCATTCATTTTAAATACATTTTCTGCTTCTTGTACACTCATATTTCATTAAAAAAAAACATCTTTTCATGAAAAGTGTAGGAGACTTTCTCTTTAAGTTTGCCTGTAGACGTCTCAGAAACGAGAATTTGAAGAAAAAATGCTACTGGCACTGCAAAGAGGCCACTAATGATCTTATTTCTTTGCAGTTGTGAATCCAAAGAACACTTTTAAAAGAGTTAGAAAGTAACAGAACGTAAGAGAGAAAAGAGAAAATTGTTTTGTTTGTCTACAGAAAGTGTCAGAAGTCCCTCTGGTTTTCCTTCCTTTCCTTTATTTCCTTTCTTTTATTCTTCTTCTCTTGTCTTGTCTACCTTTCTCTCTCTCTCTCAGCCGATGATCTCAGACAGTAATTGCTTCTGTCTCTCAAAGCCCAAATGTCTTTGACTTTTTGTCTTTTGTTCATCCTTGACTGACCAAAAGACAAAACACAGGTCTTCAGAAAGAAAAAAAAGAAGGGTTTGCTGCGTGTATCTAATTTACAGCCTCCTCTCTCTCTTTACCTCATCCATCCATCTGACATCTGCAGGGCTATTGCAGCCTCTCAAAGCCCAGACGGATCCTCCTTTATGGGAGGAGGCTGTCAAAAGAAAGCTCTAAACAGGATGGGAGTGGCGGGATGCACAGACAGATAATCAGACAGACAGGCTGTTAACTGAGGCAATGTTTGTCACAGTTAGAAAGAGGCCACACGGGGCTTTACTGCAAAAAAACAAACAGTTATTTTAACAAGCCAGTGAACGCAGCGTTGAGTTTTCTTACTCAGGGAAGAGAAACAGAAATGTGTCAGTGGGGTAAAAGTTTTCATTCGTTTCCAATGCAAAACAAATTCTTGTTGTTTTTTTTGCTACTTGTTTAGATGTAGAGCTTAAATTAACAATGCATTATATTTTTTCATTTCCGTTAGATTGGGCTCCCTCAGGAGCTGAAAGAAAAATAATCAAGTGCCTCACAAACAAAACAAAACAGAATAAAAAGCAGCAGTCAGTTAAAACATTCACACACCTCCAGGGCAGAGAGCAGAGTGCACTTTGTGTTTTACACTTGGAGGAAATCAGATGTTTAAATGCTGCAGAACACAGAGCTCACCCGGTATTTTTACTTGTCTGCTCTTTGTTGAAATGGTCAACTACAGATCACACCAGGCTGCACTAATGTGTACTGTATATCCACCAGGCTGCACCAACTGTCGTGTATATTCTCCACAAACAAACTTTTCAAAAATCTTTCAGTTCAGAAACCAAAGCACCAAGATCTTAAGGAAGAGTCATATTAAAGTTCACTTTCTACTTTATATTTTGTGGTGTGCACACTTTATGTTTCATCACAGTTAGATATCTGTCGGATGGATTGCCATGAAATTTGGTACACATGTTTATGTTCCATTTAAGCTCCTCTTGACTTTTCCTGTAGCACCACCATGAGGCCAAAGTCTTCAATTATCCAGTGAAATATCTCAACATTTGCCAGATGGACTGCCATGAAACTTTGGACAGACGTTACGTAGAAATTGGTATTTTTGCTATTTAGCACCACCAGTTTCAGTATAACATCACTGTGGTAAATATGGACAGTTTACACTTAACAACTTTGCTAACAGCCAAACATCAACAAGGTCACCAACAGCAGACATAGCAGCCAGCTAATATTACTTACTAGTCCAACAGCAGTCAGCCCAGCTCGGCGTCTGTCTTTCAGCCTTTCATTTCACCAAGCTCTCACCAACCACTAAAAGTCAGTCCCAGATTTACTCTTGTCCGGCAGCTTCTTGCTCAATCACTGTCTCCTTTTCCTCCTCTGTCATTATGTCCATAGAGGCTGTTGAGCCCGGTTACATTGCTCACTTGCCCAGCTCCTGTTCTGGCACGACACGGGCTCCGCCCTCCTCGTCTTTATTCCGTCGCAGCCCGGGCCTGAAAACCGTAGTTCATCAAGCACCATCATCAGGTTGAAATTGTCTGATACTGGTTTACTTGCACAACTGATGTCAGTGTGAGCATGTTAGCATTTAGCACAAAGCACTGCTGTGCCTAAATTACAGCCCTTAGCATGGCTGTGGACATGATTTATAGGCTGGTGTCTGTCTCCTGTTTCTCTCTTAAACACTTTGTAACTACTGTTTTTAAAAGTTCTTCACTGAAATATGTAAGTGGTTATCTCAGACTATACATTCCAAAGGAGACATTTCATAGCAGACTGAACATCAAACTGTGTCCTAAATGTAACTTCCATACGCTCACAGTAGCGTGAAATGTTCGTCTGCGGTCGGTGAAGTGAAGAGGACACTGCTGCAGTGTGCACCACTTCCTTTAGAGTTTGCAGGCTTTCTATATTATTTGAAACCTTCACCTTTGTTTACCTTCATCTGTAACATCTGCTGCCCAGGCTGGAATAACACAAGTCTAACAGTTCCATCTAGTGGCCAACTGAAACCGTTACATCTTTAAAGAAGTCACCCAGAATATTTGTTTTGATGAACAGTCTGTTGTGGTATAAGAAGTATAAGTGTGTTTATGATTAAATCAAGTTTACAGGACAGTTATTGTCTTGGAAGACACGAAGAACAACCTACAGCCTAAAAGTGACAGTTACCTCGTGCAAGAACAGAGACATTCACCCGATAACATTTATTTCAAATCTGTTCATTTATGGTAGAAAAGTTACATTCATAAAACTTTAAAAACAACATTATGTAACATTTTGGTTGGCATGTTTTTATTCCATCATGTTGAAACACAAGATCTTTTTCAGAAATCAAATAAAATGTAAAAACTTTCAGAAATAGCATATTTTAGCCATAATTGTAACAAAACATAAAAAAGTGAAAGCCCTGATGTGTTTATGACAGATTAACAACATTAGCAGCAACAACATTAGCTAATCAAGACACTGAAAAAAAAAAGCAACACGAAAAAAAAAAACTAAAAAAAAAGCATTGCGAGATCTCGGCTTTGAATGCTTTTTTTTTTTTTTCTCGTCTTTTTTCTCATCACTTTTTCTCGTGGGGGCTCCGTAGGCACAGATGAGGTGTTTGTTGTTAGCACCAAAAAAAGGTGTCATTTACAATATTTAGATAATTAGAGATAACTAGTATATGAAATAGCAACACTCTACCAGTCTAAATATACAGTAGAAGATAAGAGAACACACAGTATGCATAGTTTGTACCATCTTGTACTCATGGTACTTACACACGTGGACATCATTGTTGGTAACCCTTTATTGTGGTTCAACAGAATAATTTTCTTCAAACCTGAGATAGTGTGGGATGGAGTGGGCCAGAATACCTGTTGATGGGTGCAGAAATCTCACTGAGTCATTGAGAAATCGCTTGATTGCACCAATGACCTCAGACAATATGTGCATAAGCAATGTCTGATTTTCATTAGTTAATTTTTAATATATATTTATTTATATTTTTATATATATTTATTATTGCTTTTGTCAGTTTCAAGTTATTTCAGTAACCATTGTGGGTTTTTCTTTCTTTAACAGAGAGGTACCAACAATTTAGTCCATGTGTGTAGATCCAGCTCTGCATCCCTGTCTTCTTCTCCTCACTACAGCATGGACCACGTCTTTACACAGAGTATGCTAACACTGTATAGTGCTAACTTGTGTAAACAAGGGTGACGTGGGTTTTTTTTTTTTAAAAAGGGTTTTAAAAAAAGGGTCAACTGATGTATCATGAAGTTACTGAAATGTATCATGTCAGTTTAACAGAAAAAAAGTAATTCACTCATCTGCATATGGTACTACTAAAAATACAGTACAGATTAGGGATGCACCGAATTGAACATTTTTGTGCACGAATAAAAAAATCAAACGCTTGGCCGAATACCGAATACTGAATGTGGTTGTTATGTTTTTCATTATTTTTTTTTGACATTTGAATATTCCAGTAGTTTCACATTTATATTAGTAGTGCCCCATTGGTTTGTTCGTGCTCATTGTTGTGATGACCGTCATCATCACCGGTGTGGACGGTGGCCGTTGGAGTTAAGTGTGAAATGCTGTTCGGTGTCCTGGGAAGGGATGAAAGTTGAGCATTGTAGGTGGGTAAAATGCAAACATCATCATCACTAAAAGAACGTCCCTTGTCCTTAAGGTGTAAGAACACAGCAGACTCTAGTCCTGATGAGTTGGCCCTCCTGTGTTGAGCCATGCGCTTCTTAAATATAATAGTCTCTCATTCAGCTGTGACTAAATGTCTTCTTTTTTTACAAATTTTAAATATATTTGATACATTATACAGTGCTTAACAAATTTATTAGACCACCTGTCAGAGACCATCCAGCATCATGAAGTGCTTTAATGCCGACTCTTTCATTTTCAGTGAGCTCTCGACTTTTCACCATTTTGAACAGGAATGAGGAATTTCAGACTGAATTCACCTTTTTATACCCAAATTTGAGCCGGCTCACCGAGCTTCTCTGAGAAATTAATCAAGCATAAACATTCAACCACTAAAACTAATTCTTCTGTTCAGGAATGCAAATAAATAACTATAATTTGACATCTTCATCAAGAAATAATAATGTGCTTTACTATTTTTTTCATTTTTCTTGTGAAACAGTAAATTTGAAATTTAATGGATAACAATAATAATTAAAATTTAGCATTATAATGCTAATAATAATTTTGGTTAAAGAGCTTGTACATACTGGTGTATTAACCATTACAGAAACATAAAAAAATATTTTGCTAATTATCATTGCTGTTAATTTAGGGCAGCTGTTGCATAAACTTTACATTGGGTGATGGTCTAATAAATTTGTTTAGCACTGTATATATTTTATACAATAAAATACTCTATCTTGCATAATTATATATTCACATATAATTACTCCTAGAGATGTTATAATATCTAAATGAATTCTGTTAATTAATGTTAATCATTAAGAGGTTCATCAGTGAGCGGTTATATCTGTCCTACTTTTAAACAAAGAAATGTCCGACATAACATAACAGACTAAAACACCAGCTTCATACTGTGTCTTAAAAAATATAAATAATTTAAATTTAGTTTAGACTGCAACATAATTTGTAAAGACATCAGTGAAGCTGAATAAATGAAGAACACACTGCTGCCTTACTGGCTGCTGATTTTCGTCTCCATTCACACAAACCTTCTAAGTAAAATGATAAATAAGAACAATCATTCCTATTCACTGTTCATACAGTAAATTAGACTTAATAACAGTAAAAAGAGTAGAAAACATACCCGTTTGAGATGGTCTTCAGCTCCTCGTCTGTTCCAGTTTCTGTAATAAAACATTTTGAAAAAAACACTGTAATCAACAACTTGAGGATGTGATGTCAAAAACATGACGGTGTTTCTAGTGACTGAATCCAAAATCATACCTCTGTGGTCAGACTTCTTCTTTCTTCTGCAGTATACTAGTGCAGATACTATAATTACTAAAACAATCAAAATGCACACAACAATCCCAATTCTTGTCGATTTTGAATTGTTTTCTTCACATTCAGCATCAGTTGAAACACTTCCTGGTTTTATCAGATTCTTTGATTCACATCTGGAATGACAGAGGAACATTTTTTAGGACACCATGAATTCACAGGTGTTGTATGAATTCACTGTCAGGTGTGAAGCTTCACTTACTTTGTGTGTGGCTGACAGGAAGTTAATGTGCCATTTGAAAATGTTCCTTCAGCGCAGTTAGAGCAGACTGTGTCCGACAGGGCTGTTCCTGTACAAACACAAATTATATCCATGGAAACTAATTCATAAAAATATATATATGTTATATTATTATGAAGGTATCAAAGTTATGTCAAAGTCTGAGGGTCTGTGGTTTTAAAACTTTAAAACCTAACTATGATGCTGCACACTCCAAATGTGCCTTACAAGACCTCCTAATGGGGGCTGGAGCCTCTAAAGGTGCTATATAAATAGTTATTATTATAACAAAGTGTTCAGACCTGTCTGATTTTCTCTCAATGAATTAAAAAAACACTGATTGCAGATATGTTAAAATCACAAAGGAGAAAAAGTTCAAAGAATTTATTTTGTTGTTCCTGAACTTTGGTGTTCTGGATTTAAAAACTATACCTCTATCTTAAAGTCAGCACAAGAAAACCAACCGTTTTCACTGATGAACTGTCCTGGACGACAGCTCGAGTGTTCCTCTGCTGCCCTACATCCTCTGTCTGTAGAGTCCACACAGTGGAATCCCTCCAGAGGTTCACAAACTGTATCTGATGTTGTTGTACACAGAGTCTTTGTTTTCAACCCAGAGCCTGTAAAAACATACAGACGTTACATACGAAATGTATATTCTGTTAAATGTGGAGCAACATGCTAATTACACCGAAGTCTGAGCTGATATCAACGGCTTGACTCAAAAAAATAGAACGTATGTTCAGTCTTGTGTCTTACTTTTGTTAAATGACTGTACTATGTGACGTAAGATTGAGGTCTGTGCTTCTGCATGTAGTTTGTAATTTTATCAGAATAAGACTCAGTCTGTCTTCACTGTGACAAACAAACAGTTGTTTCAGTTCTCAATAATGTTACAACTGTGTTTGAATCACAAGTTTCTACTAATATTTGGGGAAATCTACCTGCATCACAGTTTGTACAGTCAGAACACATTAGCCTTCCAGTAGGCTGATCCATGTAGGTTCCCTCAGTGCAGGATGTACATGCAGTAGGTCTGGACTCTGTGCAATCATATTGAACTCGTTTTCCTGTTGAAAAGAAAAGCAATAATTTGTTTCTATTAAATTAGAACATACACCAATCAGCCCTAACATTATGACCATCGACAGGTGAAGAGGATAACACTGATTATCTCGTTATCATGGCACATGTCAGTGGGTGAGATATATTAAGCAGTAAGTGAACATTTTGTCCTCAAAGTTGTAGTAGTTGTAGAGCTGGCTCAGGTCATCCCTTAGTTATGCTGCAAGCTACTTTAGCTTCGGGATTCCCCCTCCCTCCTCTCTCTCTCTCTCTCTCTCTCTGTCTGTCTGTCTCAGGGTTATGCTTAGTCAGGCATTATTATTATTAGTATTGGTTGAAGATGCAGTCACATCTCCCTTTACTGAAAACTCTACTAGACTGACTGCCGGGGGACTCCCCCTCTCTCTCTTTCTCTCTCTCTCTCTCTCCCCATCACCATCTGTAAACATACATGTCTCATTAATGCATGTTAAAGCATGTTACTAACTAAACTTCTTCCCCGGAGTTTCTGTGCTCTCTCGTCCAGCAGGTTCTCATGGATCGTGGCTGCTGCTGTGGTCCTGCACGACATCCACTACATATATTATTACTGTCATTATTGTTACCAGATCTCCATCACAGTTTATATTTAGTTAATGATTTACTGCTGCTGTGCATCTGTGTCTCTCTATCTCTATCACAGGTTCCACTGCTACTGTAATCATTTTATCATTCATTGTAATTGTACAATATGTTTGTGTTGATCTGTTCTGTACACGTGACATCTATTGCACGTCTGTCCGTCCTGGGAGAGGGATCCCTCCTCTGTGGCTCTTCCTGAGGTTTCTTCCACCTTTTTTCCCTGTTAAAAGGGTTTTTTTGTGGGACAGAGGGTGTCACTCCCTGTACAGATTGTAAAGCCCTCAGAGGCAAAATGTGTTTTGTGAATTTGGGCTATACAAATAAAATTTGATTTGATTTGAAAGATGATGTTAGAAGCAGGAAAAATGGGCCTATCAAAAGTGTCCAAGGAAGGAAAAGCGGTGAACCAGTGACAAAGCCATGCAAGGCTCACTGATGCACGTGGAGAACAAAGGCTGGCCCGTGTGGTCCGAGCCAACAGACAAGCTACTTCAGCTTAAATTGCTGAAAAAGTTCATGCTGGTTCTTATAGAAAGTTGCAAAGTGACTGCTGTCTACTACAGCACCAACCGTGATAGTAGGACTGACTTTCACACTGTTTGATTCTGTTAAGCACAAAAGACAAAGTGAAATATCTCTTCAATATTAATTAGATCTTACCAGCTGGACACAAACGACAGCATCGTTCCCCTAACATATACTCTGACTGTTGACATTCAAGGGAATATCCTCCAAAGATCATCATGAATGGAATCTGTAAACAGAAAGAGCATGAGGTCACAGTGCGTATGCACACACATGCACACTTAACTAATTAAATGCATATTTGCATGTTAAACCACATTCATTAAATGTCCTGTGATAACTCGTAACTGAACCTGGCCTACAATGATTGGCTGCTTCCACCAATTTATAGTGCCATAAAATGACTTGTACATTACCTCAAAAGTTTGTACACTAACACTGAAGGCATCAAAACTGTGAAGTAACACATTATGTGGAAAACAAAAAGTGGTTTGAGGTGAGTCGGACTGCAGAGTGAAGGAACAGCAGCAACAAGTGCTCAGCATATATGAGAACTCCTAAACTAAAATCTGTTTTACTTTGTTTACACTTTTTGTGTACCACATAATTCCACACGTGTTCTTGCCTGCTACTCTACATGGAATATATTTTTCGCAAAATCCAAAACTACTTTTGTAATTCTTCCTTTGAAAACCGCTTTGAAATGTACGTTCACAGGCTCCACACAGCCCCCACCACCATCACCACCACCACCACCATCACCATCACACCACTGCGAATATTAACCTTTGCTTCCTCCTACAGAGGTTAAAGGCAGGGCAGCTACTCATCACTCAGTAGAGCTGATGAAGCCTCTCTGATGAACAGAAAACCACTTTTCTGTTTTCTTGTCTTGACACTGAAATGTTTATAGAAATACTGGTGAGGACGAGCAATGTGATGTACAACTATGAATTATTGCCAAGCAAATAAAACTTCATACAATAAATAGTTTTACCAGAATTGGTGCAGTTGTCGAAGTGTTTGCTCCAAACATCCTTTTGGATCACATGGACCATGTTACAGGATTTGAGATGAAGTGAAATTTCACTTCAAATGACGGCATCACCTGAAAAACTAAAAGAAAACACAACACACACTGTTTAGTGCTCTTACTGCTGAGCTGACCAGTTCTTCTTTGTCGACCCTGTGTTAACCTGCATGTGGCAAATAAAACTAAAACTTGTAAATCTGGTACTGAGTTTTAGTGTAGCATCTACAGACTTTCTGTGTTACATTTATGCACAGCCTTTATTTATTTTGGACCACCTCATCCTGTCATATACTTGCACATTTCTGCACAGCTCTTTCATTTTAGAACATATTGTATAATTGCCAAATACTTGGCAATAAACGATTCTGATTCAAAATTGCTGCCTGACTGAAGTAGCGCACTCACTTAACAGACAGTGTTGCCAACTTAGTGACCAGAAAAAGTCGCTAGATTTGTGTATTTGTTAAATATAGCGACAAATCTAGCGTTTGAAAGTCTCAAATAACACCAGAAAAGAGACCCTAGAGACCCTGACGTGAAAGCACGTATTGTCTTCTCAACGAGCAGTGGGTGCTGCAGTCAGAGCAGGAGATGTTCACCTCTCTACATCCAGACTGCAAATGGATCACGCATGCGCGAAGCCACTGGCTGGTCAGGTTGTAAACTTCAGTTTCACTTTTACTCACGCCTCTCTCCTGCAGCATCCAGTACAAATACATGCACGCACACGAATACATGAACATAAACACTTTGTTCTTTGGACAAACTCAGAACATGCATTAACATATGTTAACATATGTATACATAGTATATAACGAGCTAGTATAATAGAGAGCCCACAGGCCATTTAAGTATCCAACACGTTTGTTTGTGTCGTATGGAGTCTGAAGAGACTCATACATTGATGCGCAGTTAGTAAAAACACAGTCATACTGCAGAGTAGGTCTCTCTAAAAAAGTATGTTCTGTTTATTTAATGAAACACTTCGGTGCAAAACCTGTTCTGTTAGTTTTTAAAAGTTCTGTTAAATTAACTAAACTTAAAACGTTTTTTTAAGACTAGGTTCGTGTCGAGGTTTAAAAACACACAGCGAGCCTCACTTATTTTAACCTTCTTCAAAGAAAAGTGAATATAAAGAAACTTTAGACACTCACGCAGAATCTGTTGAGTTCTCCTTCATGTTCTGTGCAACTGTCGACTACATTCATTCACTTCCGCGTTCACGTGAACGCTCCTCATATGTCTCGTGTTCCTCCCATAGGGCGGGGGCACGAGACAATCGCATAAATGATGACGATTGGCTGAGGTTGAGTTATGCGGGTGTTGCTATAATCCATGACATTTTATTGGATGCTAGTCTCACTTGAACACGCACATGTATTTTAAGTTCTGTCAAAGAGCGGTGGAGGTGGGGTCCAAAGACACATTTGAGCATTTAAAAAATTACTTGAAAGTAACGCAATAGTTACTTTCCAAAGTAACTAATTACTTTTATAATTTGTAACTCAGTAAGTACTTTAGTTACTTTATGGGAGAAGTAACTAGTAACTGTAACTAGTTACTTTTTTAGAGTAACTTGCCCAACACTGCTCGTGATAACTTCCAGAGCTACAGAAGTGTTGTGGTACTGCGCCAGACGTAAGAGCAATTTTAAATTCACTTTGAATGTGAAGTCTTATGAGTAAGTTGAAGTCAGACTTACTTCACCATCAGTATAAGATTGTGTGCAGGGCACTTTCTTAAGCAAGTGCATATTTGAAGTGTGGCCAACCTCTTGATGCCCCTTTCAGTTGGGAGATATTTATATTGCATAGAAAGGTGTGTTGTTGTTACCAGGTGATTCAGCTATTAGCCCACTGCTGAACAGTTTTGAGAAGTTCAGAGGTGAGTATGTAGCTGTGTCTGTATTTCTGTTTTGTTTTTTGTTTGAATGATATTGTACATAGTTCAGGGTTACACAGAGAGCGCACTTGATGAAAAAAAAGGATGCAGACTGCAGCAAACTCACCTTTTTTTTATTCTTTATTTAAACTGACACTTTACCACTGCAGAAAACACAAGTGTGTTTAGAGTGTTGTATTGATTCAGTGTACAAAGCAGGGTGTTAATTAAAGTGGTTTCCTGTTAATTAGGCTCCCTTGGCAAACAAATTACCAAACCTATTCGAGATTGATGTCAGTGAATTGATGTTAATTGAAATTTGCATATTAATCTGGAACACTGAAACCATTACATCTTAAAAGAATAACATTAGACAACAGTTTCTGTTGTGGTATAAGAAGTATAAGTGTGTTTATGATTAAATCAAATTTACAGGACAGTCATTGTCTTGGAAGACACGAAGAACAACCTACAGCCTAATAGTGACAGTTACCTTGTGCAAGAACAGAGACATTCACCCGATAACAAGTCAGTATTGCAACATTTATTTCAAATCTGTTCATTTATGGTGGAAAAGTTACATTCATAAAACTTTAAAAACAACATTATGTAACATTTTGGTTGGCACGTTTTTATTCCATCATGTTGCAACACATATACTTATCACATATACTTATTATGGATCGTGGCTGCAGCAACGTCCACTACATATACATTATTATTTCGGTCATTGTTTACTTCCCTTTTGTTTAGTGCTGTCAAAAATATCGCGTTATTAACGCGTTAACGCAAAACAATTTTAACGGCGTTAATTTTTTTATCGCGAGATTAACGCTCTTTGTGACCGAGTGAACTTGTAGTTTTTTCATAAACTGTGGCCACTGCTAGTAACGTTAGAAAAACTACAGGATCCAGCTGTAAACCGGAAGCAAAACAATAAGCGCGCCCCACGCTACCGTATTGTGTGGATGTCGAGCACGAGATGCTGAAATGGACGCTGCTAACAAAATTATGAATGGAAAGTTCAGTTTTAAAACGTTGCAAGATGGGTCGTTAAGAAAAGGAAAGTATAAACCATGGTTTAACTGCACTATAGGCTGAGTCCTAGTTTACAATGATGTGCACTTTGTAATTTTATTTTGTATCACCCTGTTTTGAAGGTTGTTGAGGGGGCTGTTTTTGTGACTAGGTATTTATTTTTTTGTCATCTGTTTATTGATAGTGTTGCTTTGTTTGAGATTTTGCTTCAGACGTGAATGGCTCTAACACTACATGTTGTTGTTGTGGTTTGCAATAAAAAAAACATTTGCACAAAGCAAGCCTATCCACTTTTCCATGTTGATAAGAGTATTAAAATGATAATTCAAGGGACATTTAGAATAGATAAAAATGTGCGATTAATTTGCGATTAATCGCGAGTTAACTATGACATTCATGAGATTAATCGCGATTAAATATTTTAATCGATTGACAGCACTACTTTTGTTATGATATGGTGCTATATAAATAAAATTGAATTGCACATATTTACAGATATAACAGATACAAATAGACAAATAAAACAAAGAAACAAAAAAAGTACAAACGCACAGCGTAGCACATTAATTACGAAACTATTGCAAAACACAGAATTAGATTACACTTCATTGGTCTACCACACTGGTTCCAGCATATTTCAGCCATAATTGTAAAAAAACATAAAAAAGTAGTTACATTTAAAATAAAAGCCTGTCTATTTCCTTTTGCCCCTTCTGACCCCTGATGTGATTACGACAGATTAACAACATTAGCAGGAACAACAACAGGGGTCGACAATATAAATGGCCCGGTGGCCCGGACGTACTTTTAAAACCGTCCGGGCCACCAGGACACTCGAAGCACTAGCCCGGTGGGGCCAGTGAAAAATATGCCTTGAAAAAAAATATGTCTGGTAAAAAAAAAAAAATCTAATTTCACATTAAATCCCTGTGTACTGTGTTTTGCAATGACTTCTGTGAAATTGTCTCGGTTATTACCGCTAACACATAGTGTTACGTGATCCCGATCAAAGACAGCCGGCGCTGTGCTCTCCCACTATGAGACCTGAATGGCCTGCAGTGAATGCTGCGTTCAAGTGACGTTGTCATAATCAGAAAAACTCTTTCTGACTGGGAAAATTCAAGAATACCCCCTCATGTCGGAGAATAACTCGTTAACTCTGTTATAATTTTGGTAGTTGCTGACTTGAATTGATATCCACAGTATTTTTCCACATGTTAAACATAAACAATAGAAACATGAACTTAAAAAGGCCGAAAGAACGACTAGCAAACGTGGGAACCGGGAATTTCCGTCACACCGTGAATGCAAATTTTTTTTTACCACGTACCGTCCCGGTCGGGGACAAGTGGGAGGCTGAGCGCATCGTGTGCAAAGCTGGCACATATGTTTCAGTGTCTAACCCTCTGAGGACGGATTGGGCGGATCCGCCCAAAAAGTCTAAAGTTTTACATATCGGTTATTGGTATCGGCCTTTAGGAGCTGAAAGTTATCGGTTATGGGTATTATATCGGTATTATGCATTATATTATTATTAATAACTTGGAATTATTATGATACAATTATTTTAATCATCTAATGATAAACACTTGCTTTATAGAAATTATAGTAGCTAGTCTTTTATATTTTTGATGAATACAGGCGGGAAATGTTAGATATGTTCAATTCCTGAGCCAGTGGTTACAATGGTGGGGCCAGTGAACTTCAAAAGCCACGAGGGCCAGAGGGCCAGTGGCAAATTTCCCTTATTGTCTACCCCTGAACAATATTAGCTAAGGTCTATTAGCATCGTGCTAAACATTACGACATGTAACAAGGACAAATCATCTGACATCTCGTGACAGTGGGGGTCGCAAATCACTGATACTGTTGTTTTGGGGGTTGCCGACTGAGAAGTTTGGGAACCCCTGGTCTACCAGACCAACATTTGTTCTCAGTTAATTAAAAAAAAATGTTTCTGGTTCAACTCTGGCACAGATGAAGCGTTTGTCGTTCGTAACATAAATAAGTGTTCATAATATTTTATAATAACTAGACAGTTGGAAGAGTTTGCTCACGAGGAGAGGGCCAGAATACCTGTTGACAGGTGCAGAAATCTCATTGAGTTACAGAAATCGCTTGATTGCACCGATTGCCTCAAATAATATGTGCAAATATAAAGTTCAGGGTACCACCATTTTTGTCAAGGGCAGTTTCGTTAGTTAAAAAAAATAAAAAAAATTCTGTTGAACCACAAGCCAAAAGCAACGTCTGATTTTCAGACATTCATTTGTTTGTTTTTATTTTTTTTTAAAATGGGTCGACTGATCATGAAGTATCATAAAGACGTCAGTTTAACAGAAAAAAGCAATTCACTCATCTGCATAGTTCAACTGTATGTTGAATGGTCTCGAAAAAAGTTAAAATATATATATATATACTAAAAATACAGTACAGATCTGCTGTAACATGCTTCTGTGGTGCCATGGCAACAACTTATACCTTACTAAAAGGCCTTTTTCAAGTAAACAAGTAAAAAATATATATATATATACAAAAGTACAAAGTATTCTTCTTAAAAACACTTCAGTGCATTAGGTACTTTTTAACCATTGATGTTTAAGACATTAATATCTATGTAGAAAAGATTTACTTTTCAAACTTGGCTTCACTGGCTTCCTGTTCCTTTTAGAAGTGATTTTAAGATTTTATTGATCACCTTTAAAGCACCCCAGGGTCTGGCTCCAGGTTATCAGAGATGTTGACACCATATGAGCCAGTCCCCAGCCTTAGGTCCTCAGGTGGATCCCTTCTGGCTGTTCCAAAGTCGAGGTTTAAAACGTTTTGCCATCAGGTCATGAGGCTCACAGAATCAGTGACTTCTTTTAAATAACTTCTTAAAACACTTTGTTTACAGATGTGATGTCGAAAAAGTGTTGTGTAAATGTGTATTGGTCAGTTGGTCAGTTTGTGTGTTCTCTACTATATTTTTGAAATTTATTGATATTTTAATAATTTTATTGTTCTTATTTATTTTGTTATTGCTATTTGTATGTATTATTTATTCTTAACTTTTAATTTTAACATTTAAAAACTTTCATGAATTATTAAGTTAATTATATTAAATTAAGTGTTAAAATCTGATGAATTTGAATGTTCTTTGGCATTAAAGCTTATTGTCCGGGGGGGTATTTATCCTAGGCAGTACCATTGACCAGCCCATTGGTTTGTTCGTGCTCATTGTTGTGATGACCGTCATCATCACCGGTGTGGACGGTGGTCATTGGAGTCAAGTGTGAAATGCTGTTCGGTGTCCTGGGAAGAGATGAAAGTTGAGCATTGTAGGTGGGTAAAATGCAAACATCATCATCACTAAAAGAACGTCCCTTGTCCTTAAGGTGTAAGAACACAGCAGACTCTAGTCCTGATGAGTTGGCCCTCCTGTGTTGAGCCATGCGATTGTTAAATATAATAGTCTCTCATTCAGCTGTGACTAAATGTCTTCTTTTTTCAACAATTTTAAATATATTTGATACATTATACAGTGCTTAACAAATTTATTAGACCACCTGTCAGAGACCATCCAGCATCATGGAGTGCTTTAATGCCGACTCTTTCATTTTCAGTGAGCTCTCGACTTTTTACCATTTTGAACAGGAATGAGGAATTTCAGACTGAATTCACCTTTTTATACCCAAATTTGAGCCGGCTCACCGAGCTTCTCTGAGAAATGAATCAAGCATAAACATTCAACCACTAAAACTAATTCTTCTGTAGTAAATAAGTATAATTTGACATCTTCATCAAGAAATGGGCTTTACTATTTTTTTTCACTTTTCTTGTGAAACAGTAAATTTGAAATTTCATGGATAACAATAATAATTTAAATTTAGCATTAAAATAATGCTAACAATAATTTTGGTTAAAGAGCTTGTACATACTGGTGTATTAACCATTACAGAAACATAAAAAAATATTTTGCTAATTATCATTGCTCTTAATTTAGGGCAGCTGTTGCATAAACTTTACATTGGGTGATGGTCTAATAAATTTGTTTAGCACTGTATATATTTTATACAATAAAATACTCTATCTTGCATAATTATATATTCACATATAATTACTCCTAGAGATGTTATAATATCTAAATTAACTCTGTTAATTAATGTTAATCATTAAGAGGTTCATCAGTGAGCTGTTATATCTGTCCTGCTTTTAAACAAAGAAATGTCCAACATAACATAACAGACTAAAACACCAGCTTCATACTGTGTCTTAAAAAATATAAATATATTTAGTTTAGACTGCAACATAATTTGTAAAGACATCAGTGAAGCTGAATAAATGAAGAATACACTGCTGCCTTACTGGCTGCTGATTTTCATCTGATAGTCTCCATTCACACAAACCTTCTAAGTAAAATGATAAATGAGAACAATCATTCCTATTCACTGTTCATACAGTAAATTAGACTTAATAACAGTAAAAAGAGTAGAAAACATACCCGTTTGAGATGGTCCTCTGCTCCTCGTCTGTTCCAGTTTCTGTAATAAAACATTTTGAAAAAAACACTGTAATCAACAACTTGAGGATGTGATGTCAAAAACATGACGGTGTTTCTAGTGACTGAATCCAAAATCATACCTCTGTGGTCAGATTTCTTCTTTATGACACCGTATACTAGTGCAGATACTATAATTACTAAAACAATCAAAATGCACACAACAATCCATATTGTTGTCGATTTTGAATTGTTTTCTTCACATTCAGCATCAGTTGAAACACTTCCTGGTTTTATCAGCTGAAGATTCTTTGATTCACATCTGGAATGACAGAGGAACATTTTTTAGGACACCATGAATTCACAGGTGTTGTATGAATTCACTGTCAGGTGTGAAGCTTCACTTACTTTGTGTGTGGCTGACAGGAAGTTAATGTGCCATTTGAAAATGTTCCTTCAGCGCAGTTAGAGCAGACTGTGTCCGACAGCGCTGTTCCTGTACAAACACAAATTATATCCATGGAAACTAATTAATTAAAAAATATATATTATTATGAAGGTATCAAAGTTTTAAGATTTCACTGATCACCTTTAAAGCGCCCTAGGGTCTGGCTCCAGGTTACATAACAGACATATGACACATTGACACCATATGAGCCAGTCCTCAGCCTTAGGTCCTCGGGTGGATCCCTTCTGGCTGTTCCAAAGTCGAGGTTTAAAACTTGTCTTTTAAATGGCTACTGCCATTACCATGTTCTTAAATCTTATTTTATTTTCTCTGTTTTTCTCTGTTGCCATTTTTGCCCAACAATCTGTAACCGCTTATCCTCACTTATTAATATTATACTAAAGTGTTCATGTCTGTTTTTCTCTCAGTGAATTAAAAAAAACTCTGATTGCAGATATGTTCAAATCACAAAGAAAAAAAAGTTCAAAGAATTTATTTTGTTGTTCCTGAACTTTGGTGTTCTGATTTAAAAACTATACCTCTATCTTAAAGTCAGCACAAGGAAACCAACCGTTTTGACTAGTGAATTGTCCTCTATACATCCTTTTCTACCTATTAAAATTATGTTTTTGTTACTTTACTTTGTAAGTAATCAGCTTCAGTGAATCATCTCATCATTGGCAGTGACCGGATGGCTCAACTGATCTGTACTTAGCTGTGACTTTTTCAACTGATTTATTTTGCTGTTTCTTTTCCTCCATCTAGTGGCCAGAAATCATCATTTGCAGCTTTAATGAGCAAGTTGTCATTACATCAGGTTCCAGTCACTTTCCCTGAACTTTGGTGTTCTCATTTAAAGCTTAAATTATACCTCTATCTTAAAGTCAGCACACGAAAACCAACCATTTTCACTGATGAACTGTCCTGGACGACAGCTCGAGTGTTTGTCTGCTGCCCTACATCCTCCTTCTGTAGAGTCCACACAGTGGAATCCCTCCAGAGGTTCACAAACTGTATCGGATGTTGTTATACACAGAGTCTTTGTTTTCAAACCAGAACCTGTAAAAACATACAGACGTTACATACGAAATGTATATTCTGTTAAATGTGGAGCAACATGCTAATTACACCGAAGTCTGAGCTGATATCAACGGCTTGACTCAAAAAAATAGAACGTATGTTCAGTCTTGTGTCTTACTTTTGTTAAATGACTGTACTATGACGTAAGATTGAGGTCTGTGCTTCTGCGTGTAGTTTGTAATTTTATCAGAATAAGACTCAGTCTGTCTTCACTGTGACAAACAAACAGTTGTTTCAGTTCTCAATAATGTTACAACTGTGTTTGAATCACAAGTTTCTACTAATATTTGGAAAATATTAAGAGAAATTTACCTGCATCACAGTTTGTACAGTCAGAACACATTAGGCTTCTATTAGGCTGATCCGTGTAGGTTCCCTCAGTGCAGGATGTACATGCAGTAGGTCTGGACTTTGTGCAATCATATTGAACTCGTTCTCCTGTTGAAAAGAAAAGAAATAATTTGTTTCTTTTAAATTAGAGAATACACCAATCAGCCCTAACATTATGACCATCGACAGGTGAAGTGGATAACAATGATTATCTCGTTATCATGGCACATGTCAGTGGGTGAGATATATTAAGCAGTAAGTGAACATTTTGTCCTCAAAGTTTAGCTTAAATTGTTGAAAAAGTTCATGCTGGTTCTTATAGAAAGTTGCAAAGTGACTGCTGTCTACTACAGCACCAACCGTGATAGTAACACTGACTTTCACACTGTTTGATTCTGTTAAGCACAAAAGACAAAGTGAAATATCTCTTCAATATTAATTAGATCTTACCAGCTGGACACAAACGACAGCATCGTTCCCCTAACATATACTCTGACTGTTGACATTCAAGGGAATATCCTCCAAAGATCATCATGAATAGAATCTGTAAACAGAAAGAGCATGAGGTCACAGTGCGTATGCACACACATGCACACTTAACTAATTAAATGTATATTTGCATGTTAAACCACATTCATTAAATGTCCTGTGATAACTCGTAACTGAACTTGGCCCACAATGATTGGCTGCTTCCACCAATTTATAGTGCCATAAAATGGCTTGTACATTACCTCAAAGTTTGTACACTAACACTGAAGGCATCAGAACTATGAAGTAACACATTATGTGGTAAACAAAAAGTGGTTTGAGGTGAGTCGGACTGCAGAGTGAAGGAACAGCAGCAACAAGTGCTCAGCATATATGAGAACTCCTAAACTAAAATCTGTTTTACTTTGTTTACACTTTTGGTTTACCACATAATTCCACACGTGTTCTTGCCTGCTACTCTACATGGAATATATTTTTCGCAAAATCCAAAACTACTTTTGTAATTCTTCATTTGAAAACCGCTTCGAAATGTACGTTCACAGGCTCCACACAGTCCCCACCACCACCATCACCATCACACCACTGCAAATCTTAACCCTGCTTCCTCCTACAGAGGTTAAAGGCAGGGCAGCTACTCATCACTCAGTAGAGCTGATGAAGCCTCTCTGATGAACAGAAAACCACTTTTCTGTTTTCTTGTCTTGACACTGAAATGTTTATAGAAATACTGGTGAGGACGAGCAATGTGATGTACAACTATGAATTATTGCCAGGCAAATAAAACTTCATGCAATAAATAGTTTTACCAGAATTGGTGCAGTTGTCGAAGTGTTTGCTCCAAACATCCTTTTGGATCACATGGACCATGTTACAGGATTTGGGATGAAGTGAAATTTCACTTCAAATGACGGCATCACCTGAAAACTAAAACAAATGTAGAGATTAGACTATAGCAATTAGATTAGATCTGATCTGCTATCTAAAACACTGGAAGTTGTTGGATATTTCCCCCTCATACATCCATACCTGTCAATGACACACCTTTCATAGATTTCATTAATAACCAATTCAAAAGGAGTTGGTATTCAAAGAATCTAAAAAGAATGATGTTTTCATCTTTCTGCTGTGATCAGACATCTTAAATGTCACTGAAATGAAAAAAGCTGGTGCAGAACTGCTTTAAAGGAACTTTAAACAAGAGCTGCTACTGACATTCTTGAAATTCTATTGTACAACACTGTAAAACACCAGTCACTTCAATGTGTCTGTAGTCACTTTAACCCAGTGGTTCTCAAACTTTTTCGGTCATTCCCCACTTTGGACAAGGGGGGATTTTCAAGCCCCACCTGCCCCCATCGCCCCAACACAATGCTAATGAAATACGCCACGCTCAACATTTTCAAGTAACGTCATGTTGTATCTAAATTCTAACTCAATAACATCAAATTAAACCAAGTTCAACAATAGGGAAAATAAAAGTGCAGCTGTGTCATAACTTGCATCAAGTTCAAAAATAGAGAAATAGAAAGTTTGTTCCGCTACAATTAATATGCCGACGTTAATCATTATTTTGGCACTTTGGCTCCAGGTTACATTTTTCTGGGGTCTCATATCTAATGTTATTTTAATTTAGGCTGCATGTAGGCCTAATGTAGGCAAATTATTACTTTGTTTGTGGGTGTTTTTGTTTTGTATGTATTGTATTGAATGTGTTGAAAATAAATACACGAAATAAAGTGGAAAAAAAGAGAAAAAGTTAACTGGAAGCACTAATAACTATAAATTGTCGTGGTCTGGCTTAATGTTCATTAAACAATTTGTTTGTTTTACTACATGTAGGCTACATATGCTTCACTTGTATCACTGTGTATTTTCTGGGTGGCTTCGAGAATTAATAACGCGCTGTGTCACCGCTGCATGTAACAATATTGCCATGGTGTAGGAGTCAAGCCACGCTGTTATATATTTTTTTTTTATCAATGTAGCGAGTTGTGAGTTAAGTGCAGCGCAGAGCTTTTTTTTTCTCAGCACCCCCTGCTGAGAATATGTTCCCGCGGCTATGTGTCTGTAGCTTGTTTAAATCACACACTGTTTAGTGCTCTTACTGCTGAGCTGGCCAGTTCTTCTTGTCCAACACATTTCATTGTATTGTCGACCCTGTGTTAACCTGCATGTAGCAAATAAAACTAAAACTGACTTTCTGTGTTACATTTATGCACAGCCTTTATTTATTTTGGACTACGTCATCCTGTCATATACTTGCACATTTCTGCACAACAGCTCTTTCATTTTAGAACATATTGTATAATTGCCAAATACTTGGCAATAAACGATTCTGATTCACCATGGCTGCCTGACGGAAGTAGCGCACTCACTTAACAGACAGTGCTGCCAACTTGGCGACTTTGTCGCTATATTTAGCGACTTTTCAGACCCTTCTGGCGACTTTTTTTTTTTTAAGCGACTAGCGACTTTTTCTGGAGTTATTTGAGACTTTTGGAGACCCTGACGTGAAAGCACGTATCGTCTTCTCAACGTCTCCGTCCCAAAGCACTCACAGACAGCGCAGCAGCCGCTCCCAGCTGCAGTCAGGGCAGATGTTCGCCTCTCTACACCCAGACTGCAAATGAAACCACGCATGCGTAGTTGTAAACGTCAGTATCACTTTAGCTCACGCCTCTCTCCTACAGCGTCCATTACAAATACATGCACGTACGCACACGAATACCTGAACATAACACTTTGTTCTTTGGACAAACTCAGAACATATATACTGCAACTTGCGTGCTAAAAAGTTTGCATTAACGAGTATAGTACATAGTATATAACGAGCTAGTAGAGAGCCTACAAGCCATTTAAGTATCCAACACGTTTGTGTTTGTGTCGTCTGAAGAGACTCATACACTGACTGCATACATTGACTGCGCAGTTAGTAAAAACACAGTCATACTGCAGAGTAGGTCTCTCAAAAAAAGTATGTTCTGTTTATTTAATGAAACACCTCGGTTCAAAACCTGTTCTGTTAGTTTTTAAAAGTTCTGTTAAATTAATTAAACTTAAAACTTTAACTTTAGTGTCGTTTTTTTAAGACTAGGTTCGTGTCGAGGTTTAAAAATTCATCTATCGTGCTAACCTTACAAACACACACAGCGAGCCTCACTTATTTTAACCTTCTTCAAAGAAAAGTGAATATAAAGAAACGTTAGGATGAGAAATTGAGACACTCACGCAGCCCATGTTTAACGTTCTCCAAACATCTGTGCGGTGACAGTTTCCTCATCTGGTACACCAGCCGGTCTAAATACCAGATCGGCTCGGGGTCCTTCGTCTGCTTATTACGTCACACAATATGATTGGCTGTACGCTTGAATGGGAGTACATTGTGATTGGCTGTACGTCGGACAGGACAGTTGTGCTGCAATGTTCCCTCTAAACTGCGCGCTTGCGCAATCGCGCACTGCTCGAACATTCTCAGCGCACAAGAAAATCTATGCAGCGCACGGACGGGGCTTCAGTAGATAAATGTTTTTCCAGAAACTGGGAGCTTTTCAAATTTGAGGTATCAAAATATTTGAGAGAATTTGGTACATGTTTATCAAAATCTAGAAAAATCGAAGAAACAAATGTGATTTCTAAAATAACAGCACTTTCTCAAATTTCACCTGAAAATTTATCAGAAAATGACTTACAAGAATTAATTTCACAACAAGATAAGTTAAATGTCATATACAGAATGAAAGCAGAAGGTGCCTCTGTAAGATCAAGGAGAAAATGGTTGGAGGAGGGGGAACGTAACTCTGCATATTTCTTTCAACTAGAAAGAGCACGTGGTAAAAGCAACTCTATTCAAAAACTCAGTGTTAACGATGTTATTACTGATGATCCTAAAAAGATAGCTAACTATTGCGCCACATTTTATAGATCCCTATATGAATCACAATATAATAAAACTGAAGCTGACAACTTTTTTGCACACTTCACTGAATCAAAACTAATCACTGAAGATCAAAAGAGTATCTGTGATAGTCCTTTAACACCAGACGAAGTCCTGTTTGCAATCAAACACCTAAAGCTTAATAAATCACCTGGTGTTGACGGCCTAACGTCTGAATTCTATATTACTTTTGCAGAGCAGCTGTCCCCCTTCCTCCATGGCATGTTTGTAGAAAGCATTGAAGTGCAAACCCTTCCTCCCACCTTATGTCAAGGACTCTTAACCCTAATTCCAAAACCTAAAAAAGATCCTCTTCTGATTGATAATTGGAGACCGATCTGCCTTCTTAATAATGACTATAAAATTTTAGCTCGAATTCTTGCCATTAGAATGAAATCTGTTTTAGATCACATTATAGATGAAACACAAAGTGGTTTCATGAGACATAGGCATATAGCAAATAACATAAGGCTTGTACTAGACCTTATTGATTATGCTGATCTTTGCAAGGATAACAGCTTAATTTTGTTTTTAGATTTTAGGAAAGTGTTTGATACCATCGAACATGATTTTATGTTTCGAGCATTAAAAAAAATCGATTTTGGTCCTTACTTTTGTGCAGCTATCAAGACCATGTATAATAATGCTAACTGTTCAATTAAATTACATGCAGGCACATCTCCCAGATTTAACCTAGAGCGCGGTGTCAGACAAGGCTGCCCGGTCTGACCGTACTTGTTTCTAATCTGCACTCAATTACTTTCAGATTTTATTAAACTCAGCGACCTGAAAGGTATCACTATAGCTGAAAAAGAAATCATAATTAGTCAGCTGGCTGATGACACCACTTTATTTTTAAAGGATGCTTCTCAGGTTTCAGTAGCTGTTGACGTAATTAAGTCTTTTTCTAATGCCTCTGGGCTCTGCTTAAACATCAGTAAGTGTGAACTGTTAGCTCTCAAACATTGTAATGTATCCTCCATTTCGAACATTCCTGTGAAAGATTCTGTAACCTACCTTCACTGAAAAAAATTTGGAGTGACATTTACTTAAAAAAAGCTAGGCATGTTTTTCCACACAGTGCTTGTAATCTTTACTCAGGCTATTTCTAAGTAATATTTACTTACTAGAACCACTTATTTTTTATGAAAAATACACAAGTAAATTGCACTGACAATACTCACCTATAGATTGTAACTTTCACTCAGATTACCATTGCATCTAATTACAAAACCCAAGTGAACATTGCTGTTTCTTACTCATCTTTTCTTTGTTATATTCTATGTAATTATTAAGTAATATTTATTATGAATGTACTAGTTAATATTAATAGAATTAAGTAAATATTTTTACTATTCTATTAAATAATAATTCAATATTTTCCAAAAACAAATATTTGCAGCTTAAGGGATGTTTGAAAGACACTTTTATTTCACATTTGAAATGGCATAGATATATTTAAAATATCTACATAACATTATAACCACAAACACATGGCCATATAACTTCTTGCTTTCAATTTCAAAACAGTGCATATATACATGCAGGGAGTTCAGAGACCGTTATAAAGCTCAAAAGTAAAGCAGTGTAGAATTTGAAAAATTAAATGCGGAATATCAAAGCACCAACTGATTTTAGGACTGATATTCCAGCATACAAACAAATAGTGTTACAGTTGACTTTTCCCTTCCAATTCTGTAATTCCATCAATTGAGCTCTATTACAAACTTCAAAAGATTGAAGCTTTCACTTCCTCATGGATTTTATAGGTAGAAATTCATTGAGGAGGAAAAAAAAAATCCTCAAAGTTTCAACCAATCAGATAGCTGGCCTTAGCATGGAAAAAAAACATGCTATTCAAAAACTCAGCGTGCACTGTCCCCTTTCTTCTGATCAACTTTCAGAACAGTAAAGAATACATACATCAACTCTGTCCATTAACAGTTGCAATCACTACCTTTGCGGACATTCTCAGGATGTTCAGGACAAAAAGAGCTTATATAAAACTGAGCAACACTTGAAATCACTGTCAGAAAACTGACACAAAATGCAAAGAGATTGTTTGTGCTGGACAAAAGCACAAATAACACTGGAACACTCACGCTAAAAGTTTCTTGTGGAGAGACTGGACCTTTGGTGACATTTTAAGGATGTCAAGCTCAAGAAACAGCTTCTGAAATACTTCAAACGTATATTTCAGTTTCGGTGGGTAACTTAAGTTGACAGCATAGATGACACCCATGAGCAGGAGGCAAGCGTTTGTCACACTTCCGCAGTCCACCAGAACTTCTGTCCCCTCAATGATGACTGACACGTACACGGGATCTTGGTTTTCCTGTGCCACATTGGGATGGATGACGGTGATCTTCATCATGTGATTACTGCAGTCCTCTTTCACTGCTTCTTGGCTGACGTCCTGTGAAAACAAATAAGCCACAATTAGAAATAACTAAGAATAGATTCCAAGTAAAAGAAAAGGTTAAGAGAAAAAAATGTGAAAATAATAACAAAGAGGTATACTCAATTTAGTGTACTCAAATCAAACAATATTCATATGGCACTTTTCATACGTAAAGTTACACAACTTCACAGAGGCTGACCCTGAGACAAAGAAAGTCACTTTTGGGGGCCATCCAGACTGAGAGGGGTCAACGCCCACGACCACAGGGAGTGCCGACACAGTGACCACCCTGGCCCGGGCAGACAGGAGGCTCCACACAGAGGTGCAGAGCCCTCCAGCCACCCAGGCTGGAGCTGTCCATGGGACGGCACCCGTGTTTGTAGACCAGAAGTACTCCCAGTGTGGAAGGTCCCCATGGGGGAAACACTGGAGCTGAAAACTGAGGGATTCAATCAGTAAAATAGGTTATAAAATGTATAATTAAATTAAATACTCTTTTGCTCATAAAATAAAGTTAATAAGTGATCGTTAAATAGTCAGAAAAGCAGAGACAAAAGGCAAGTTAAAGTTTAAGATAGATAAGATAAAGATTAAATATGATTTTAAAAAAATAAAGGGTAAGAGCATAAAAAGAATTTAAGAAATCAGTTAAAAGCCTGATTAAAAATATGCATCTTGGGTCTCTTTTAAAAAACATCACAAGCTTCAAGACCTTCAATATAATATCACAAATGAAGACCGGATTATGAGGCTAGACAATCATTTTAATATGGTCATGATGATCATCAGATACCTGATAGTCTTTGATCAGCTCCTCTCCACTCTCTCCAAGATACTCAACTAAGCAACGGATGATAATGTCCCTTCTGCCATCGACATGATGCTATTAAAGACAAAAAGAGAATTTATTGCAGAGAATACATAACATAACATATGTAACATACATACATAACAGCACATACAGATGTAAATAGAAAGTTACTGTCGAAGAAATCATCGAGTCCAGTTGAGATGTTTGCTGTGGTGGTGTGTTTATTAAGAAGCATGCCGGCACACTGGTGAACTGACGGTCACAGAGGGTATCTGATCCAGTGAGTTGACCCAGAGCAAATGAAGTGGAGTACTTTTATACAGAAAAACAACCGTGATCAAAGAGTATGTAGAAGGGTAGGGACTGGGGGGGCATTTACATTAAGACCTGAAGTCGTCAAGTAAACAATAGGACAGGTATGCAGGAAAGGCACATATTTAGCATGTCACAAGACCAAGGCCTAAACACTGGGGGCTGGTAGATGTTTCTAGACATCACCTGATTGGCGAGTCTGCACTGTCCCCAATGTGTATTGTGTTGATCAAGGAACCAACCTAACCCATATTACTTGATTCAATTAGTCTATACTATGTTAAATGTGTATTTTCTTCATCATTACCCATGGAGAATGTAAGCCTGCAACTGCATTCTGACGTTGTGAAGTGTGCAACTTAACATGAATTTCTTCTCGATGTGTGTTGAGACAAGAGAATGTCTAGTGCATGTCATAATCTGTGGGTCCAGAAACTAATTTAAAAAATTAAAACTAATTAAACTAACTAACTAATCCAGAAAGGGTGTGTCTCACAAATATTTTTCACTAAATCTGAGACAATGGCTGGATCCAGATCACAATTATGGCTTTTCAAGGTGGACACCACCACATCTCTTAAAAGTGGACCAGATGCAGAGGTGGATATAAACTGAAGCTCATCTACTATTTCATCAATGCATTTGTTTGGGACATTGAACATGCTTTCCAATTTTAAAAAGAGATGGCCAAATTTCTCCTTTATATCTTGAGACAACTCCTGTGGTTCCCCATCCCAAAGCTCAAAGCTCTCTTCCACACAGGTCTCATCCTGAGCAAACATGGGTTCATAAGGTTGGCTTTTTAATACTTCAGTTTTAAAATCCTCAAGGGTGTGTGACTGGTGTTTTCTGTGTCTATGTGTAGCAAAGGTGGAATAAATATTTGTACTGAAGTTGCAGTTTTTGAAGACACATGGAACTGCTTCAAACTTCCTTAAGTGACTGCCAAGATGCTCAGTGTAAAAGTAGACAAGTAAATGAAAGAGGTCCACTTTGTGGGACCATCTCCACATGGTGTCGAGACAAATGGGTCTGAAGGGCATTAAATGTTTTGAACGAGCAAGGGCAATTAGTGTGAAGACAAGGGACTGACTGGCTGCGACCACCATTTCCATGCTTTAGTCTGTAGTGTTTTAACAATCCCAACCTCTTCTCTGACTCAAAGCTACATATCTTACACATCCATCTCATGTTGTGGCACCTGAAACAGACAAATTAACCATCTCAAAATTAAACCAAACTGCCACACATAAAGAAATTATGTGACAAGTTAAACCTAATCATTACTAATTTGATCCAAAGTCCAAATTAGCAGTCAGAAGGTCCTATGCTCTGTTAAAAAAAAAAAAAAAAAAGGGTTATCTATATGCTTTTCAACTAACTCAAGTAGCACATTGATATCATTTTTTTAAATTTACATATCATATTTTACAAATTATGTGTACATTATTTTGTAATATTACCTGTATGGCCAGGTGTCTTGTTTTTGTAGTCCAAAGTAGTTGCTATTGTGCATACAAAGGCTGATGCTCCTGATGCTCTTAAAAACTGTTGTGACTTCCTGTTCAAGTCTAAAAGGAAAACAGGGGCTATCAGTCTAGTTCATCGTAGGTGCCTGTGTAAGCATAGCAACGGGCCAGCAGAGCATGACCACCCTGAAACTTTCTATATAAAATAAAAATAAAATCCAGAATGTAGCCTGATTGTTCCTCAATGCTGAAATCTTGTATTATAACATAAGTGTATGTGACAAATCTGAATCAAAGCTGCTGCCTCATGAAAATATTTTGTATATTCAATTGTCCTGTGTGAAAATCATCATCATGTTTTGGTATTCATCTTGGCTCTTGTTGATCAGACAGGTCCTCTGGTTAACATCTTTATAAAATAGTTCAGCGAAGAACTCTTTCCCTCTCATCTATTTCTAGGCTGACTTTCTAGTTTAATAACAACTAGTTTCTACGTTTTCTGGACAAAATGAGCCTGCAGGATCCAGATTTAGTGTGAAACCATGTTTATTTTTTCCTCATTTATCAAATAATTTAATGATCTGTGATTCAGTTTTATCCTCAGGGATATTTCTTTAAGTGCAGAGCAGGATTATGGAGTGGATGGAAAAATAAAACAAAATAAAACCAACCAAACAAAATTGTGCAAATGCATAGCAGCTCATGACTATTCTTCTTATTCAGATATCTGGATGACGCTATCAAAGCTGTTGTAAATTAATACAACATAAATTAAATTTTTTTTGTAAAAATATGGAATTATTTAGATTACAATACATTGGTCTATCCTCCCATCATAGCAGGAGGTAGAACAGGGGCACCATGGCAGCTACAGACCATGAACAGGAACGTTCCTGGCTTTAGTCTGGCACAAAGGAGGAAATTAGGCATTTCTTCTTGTTCGTAACAAAACTAATACATTGGTTCTACTAATATAAATGTTCAAGCAAAATGAAAAGGCAGATCTGTAGCATTTCCAGAGATTCATAGAAATATAAAGGTACTGTGTGATATAATAATAAAAACAATAGTATATTTTTGAAATGATCAAGAAATCCTGCATAAGATAATAAATAACTTAAGGTGTGACGGTGCCTCTATGTATCAGCCCTGTGATGAATGTGTACAACACCTCTAGCACAGTGTCAGCTGGGATCAGATCCAGCCCCCTGAGATATTTATAATGATAAGCAGTTATGGAAATGAATGAATGAATGAATGAATGAATGATAATAAATAACCATTTAAATGAAGTACTTGGCCAACTGTCAGTATACTATTATTAAACCGTGTGTAACAGAAGGTCCTGACTTTATATCTGATGTTTTTTATTGGTCCTGATGGGGCGGAACGTTGTTTAAAAGCAAATTATCAAGCTGTCAGCGTCAGATCCAGTGTGTCAGATTTAGGGTCCTCTATTTAAAGAAAAGGAATATGATATGCATAACCATGTTTCATTAGTGCAAACAAGAATCGATATGTTTGTGTTACTTCAGAATGAAGGCACTGAAGTAAACATACTGTTATCTTACTGAAATATTACTCAACTAGTAAAAGTAAAGTAAAACTACTGATATTTTTTTTTAAAAGTACAAAGTATTCTTCTCTATTAGTTATTCCAAGTCCAATTGGTTAACGGTCATCAAAAGGAAGGTGTGTGTCCATGGCATGCCTACAAAAATACAAATGAAAGGTTCAAATAAAGTTCAAACTGTAGGTCTACTCAGTACTGAATTATCATTTTAAAACTCACAAAATAGATTACATAGTGCTTAATAATTAAGAGTAAAATTACAGGATGTAAACATATACTCATGAAAGTACCCCAAAAAATGACATGTACTATAATTGAAACTGAAATGTTTTGTGACCACCAGGGTTGCAATCTACACCACTAGATGCCACTAAACCCTACACACTGGACCTGTTAAGAATTTAATCATACACTTAATCTCAAATTAATTATTACGACATCTAGAATATTCAGACCTCGACAGTCTCTAATAACATTCTGTAGAGATTTAGTTGACAAAGCAATATAGACCTGGACCCCGACGCTGTTTTGGTCCGTCCTCCACACAAGTGCAAACTCCACCGGGAGCGATTCAGAAGCGGAGCGTTTTACGTGCCAGACTTTGTTTACTTGCTCAAATATGCTTCTAAAGGTGTAAACATGCTATGTGGACGGCTGTGGCTCAGGAGGTAGAGTGGGGGGTCGTCCACTAATCTGCTCCTCCAGTCTGCATCGAAGTTACTGAACCCCAAATAGCTCCCGAAGGCTGTGCCATTGGTGTATGAATGCGCATGAATAGCTCCGAAAAAGCTGATGAGCAGTTGGCATCTTGCATGGCAGCTGATGCCATCGGTGTATGAATGTGTGTGAATGGGTGAATGAGATTTGTACTGTAGTGTAAAAGCTCTTTGTGTGGTCACAATACTAGAAAGGTGCTATATAAGTACAGTCCATTCAGCATTTATGTAGTTCACTTTTGTTTATTTTCTACAACCGGCAGTTTGCACGGGGTGTTTTATTTTGAAAATCATAGATTCTCTATGGTCCTTCCGTGTCTGGTTCTGTGTAAATTGACGTGGGCTGCTCCCGGGGTCCGTCAAAAATAGAACAGCTGGCTCCTGAAACAGATCGTGACGGGGCCGGTGGGGTTTGAAACATTGATGTTGATGGATAAAAATAGAAATCAGTTACTACACGTCCTCAATTTCTTTTTCAACAATTCAAAAATACAACTTTGTTGTTCATCTTCACATAATTACTTAGATATGTTACAATATCTAAATCCCACACCATGCTAAATTCTTCAAGACATGCTTTTTGTAGTGAATAATATCAATATGAGTTAATTTTTGCTATCTTCGCCAAGTTTATTCTTTTTATCGCACGTTGCCATCATTCAATGGCTTCATTGAGCTCTGATGTCTGTAAGTTAAGCTAAGTTAGGTTAAGACTTAATTAATCATGCTTTTTACACACGAAATTATTTCTCCGCTGGCACCTGTCGGAACACACATGCACATGCACAGGAACACACACACAGTGACAGATGCTATACACATACAGTACATACTGGAGCGGTGGGCATCAATTCACAGTGCCCGGGGAGCAGATGTTGGGGGGGTACGGTGCCTTGCTCAAGGCTTGGCCGTGGCAAGGAGATGGACTGCCAACCCACCAGCTGTCAGTTCACCTTCCTTTTCCTTTTTGCGCAGCGAGAGCAGAGATCGAACTGCCAACCTTCAGGTTATTGGACGACCAACTCTATCACTGAGCCCCGGCCTCCTCCTCTCTCCTGTATTGCTTTTAGAAAAAAAATGGCAAAAAAAAAAAAGGCGAATGAAGACATGTTTGTGTGATGTGGCTCGCATGTATGAATCTAGATTGCCATCACTTACAGTACCAGTCAAAAGTAGATTAACAAAACTATCAAATAATGGAGTAATGGAAAGCAAAATATGTTTCAGATTTTAGATTCTTCAAAGTAGACAGCTTTTATTTTGATGACAGCTTTGCACACTCTCAGTATTCTCTCCATCAGCTTCATGATTTCGTCACCTGGTGAATAGTTTTCAACGGTCTATATGTTGAGCACTTGTTGGCTACTTTTTCTTCCCTCTGTGGTCCAACTCATACCAAACCATCTCATTTGGGTTCAACCATGAAGACATAATTAAGTCGAGTGATTGTCATCTGATACAGCACTCAGTCAAATAGCCTTTACATATCCTGGAAATGTGCTTTTGGTCATTGTTCTATTAATGGTCCCACTAAGCTCAAACCAGATGGGATGGTATGTCACTGCTGTGTCGAACTTTTGAGTGGTACTGTGTATTGTGTAACTCTTTTTTCAGTCTTTTTCAAAGATTAGTGCAAATACTTTAGGATCATTGCTTAATAAACTAAATTGAGGTTTGAAGCACAGTGCAGGAAGTTCAGCTTCATACTACATACTGCGAGAGAAATAGATAAATATATTTCGTTTAGCAATATCTTGTGTAATTGTAAAGACATCACAAATTGTGGATGAATTAATGATGAATACACTGCTGTCTTACAACTGCTGATTGTCGAACGTCTTTAATGGTTCTTCTGAGTTCCTGGCTTCCTGATGATGATATCATGAAAAATGATAAATGAGTGACATTATTTTATTACTTAGAAGAACAATCATTCCTTATAACTACTGTACATACAGTAAAAGTAAACTTTTTAGAAAATATATATTAATTCATAGAAAAACAAATAGAACACATACCAGTGGGCGATGTTCTCGATTTGCTGTTCTGGCTGTAATAAAACATTACCAATGAAAAAACACTGAAATCAACAACTTAATCATGTGTCATCAAAAACACGATAGTGCTTTTATTGTCTAAATGCAAAATCATACCTGCATGGACGGATTTCCTCTTATTCAGGCAGTAAACTATAAGTGCTCCAGTTGCTAAAAAAATCAAAGGTAACACAACAACAATCCCAAATATTGCCCAATTTGAAATGTGTTCTCCACATTCAGCATCAGCTGAAACAGTTCCTGGTTTTATCAGCCGAAGACGCTTTGATTCACATCTGGAATGACAGAGGAACATTTTTTAGGACACCATAAATTCACAGGTGTTGTATGAATTCAGTGTCGGGTGTGACGCTTCACTTACTTTGTGTGTGGCTGACAGGAAGTTAATGTGCCAGTTGAAAATGCTCCATCAGTGCAGTTAGAGCAGACTGTGTCCCACAGCGCTGTTCCTGTCAAGTACAAACTACGTACATGTATGGAAACTTGTTCAACATAGATCTAATGAAGAGTTCAAAGTGTTACAACACATCAGTACATTTCATCAGACCTGTCTGATTTCCTCTCAGTGACTTATAAAATGCATTATTTAACATTTCTTTGCCGAGGTCAATCTTGGCATTCTTTGAGGGATGGTGAGCTGCTTTTTTCCAAGTTATTAGATGGCAGGCAAGAACATAATTAAAGGAAAGTTTAAACTGATTGATAAAATGCAACTTTCTGGCAGACTATTATAGTGTCTTTTAGCAACTGCTATTTCCCTGAACTTTGGTGTTCTCATTTAAAACTTAAACTATACCTCTAATCTTAAACTCGGGACAAGGAAACCAACCTTTTCGACTGATGAACTGTCCTGGACGACAGCTCGAATGTTTCTCTGCTGCCCTACATCCTCTGTCTGTAGAGTCCACACAGTGGAATCCCTCCAGAGGTTCACAAACTGTATCTGCTGTTGTTGTACACAGAGTCTTTGTTTTCAACCCAGAGCCTGTCAGCACATAGTTATGATGATGATTATGTCAGTTGTTATGACAGCAAATGTGAAAGAAAAGTTTCTCCAGTTCTCAGTGCCTTTAAATGAAGTTTCTACTAATATTTGGGAAGTATTAAGAGAAATCTACCTGCATCACAGCTTGTACAGTCAAGACATACTAGCTCTCCTGTAGGCTGATTCATGTAGGTCCCCTCAGTGCAGGGCCTACAGGAAGTACTTCTGGTCTCTGTGCAGTCTCTTGTAACATATTCTCCTGTTGAAAAGAAAAGCAAAACTTTCAGTTTGTTCCATGTCTTTCTGTTAAGTCAAAACATACAATCTTACCGCTTCAGTGGCTCACCTGGCAGACCTTCACTTTCCTTACACCTCACTTGAGCATGCAACTCATGTATTCAGGCTAAGTCCTTAAAAGGGAAAAAGCCCCCCCCCCAAAATAAAAATAAATAAATAAAATAACATATGATCTTGACAACAAAGTGCATGTGGGGAGCTAGGAAAAGTAATAATAGGAATGACATTGGAGTAGACAGCAAAGTTTCAAAAACTTGGAATAAGACTAGTCACATGGAGGTCCCTCACTTCAGCATGAACAGCACCAATCGTGATAGTAACACTGACCTTCACAGAGTGAAATATATCTTCAATATTAATTAGATCTTACCAGCGGGACACAAACGACAGCATCTACCTCCTAGGAAATACTCAGTTTCTTGACATGCAAAGGCGCGTCCGACGAAGATATTTATCACAAGAAGCGTCTGTGAAGAGAAAGAAAGTGATTTGTCCAACCTTCATAGGTGGGTTATGGCATGAGGTCTTAAAGAGGTACAGGAAAGGGTTTTTATTAACATTATAAAGAGTCTAGACTGCTCTATATGAAAAGTCTCCTGAGATACCTTCTGTTATGATTTTCCACTTTAAAATTCAAACTTGGCCTGCAATGACTGGCTGCTCCCACCAATTTATAGTGCAATGAAATGGCATGCACAGTACCTGTTGTGTATAATTCTATTCATTATCGTCAGTTCAGTCAGTGCAGTGAAAGGGTATGGGAGTCCAGATGTCTGCTGAAATATCTATTGAAGCTCGGCCAAGGAGAATGGAGGTGCCTCGTCTGTATACGCCCTCACAATAGTACCACAACTACTCTTATTTCCACAAACGGTCATTACTCTACAACAAGGCTATATATTCACCCCTTAGTGGTCCATCATTGTTATCTGACTCTGTAGAGGCTTCTAATGTATGTTATTTATCCATCCGTTGTGTCGATGGAGTAAGACAGGCCCTATCCTCTGACCTCAGTTACTAAAGTAATGATCAGAATCACCCCTGCTTTCCTAAACACAAACATACAGCTGCTCTGTATCTCAAGGAGAGAAGTCAGTGTCCTTATAACAATCTAATATTTGACACTATCCCTACAGTGACCTCAAATCATATGCTTGACCCTGTGTAAACCCCATATGCTGGAATATTACAGTTCCCTCAATGTACCAGTCAAAGGTTTGAGCATTAGATTAACATTGAAGGCATCAAAAATGCAAAAACAATATATATGGAATCATGTGGTAAACAAAACAGTGTATCAGAAATGACCAATTAACTGCACTTCAGATTAGAGTCCATATTAATGTTCAAGTAGCAGACACATCTCAACATCAAACCACTACTGATGGAGACCAACAAGAAATCTGTACTTTGATCTGATTAGTCAAAATTTGAGATTTTTGGCTCCAGCCTTTACGTCTTTGTGGTGAACATATGGTATCTGCATGTGTGGTTCCCAGCGTGAAGCATGAAGGAGGAGGTGGGATGGTGTGGAGGTGCATTGCTGGTGACACTGTTGGTGATTTATCCAAAGTTCACACAGTCACCCTTAACCATCATGGCTACCACAGGATTCTGCAGCAACATGCCATCCCATCTGATTCCAGCTTAGTGGGAGCATCATCGACAGTGACTGAAAACAGACCAAGAAGGGCAGTGATGGAGTGCTGCATCTGATGACCTGACTCCCATCATCATACCACTGCAAATCTTTAACTTTGACTACATCGACTCTGTCCTCCTACAGAAGTTAAAGGCAGAGCAACCACTCATCACTCAGTAGAGCTGATGAAGCCTCGCTGATCTCGTGTTTACATTTAAATGTTTGAAATGAAATGAAAATCAAAAAGGAAAAAAAGTTAAAGTCAAATAAAAGCTCGATATAGTACATTTATTTACCAGCATTGGTGCAGATGTCAAAGGTTTTCTTCCATGCAACACGCAGTCACAGTTTTCATTGGCTGCAGATGTCATCTTACTGCAATTTGGATCAAAATGAGGACATCTGGAGACTACAAGAAAACACAAATGTAGAGATTACACCTACGGAAGTCCTAAACAGTCATGCATGATACATTTTATTTCCTCTGTTCCTCTGACTACTTTTTCCCATTACAATGACCAGCCAATGGGATTTTTTTTTGTATGGGATGATACAATAGCTTCCACTAGAGTGGACTATATGCAGCAGTGCCCAAAATTGCAGGCATAAAACACTTTTAAACAGCTGTACACTGTAGTGACCTCTATGTATGAAAGGGATATATATGCGCACACGTTACGCACAGCTGCGTTCCAAAAAGGAAAAAAAACACTATTCTTATAACACGATGATAACTGGGCTATTTTGGTATTTGGGATAATTCATCTTCTTAATAAGAATAAACTTGCCTTATAAAGCTGTCCGTACATGTCCCATGAAGTCCCAGCTGATATTGGGAGAGACCGAACAACCATAGCAAGAGCCCAGGAAGGTTTCAGATGAAACGTCTCGGTTTCGCCTGATGCTGCTGACGGTGCTGACTCATGGTCATGTGACCTTGTGGGCTGGAGTGAGTCTCTCAATTCAATTCAATTCAATACAGCTTTATTGGCATGGGAAACATATGCTAACATTGCCAAAGCAAGTGTGACATTAACAAAAAGCATAGATAGATGTCTGAACAGAAAATACAGGAATAAAATAATAATAATTAAATAATAAAATAAATATTCTTTCTGTGTGTCTGTGATCTGTGGGAAGTACGTGTCTCTGATGTCTTGGTACAGCTGGCAGGTGGTTAGAAAGTGCAGCTCGGTCTCCACCTCGTGTTGTGTGCAGTGGGTGCACAGTTTGTCTTCTCTGGGGAGCCAGGTCTGTCTGTGACGGCCTTTTTCGATGGCGAGGCTGTGCTCACTGAGTCTGTACATGGTCAAGGATTTCCTGAGCTTGGGATCGGGCACAGTGCTCAGGTATTCTGCCACAGTGTATTTTCTATTTAGGGCCAAATAACATTCCAATTTGCTCTGGTTTTTGGTTGATTCTTTCCAGTGTGTCAGATAGTTTTCTTTTTGATTTCTTATAATTTGGTTTAGTCTGATGGGATTTCTGTTTGGTGGCTCTGCTTGTGTTTGTGGACGGAGTCCCAGAACCAGTTGGCTGAGGGGGCAGCTCTCTACAGTCTCTTTGTGGGTGAGGGCTTTTTTATGGAGCGTATTGTGCTCACTTTCTTTAAGGTGATCATAAAATTTAATTGCTCTCTTTTGAATTTTGATGATTAGTGGGTATCGTCCTAATTCTGCTCTGCATGCATTGTTTGGTGTTTTCCGTTGGACACGGAGGATGGATTTGCAGAATTCTGCATGCAGAGTCTCAATTTGGTGTTTATCCCATTTCGTAAAATCTTGGTTGGCAGGTGGACCCCAGACCTCGCAACCGTATAGAGAAATGGGTTCTATGACGGAGTCCAATATTTTGAGCCAGATTTGAATTGGGATGTCTAATTTGATGTTCTTTTTGATGGCGTAAAAAGCCCTTCTCGCCTTGTCTCTCAGGTCACTTACAGCTTTGTTGAAGTTTCCTGTGGTGCTGATGTTTAGGCCGAGGTAGGTGTAGTTTTTTGTATGTTCTAGAGCCGTCTTATCTAGGAAGAGTTTGTGTTTGTGGTGGTGGAGGCTGCATCCTTTTTGGAATATCATGATTTTTGTCTTGGTTAGATTTACCGGTAAGGCCCACGTTTGGGAGAAGTTGTGCAGAAGATCAAGGTGTTGTTGTAATCCTTCTTTGGTCGGAGACAGCAAAACCAGGTCATCTGCGAACTGTAGGCATTTGATTTCTGTGTCTTCTAGAGTGATGCCAGCTGCTACAGACTGCTCTAGTGACTTTGCCAATTCATTAATGTATATGTTGAAGAGGTTTGGGCTCAAACTGCATCCCTGTCTAACCCCCTGGCTTTGGGGGAAGAAGTCTGTGTGTTTTTTGCCAATCTTAATGGCGCACTTGTTGTTTGTGTACATTGAGTTTATGATGTCGTGTGTTTTTCCTCCAACCCCACTTTCCAAAAGTTTGTACAACAGACCCTCGTGCCAAATAGAATCAAATGCCTTTTTGAAATCAACAAAACAGGAGAATAATTTGCCTTTATTTTTGTTTATTTGGTTGTTGATCAGGGTGCTGAGGGTAAAAATATGGTCTGTTGTGCGATAATTTGGTAGAAAGCCAATTTGGGATTTGCTCAGGACATTATTCTCTGAGAGGAAATGAAGGAGTCCACGGTAATTATTGGGGTCAAGTTTGTCGCCACTTTTGTGGAGCGGTGTTATCAATCCTTGGTTCCAAATATTGGGAAAATTCCCAGCGCTAAGGACAATGTTAAAGAGTTTTAATATAGCCAATTGGAATTTGAGGTCTGTGAACTTTATCATTTCATTTAGGATGCCGCCGACACCACAGGCTTTCTTGGTTTCAAGTGATTTTATTTTGTCCTGCAGTTCTTTTAGTGTAATTGGGGAGTCTAGTGGGTTCTGGTAGTCTTTTATGGTTGACTCTAAGCTTTCTAGTTTATCTTGTATGTGTTTTTGTTGTTCATTCTTCTCTATTGGGCCAAGTGGTTTACCCATACATCTCCATTTTGAATGTGAAGATCCTTATGTTTTTGTTTATTTAGAGTGTTCCAGTTTTCCCAGAATTTATTTGTTTTTATGGATTCTTCAATGGTGTGTAGCTGGTTTCTAACATGTTGGTTTCTTTTTTTCCTAACTGTGTTTTTATACTGTTTTAATGTTTCGTTATAGTGAAGGCGTGTGTTCTGGTTGTCTGGGTCTCTGTGTTTTTGGTTTGATAGGTTCCTTAATGTCTTTCTGAGATGTTTACATTCATTGTCAAACCATTTGTCATGTTTTTTGTTGTTTTTGGCTTTTCTGTCTGAGGCCTTTAGGTTTGACAGGGATGCTGAGAGGTCAAATATCTTGTTAAGGCTTTCTACCGCCTTGTTTACACCCTCACTGTTATGCTGGAATGTTTTTTCCAGAAAATTGTTTAAAAGTACTTGTACTTGTTGTTGCCTAATAGCGTTCTGGTATATTTCTGCACTATTTTCTTTCCATTTGTAGTATGTTTTAATAGGGTGTAGTTTGGTTTGTTGTGATACCTTCAGATTGCGTGTTGATCTGTTCAAATAGAGTGTGGTTTTGCTGTGGTCTGATAGGGGTGTTAGTGGGCTGACTGTGAACGCTCTGAGAGACACTAGGCTGAGGTCTGTGATGAAGTAATCTACTGTGCTGTCACCCAAACATGAGCTGTAGGTAAACTTACCATAGGAGTCCCCTCGGAGTTGTGTCCCATGTTTGTTTGTTGTTTTGTCGTAGTTATGCCTGGGGGGGCATATTGGGGAGAGGATGTTTCTACCTCCTGGAAGGTGTTTGTCCCCCTGGGTGCTCAGGGTGTCCGGTTCTCGGCCTGTCCGGGCATTCAGGTCTACACAAACTACAATGTGACCATAAGCCTGGAAGTGGTTAATTTCTTCCTCAAGGATGGAGAACATGTCCTCTTTAAAATATGGGGATTCATTTGGGGGAATGTAGGTGGCACATAAGAGTATATTTTTCTTAGTTGATGTGAGTTCTTTATTTATTTCTAACCAGATGTAAAAGGTTCCTGTTTTGATTACCTTAATGGAGTGGGTCAATTCAGATTTGTACCATATTAGTATACCTCCCGAGTCTCTTCCCTGTTTGATTCCTGTTAATTTGGAGGATGGTACTACAAGCTCTCTGTAGTTTACAGGACAGCCAGTTGAACCATCTCCTCTGTGCCATGTCTCCTGTAGGACAATAATGTCTGTATTTTTGATTTCTTTGGTAAATGAAATCTCTCTCTCTCTCAAATTCAAATTAGCTTTATTAGCATGAATGTCATACAGACTTTGTTGCTAAAGCATAAAGAGTAAATGAAACAAAACAAAACATGTTTCATAAGTTAATATATACATAGATAGAACAGAACTTAAGGATAAAATAAGAAAAGAATTGTGTGTCTGTGTGTGTATGCATGTCTGTGGGTGTGTGTGTGTAAAGTAATAAACAATAAAATAATCAGTGATAATGAGAATAGTGATAAGTAGTACAATAGTTTTTATCAATAAACAATAAATATTTTAGCATAAATAAATGAGGAACAGTCTTACACTGAAACATTTCTTAATGTGTGACATGCAGTGATGTATTCTCCTGCCAGTTCTACCGTACAGCTGTCTTCTCCCAGAAGGATTGGGATTATTTTGTTTTGTTAGAGGGTGAGGAAGTCTGGGATTTTTTCTTTAAATTTAGGAAATAATTCTTCTCTAATTTCTTTGTATTTGGGACAGTGTGTGAGAAAGTGGCTTTCTGTCTCTCTCTCTCTCTCTCTAAGTTTGTGACTCTAATCTAAGTTTGTGACATTTTGATGTATCAAATAGTTCATTGACCTGTGATCAGAGATCATCCATTGAGCGCAGACTGATCGTATCGTCTATGTTGCCTCCTTTTCCAGTGGAGCTTCCTTCCATCTTGCTGTCTATGCTTCTATAAGGTGACAGTCCACGTCCTGTACAGGGTGAACACCAACTTTAACCAGCCTCTCTGCCCTGCAGTGTCTACTACCACCACCACCTGTACCAGGAACCCAACCGATCCAAACATATATTTGGTTTTAGTTCATGCTGCTTATCAAAGACATAAAAGTACATTTCTGCCAGTGAATGCTCACTGCGTGACACTCGTATTATTTCTTCAGGTTTTGAGATTCACGTCTTAGATTTCTGCTTCCACACCATGACTCCAGAGGAAAATGAAAGTTTGTTTGCAGTCGTCATAAAATAAAATGAGTTTTTAAAAAAGTGAAAGAGGACACCTCCTTAGAAACTGTACAGACCGTTTACACTGGAGTAGAAAGCAATAGAAAGGGCTGACAGGGAAGTCATTGGATTTCATTGGATCCAGATGTCAGTTTATGGCCTATCTGATCCTTTAAAACTTTGGACAAGAACACTACATTTGTTCATCTTCTCAAATCATACTCTATGACACATCAAGCTTCAGTGCAAGAGTTGGTTTTTATTATTATTATTAACCGTTGACACAATCAGCAGAGAAACGAGACGTGACGAAAGACAGAGAGAGACACTGGACTCAGATCTTATTGAAAGCTGCTACGTCGACACTCTGGACCTGAAACAGAGCAGAAAGAGAGAAACTCAACCAGGATTCACACAGTGCCAGGGTTTTAATCATACTGTTTTTCAGCCACATGATGGCAGCAAAGTGCTGGAAATCTGTCCAAGTGTCTTACTATTTGCCAAAAAGTACCTTGGAGTTTATGAGTTTAAGTCTAGGTAAACGTTAACTTATGATTTGGGTAACATTCACAGATTAAAGACGATATCTTCAGTGACTTTTAAGACTTCAACATCTGCAGACATCCTGATAAATCACAAATCTAGATCACAGTCATTACAGATGTTTAAAAACGTGCAGTACTTACGTAGTCTTCAAACTTGGTGATTTCTTCCTCCAGCAGGTCTGTTCCCACCTTGTCGTCCTCCACCACGCATGCGATCTGGAGCTTCTTGATGCCGTAACCCACAGGAACCAGTTTGGACGTGCCCCATAGCAGGCCGTCGACCTGCACCGAGCGCACGCACTCCTCCAGCTTCGCCATGTCGGTTTCATCGTCCCACTACAAAAGGCGGAGGAGGAGAGGGGATAGGTGTAAGTCTCAAAAACAAGTTTAATTCATTCTTATTTAAGGCTCCTGTTACTCAGCGTCAGACTCACAGGTTTGACGTCCAATAAGATGGAGGACTTGGCGATGATGCCGGGCTTCTTGGCCTTCCTCTCTGCGTAATCCTTCAACCTCTGCTCTTTGAGTTTCTCTGCCTCTTCGTCGTCTTCATCGCTCCCAAACAGGTCGATGTCATCATCGTCTTCCTCCTCCTCTTTAGCAGGAGCGCTGCTCTTCTGCTGGACGGTGGTGCCCTAAACAGAGGAAAGATTCTCACTCTATGTTGACGAACTGGAGCAACAATAAAACTAAAACACAAGATGGCCGATTGGATAAAAGCATCCTGGATGAACTCACGTTTGTGTATGGAACTGAAGGAGCGGGAGCCGGAGTGACAGCAGCGGGAGATTTCTCCAAAACAGCTACCCGACACTCCAGTTTGGAAAGTGCAGCCCTCAAGTCATCCACCACTAAAGAAACACGAGCAGAGTCAATGAGTCTTACATGGGAAAACATCATGGTAGTAGAGTGCTGTGTATAAAAGAGGAACACATTAAAATAAATACAGAAATCATGTATTCTAGATGACAGCTTTCACATCAGCCGTTTGGTCCGCTTTAAACGGACCAGAGTTTGTTTCCTCAGATTGTCCGGTTCATTTGTGCAGGTGTGAAAGCTCATCCGAACTCTGCTGCGGACCAAACAAGTGAACTCTGGTCCGCCTGAACACGTGGGTCTCAGTCCGCCTGCAAGTGAACCCCGGTGCGGTTCGCTTACAAACGGACTATCCAGCAAACCAAAGATCAGAAAGCCAATCGATGAGCCGGGTTTTCTTCATCCTAGTCAGTGCTGTTGTAACTGCATGACCAGTTGTCCAGGCAGTTTGGTCCGCTTTCAGTGTGTGCAGTGTGAAAGTGAACCGAACCAAAATGAAGGTGTGAAATCTTTCGGCATTCCCCGTGCAATCGAACAGAGTCCCCCGGTCCCCCGGACGTAAAACAAGCGCGGCATTAACATCGACTGCTGAAACAATCAATTAAAAAGTCCATGATTTCATTGGCCTGGTTGATCTACTGACAGTTTAATGAACATTTAAATAAAATCACTGAATATTTGACAGTTGCAGCTTTAAATTGTTTCCTTTTCTTTTAAATCAAATTGGATTTGTTGGTCATATAAAATAAACGTCAGTTTGGGCTCAGGTAATGTTTGATTTGTCATTCATAACATCAAAAGACTGAACAGTTAAAAGATCCAGTGTGTCAGATTACAGGGCTCTTATTTACAGATTGTGACATTCATAACTATGTTTTCATTAGTGTCACCTGACATTAACCGTTATTTTTTAGTATGAATGAGTCTTATAAGGACAGACGCTGCAGGTCGTCTTCCACAGAGTTTACCGTATTTCTACAGTAGCCCAGAACGGACAAACTAAACACTGGCTCTCGGGTCTTTCACGTTTTTTTGCATGTTTCTTGGCCGCTGTAGTTTCTCCTTCAGACCAAGAAAGAGAGGGTGAGGCAACAGGGTTGCAATCTGCAACTACACCATGAGATGTCACTGAATCCTGCACACTGCTCCTTTAGTTTATTATTGATCCATGAATCGATTGTTTAGTAACACAATTTCCCAAAGCCTGACGGGTCGTCTTACAGTGGCTTCCTTTGCTGACTAACAGTTAAAAATATTCCACAGTGCCTTGAGGACACTAAAACAGGCGAAGAAAACAAAATGTCCACAAACAAACCCACCTTTGTGTAGGCTCTGGTTCTCCAGCTCCAGGCTCTTGATGCGAGAGACGATTTCTCCTTGATCGGCTGCACTGCTGCTGCTCTGCACCGGGAACAAAGAGGGAGCGTTTACTCAGAGCAACATCTAATGGCTCGAACCAAAGCATCAAATCCAGCAGACCCCGTATGTGAGCACACAACACACAGCCAGTGTCCATCTCAGCAGCATCTGCAGCCGAGCCTGATAGAAATATATACGTGATAAAGCAGCTACGTGAACGGGGTCTGCAACAGAATCGTCTAAAAGCCGACTAATGTTTGAACTCTAATAACTCGAGCTGGGATGTCAGCGAGGTGCTTCCAGGGGACACACAAGGCGGCACTTACAAGCTGAGACTGCCGGCTCAGGGGAGGTTGAGCAGACCCTCTGTTACACAGTGTGTTCTTCAGCTGAGGGGTGGAAAGAGGGGATTTGAAGCATGAAGGAGGGCGGGAAGGAGGAACAGAAGTGGATGAAGTAAATACTGCAGAGGTCCTACTGAGGAAAAGTAAAACTGAAAGCAAAGAGGGCGACCAAAGAGAGAGGCCGTAGAGCCGGGAGGGTTATGGAAGATGACAGGAAGATTTCAGCTGAGCACCAAGCTCCTACCTGAACTTAAAGTTAATTTATATGCAACCATTAAAACAAACCTACGGCCTCTTCTGTCACTGTTAGAGGTACAAAACATGATTTAAGGTGCTGCAATAATCGTCCTCAATGTTAATTATCCTCGTTTTGAAGGTGAACAGATCAGCAAAGTACACACTTCTCATTGAAGGCTTCATTTAGTGTAACATTTATGCAGCTGCAGGTACTTTTTTTATCTTTTCTGAGCAGGTCTTTCAATGTCAATGTTCAGATTATCATCGGTAAATGTTTCCAAATGAAGCTGGAGGTGTGAAGATGTGAAGAGGAGGCAGATTCACAACAAAAATAAACAGATACAGTGACTCTGGCTGAGCTCCAGTTTGATGTTCATGGAGTTAACACACGTGTCTTAACACACGTCCTACATACCCGACTTTTAAAGCAACGTGTTACACAGAGTAGGTCAAGGGGGACTTTGCTTGCTCAGGCTACACACACACACGTAGTACAAGTGGAAAATTTGAGATAAGAAGTCAGATACGGCACGCAGCGTTTACTCACCCCTGCTAGAGATTTCTGGATGTTCTCTCGGGCTCGGGCAATGTCTTGCAGAATAGTGTTAGCGCCAACATCCTTAAAGAAAATGAACAGGAGTCAACGTTCAACGTCCAAGTCAAGCTGTTTTTCAATCATGACCCTCTGAGACCGTGCAGGTACCTGTGTTGGTTGCGTGGGGCCGTTCACGCGCTCATAAAAGCATCTTTCTGCCTCGTCGTAGCGAGTTTTGTCAAACCAGATCTTCTCCTGGGCCAGAAAGTCCAATGAACTCATGGTGCTACAGGGGAGAGGACAAGGAAGGACAAGAGAGGGATGTATGAACAGGACACAGGAGGTCAGGGGAAAAGGACAAAAATAATGTGTATTACTACTTAAAAAATCACCAAATATGTGATTTATCTTAATCAGTTATTAGCTGTAAAATCTTAAATTGTATGATTATTTATCTACAATTCCCACAAACAGAACATCCCAACGCAACTGTGCAAACAAAACTTTAAATGAAGTTTAAGTGGCAAAAAACACAACAGTGGTTCATACGAACAACAGTCATACAACAGACCTGAAGGAGAAAAGAACAAACGAACCAAGATGAATGAAAAACAAACAAACAAGATGAACCAAAAGAAAAATGTTCACGCATTCAAAAAACAGAAAAACCAATGAAAGATAAAACTGAAACATCTGCAGCGGCTCCATTCTCCCGGTTTGGTCATACTTGTCCCTCAGTGGGGCGGCGGAGGCGACTGACGCCGCTTCCGGCCTCCGACCCTTCTTCACCACCACAGCTTCACGCCCACTGTGACCATGGAAACGGCTCTCCGCAGCGTCATACCGCCACTTGTCCAGCCACACCCGCTCGCTGTCGGGGTGAATGAAGTAGCGGACTCCGGAGCCCGACCCCGACGCCGCCTCTTCCTTCTCGGGGACCTCGGCTGGCTCCTCTTCCTCCTGAATGGGGAGCAGAGCGTGGAAGACCTCTGCTTTACCCTGCGGGACCACCCGTTTTTCCGCCGCTGCTGCTGCCGCCACCTCCTCATCTTCCTCCTCCTCCTCCTCCTCCTCCTCTTCTTCTACAAGGCTTTGAGGGTGGTCGCTACTTCTGGTAGTGGAGGCACAGCTGGACCGTTTGGAGGAGTTGTTACCGTACAGGTTTTGGTAGAAGGCTGCTTCGGCGCGGTCGTACAGCGGTTTCTCCAGCCACACATCTCTGAGCAGCTCCACGGGAATGCGGGGCAGCCCGTTAATCGACTGTCTATTGGTTGGGGTGACAGCTGCTTCTTGGATGACGGGGGTTGCAGGAGTCGGAGCTAGAGACTGATAACCTTCATCGGGCGTTCTGGGTGTGATGGAGCGGTTAGGCTGCAATGGGAGGTTCAGAGAGTTTGGAATGGACGGCATGGATTCTTCAACAAAGCGGCGTTCTGCTTGGTCAAAGGACGTCTTGTTCACCCACACGGCCTGAACGACATGGTGGCAGGCCACCTGATCGCCGTGGTGGCACGCCGGTCCTGAGGAAGATGGAGCCACAGCGGGTGGAGACTTTGAGGCTTTCCCTGGGGCTGAAGGTGGCCGTTTGGACTGGGTGGTCCCATTGGAGGAGCTCGCCAACCAGGACTGGTAGAGGCTCTCGGCTCGCTCATAGAGGCTGCGCTCAAACCACACATTAGCACACTCGGACTGCAGGCCAATCAGCCCAGCACGGGGGTCAGGTGGCTGGGTGGTCTTTTTGTCTGGCTTCTCCTCATTCTTGGTCTTACAACCGTCGACCTTCCCCTCGGGGCGACTCTCGGGATTGGATGAGCGTTTGTTGCGGCGGCGGCTTTTCCCGCTGCGCTTTCCGTCTCCGTTCAAGCTGCCGCTCTCCGGGGACGACGACGCCGTCTCTCCATTTCTTTGACCCGATTCAGCCTTAATCCTACACCCCAGTGATGCGTTCGCGGACCGGTCCACCTGACAATTGCTGGGAGGCTGATCGTTCTCCGAATGATCCACTGCAGAGCACTGGGGGATCTTCTTAGACATCATCTTTGATCCGTTGCAGGAAAAAAAGAGAATAACAGGTACAGGCTTTTGGATTAGTTAGAGAGACGCAGGAAGAGACACAAAAGGATTTATCTACTAGACTCAGTGTTTGACACTGAGTCATTCATTTTTACTAACTTTTGCGTAGGATAAAACACTGCAAATCAGAGTCTACAACACAAGCAGCATGCAGGAAATTAGTGGAAACTCATGCAGTTGAGCTAAAATGTTTAGTGGATGGAATCACGTTGTTTATGGTTTGTCAAGAGTTAGTATCAAGTGCAGAGTTAAGAGAGCGCCCAGCTGAGCCAGGAAGGGAAAGTTTACTCCGGCTTTTACACTTTTGAGTGTAAATGTAAGGAGTAGTTTGCATAACTGGGAAAGCCCACCGTCACGTTGCTGTTTTGGTCTGTTCTCCGTGCGACTTCAAACCCCACCAGGAGCGTTTTGGCCTCCAGACTTTGGTAACTTGCTCTGATTTGGTCATTTTTGGTCATCAGAAATAGAGCAGCTGTGTATTCTCAGCGGAGTAGAACGCAGACCTGCTGCTGGGACGCTTCTGGTGGTGGTTTCAAACATTGACTAGGACGGCCATGACTATAGCGGTGCACACGGAAAGTGATGCATCCGTGCCCGGTGGAATTTGGCCAGAAATACAAAATGAGGTTCTGGTGCTGCAGATTTTCATGTTATACTATATTTTATAAAGATATGATTGGGGTACCTGGACAGTGACTGCTTTGAAGTATATTTTTAACGTGCACTGCTATGATACGTATGGAAAAAAAGGACACACAGCTATATTTAACCAGGTGGGCAAATCCATTTAATTAACTCCATATAATCCATTTAACAATAAAGTGGCACAGTGAGCTTTCAGCAGTGCCATCATAATATTATAACGCACCCTGCTGCTGTGTATAATAATGCAGTTTGTGTTATCTGTTCTGAATTAAGACGCCTGGTTCCTCTGAATATTCACAATTTACAGCTGCGTTCAGAGGATTATTAATGTCTTTTGAACGTACGCAAACTAAGAAATGATGACAATAACTTAATTTAGAGACTGTTGTACAGTTTTCTTTGTATTTCTTTTCATTTTGCACTTTTAAAACAAGAAACAAGACTTGACAAATCTCGACACGACACGAGAACATGCAAAAAAAGAAAAGGGGTTGACAAATTTAAGGCAGAATATATTCTTAAAAAAAATAAAACACATGCTGACATTGACGGAGCTGTGAAAACACTGACATGCTCGTGCAAGCAAACTGATTAATTCAGCAGGTACTAAAGCTTTGCTCTGTTAACGAAGCACACACCATGCCGATTGTATGACATTACATTATTCTGCTGCTTCACAGGAAATGCGTTCCCATAAATGGTCCCAACATGTGGATGTTAGTAATGTGGGCAGTGTTTATTCAGGAAGGCATTTCCTGTTTCATGTTTATTAGAAAATCTTATTCAAGCTCTGAACTCACCTTCCTTGGTAAAGGTGTTGAGCTTAAACTAGTGTCAAAGTCAAACGCTCAATGCGTTCTTTTCATCCAGTTAACCGCAAGCCATTGGAAAAGAAATTGAACAATCACCACCTCGCACATGAAAAAACAGTCAAACTGAATAACTACACAGGAAACGAGGAGTCAGCGTCATAAGGAATACTTACTCGTCAAATTCTGAATGCAAGATGAAGGGAAAGAAGCTCCGTGTTAAATACTCAACATGAAACTCTGCCTCTCATATTAAGCAACATCTTGGATGCATCCCAAACCATTTCCCCCCCCTGCCTCCTTCTTAATCTGCTTCTCTCCTCCCTTCAAACTGAAGCACTTAGGCGCAGTTTATTTTCCTCGCCGTCATCAAAAATGAACGTTTGCTGTCCTCCCTCGATCCAATCAGCCGTTCAAGCACGTTAGTGGCGATAGCCAAGATGACAGATTAGATGACAGGAGCCTCGTTACAGAAAGTCTGAAACCTTATCTCAGTTTGGGATGACACTGCGGAAACGTGTTTATATCCCGTCTGATCTTAGGACAGGAATTTAGCTATTAAAGGAGCATCCTAACTGAAGAATTCACTGAGTTAGGATCCATTTCTCTTCACATGCTCAGCATAAAACCACACGTGAGCTCATATTTAAAGTCATAGATTTCCTATGTTCGGGGGAAATTAGCTGAATTCCCTTTGCCAACCCAATCTGCTTGATACATCAAGCTTGTGAGCAGCTGTCGTCAAGGATACTGGTGACGGTGACGGGACGAGCGCCGATCAAACAATCAAGTTTACAAGTTTAGTCAGGACTTCTTAAAGGTCCAGTGTGTAGGATTTAGTGGCACCTCGTGGTGAGGTTGCAGATGGCAACCAAACTCACACCTCTCTATCCGAGCTTGTAAGAAAAACTGCCAAATTTACATAAAAATCAAAAGGTTAATATCTAGATCAATGTTTGGTTTGTCCGCTCAGGGCTACTGTAGAAAAATGGCAGACACCGCTCTCACTGTAGATATGAAGAGCTCGTTTAAAGACAACAAAAACACAATGATTCTTATTTTCAGGTGATTATACGCTGATGGAAACATACTAACACATATTATATTCCATTTTACACACTGGACCTTTAAGTTAAGCTACGGTAGGAGGTCTGAGATGGGACAGAGCACAGCAGGAGGAAGACAGCATTATTTTTCTGTAACGAGGCCCCGGCACGCCTGTGTACGCAGACCATAAGCCATGCTGGCAACTACACATGCACAGCTCTACTGACAGCATACAGCACAGAGATGGTAAAAAAACACTAAAACCAACGACGTGGTAGGTCGACCTCTCCGTGCTCCACACCACATCTGTTCATACTGACATTTGTTTTAAAATCAAGAACTTAACAAATACTTAATTTCCTTTAATAGCTGGATAATGTCGTTTTTTGAGGAGGAAACTATTTTAAGCAGCACATGAATACACATTTGGTGCTGTCGTGAGTATTTCTGGCAGCGGGACCGTGTGTGTGTGTGTGTGTGTGTGTGTGTGTGTGTGTGTGTGTGGGATTAACTAAAAATAAACTAGACTGTGCATGTTAATCATAATGAAGAACAGGTCACAGAGGGCACGGTGTGGCTAGTGAGGCGTTTTTTTAGTACTCTGTGGACAACAATGGAGCTCTACTGCACAGATGGGTTACATCAGGGCGTAGAGATGCACATAACACCCGTTAGCAGGGTCGATGCTGGGTTAGTTTTGACTTATATGTGAGATTTGATGATAATAAAACCTCCAAACGTTTAATTACAACCTCATATTTACTGCAGGGATGCTGTTTTTATACCAAATCATCCTATTACAGCTGTTTTCTTGTAGTATTTTGATGCAAAAACAATAAAATTACTCAGTTTTATACATTTGATACGTTATCTTTGTGCCATTTTTAATTAAATATGGGGTTTTGAGTGTAACGTAGGCTGTGCACATCTATCCCCATGCCGTCACCTTAAATAACCTTTGCCAAGTGTCCACAATCCTGCTTCCTACAGCTGGTAGATGCAGTCAGATATCATTTACTTCATTCATGTTTTATCCCATTGATGCCCTATGGGGGCAATTTATACCTGCCTCACAGGGGGGGGTCAACAGGGGCAGATGCAGTGCACCACCCCAGCATGGGTGGGGTACAGTACAGTGTGCTCAAAGGACACGTCGACATGCCAGATGCTTGACTTACCATTCATTCATTCATTTATACACACATATAAAGCCTTATTTTAGCATTTTATCTCACATTTTAAACATATTAGACACATTGTGGTGATCTGAGATTATCAGTGTATGTTCAGTGAGATTACAGCAGCTTGTTTAAACTCGAAACTCTTTAATTAAAAGCTCCTAAATGTGTGATTTCGTGAAGAAAAGCCAAACAGAGCTGTCATCACTAAAAGGTGTCGCCCTGCTAACCTTTTAGCCGTCTTCAAGTAGCTCCTAGTAGCCGGTCAGCGTTTGACGTGACGCCGAAAATCACAATGTTTGATATAAAATGTGACATTAAAGCTTCACTGTTTAATTGCGACGCTTCATATAAAATGTCAAAGCGGCACAGCGGCCACTGGAGCCGGTGTCCACCCGGCGTGACAGCCGCGTTAGCCGCACTAGCCGAGCTAACCTAGCCGCTAGCATCGGCTAACACACGCCGAGTCCCTGCTTCCTGCTCGCCCGCTCAATAGTCATCAATCTCGGCGTTATGACGCCTAAATGAGCCCCCGGTGCTAACCAACAAGAGTGGCACACAAGGCTGTCAGTCAGCGTTAACGTTACTTACTGCTGTGTTTTCTTTCGTCTTGTCGGTGTGAGATCAGGCCGGTGGATAAAACGTGTGCTGCTCCTCCAGCCGTGAGTGACAACGGGAAGGAGGAAGAGGAGGAGGAGGGAGGAGGAGGAGGAGGAGGAGGAGGAGAGGATGGGGGAGGGTGGAGGAGGTATGAATCATTAATGTTGCCACATGTTTAACATAATGACACTCTGTGATGTAGTAAAATGAGCTGGGTAAACTGTGACCTGCAGAGGTCATTCATTAAAACAGAGATTTATTAAATGGACTGTTTCCTGTACTTTCAACCTTTGCTCTCACTGTTTATGACACGTAAGTGTGGCTGTAAAACTTCACTCATTTCCACATTTTACACCCTTAAGGTGACGAAGAAGAAGAAAGCGTGACTTCTCTCAGATTTAGTGGCTGTTCTGGAGATTTCAATCATATCTCATGATCTTCATCAGCCCAGTTCATTCTAATAGATAGCTGGACCCTTCCATATGTCGATGAAGATCATTATATATAATCAAAAGCTCCAAAACTGCTACTAAATGGACCTTATGTTGTGATTTAAAAATAACCAACAGTTTACTGTAGCCCAGAGGTGTCAAACGTATGGCCCGTGGGCCAGAATTGGCTCCCTGAAGGGTCAAATCTGGTCAATGTGACAAAACTGTGCTCCAGGCTTTATACAGACATCCAAACAGACTGGAACTTCTACAAGACAGGAGGTTTGCTGCACTATGTAGTCTGGATGGAGTACGGATTCACCATGCAAGCTTTACCTGAAAGGGAAATGTAAATAATGTGGGAAACATTATTTATTATTTTAAATGATGTACATATTTCTAGTCTCGAACTGTTGTATTGTTACTGCGTTGTAGAAAATGACAATAAAGATATTATAAAAAGAAAAAACTGTGTTCCAGGCTCGCACACAAGCACTTAAATAATATTCTCATCTTGAAATTGCCTTTTTCCTTCAAACTGCCCAAAATATTCTATTTAGAATGATATAATCCAGAACAAAGCAAAAAAAACCTAAACAATTGAGAAGCTAGAACGAGTGTTTGGCTTTTTGCTTGGTTGCACGTCGCTAGGGTCCACTGTTCTCTGCTGTCATGAATTTAAGGGTTCCTCTGCATCATCTATTTTTCTACTTGATCTGTGTATGTTCATATTACTTCTACTCAGTGAGAATTTAAAGCCAGGTCAACTAAAACTCCAACAAACAGACGGCGATGCACAAAGGGAAGCTGGTTCACATGACGCTTTATCGAAGATCATGAACGTTGTGTTATACACAAAACCATAAAGTACACCTGGGACAGAAACTAGCAGCAGCAGCAGCAGCACAAACACAATCATCCTTTAATGATCCCAAATTTAAGTTTTATGCTTCATTTGACCAAATATTTGATACTATAATTTAACATAATTAAATACATTCACACATTTCACATCCATTCCCCACGACACATGCACAGAATAACCCAATCGTGGCTCATAAGGCAGTTTTGGATTTCGTAGCTGTAGATTCATGGACTGGTCGAGTACCATGCATCTTATTGTGATTATCCACAGCTATGGGTGTAATTCTAAGTCGAGTGACATCTTGTTTGCATTTCTTCCTCAATCAGAAAGGACTGGACTATTTGGTGTGCACGTAGATGTAACCATTCTCTCAAATAAGTTACAGGATCAAATAATTTACTTGTTAGTGTCAACATTAAGTCGATATCTCCTTCTTGCTCATAACAAATTGCTCCGGTCGAAGAAGAAGTATGAACTGCATTTGTTTGATGGAAAATGGGTCAGTTAAATAGAAAAGGCGCTGTCTGTTCTGTCTGTGATGGTGATTGGTTGAGCCAAAGAGGCTCCACTAAGATCCATTGAGGTTATTTAAAAGGCAAACAGCAGCTGTCATTTCATGCTTCCCGGTCCTGCTGACTTCCGGCCGAGCTCCCGGGCTCTCTCAGTGGCAGATTCCACGGCGCTCATGGTCGACGCCCTCACGCCGCCCTGTTCCAGGGTGTGGAGCCCGTAGATGGTTGTTCCGCCCGGGGTGCACACCTCAGAGCGGAGCTGAGCTGGATGCTTCCCAGAGTCACGTAACAGTCTCCCAGCACCCTGCAACACGAAGAATAGAAACTAAATCAATGACAGGTTGGTTCAGATATCATGAAGTGTAAAAGATTAAACGGTACTCTGAGCTATACTAAAATTGCTGATGTGTATGCAGTGAAACAAAAGCACACACGCACACGTACACACAGTAAGACTGACCAGAACAGTTTGAGATGCGATGCTGTGTGCCAGAGCACTGGGCATTCCCATTTTCACAGCTCCTTCTGCCAACGCTTCAGCAAACAGATACACCTGCAGAGAGGAATCACATGCATAATAAGCCATAAGTCATAATGTGCACAGCCCAGCCCAGCCCAAACCTGTTTTTTGGATCGGAGCCACATTTGGAGGTGGTTTGAAATGTGATTACAACAGCTCATTTCAGATTTCAAAGTGTCTTTTGAGTCATTTAAACTGTGACATGATAAGAGCATCAAATCCAGATGCAGAGATGGAAGTGCATCAGAGTGAGGAGGAACAGTCCGTCTGCTGGCGCTTGGAGGACAGCTTCGTACAGACAAACCTGTTCCCCTGTTGGAAGGCCGTGCCTCCAGCGTATGGGACTGTTGCCACAGCAACTCATGCAGATTGGTTGTTGATGTGCTAAACAGTGTTGGGGTTAACGTGTTACAGTAAGGAGAGAGGAGAGATTTCAGTAATATTACATTTACAATGTCAAGTAACACGTTACCATTTGGTGATTGGCTGCATTCTGACTGAGCTTCTTTTGAGTTACTTTAATTTCAGAGACTTAAAATTTACTTGAGATGAGTCATGCATCAGGAACAAGCATTGTTAGCATATAGAGGAGAAAAATGTGTCTGCAAAGAGTTCATATTTTGTCATTTTGGCTTGCTGAGACTGACTGGATCAGTATTTTCACAGAGGATTTGATGTGGACCAGTAGACCAAACCTAAGCACACAATGCTGGGATACTCACAAAAGCGACTCCGCTCCCGCTCAGCCCAGTGTGGATGTCGATCCAGGCTTCAGGTCCCTCCTCCACCAAACCACAGCGATGCAGCAAAGAGCGAAGTAGAGCTCCGTCTTCCTGTTTGGCGTAGGAACCCAGTGCGAACAGGAGAGCGCCTTCCTGAACCAAACACGGGAGATTTGGCATCAGCCTGATGGCGACTGAATTCTCTGGCAGGAGCTTCGGATCGAAAGAGAGAAACAGAACGTGACTTAGATCACCACAGAACAGCGCTCAGATTTAAAAACACTTCACATGATGTTAGGCCACTCACCTCTTCCAGTGTTGACAGAGTCACTCCTGCTGCAACAGACACAATAATGTGTCGGGCAGTGACGTGTTGTGAGATCTCATTGAGAACTAGTGGAACCAGGTGAGGCTTGACTGCTACAAAAACCACATCCGACCCACAGACCACCTCGACGTTGGAGTGAGTGACGGAGATCCCGAGCTCCTGAAAGACAATGGGAGGGGTGTTAATAACCCAAATGTTCAAGCACTTTCAATTGCCTGTGTCTATTTACAAAAACTCTCATGGTCTTAATTTTTCCCCCTCAACCTCACAAACTTCCAAGGATTTCAAGACCTTGTGGGAACTGTAACTAAACATTCTCTGGTTCCAGCTACACCAGCGTGAGGATTTCATATTTTCCTCTTTGGTCAGACAAAACCAGAAATTTGGAGACGTCCCCTTGAGCTCTAGGAAACTATGACGGGTTGTGATGATAATAGACATGCTGCAGGACTCCGTAGGAACAAGGTCAGCATTATGTTAGATTGGTTAACAGGACGACCGTTCACGAGGAACCCGATCTTACAAACAGTAACCATGATCCTGAACGGCTTGCTGTCCTGCGATCCAACCCATCCTACTGAGAGCTGACGGGAAGGCAAAGAAAGAAGGTTTGTGCAGCTTTAAGAGGAAAATTCAAAAAATGCTTGAATTTTCCTCGTCAGTCTCAGGCACTTTCAAGGTATCTAAACCAAACATTTTCAGACTTAAAATATTTCTGCTTTACATGAGTGAGAAAACACCAGGTTTGGTTGAAAATCAAGCATTTCTCAAGGAGAAAAATCTAAAAAAATTAAGCATTTTCCAAAACTTTCAAGGCTCTGTTCGAACCCTCAAAGAAGGGAAAAGAAGTACCTGAAAGCGTCCCAGGTTCCTGGAGGAGGGTGCGCTCACTTTGACATTCACAGGTAGAACATTTCCTAAAACGAAAACACAGAACACACAGTTAACACCTTTACTTCAAACATCTCTGCTCTGTTTAAACAACTCTCTCCAGACTCACCAGACAAGATGCCCTTGGCAATGCCGAACGCCATGTTCCCCGCCCCGATGAAACCGATCTTCAGCTGCGAGTCCATCTCAGGATCCATTTTGATCTAAAAAGGAGAGAACGGCTTTCAGTGGAAACATCGACAATGAGCTAAAAACGCCTAAAAACTGGGATGTGACTCACAGGACGACCTACGACACGTTCCCCACAGCAACGATGGTATCACACATTATCACACAGCACGAGTCTGTTATATATGAGAACACTGCAAGACGATTAACGCAATTAGTCGATCAATAAAAAAATTATTCTGCGACTATTTTGATAATCGAGCATCATCAGCAACAATCAGTAATTTCTTAAGCAAATATGCCAAAATTCACAGGTCCCAGCATCTTAAATATGAGGAGTTCACACTTTTCTCTGTCAGATTCGACAGTAAACTGAATATATTTTGTTTTTTTATGTTTGGTTTTAGATCACGGAATAAAACAAGCAATTTGAATACATCACAGTGGCATGACAGAAATTATAATCACCATTTCACTATTTTCTGAACAAAATAAACGGAGAAAATCATCTGCAGATAATCATTTATCATTTATTAACTAAATATCTGTTTAACTGAAATGGCACTGCCCCGATATGGTGGCAAAACTCAGCTATACCTTTATCAAATGTATTAGGATGTTTTCACTTTAGCAGATTTTTACGTACATGTGAGACAAAATATAAAACAGTGTGCACAGTCAGAGCTTTTTAACGGTGAAGCCTCAACATGTGCAAACTGTACGTGCCACAGTTCACATGTAGATTATCCCTCAACTTGAAAAAGTCTAAAAACTGACACGCCTGGCACTTAATCCACAATCCATACGCTCTCAACACGACACCACATATCACAAGTTTTGCGATTTAGCACAACTGTGTTGTACAATACGTAGTTTTGGGACTCCTGTGTCAATAGCACGTGATAAGATACTATTGGTGCAAATGCATCAACACCATACGGCAACAGAGAGATGCACTGCGGCTGCTGACTGTGTCTACACGCACACAAGAAACCTGATTACTCGCAGTAATCAGGTTAAGGCAAGAAATCAGATAACATGTTAAATCCTGGTGGACAGTTGGTCAGTAATCAGATTTCTCCCCCTCTCTCTCAGAACTGCTGCCAAAGCATCACTTCTCTGTGCTGAGTCTTCTCATCATGCAACAAATCCTGAATTAACTGAGGTTAAGTATAAATTTTGTTAAATATTTAACCTGCACTTTGCTCTTTAACCCAGTTAACTTTACAAGGCCAGCAGAAAAACCAGCGAGGTCTGCAAGGAAATCAGATTTCTCTCTCGAGCTTTGAAAGCTGATGATGTTTCAGACAGAAGATTGCTGCAACTGGAGTAATCAGATTTCTCGAAAGTTCCTACAGCATGTAAAGAGAACACAGCTGATCAGTATTGATCAAAAAATCCCAAACATTTGCCGTCTCCAGCTTGTCAAATGTGATTTAGACTGCTCGAAGACGCCACTTTGGGCTCTGTGAAGTCGTGATGGACATTTTATAGACTAAATAAACATTTACCGATGAAACGAAGGCAGGAAAAACGCCACAGGCTGATAAATATATCAAGAAAACACTTGTGAAAGATCGCGTGTTGCTGAAGCAATCGCTTTCAGTCGCCAGTTTATTAAGTCTGAGGTAAAACTAATGCACTTTAATGCAAGAAACCCTGTCTTCATGAACATTTTAGGTCAGTTTATTGTTGTAACGATGCTGATTTAAATTTATGGTCATTTTGGAGGCTGTAGTTTATGATGCTGTTGAATTTTCTCAATTATTTTGAAGATTTTACAGGATTATGACACCTCACCAGACTGAACATCCAGGGACAGGATATAGTGTTCACCTCAACAACAAACTGGACTGGTCTGACAACACAGACATCCTGTCCAAGAAGGGTCAAAGTCGTCTCCACTTACAGAGGAGACTGAAGTCCTTTGGAGTGTGTGCAGGACTCTGTTAAAAACTTTCTACGACACTGTGGTGGCATCTGCATTATTCTATGGAGTCGTCTGCTGACATCCATCATGAACAACTCCTCATGTCCTGCATGAGACTACAGCTCCTTCATTAACAGACTGCTACTCCCACCATGTGTAAGAAGGAGTGCTACCACAGGTCCTTCATTCAAATATCATATCGTCCACTTGTCTGTGGCTTTGCAAATCATTTTGCTTGGCTGTTTTACCAGCTCACCACCAAATATTTGCAAGTTATCTCCAAGTAGATTGCAGGTTTATTGGGCAGATAGGAGTGCTGCCGCACCACAAATCGCCCCTCTGGGATATTAAAGATACCAGACTCTTTAAAACCAGTATGACTTCATGACTTTGATTGGAGGGTGGCCGGTTCAAGTCTGTATGGACCAAAGGATGGAAGGTGGAGGGGTGGCAGTTCACCTCCTGGGCACTCCCCCCCTGAGGTGCCCTTGAGCAAGGCACCGAACCCCCCCAACTGCTCTTAGAGAGCCGCTCTGGGTGGCTGCTCATCACGCCACCATCTATCTCCACATTTGCATGTCTATGAGCCCTTTGTGTGTGTGTGTGGTTGTATTTCGGGTACAAATGCATGTGAAAAACTTGAGTGAAAAAAATTATTTCCCCTCGAGGGATCAATAAAGTGTATGTTTATTCTATTTATGAGTAATTTCTGATATATATCTGCATACGAGCTGCTGTGACAGGTGGGTTTCCTATTAAAGCCTATCTTTATGGAGGTTTCCTTGCAGACTTGTTGCATTAGACTACATCAGTTATTAGATGAGTGCACATCAGAACAACCCAGAGACATGTCCACATGTAGTCACACAGTCGGGTGAATGAATGCATGCATCTATAGACAACACAAAGGGAAAAAGGAAAATGACAGTATGGTCTAATGACACATCGCATCCACGGACATCACCCCTACAATTAAATCCAGGTTCTGAGTGGAATTGTCCGGGCAGGGCTGCGGGCAGGGCTGCGGCCAGTGCAGCATGGACGCGTCTCCATCCGAGTCTTCTGTCACTTCATCATTATTCCTGTCCGAGTTGACCCCGGCTCCGACCAGAGTGTGTCTGGACTCCATGATAGCCACCATAGTCTTCTCATAGCGCCACCAGCCCTGTATTTTGGTCGGCGCCGGGGAGTCGGGCTCTCGCTTACATTTATAATACGCGCTTTTGAGAAGTTTCCAGCGAAACTTTAGCTGGTCCACGGACCTGTGATAACCGGCCGCCGTCATTCTCCGGTGCGCCACCTTGAACAGTTTGTTATTCCTCACTTTCCTACCGTCTAAGCACTTCTTCATGTCCAGCTCCTTGAGGATTTCCAGAAGCAACTCGGTCTCCTTCACATCCCAGTTTTGCTTCTTGATGCCGGGGTCGTCCATTGTTGAAGCCCCGCCGCCCCCTCCTTCCCCGCCGGTTGGCTCGGCGGCTAGCAGACGTTAGCCTCGTTAGCCCAACGGTCGAACGCTCGTTCGCTCGCTCGCGCGGGCTAGGTTGCTAATTAAGCGCTAGCATGTCTGTCGTAGCCCCGACAGAGCTGCGCTGATGCTGGCTTAAACTTTAGCTGTATGACGCCTACAGGTCGATTAAAATAATTTAATATCCCACATTTAATAACCCGCAAACTAGCCCCGCGCGACTGCTCCTCGTAGGTAGCTCGCGGATAGCTACAAAATAATCCAGCACCAGATTAGATTAGAAATACAATGCACGTGCTGTCTTGTTGATTGGACAACCATAAAATAACACGGAGTGACATAAACACGCTTGCCGAGGCGATACTGTGAGTAACTCCGGCTAAACGCTGCTGCTGCTGCTATAGGATGTTTATTCACCTGATGCTGAGGTCCAACGTCTAGTAAAGCTCAAGGTGGAGTTTAATTTAAACCCGAGTGGTCCGGTCGGAGCATCTACAACAACACCGAACTAGAGTGTGTGAGTTCTGGTGAACTAGCTTTTAGGTGGGTTTGTTTTTTTTACTCCCTTTGCTGCTGCGCCAGGTTGGGCGGCACCTTCAGACACACACATTCCACGCATTTATTCAAGCACCGTAACTCTTCTGTCTCAGCGGTGTTTTAAATCAAACACACCCCTCATGTCCTCCAAAAATGCGAGTAATTCATTGGTTGCTTCCTCGTCGTATAGGGCGGAGAGCTGCGGGACTACAACATTTAGCGTCATTCCAATCAGCTGTGTGCGGGAGACGAGGGCTCTGCTGCAGAATTAAACAACAGGTACATGATTTAGACATATTTACATGTGTGCATTTAATCCGGCGTGCATTGAAAAGAAATGTAATTAATTTTATGTTATTTTTCTCTCATGTGTTCCTGCAAAAAGTTTGTATTTTTAATTATTTCTAGTCTGTAATGAGGTTTTTTTTGTGTTTCTCTCGTTTTCTGACGCCCCCTGATGTGTATTTGTCTCCCCTGAGCTTAAATCAGACGGGAATTTAAATATTAAGGAGCCTTATTGGAGATTTATATCGGCCTGTTTGCCTTTTTTAACACAAATCTTGCAGCCTCTCTCCTCACCTAGTAAAACATAAAGTAAAAATGTTAATTTTAATATGACTTAGTGGAGGTTTGACAGTAGGAGGCTTGTGCAGCAGTGGCAGGCATGCCTGGGCAAGCCTCAGTGTGCTCTTCATCCATCCAGCCATTCATACATATGAATGAAAGTTTTATTATTATGTCATGCTTACACTTATATTCACTATGTATGAACTCAAAGGACACCCTATATACATACAGCCTAATGTTTATAGAGAATGATGCATATACATCAATCATTCAAGTAATCATTTTAAAACATATTGGCTGTTTTTGGCGCCATCTAGCGCTAACCAGCTGCAGATGTCAGACATGTGATGACTGGTTCTCAAACTGTAGTATAAGTACTACTGGTGGTACACAAGCTCCCTTGGGTGGTACACGTAGGAATCTCTGAAACATATCTATATTTTTAAGTTAGAAACATTTAATACTACCCTAATACTTTGTTTTGAATAAAAATAGTTAAACTATTAAAATAAGTTTTTGCATTTCCTGTAATATTTTGCTTCAACATCAGGCTCAGTCCTGCAGGTAGTGCACACATGTCAATGATTGAGTTAAAATGTGACGGTAAGATAGTAAGAGGAGGTAAAAAACACTGCAATCGTGGCTCCAAACGTGAAATATTCTGAATAAACCTGCCTCTTGTAAAGTGTCTGTAGCTGAACAGAGCCAGCCTTTGCTGTCATGATGGTGGTACATGGAGAGACGAATATTTTCTGAGGTGGTACGAGGTCTAAAAAGTTTGAGAAACACTGGTAGATCATTTGAGATCACTCATATTTGTCTAGAAAAGTCAGAAAGTAACAGTATTGGGAAACGGTATGTTCGGAGTTAAGGAGAATAAATACTAAGATGAAGTACACAAGATCCTAAATGACAACATGAGCGAAGGAAAAGAAGTGAATCTGTTTCCCAAACAGTTTCTCGTTGTTGCAAATCTCTTGCCAATAAAGATTTAAGTGACTTCGTTATGCTTCTTGTGTTGAAGACATGGGCCATCTCCTGATCCACCACCTCTGTTTCCTGCTGCTCTGTCAGTGGCCTGCAGTCAGTGGCCTGTTTGAGTGGATGAAGCGGACAGAGGCACCTCCGGCAGCTCCTCCTCCTTCTCCACCAGCAGCAGCAGTCCCGGCACTTCTCGCAAAGGATGCTCAGTTTGAGATGGTTACTGCCGATGAGAAGTTTTTGGCCGAGGCAAAGCACATGGAGATCAGCCCGTTGGACAGCTGCCATTACAGGGTAAATTTCAGACATTCAGGGGTTCTCTTACTTGCTCACCAAAGGTCATGGGTCTTCCTCAGATTGGACACAACTTAGCTGTTAGACACAGTAGACTCCCAGTAACTGTTACATTGTTGGTCCACTGGTTTGAATAAAGCACTGTGCTCTGTTGTAGGTGGTTGCCCGGCTGAAGGCGAGCTGTCAAAGCCTCTCAGAGGAGCAGCTTGCCAAGCTCGGTGTCGTTCTGTTCAACTGCCAGGCGGAGAGCGAAGGCCGCCAGACCTTCCCGTGCACTGAGGAAATGGTAAAAATGATAGAAGCTTTCCAAAATATGTGTGTGTTTGATCTTTGTGGAGCCATTTCTGATCTCATTGTGGTGTTTCAGTCTATAAAGGAGTGTACAGCAGACATGGATTCAGACACGTGGAATGCTTACCACATCGTGAGCAACAGAGCTCGCTCCGTTTGCTACGCGACCCGCCAGCAGCTCTTCCGACGGAGAGCTGAGCACACGGTTAACACTCTGATCTCCACGGCCACAAGCCAGCTGGATGCAATGAAGGACCTGAAGGTAGGCCAGCTGGAGCTGAAGGAACTGACTGCAGCCTCCTTGGAGAAGGTGCTGGACGGTCACAGCGCTCTGCAGGCCCAACAGGGGAAACTGTACGAGGGCCAGGAGCACATGGAGAGTTCACTGAGGGACAACCTGCAGCGTCTGAGCCAGGAGAAAGCCCTCATCGCCTCCGGACAGGAGCTGGTGGCACAGCTCATTCAGGGCATCACAGAGAAAATGGGTGAGAGCTTTCAGATTTCATATTCAAAATTTGGTATGCTTGGTATATTTGGCCTATTTAACGTGTCCTCCTTTTTAGAGAATGTGAGTGAGCATCTGCAGATCCAGGGCTCAGAGGTGCAGGACAGCCACAGTGCGATTGTTAAAGACCTCTCCGATGTCAGACACCAAGCTCAGGACATCTACCAAAAAATCGGTAATCAAAACAAACGGTTACAAATTTAAATTCATCAGTTTAGTTCAAATCGGTTCTGATTTTTCTTTCTTTCCCCCCGTGGCGGATCAGACCACAGCATGTCGGAGTTTCTGCAGTACCAGGACCAGACCTCACAGTACTACACTGACCTGATGAACAAACTGGAGCGCATGAACAGCACCCTGGGATTCATGCTGCGCTACCTCGATAACATGCAGAGCCGGATTGAGGAAAGGCTTCACATGATCCAGGGCTACCTCGGCTGGGCAGGTGAGACATCACACCCACGGCGCAGTCACCACGTTTGTCCAGCTTTGTAAGATTGTCTGCTACAAAAGAACAGATTTATATTTAGGACATTTAGTGAAGAGAGATATGTAAAGGTTTGAATGAAGATGGCATTCAGCAATTTCATTTTATTTCCATGTGTTGACATCAGTTCTCTTTGTTGTTACAGGTTTGAGCCTGACAGCCATGTGGACGTGCATTGCACACACAGGTTACTTCGTACTGTGCGCCGTCCTGCTGACGTTCCTGCGCTGTCCAGGTTTCTCTCGAGCGATGCTGCTGCTCACCGTGCCGCTTAATGCTGTGGCCGAAGTCAACCAGCAGCCAGCGCTTGACCTCACCGGCCTCAGCCTGCTGCTGCTCACTCTCTCACTGGGTACAAACTTAAAGCTGCTGACGAGGCAGATACAGTGCCTCCAATATTCTCTTGTATTTGTCACAATGTTTGTTTTTGTTTTTTGTTTTTTTACATATGTGCAGGTCACTGGTTTGTCATTCAGTTGTGGACCTGCTTCCAGATGAGAGGAAAACCAGCCGCCCCGCTGCCGCTGGCCCCGTGTGACATTGTGGAGCCACAGAAGCCGGCAGTTTCATCCTGCCGCTCGTATCCGCCGTCCTCGACACCGCAGAAGTGAGTCATTCTGTCTGTGCTGCAGACAACGGCTGCAAATAATGATAGATTTCAATTAAAACCTCAGTTAGAGCTGACAGTTACTTTCTCGATTAATTATTTAGTCCATTAAAAAGTCCCAAAGTTGTTAAAAGTGCCCAAATAGAATCTTCAACATGTCTTTTGTTTTGTCCAACCGAGTCGAAAACCCAAAAATATTCAATTTACAATAATATAAACAGAAAAGCAGAAAATATTTTGATGCTTAAAAATGTCCAAAGTTGCTGATTTAATTTTATGTTGGATCGATCAGACACCGCAGCTCAGCTGCTGGTCTGTCTTGGATTTGCCAGTGTTGTTCTTCATCATATAAAGAAATCTACCTTCCATGCATGGAAAATAAATAAAGTCTCACACATACGTAAAGTCCTTTGCCAAATGTCTTCAACTGGCACTGTGGGCTCATATTCCTGATGGTGGCAACCATTTTAAATTCACAACAAATCAGTCGTTCGTGCTGCCACAACTTTCACCAAGATGTTTGCCAGCTGAGCAGAAACGTTAAGACGCTGTCATCACAACCTTGGCGGTTGTTGTGTCTTGGTTTGAAGCCACTTCTCGATCTGATGATCACAATGGACCATTGGAGGCAATGGTCGGGAGTTCAAGACCCGTCATTGTGCTGTGTTTCCCGGTTGTGCATTTCAACAATTATGCATCCAGGTTTCTCTCGAGCCATGCTATTGTAGATGAGTGCTCTTGTTTTTCAGTAGTTGGTGAATTTGATGCAGTCTGTCTTTTTCTTTTTGTCCTCAGAGATGAGAAGGACGACTTCGACGTGTTGAATCAGGACAGCTTTGTATCAGGTTTGAAATAAACAGAATGCAGCAGAACAGTCAAGTCATGGTTCCCCTAAAGAAAAGTGACACTGTATTTGCTCTTGTGTCTTTGTATACAGGTGACTTTGGCATCTCAGCAGTGTCTCCCCCTCACAGGAAGCTAATGCCAGAGTCCAGGTTTGTGCCGATCATCTGCACATCCAATCACTCGACTCCCCGGCTGGTGCCACAGCCAGTTCTTTCAGCGGTGAGCAAATGGAGGGAATATCATAATTATGAAGGATAACTACTGAAATATTTGAAATGTTAACAGGTGCCATCACACAGTTTGTGGTTTGATTTTTTTTTTTTTTAAGGCTCTGGTTGATGACGTCCCTCTGAGGACCCTGGGAGGTGTTTTTGATGCAGTGAACGACTCGCGTGACTTTGTAAATGATTCGCGAAGTGCAAGTCCTACTCCGTCACTAGTCAGCAACAGGTCGGGCTTTAAAGTGCTTTAAACATGAAAACTCAAGTATCTTTCCACAGTAGATATTTGGATTATTCATAAACTGATCATGTTTTTTTTTCCAGCTCTCTATCAGGCCGTCAGCTGTGCAATGGCATCACAAAAACAGGGAAGGCCTGTAAGAAGAGAGCCGTGCCGGGACAGGAGTACTGCAGAGTCCACGAAGGAGGGCACAACTCCTACGTCCACACCTGAAATACTCAGCTTCCAACTTTTACTTAATCTTTCTTGCAGAGCAAAAGAAACTTAACTGTGATTGTGTCGTCATGTCATTGTAAGTCCTGCCTGCTTTGCTTGAACATTGTTCGTTAAATGAGCACTACGCATGCAGATTTTTAAAGTCTTTTATATGTTTAGTAGCATGTTTTTAACTGTTCACTTTTTAAGTTAATAAATTATTTCTTTACCTACGAGTCTGTCTGTTCATGTGTTCAAACAGAGCAGGATTAGTATTATCAAATTAAGTTTAAGATCAGAAATAGACCCAGACCTTAAAGTGATAGCTCAGGTATTTTGAAGTGAGTTTGTATGAGACATTTATTCATATATCGGTCTATTACTTATATATACGGCGGTAAGGGAGAAGCAGTTATGCACCGCTGTGGACTAGATCAGCCGAGAAATGGATTTTAGCCACATAAACGCCCATCAAAAAGAATCCAAGTGTACACTGTACTAAAAGCATTTCCGTCACATTATCTTGATGTCAGACAGCCTTTTCTTTGGCACCAACTGTAGAACTTGAACCCAGCTATTTGTATCAGTTTCAGCAGCACAGCCAAAGAAACACAAGACCACACCGTCTTCTTCTAAATCTTTAGAAACAAGAGTTAAATTTCAGTCTGAACTGAGTCACAACTCTCTGACCCAAATAGCTGATCTGTGGCATAACACAGTGCATGTTACGTTTAGGTTTCTGTTGGCAAGGTACAGCAGTGAAAACTATTCTTAATATAGTGTAAACCAAACATGTTTTCATGTGGCTAACATACATTTTCCTGTCCACAGCAGTGTATAGACCTTTAAAAATTAAGGAAACATACTTAAGACACATATTATTGTTATAAAATATTTATTTTGTTCATATATACTGAATAGAAAAACATCCAAGCCACCAGTTGAACAGCAGGTACCATCACACTCTGTTCATTAAATAAAGTGAATCACGGTCAGGTCCTCCCAAACGCTAACTGCTAGAAAAGAGTTATATTAGACAATTTCTGTGATTATTAAATTGTACCAGAACCTGAATTCCAAAATTTAAGCAACCGAAATAAGTAACACTACCATAGTGAAAAAATTCAGCATACAGGTAGTAGATAGAATATAGTGCCCACAATTACTATAGTTTGTTAAACCTCAAGAGAAACAAGTCTGCAGCAACATTCACAGCATGATTAGGTGTTTGAGATGAAGTGAGATGTTGAGTCCGACAGTGGATTCGAATCAAACTGACAGACTTCATCCAGTAACACACATCTGCCTGTGCAGGCGATCCACCTTGTTTTCTTCCAGACTTCTCACCCCATTTCCCAACAAACACCTTTCCCGTCCAGCAGAACGGGTTTCAGATCAAAACAATGTGTTTTGCAGAAGTTTCACTTCCGGGCTGAGTCATAGTTGGCAACAAACCAATCACAGGTTTCCTTTAAAGCTGCAAGTAAGAGTGAGAACAATCAGTGAAAATGCCAAATGTATAAAAGATTTCTGCTCCGATGGCATCAAGAGTCACGTAGACACCCACACCCACAAAGTCTGACTCACCTTGATTGAAGGGTGTGAAGGTGAAGTCAGGCAGGTAGCGGCGCAGCTTTGCATTGCTGGCCGTCTTCTTGAACTGTCCGTCTGCTTTACTGGCGTCAAACTAGAGGTCAAAGGTCAAGGGAACTACAAGGAACTTTAAATAATCACTTTATGTACAAATGTTTAAAGACTATAGTAATAATTCTCACCACTGAGCACAAATTTTGTATGAGTATAACAGTGTAAAACATTTAAAGAGAAAAAGACAGCCTCTTCTTTCAGGTCAAGAAACTGTTCATACCTTTCATATTTTCAAGTTTACATCACTCAAATGAATGGCTGGAAACACACATCGCTCATTTTAAGCTGTTATCTACTCGTTCATTCATTCAAACCTTAAAATGTTCCACATCCATCACACTTTATGAGTTTTATTCAACTTTTAAATCACATTCATTTGAATTAATATGAATTTTTCCCAATTGTCCAACTCTTCATATTCCTTCAGCTGCTTCTGATATTCAGCTTATTATTTAACTTGATCATATGATTATTAAAGAACAATCCTGCAAATTAACTGCTTACACCTTTAGCCTTTAGGTTCATGCCACAATTTCTTCAGAAAGTGCTTCTCTGGTTTAATGTAGTATTTTAGAAGAACATACATTACTCACCCAAACACCCATAGATAAGATATCATTAAATGTAATAATGTTGAATACAGTATGCTGTTAGAACTCAGCGATGCTACCTGGAGCTTTTTAGAGTTTCAGGAACAGGACCAACGCCTCAACTGTGCCACTTTTACAACATTCCTGTGAATGGCATCCTAACCCTCTTGTCCTCTTTCGCTCTCGTATTACACACCGCTCCAGCCCACCCAATTTCTTTCTCCGATTTCTCTCCTTTCTACTCTCTGTAGGGGTCTGATGGGGGTCCTTCGTGTCCAGGTGGTACAGCGGATTCCTGACCGAAGCTTCCAGACAACGCAGCAACAGATGGAAGACGTACACTCACTCACTCACAATCTTTCATTTTGTTCCTAAATCATTTAAACGTATCTGGTTGATGGATGATTGTGGTTCTTGCTAGTGAACTGATTTACTGAGTTATTCAAATACTCTTGTTGAATCAGACCCGGAACCTCCTTAAATCTGGAACATGAACTATAGTTAACGATAATTTAGCATGATTAAAAGGATACCACCACTTCTCCTTTAAAGTTCAGTCCTTGCACGACAGCTTCTGCTGCTTCTTTGATGGAGACTTCGTCTTCCTCTCCAACTGAAACCAACAAACACAACACAGGCATTACTAGAGTGTCAAAAGTGTAGATACTTTTTCAACATCACGTTTTAAACAATATCGCTGTTAACTGCACATTCCACAGTATCTAAAGTACCGAAGTTATTTTAAAAAAAAAAGATTTTTAATACTAGTATTGTACTGAAGTTTAATTTCTGGTATTGTGGCGGCCTTAGACATAGAGTTAGGAGTCGGACATCCGGAGGGAGCTCGGGGTAGAGCCGCTGCTCGTCTAGAGGGCGCGTCCAACTGGAAGGAGACACCGAGGCAGACCCAGAACCCGCTGGAGGGACTACATTGCCCATTTAGCGTGTGAACACCTCCAGACCTCCCGGATAAACGGAAGGAAATGGATGGACGGTATAGCGACGGCATTATTGTGAACTAGTGATATGCTGTGTAGGAGAACTCACCAGAGAGAATGATTGGATCGACCTCTGGATAGTCTCGCAAGACCCACAGGAAGAGACGAGCCAGGTCCAAAGAGTAAATGAACTGTCTTCTGGGAGTGCCGGAGCCCCAGACCACCAGGGGTTTGTCCTCCTCTAAAACATACACACAAACAAAGTCCATGATTTTTATGGTTTCCATTTACAATTATTGGATCAACTGCTACAAAATAATTTAAATCTGTAGACGCCTCGACTTACTCTGAGCTATGTAAGCTTTGTGTATGAGGCCTGGCAGCACGTGACCATCCTCAATGCTGAAGTTGTCATGGGGACCGAACACGTTAGTGGGAATCACAGCTGTATAGCACTTGCCGTGCTGCTGCAAATGCGCTCTGTGAAAAATACACACACACAGTTTTAAATCTTATTCATGCGTTAGGGTGAATTTACACCAAACATGATGAGTGAGTAAGTTCCCACCTGTTGTAAACATCAATCATTCTCTTCGCGTAGGCGTAGCCAAAGTTCGACTCGTGAGGCGGACCGTTGTGGATCTTGTGCAAAGATGTAAAATAAAGTTAGTTCACGAATTTACTGACACATGCCAGCTAACTGCACACAGAGAGGGAGGGGGGGGGGCTTCTTACCATGGTCTCATCGATGGGGTAGGTGGTCTTGTCAGGAAAGATGCAGGTGGACAGGCAGGAGACAACCTTGACCACGTCGACTTCGTGTGCCGCCTGCAGCACGTTGTCATTGATGTAGATGTTGTTTCTCTGCAGACAGACACAGACGAAACGACGTAAGGATAATATCTGAGAAGTTCAACAAGCTGTTAATGAATGAAGTGTTACTTCCTCGTACCCAAAAGTCCAGGTTGTTCTTCATGTTCTTGAAAAGCCCGCCAACCATAGCAGCCAAATGAATGACATGCGTGGGCCGATGTTTCTCAAACACCGCCTGCGTCTCCTCCTTGCTCCTGCAGAGAAGTCGACACAGCATGAGGACAAAGTGTGACAGTCAGTTATTCAGTCTCTGACTTGTGTTTGTTAGTGTTTGCATGCAGGAGGAACACGTTCTCACATGAGGTTGGCATCTTTGGAGGAGAGGAATATCCATTCCTCCCCCTCCCTGGCTCCCCCTTCCTCTTTAACCACATGCTGTATGGCCTTTCCCACCAAACCGGATCCGCCTGTCACCAGCACCCTCATCGGAGCGGTTTGACAGCTCATCTAAGACAAAACCCAAAGTTATGACAGCACAGGATTATGAATGACTGCAATGCAAACACCACAGGATGTCCGCATTTACACAGCGCAACACACAAAAGAATAGGTGTGTGACAATGACAGCTGTCCGGTATTGTCTACAGGTGGGTGTGTTGCACCTCAGGTAGACCCACGTCATCAATTTCATGTGATGTTATGCACATTTTTACATGACATATTCTTACACAGCTAAACAAACCGGCAGGTTTTTCCACTTATGAGTAATGGACAGTAAAAATCAAGCCAAACATAAATAACAGAGTTCACTCACCTGTATTTTCGGGGTATCACAGGGACAAACTTTGTAGTTACCTGCCTCTTCTTCTTCGAGGGGTCCAGACGAGCTAACGCTGTTAGCCACAACTTAATGTTAGCCTGCCGTCGCCGGTAACTGATAAAAACAGTCTCTCCTTTTCCCGCGAGTGTAGTGAGCAAACTCCGACTGACACAAATGTGTGAAGTGTGAATGAGACAGTTGTGTCTCAGCCCGGGAGCCGTAAACTACTCTGACGCCGGTGTCACGGATCAACCGGGGACGGTTCAGAAAAAAGACGCCGAGCTTCCGGTATCTGTGTCACGTGGTTAGTTTACCCGCTGCCTGTCCCCTCAGGAGGGGGAGGGGGGGTTGTTTATATATATGTGTGTGTGTATATACACATATATATATGTGTGTGTGTGTGTGTGTGTGTGTGTATATATATATATACACACACACACATACATATACATATATATATATATATGTATATATGTATATGTGTGTATATATATATTAAATGACTTCTTAAAACGCATTTTTATAGTCTTGCTTTCATGTATTTTTTAACTTTTACATTTATTTTTATTATTTTTACTAAAATGTGGTGTGTGTGAATGTGTATGGGTCGTACATAGTGTGTTTTCTATTTTTTTCTTTATAATTTTATATTATTTCAGTGCTATTTAATTTATCATTATATGTTTTTATCTTATTTTTATGTATTGTCTATCTTTTTGTTTTATATTGTGTTGTCTTTTAAATGTTTTTTTTCCATTCCCGTGTTCTTAAATCATATTCATGCTGCTTTGTTGGTTCTTCTGCTAGTATCCTGTTTGTGCCTGTTTGTCAAAGCACTTTGTAAACTCTTTTATTTTCTTCTTATGATATGATTGTGATTTATTCTTCATTAAACTTTAAACTAAATCTTGTTCCAGTGTTGTGAACTTCTTTGTCGTTAGTGCTGGCCCATAAATTCAATTATGTAACATCTGATCGGGATAGTGGAAGAATATTTGTATCATTGCTATAGATACTGTAAATTACATCACATTATTGCCTCAGAAACACAATATTGCCGGTTAGTGTTGCCCGTTAATACACTGAAGAAGAGGTACAGCCGCAGAGGCTTGTGTTTTCACTTCTCACCACACCTGTGCAGATCTCACAGGGGTCACATGGAGTTACCAGGATATACAGAAGACTCTCGGTGTATGCTCAGTGTCGCTGCTGGCTTTTTATTTGTTTTGGCTAGAATGTTGTAGTCTCAGCCCTTAACCTGTACCTCATCTGTGTTGGTTTTGGTTAAGTGTTTGACTTCCAAGTTTCAAACCGTTTTTCACAGCTTTGTGGTGTTCTGCAAAAGTATTCAACAAATTACTGTACAATTGCTGTCTACTGAAGAAACAGTCCAATGCAGTGATTTTAAAACCCAGTCTGTTACTTTATTTTTCACTTACATCGACTGATCATTTGAGTTAATCCATTATAATCCATTAATTCAACCAAAAACACTCAAACTTGGGCATTAATTATTTGAATAGCTACAGCTATGATTTCAGTGCAAAGGCAGACAAAAAACACAGTTTCTTAAATTCCAAAACATCACAGAAAAAAAGCCTTAACTTCAAAGATTTGTTACTTAAATTGGCCCCATATCTTCTTCTGCTTGTTGTGTCTACTGAGGAGAAGAGAACCTGCCGAGGAAGAGGATGGATTTGGTCTTATTGTGCCCGATGAAGAAGAGGAAGGGGTGGTCTGCTGTGAAGTGTTTCTTCTTGCGCAAACATTGCAATTCGTAGACTACTGTGGCTGCAGCCGCCTCCGTCCCCTCCTCGTTAACCTCAACAAAGGCCTTGTGGGCCACTGTAGACACGAATAGCCCTGGGTCACCATTCATGCCGGACAAATCGGCCTTCGCTGGACAGAACACGTCTGTCATGCCCAGTTTGGCCAGAGGATTGTTCAGCTCGTAGTCTTCCTCCAGTTTGAACTTCGGCAGATGAACGTGGACTTCGGGGTAGTCCATGTTACCCCTGTTGGTCCACTTTTCCAGGTTCGCCCGTGTTAGCTTCTTCTCCAGCTGGAACAAAATACAAACGTCGTATTGCATCACTACTTCATATTCATATTAAACTGTTGTGAGCATCAGTTTGTAGGGTGCTTGTTAAATCCTATAATCATCGATTGAGTTGCTGTTGTGTAATTGTCTTTGTTTAGCCGGACTAATGTTTTATATATAACCGAGGGTAATTTCACAGTTGTTCTTCTGCATATTATGAGTTATAGAGACAAAAGAGTGTAAATGATTTGTAATTTATGTCTTACAGCTTCTACGACATCTGTTGCAAGTCTACTTTTCTTTAAGCTGCATTTGTTTATTTTTTTGGACACTTGGGGAGCAGCAGACAAGGAGCAACAGCTGCATACATTCGTTGTTGTGTTTTGCCCACCTGGTCAACAGAAACTTCTGTTTTGGTCTCCACTAACTCCTGCAAAAAGATCTGACCCATTAGCTTCTAGATGTTTCTAACTTGTCTGTCTGCTGTTCACTGAAAAACAGCTGCTGGAAACAAGGCCAATAAGAGTGCAGAGAGACTGAGCCAAAGCAAAGGGCCATAAAATCAAAAAATTTACCCAACAGATGCAAAAAAGGCCCTACCACACTATCTCACTGATCTGCAGGTGGCTAATGGATACATGCTGCAATACACCAACAAAGAATGGAAAGAAAAAGACTGCGAGCTAGAAAACATGGATGGGAACAATGCTAGATTTAAAATACTTATGAGAAAGAACTCAACACTGCTGTTAGATCCTTAATGAAGCAACCCTGTGGAGAGTAACACTGAATGTAAACATAACTTTTGTTTGTTTAAAAAAAAAAAACCTTTCCCCTTGAAAACTGCTTTTTCTTTTGAGGTAGTTGTTTTTTAGCTTATGTACCATCAGCAGAGGATCGGGGCCATTTTCGGTCTTTTCAGGCAGCAGGATGAACATGCTGAGCTTCTCGTCCACATACGGCAGCTCCAGAATCTGCAAACCAATCTCACGGATGTAGTTGTAGGGGAACTTCTTCATCTGGTACATCATCTGGACCGACTTCTTCCCATCCTGACATGCAAGAAAACACAGAAAAAAAAAAATCAAGGTTATTGGATCATGTTAGGAAGAATGTTGCTAGTTTCTCAGCTGCACATCTGTCTGAGATATACTGTATTCAAACATTACATCTCTACATCTGCAAACTTCAGCTCAGTTGAGTCACCTTATAGGTTTGAAAGGGCATCTCTTTGGTTTTTGCGGCATCAAAGGGTTTCATCCAGTTTCCCTTGAAGTAGATGGCATTAACCAGAGCCAATCTTGTCATAGTACTGATTGTTCCTGGCTTCAGAAGATCTTTAATCTTATCTGAAAGGAAAGGCAAAGCAACCATTGAACACTAATTCACGGAGAATGCTATCAAATGGTTGTATAAGTATAAGTATAAGTATAGGGATGATTTTGTGTCCACTTAAGACGTAAATTCTCACTTTCTGTCTGCTGCTCCACCCAGGTGTTGATCTCCTTTCTGCACGCATCTGGAGCCCCGATGAAATCAACAGCCTTCAGGTCTGCGTGGTAATACCTCTGTGTGGCTTTCAGGAATTCCTAACGAGAGCAGATAACACCAATTCAGTCATAAAAAGTTACTGATACGATCTAAATATCTGTGCTATCTGTGATAAACGTCGACTGAAAACTCACCGGGAGGAAGTTGGAGGTATTTTCTCCGTAGAGACGGTTGGCTAGTTTCAGGATGTATGATGCTGAGGGCGAGTTGATGTCGGCGTTTAGTGTCTCAAAGTCTGCATGGACGCCTTCACCAGAGCTGAACGAGAGCGCCTGTGTGAAAGTTTTGAACAACAGATTTTATTCTTTTATAGATTATATTAGTCTGAAGACACACCTTTCAGTCCAGTGGCTTCGTTAGGCTTGTTTTAGGGGGGCTGAAGCCCCCCTAAAATATTCTTAAGCCCCCCTAAATAGTTTGGTGTTGTTTTATTATTATTATTATTATTTTTTACAAAAAAATGCTGACAAATTCAATATAAAGCGACCAGCATATCAGTTTAAATAAATAATCATATAACCTGTCATTAAGGACTTAAATGTGATCATAAATCTGTCAGTTTCCCTCATGGGCGTCCCCCGCACTTCCCCTAGCCATTACAACCACTCAGTTCATTTTTAACATGCGGAAACACGCATCATGGAGCAACTGCGGTCAAGCCAGCCGTCTCTCGTTTTCGCGTGGTCAAGCCAGCCGCTCCAACATTTTCAAGTGCGCCCTTATTGCCGACTTTATGGCAAATACTTTGAGACAACTGGGAAAGTCAGCGCTAGCTTACGCAGCGTGTGGAAACTTCCGGTTTTCAAAATAAAACGTGGGTATCAAATGTATTAAACGTTTATTTAAAAAATGACGTTTAATTAAAAAAAAAAAAAAAAAGAAGTAAGAGTTGTGTCTCATAGAACTAAGTAGTATGATCCTGCACGATTTTGAGCCAATAGGTCACATCACCTGGAAGGAATGTTCATATTTACATTAGAAATGTATTAAAAATTCATATAAAATATGAGAAGTGATAAAATGCTATAAAAAAGAGGTGTGCTCATACAGCAAGTGTAGATCTACTGTCCTGCATTGATTTTGAGCCAATAGGTCACATGACCTGGAAGTTATTGAGCCAATGTTCATATTTACATTATGAAATGTATTAAAAATTCATCTAAAATATAAGTGGATGTAAAATGCTAAAAAAGGTGTGTCTCATAGAGCAAGTGTAGATCACGCCTGCATGATTCGAGCCAATAGGTCACATGACCGGAAGTTATTGAGCGTTAATGCTCATATTTACATTATGAAATGTATTAAAAATTCATATAAAATATGAAAAGTGTTAAAATGCTATAAAAAGAGGTGTGTCTCATACAGCAAGTGTAGATCTACGTCCGCATTGATTTTGAGCCAATAGGTCACATGGCCTGGAAGCTATTGAGCGTTAATGTTCATATTTACATTATGAAATGTATTAAAAATTCATATAAAACATAAGTGGATGTAAAATGCTATAAAAGAGGTGTGTCTCATACAGCAAGTGTAGATCTACTGTCCTACATTGATTTGGAGTCATTAGGTCACATGACCTGTGCGCTATTGAGCTAAAATGCTGTATTATTCATAAAAATATTAATATAAATTATGAGGACCATTCAAATGTAAGGAGGTGAAGTGATAGAAGTCCTTACAGTACAAACCATGGATGTAGTTGCGTCAAGGCAGCACACATTACAGCAGCTGTACAGAAGCAGGAAGGCACAGCACCAGTCATGGTGACTGTCTAGCATTGCATGCCTGCAGCAACAGTTGCCCATATTATTCTGGCCATTGCTAAGCCAGTGCTCCATCCCCCTGAGGTTAGGGTGTTGGTAGTGATCATAGTTACCACTCAGAATGGCTGCGGTGGAAGGCCATGTTTTTGTGTGGGGTCTTTTAGTTCTGAAAAAACAAAACTGAAGCGAAACCTGGTTGCTGAAGGGCAATGTGGAAGACTGTGAAAAGAGTAGAAGTTTTTCATTTTCTTTTATTTCTCTTTTTCACTCATAATTGACATAACTATACAAATATTTCAAATTAAAAATTTAAAGTCAAATAATACAAATAAAACTTGAAATACTACTATATTGAAATATATTAATAATACTTGTAATCTCAACATTTCTCAGTTTTCGAATGAGAGAATTATTCAGTCACATTTCTACAAGTATGTGGTTTTACCATATCACAACAGTATGTCCTTTTTTCCTCTCTCTTTTTCTGTCCTAACTGCAAAGGGCACAGTCCCAGTTGCTTGCCCTTGCTTTTTGGAGTTGTTTTTCATCCATGTGAAGACACTGCTCATGGTACAATCTGTCACATTTTTCACACTGTATCTGAAAATAAAATAAGCAAAGACAAAATCTCCTGTCAGGTATAAAATGTGCTATGGAGAATCATTTCTAGTTATAGGCAAGAAATGTCTTTGCCATAATCATTTTCAATTCAGGTTTGTATTAAGAAATGTATGTCCTCTGCATTATAGGCCACCTGAAAATATGAATAACTCCAGTCTTTCAATATTGTTATTTTCTGTTTCAATTTATGATTTCCCTCGAATAACGCCAGATGGAAAAGACACACCTCTTTCTTTTAGCTTTGAATGGTCCTCATAATTTATATTAATATTTTTATGAATAATACAGAATTTTAGCTCAATAGCTTCCAGGCCATGTGACCTAGTGGCTCAAAATCAATGCAGGACAGTAGATCTACACTTGCTGTATGAGACACACCTCTTTTTATAGCATTTTAACACTTTTCATATTTTATATGAATTTTTAATACATTTCATAATATAATATGAGCATTAACGCTCAATAACTTCCAGGTCATGTGACCTATTGGCTCAGAATCAATGCAGGACAGTAGATCACACTTGCTGTATGAGACACACCTCTTTTTATAGCATTTACGTCCCCTTATATTTTATATGAATTTTTAATACATTTCATAATGTAAATATGAGCATTAACGCTCAATAACTTCCAGGTCATGTGACCTAGTGGCTCCGAATCAATGCAGGACAGTAGATCTACCCTTGCTCTATGAGACACACCTCTTTTTATAGCATTTTAACACTTTTCATATTCTATATGAATTTTTAATACATTTCATAATGTAAATATGAGCATTAACGCTCAATAACTTCCAGGTCATGTGACCTATTGGCTCAAAATCAATGCAGGACAGTAGATCTACACTTGCTCTATGAGACACACCTCTTTTTATAGCATTTTAACACTTCTCATATTTTATATGAATTTTTAATACATTTCATAATGTAAATATGAACATTCCTTCCAGGTGATGTGACCTATTGGCTCAAAATCAGTGCCGGATCATACTACTTAGTTCTATGAGACACAACTCTTACTTTCTTTTTTTTTTTTTTTTTAATTAAACGTCATATTTTTAAATAAACGTTTAATACATTTGATACCCACGTTTTATTTTGAAAACCGGAAGTTTCCACACGCTGCAGTAAGCTAGCGCTGACTTTCCCAGTTGTCTCAAAGTATTTGCCATAAAGTCGGCAATAAGGGCGCACTTGAAAATGTTGGAGCGGCTGGCTTGACCACGCGAAAACGAGAGACGGCTGGCTTGACCGCAGTCATGAGCAGGCGGAGCTAAGGCAGCAAACAAACATCCATTATCTGTGTGATCAGAGACGGTTGAATATTTTTGGTGTGATTCAGATCCGGGCAGTGCTTCTGTATAAACATGTTCAGCAAACCAGCCAAGAGGCAAAAGACTGTAGACAGTTTTTTTCCCCCAAACAAGCCGTGTAATTTGAGTAATGCTGTTGAATCTAAAAGATGACATATACAGATGTCAATTTAGTTAGTTAAGCTAGCTAGTTAAGGTAGAGGTGGTAGTAACTAGTTACATTTACTCCGTTACATTTACTTGAGTAACTTTTTGGATAAATTGTACTCCTGGCTGCGTCAAACAATGGGTCAGAAAAGACTTCACAGTCTTGCAGTCATGTCAATTGAAAAAGCCGAGCTTCAGCATCTGAGTCACAACAGAGCGATAGACCTGAGAGAGATTTGCCACCCTTAAAAACAGACGGCACTCTTTGATGCTTGCACCCACCAAGTAACTTGCAATTGTAGCCATTCTTTTTCTTGTTAATGCTGTAAACATACTGCTACTGTGCAAACCTTTGTTTGTTGTTGTACTGTATTGAAAAACAGACTGATAATAACTACTAATAAATAATAAACCTAGTGACACCTCTGTTTCAGTCCATGCCTAGATACACACCTGGGCCAGTACTATGAACTTCAAAACTCTAAAGATGTTTTATGGAAACAGGCCAGGATGACTGCGTCTCACACAACTTTTTACAACAATGCTACGAGTTACGCAGGGACGTCAGGTGACGGAAAACGTGCATCTATTAGAGAGACGGTGTACCGACCTTCGCCATCTGAGTAGCGGTGTCTCCTTTAGCGCCCAGGTAAACCATAGCCAGGGCCGAGCTGATGCTCAGCGGTGAGACAAAGATGTTCCCGGAGGGATCTGCCTGGCTCAGAGTGCGGAAAAGCTCACAGGCAAAATCTGTGTTGGAGTTGCTGATGGCAGCCATGACTGATGATGATGATGTACACTCTACCTGTAATGAGGAAATGACATTTGATATAACCTGATACATTTCAGACAGATCTGGATGTGAAATTTCAGGTTTGTGCGTCATTGTCTTTTGATGAATGAAAACATGTTCTATCATAGTAGCTCAAAATTGATCAGAAATTACTACTCTGCTTTGCTCTTTGCAATTTTGTTGTTCTTCCTCCTCCTTGTACCTCTATTTTTACAGTACTGTACCCTGCATCTCACAAACTTGTCCTTTGTCTCTGTGACACTGTAATTCTTGTTATTTGTTGATATGAACCTGCAACCAGTCAAAAGCACAATGTTCAGGGCCATACAATGTCCTTACTATGTATGGTGGAACTTAAACCACTTCAACAGACTGAACAAAAATGAGTTCAGGCAACTTTGTTCAGCCAATGACAGCAAATGAGAAAAACGTTTTTTCAACGTTTCTAACCTTTAACCTGCAAATTAAAACAATAAATACATATTTTTAAGCAAAGTTTCCCATATCCTATATCACAGTTGCGTTCAGGTACCTGGAAATAAATCCATTCACATGCGCAGTTTTAGCTCTTTAGCTGCTGTGTGTATCACAGACAGGCCTGTGTTATGATTATTATAAACTGTATCACGTTACCTGATGACCCTTCCGCAACGACTGAAGCACAATCTGCCCGCACACACTCGACGCGTGAAGAAGTGAAAGTAAAACGTAAACGCAGAAAAATCCTGCAGAAAAACAGGAAAGGGTGGAGTTCCTGGGCTGTGTTGGTGGAAAGAGATCCAGATGTCCACCTCTGCTCATTTATACGGGACACACACGGGCTGGTTGTGTCGGCAGCCTGTGGGTGGGATGCATGACTGGGCGATAAGCCAGCGACTGTTATCAAACAGAACAAAACAATGAGGAAGACAGTGAACTTATGAAAGAGCATGTATGACTTCTGTTGCTCTGTAGTCTGTTTAACAAAAGTATCTGAACTGAGACACACAAGAAAAACAGAGACGACATGACTGACTCCTGGTTAAACCTTCAGCTCATGTGTGTTTACACTGAAGAATCAGTAAAGGATCCGATAAACTGAACAATGCACAAACATTAAACGCAATAACTGCAGAAGTTTGTATCAAATGAGTGATCTGGATGAATTTGGAGCAGATTATTACCTGTGAATATTTTTATCTGATAATTTCAGGAAGAATTCTCTGACTGTATTATGTTTTTTATTTTATTTTGAACAATCACACAAACTTAATGTTCTTTTTTTTTAACTCATTCAGTGTTTTCTTCTTCTTGTTCTTTAAGCTCTTTGGTTGTTTTAACTGCAGACTTTTCTAATGCAGGACGAAGCTGTTCTGTTCAGGGCTCCACCGTGCCTTTGTCCTGCCAGATTTTACAACATTTAATGATTAATAACGATTATATTCCAGACGATACACCTAGTTTGGGAACAGGTGGTTTAGAGATTGTTTTGGTACATGTACAACTGGTGTTACACAACCTCCCTCTAGTGGTTCGTGAAGGAATGTCTGATCCTGTAACCCTGTTCATACCTCATCAGTTAGAGGAGATGTAGGTAACTACTCCCACCTTACATTTCTCAGGGGGATTTATTAAGATTAGATCTGTTCAGCAGGTGTTATACATTTATCTACATTTTTGTTGACATGTTGAAATGTTATTCCTTTCCCACCCCTTCAGTTATTAGAGTTGTAAGTCTATTTGTTTGTTGTGTTACAGTTCATGTTGTCTGCGATAATCTCAGCATTTCACTGCATTCAACGTCTTTTTTTACAGGACAGGCATTTTCTCGTGAGGTGAAAGCTTTGCAGTCATTGCTCTGTGTTTTCTTAGTTCTTTCACAGAAGCAGTGAGAAGGAAAGATTATTTCATGTTAATCTGTTGAATATTGCTCTGAAACAACGTAACTCTGAAACTTATTCCCAAATCACCTTTGGAGAGTTAAATCTGCCCTGCAGCTGCTTTAAAATCTGTTACTTTTACTGAACTGCATTGTGTTGGAAAAGAGTGCATGTGTCTCTCAGCTAAATAACTTTCACAGATTACATTTCCAATAAGCAGGAGACGCATCTGCAACTGCACTCTCACAATGATGTCTTTAAACCTTGCCTCGCTTGCTGCACATGTGCAAAATGGACTGCATGCAACATCTTTCTTTACAGGACAGGAACTTTCATGTGAGGTGAAAGCTTTACAATCATTGCTCTGTGTTTTCTCAGCTCTTTCAAAGAAACAGTGAGAAGGAAAGATTATTTCACGTTAATTTGCTGAATATGACTGGCACTTATTCTGTACGGTATCGTGTTGGAGGAGAGAGAGAAGAATGAACGAGAGACACAGAAGAGTTAAAAGAAAGAGGGGAAAGAGGAGAGGAAGGACAGAGCAAAGCAGGAGAAAGAAACTCCAAGTGTCGGCCGGCTTTCAAAGCTCAACACATGGTGGAGCAGTAGTTGCTGTAAGGTGGAGCCATTCAGCGAGGACGAGGTCAGAGTTACAGAGGTACAGAGGTACAGAGGTAGGCTGCAACTTATCCACTGTTATGCTGTCAATATTCTGATGTGCACAAAATGCAGTTGAGTACATGTCATGTTAAAGAGGGAGCAGCTAGAAACACATGGAGAGGGATAACTGAGACTGCATGTAAGATGTAAATTAGAGCAGAATATTTATGCAACCACCAATTAACTGAACGACTGGATAGTCAGACAGCTTTTGCATTAACTTAACCAAACCCTGACTTAGTAAATACAAGGCTAACCTAACCTTTGCCAACCTCGTGTAAAATGACCGATGCAAAACAAAATAGAGTGATATGCCTCATAAGAAAGGGTCAAGTATGGAAGGCTGCTTCACCAATGACGGTTAAGATCCCCCTGAAAACCTTGGGACAACCTAAGACAGGGACAGCCACGATTACTTGACCTTGTCGACACTGTGAGCAGGCACAGTGTGCGACAAGCCTTCAGCCTTAAGCTAGATGTTGAACGAATATATTATAAGCAATGTAACTCAACCTTTGAAGCACTATCCCACTACTCCTGTGAGTAAACGTGATGTAAACTAACTTAAATGATGTAAAAGGAAACAGAGAACTACGTCACCGTGCAGTAACACAGCACATGTTGTGACGGGAGATACAAAGACAGAGAAACAAATAGATGTTAACTGAAAAAAAGGCATAACTGAGGCAAAACAAAACAGTGATATGACTCTAAAATTAAAAGGTCAAGTATGGAAGGCTGATTCACCAATGACAGGTAAGATCCCCCTGAAAACTTTGGGACAACCTAAGACAGGGACAGCCACGATTACTTGACCTTGTTGACAAAGGTCAACAAGACGAAAAAGATTTAAAGATTAAACTGAGGATTACTTGAGGTTAGGCAAAAGGTTAGGGAAGAAAAAAATATAGTGATAATCAGGGAAAGGTCTTGTTAACAAACTGTTGAGATGTGACCACGATCACTGTGGGATCAAGATATGTATACCAGTCAACACCTAAACGTAGGTTAGGATAAAGCAAACAGGTTTGCTCCAGTGGTTTCTGAGTCACGTGGTTGTTACATGGGGTTGGATGAAAGGCACTGATGACACTTTGTCTGCAGTGGTCAACTGAAAACAAGTACATTACATTTCATTTAATACATTAACATTTAATTGTGCTGAAAACCAGGACAATGTGAAGTAAATGTGGGAAACCGAAGAAATGTAGTACTTATTATATTTTAGTCGGAGTGAAGATTTCCTCTGCCACTGCAGTCCAGCAGTAGAATCGTGATGTCCTCAGCCTACTTGAGCAACTGAATATGTCTCTACTGCACATGAAGCGCGCATCTGATTATTGACAGCAGGACAAAGAAAAAGTCTGGAGCCTCCTTCAGCACCTGAAATGTCTCCTCTGCACCTGATAATGTCCTCAGCCTCCCTCAGCACCTGAAATGTCTCCTCTGCACCTGTTACTAGACAACAGGAGCAAATTAATGTCCTCAGCCTCCTTCAGCACCTGAAATGTCTCCTCTGCACCTGATAATGTCCTCAGTCTCCTTCCTTGCCACCGCCACCAAGTGCCTGGCGCTTTGGCATCATATAAATAAAACTGAAATGGAAATTCAAAAATTGAATGATGTCCGAGTTCTACAGTTTAGAGTTGGTTAAGTTTAATTGGGCCACATTAAGATGGAGTGATATGACTCATTAAAGAGTGCACAACACGTTTGTGACAGGAGATACAAAGACGGAGAAACAAACAGATGAGAATAAAAAAAGAAATGAAAAACATCTTAGCCTCATTAACCTTTAATAATAATGTCACATTTTATGCACTAGACTAGAGGTCTTCAACCAGGGGTCTGTGACCTCTAGGGGGTCCGCAGAGGGACTGCAGGCCATGTGCTACATGTTGTTCCCCTTCACTCACCCCTGAAGTCACTCTTCAGCTGTTCATCATCATCAAAATGAACTTTTACTTGCTAAAACTTCATTTCAAATGACAACAACACAGTTACAGTCTACAGAGTAACCGTCCTTTTCGTTGAGGTAATGTCAGGGGGCAGTTGTACTTTGATCTGATTGGTTCACAGTGCAGCAAAGACCGTATGCCATTGGTTAGAGCTTGACCAATCACTGTCTTTGTTGCTAGGTTTCAGGTCTACACCACATGAGAGCACACAGAGACTATTGAAGACACACATTTGAGCTCGTGGACTACAGAATATTGTTCAATAAAATAATTCAAACTTGATAAAGTTCTACTTACAAATAAATCTGTTGAAATGTTTTTTTAATTGTTTTATTTTGCATGTCTGCTTATGACAAAACAAAATGTTTAGATTTATGTTTGGATATGATACACTTTGTTTCAATTACCCACAATTTACAGTTAATACCCATGGAGTTTCCAATTTGGAATATTCCCAAAATTCCCGAGCTTAACCTCCCATGGAAAGTTTTCAGACAGTTTCTAGAAATTTACTGGAAACTTTCCACCCCTTTGAAACCCTAGTCCCAGTAAAAATAAACGAATCAATCTATGTTGTATCACAAATGTATGTCTGACATTTATATTAAACCAAAAGGCTTGAAAATCGGTTGAAGATTCAGAGTTATGGTGATTTTAATCGTTGATAGACCTCTGCCTCTGTTGACTAATGCAGTAAGTAGACACGGCTTCCCTCGGCCCAAGATGGCGGCCGCGTTGACGTATCGTTCCAATGGACGGCAGCGTCATAAGCGGCATCTACGTGTATATATCTATGCTTGCCTACTGTTGGACGCCATTTTGTTTTAATTTACTTTAAGAAACACCGGTAAAACTGCAAGCATCAGGCCTGCAACGTTTGTTTTGGTATTTTGTTTTGCCGGCTCTTTTTGTTTATACATTTATTCATTGTGTGGTACCACGGGTAATTAATTGAATGTGACAAAAAGGTATTGACAAATTTGGATTATATTTGTTGAAGCCAATTAAAAGGGTATAGATACATCTTGGTAAGACACTGAATCACCATAACTCACTGAATTGTAATTGTACAATATGTTTGTGTTGATTTGTTCTGTACACGTGACATCTATTGCACGTCTGTCCGTCCTGGGAGAGGGAGTTTTTCCTCACTCGAACCGAGGGTCTAAGGACAGAGGGTGTCACTCCCTGTACAGATTGTAAAGCCCTCTGAGGCAAAATGTATTTTGTGACTTTGGGCTGTAGAAATAAAATTTGATTTGATTTGAATTTAGGTTAAATTGAAGGTAACTAAATGAATGTTGGTAATTGAATGAATTTGGAAATTGAATGAATTTTGGTAAACTGAGTGAATGAGTTAAAGGTTTAAAGACGAACTAAAAGGTACTTAAAGGAAATCTGTATCTGTGAACTCGAATTTACCAACTGTGAAAAAGGAAAATACTATTTTATTTATTTTTACATTATTTTCAAATTTATTTTGTTTTATAAATAAATACCGGATACAGGAAAATTGGATTTAAAGTACAGTGGTTTGTGTCCTTGATTTATATAAATTGTATAAGTGCTGTGGTAAGGAACGCAGAATTAAAATAGAAATACTAATTAATAAAAAGTCATATGAACTCAGGCCCCTTCTATTGAAAGGCAAGCAGTAAGGTAGGTGTTGGAGAGTTACATATGCTACGTAGTTAATTAGTTTCTCTTTTGTCTGTTTTTACGACCGGCAGTTTGCGTGGGATATTTTATTTTGAAATCCACCGGATTCTTTTTCTGTGTCTGGCTTCCGCCCGCTCGAGGTGCTCTGTGTAAATAAATTGACGCGGGCTGCTCGCGGTGTCCGTCAAACATAGAACAGCCGCGTATTTCATGCATTTTTTTCAAACAAAGATTGAATTTGTCGTACTTAAACTTTTGTGATCCACTGTTGGTGTTGGCAAGTTTTTATTCAGCTTTGTTTACCCTTGTTCATCTTTTTACATCAACAGAACAGTTGTACAGTTACAATATGTTGGGAAGGTGCAATAAATATCAATGCAATATGTTCTATATCCCTTTGTGTTGTGTCTCTCCTTGGTCTGTTACGATAACTGAAGTCTTGAGGCATTGCCAGCTTTTAAATCTCATTCATAAATGCTGTATAAGGCATAGATAGTGCCCACTTTAGATGAGCTCACACAAAATACTTAATTAACGAGTAGCAAGTGCTTTGTAACTGCCTGAATTCATGACAACTGTTTATAGGTCATCCATTGGAAATGGAATTTGTGAGTTTTTATAAAGCATCTACTAACACTCACTAAGCATTAGTACAGAAGAGTAAAACATTTATAACTGTGATTATAAACCATATACTAATGAGTATTTACGTCAGAAACATGCTTTATAAATGATGAATTCAGTATTTATTAATGCTTAACTAATGCTTAATAGTGTTCACTATAGTACTCATTATAAAGTGTTACCTAATACATTAATTCAACCAAAAACGCTCAAACTTGGGCATTAATTATTTGAATAGCTACAGCTATGATTTCAGTGCAAAGGCAGACAAAAAACACAGTTTCTTAAATTCCAAAACATCACAGAAAAAAAGCTTAAAAAGCTAAAACTTAAATTGGCCCCATATCTTCCTCTGCTTGTTGTGTCTACTGAGGAGAAGAGAACCTGCCAAGGAAGAGGATGGATTTGGTCTTATTGTGCCTGATGAAGAAGAGGAAGGGGTGGTCTGCTGTGAAGCTTTTTCCTATGCGCAGAGAACATAAATTTGTGAGGGCTGCTGTGGCTGCAGCCGCCTCCGTCCCCTCCTCGTTCACCTCAACAAAGGCCTTGTGGGCCACTGTAGACATGAAGTTTTATGGAAACAGGCCAGGATGACTGCGTTTCACACAACTTTTTACAACAGTGCTACGAGTTACACAGGGACGTCAGGTGACGGAAGACGTGCATCTAATAGAGAGACGGTGTACCGACCTTCGCCATCTGAGTAGCGGTGTTTCTTTAAGCGCCCAGGTAAACCATAGCCAGGGCCGAGCTGATGCTCAGCGGCGAGACAAAGATGTTCCCGGAGGGATCTGCCTGGCTCAGAGTGCGGAAAAGCTCACAGGCAAAATCTGTGTTGGAGTTGCTGATGGCAGCCATGACTGATGATGATGATGTATACTCTACCTGTAATGAGGAAATGACATTTGAGATGGTTATATAACCTGATAACGCAAGATACATTTCAGACAGATCTGGATGTGAAATTTCAGATTTGTCCGTCATTGTCTTTTGATGAATGAAAACATGTTCTATCATAGTAGCTCAAAATTGATCAGAAATTACTACTCTGCTTTGCTCTTTGCAATTTTTCTTGTCCTTCCTCCTCCTTGTACCTCTATTTTTACAGTACTGTACCCTGCATCTCACAAACTTGTCCTTTGTCTCTGTGATACTGTAATTCTTGTTCTTTGTTGATATGAACCTGCAACCAGTCAAAATCTATTGAGCAGTCAGTACCGTAAACAAATGGAAAGCACAATGTTCAGGGCCATACAATGTCCTTACTATGGTGAAGTGGTTTAAGTTATTGACAACAGACTGAACAATTAGCTAAATGAGTTCAGGCAACTTTGTCCAGCCAATGACAGTAAATGAGAAAAACGTTTTTTCAACGTTTCTAACCTTTAACCTGCAAATTAAAACAATAAATACATATTTTTAAGCAAAGTTTCCCATATCCTATATCACAGTTGCGTTCAGGTACCCGGAAATAAATCCATTCGCATCAGGGACAGCGCTACACCGGGGGCTGGGGGGTGCTATGCTATAGCCCCGTCAAAAATCTGTGTAGCCCCAGTTAAGCCCCTCAAGCATTTTATTTTATATTTTAAAATATCTTTTTTTTTTTTTAAGTTAAAAAACATTAAAAAGTTCACAAGGAGCCATTCCAATCCCCGCTTGTGTGTTTGTGCTGCGCCTGCACCCCATTGATTGGTGTACCCTATAACCTGTGTGTGTGTGTGTGTGTGTGTGTGTGTGTGTGTGTGTGTGAGGGGAGAGGAAGGGGGGGTCCTTTGTTTATACTCGCGCGTTAGGCTAAGGCTAGAAAGGTAGAAAATGAAGACCCAGTCTCCCAGGGGGACAAACAAGAAGATGGGAGATGCGAAAAATGAATCTGAGAGAGGAACTCGTGAGCCAGGACCTGAAGGAGCAGCAGAGGAGTCCATCGCTTCTAGCTGCTCTACAGCCCCCGTTAGCTGCACTGCTGACACAGACACCGCTACCTCTGATTTAAGCCAGTCACCTGTTGATGAACCAAGGCGGCCTCTTCTTCGGCGTTATCCAGCCACGAACGTTGGACAGCAGGAGCGCTACTTCAATCGTAGATGGTATGAGGATTGTATTTCAAAGGACCGTGTTTTCTGCTTTGCATGCCGCCACTTTCAACGTATTAATTATTAATTCAATTTTTGACCTTATGATGTTGTGATCCGTTAGTCCATTAGTGTGTGCACTTTACAGCCTATGTTATTAATTTCACTATTAATTTAATTTCTTAAGTTATGATGTTGTGATCCGAAACAATATTGCCAATGCATAGTTGTTTGTTTTCATTAATTATGCATGGAATAAATACAGTACACTTGTCGCATTTTGGAGGTATTGTCTGGGTATTGGCAGGCGCATGGGCGCTGTCCAGTGCTGAATCTGTCACCTTTGCACGTGAAACATTTTTGCCATTGCCTTGTGGTCACTTGTATTAGGCTTAACTATTTTGTTGAATATTCTTTGGCCAAATTCAGTTAAAACTACCTTTATATTGAACATCATTATAAAGTAACTGAAGTCATGAAAAGCAGTTATTTTCTTAGCACCCCCACGTATCGGTCAAGCCCCCCTTAGCACCAGGAGAGAACAAATCCTGGCGCCGTGCCTGATTCACATCATGCGCAGTTTTAGCTCTTTAGCTGCTGTGAAAAGGACTGACAGTGCACAGACAGGCCTGTGTTATGATTAGTATAAACTGTATCACGTTACCTGATGATCCTTCCGCGACGACTGAAGCACAATCTGCCCGCACACACTCCACGCGTGAAGAAGTGAAAGTAAAACGTAAACGCAGAAAAATGGGAAACGGTGGAGCTCCTGGGTCGTGTTGGTGGAGAGAGATCGAGATGTCTACCTCTGCTCATTTATACTAGTGATGTGTCGGTAGTGAACGAGCCGGTTCAAAGAGCCGGCTCTTTTAAGTGAAGATGGGAGCCGGCTCCGATACGTGAGTGATAGCAGAAAAAGAAGCAGCATTTGGACCTATATTAAAAATTTTGAAAACACAAAGGCAGATAAGCCAAGCTGTCATATCGAGCAGGGTCCACAAACAACCTTCACAGTCCCTCATCTGTGTTGGTTTTGGTTAAGTGTTTGACTTCCAAGTTTCAAACCGTTTTTCACAGCTTTGTGGGGTTCTGCAAAAGTATTCAACAAATTACTGTACAATTGCTGTCTACTGAAGAAACAGTCCAATGTGGTGATTTTAAAACCCAGTCTGTTACTTTATTTTTCACTTACATCGACTGATCATTTGAGTTAATCCATTATAATCCATTAATTCAACCAAAAACGCTCAAACTCGGGCATTAATTATTTGAATAGCTACAGCTATGATTTCAGTGCAAAGGCAGACAAAAAACACAGTTTCTTAAATTCCAAAACATCACAGAAAAAAGCCTTAATTTCAAAGATTTGTTACTTAAATTGGCCCCATATCTTCTTCTGCTTGTTGTGTCTACCGAGGAGAAGAGAACCTGCCGAGGAAGAGGATGGATTTGGTCTTATTGTGCCTGATGAAGAAGAGGAAGGGGTGGTCTGCTGTGAAGTGTTCCTCCCTGCGGTAACAGAGACATACGTAGACTGCTGTGGCTGCAGCCGCCTCCGTCCCCTCCTCGTTCACCTCAACAAAGGCCTTGTGGGCCACTGTAGACAGGAAGAGCCCTGGGTCACCATTCATGCCGGACAAATCGGCCTTCGCTGGACAGAACACGTCTGTCATGCCCAGTTTGGCCAGAGGATTGTTCAGCGTGTAGTCTTCCTCCAGTTTGAACTTCGGCAGGTGAACGCGGACTTCGAGGTTGTTCATGTTACCCCTGTTGGTCCACTCTTCCAGGTTCGCCCGTGTTAGCTTCTTCTCCAGCTGGAACAAAATACAAACGTCGTATTGCATCACTACTTCATATTCATATTAAACTGTTGTGAGCATCAGTTTGTAGGGTGCTTGTTAAATCCTATAATCATCGATTGAGTTGCTGTTGTGTAACTGTCTTTGTTTAGCCGGACTAATGTTTTATATATAACCGAGGGTAATTTCACAGTTGTTCTTCTGCATATTATGAGTTATAGAGATAAAAGAGTGTAAATGATTTGTAAGTTATGTCTTACAGCTTCTACGACATCTGTTGCAAGTCTACTTTTCTTTAAACTGCATTTGTTTATTTTTTGGACACTTGGGGAGCAGCAGACAAGGAGCAACAGCTGCATACATTCGTTATTGTGTTTTGCCCACCTGGTCAACAGAAACTTCTGTTTTGGTCTCCACTAACTCCTGCAAAAAGATCTGACCCATTAGCTTCTAGATGTTTCTAACTTGTCTGTCTGCTGAAAAACAGCTGCTGGAAACAAGGCCAATAAGAGTGCAGAGAGACTGAGCCAAACCAAAGAGCCATAAAACCAAAAAAATTATTAATTATTAATAACAGATGCGAAAAGGCCCTACCACACTATCTCACTGATCTGCATTTGGCTAATGGATACATGCTGCAATACACCAACAAAGAATGGGAAGAAAAAGACTGCGAGCTAGAAAACATGGATGGGAACAATGCTAGATTTAAAATACTTATGAGAAAGAACTCAACACTGCTGTTAGATCCTTAATGAAGCAACCCTGTGGAGAGTAACACTGAATGTAAACATAACTTTTGTTTGTTTAAAAAAAAAACCTTTCCCCTTGAAAACTGCTTTTTCTTTTGAGGTAGTTGTTTTTTAGCTTATGTACCATCAGCAGAGGATCGGGGCCATTTTCGGTCTTTTCAGGCAGCAGGATGAACATGCTGAGCTCCTCGTCCACATACGGCAGCTCCAGGATCTGCAGACCAATCTCAGGGATGTAGTTGTAGGGGAACTTCTTCATCTGGTACATCATCTGGACCGACTTCTTCCCATCCTGACATGCAAGAAAATACAGAAAAAAAAAAAATCAAGGTTACTGGATCATGTTAGGAAGACTGTTGCTAATGTCTCAGCTGCACATCTGGCTGAGATAAACTGTATTCAAACATTACGTCTCTACATCTGCAAACTTCAGCTCAGTTGAGTCACCTTATAGGTTTCAAAGGGCATCTCTTTGGTTTTTGCGGCATCAAAGGGTTTCATCCAGTTTCCCTTGAAGTAGATGGCATTAACCAGAGCCAATCTTGTCATAGTACTGACTGTTCCTGGCTTCAGAAGATCTTTAATCTTATCTGAAAGGAAAGGCAAAGCAACCGTTGAACACTAATTCATGGAGAATGCTATTAAATGGTTGCGCTACAAGTATAGGGATGATTTTGTGTCCACTTAAGACGTAAATTCTCACTTTCTGTCTGCTGCTCCACCCAGGTGTTGATCTCCTTTCTGCACGCATCTGGAGCCCCGATGAAATCAACAGCCTTCAGGTCTGCGTGGTAATACTTCTGTGTGGCTTTCAGGAATTCCTAACGAGAGCAGATAACACCAATTCAGTCATAAAAAGTTACTGATGCGATCTAAATATCTGTGCTATCTGTGATAAACGTCGACTGAAAACTCACCGGGAGGAAGTTGGAGGTATTTTCTCCGTAGAGACGGTTGGCCAGTTTCAGGATGTATGATGCTGAGGGCGAGTTGATGTCGGCGTTTAGTGTCTCAAAGTCTGCATGGACGCCTTCACCAGAGCTGAACGAGAGCGCCTGTGTGAAAGTTTTGAACAACAGATTTTATTCTTTTATAGATTATATTAGTCTGAAGACACACCTTTCAGTTTAGGGGGGCTGAAGCCCCCCTAAAATATTCTTAAGCCCCCCTAAATAGTTTGGTGTTGTTTTATTATTATTATTATTATTTTTTACAAAAAAATGCTGACAAATTCAATATAAAGCGACCAGCATATCAGTTTAAATAAATAATCATATAACCTGTCATTAAGGACTTAAATGTGATCATAAATCTGTTTCCCTCATGGGCGTCCCCCGCACTTCCCCTAGCCATTACAACCACTCAGTTCATTTTTAACATGCGGAAACACGCATCATGAGCAGGCGGAGCTAAGGCAGCAAACAAACATCCATTATCTGTGTGATCAGAGACGGTTGAATATTTTTGGTGTGATTCAGATCCGGGCAGTGCTTCTGTATAAACATGTTCAGCAAGCCAGCCAAGAGGCAAAAGACTTTAGACAGTTTTTTTCCCCCAAACAAGCCGTGTAATTTGAGTAATGCTGTTGAATCTAAAAGATGACATATACAGATGTCAATTTAGTTAGTTAAGCTAGCTAGTTAAGGTAGAGGTGGTAGTAACTAGTTACATTTACTCCGTTACATTTACTTGAGTAACTTTTTGGATAAATTGTACTCCTGGCTGCGTCAAACAATGGGTCAGAAAAGACTTCACAGTCTTGCAGTCATGTCAATTGAAAAAGCCGAGCTTCAGCATCTGAGTCACAACAGAGCGATAGACCTGAGAGAGATTTGCCACCCTTAAAAACAGACGGCACTCTTTGATGCTTGCACCCACCAAGTAACTTGCAATTGTAGCCATTCTTTTTCTTGTTAATGCTGTAAACATACTGCTACTGTGCAAACCTTTGTTTGTTGTTGTACTGTATTAAAAAAACAGACTGATAATAACTACTAATAAATAATAAACCTAGTGACACCTCTGTTTCAGTCCATGCCTAGATACACACCTGGGCCAGTACTATGAACTTCAAAACTCTAAAGATGTTTTATGGAAACAGGCCAGGATGACTGCGTTTCACACAACTTTTTATAACAGTGCTACGAGTTACGCAGGGACGTCAGGTGACGGAAAACGTGCATCTATTAGAGAGACGGTGTACCGACCTTCGCCATCTGAGTAGCGGTGTCTCCTTTAGCGCCCAGGTAAACCATAGCCAGGGCCGAGCTGATGCTCAGCGGCGAGACAAAGATGTTCCCGGAGGGATCTGCCTGGCTCAGAGTGCGGAAAAGCTCACAGGCAAAATCTGTGTTGGAGTTGCTGATGGCAGCCATGACTGATGATGATGATGTACACTCTACCTGTAATGAGGAAATGACATTTGAGATGGTTATATAACCTGATAACGCAAGATACATTTCAGACAGATCTGGATGTGAAATTTCAGATTTGTCCGTCATTGTCTTTTGATGAATGAAAACATGTTCTATCATAGTAGCTCAAAATTGATCAGAAATTACTACTCTGCTTTGCTCTTTGCAATTTTTTTTGTTCTTCCTCCTCCTTGTACCTCTATTTTTACAGTACTGTACCCTGCATCTCACAAACTTGTCCTTTGTCTCTGTGATACTGTAATTCTTGTTATTTGTTGATATGAACCTGCAACCAGTCAAAATCTATTGAGCAGTCAGTACCGTAAACAAATGGAAAGCACAATGTTCAGGGCCATACAATGTCCTTACTATGGCGGACACAGAAAATCGACTCAAATTGGGTTGCAGTTTAAGTTCTGCTTCCCTCATTGTCAAATGGTCTATGATTGTCTTCCTCTTCCTCTTCCTCTTCCTCTTCGTCCCCCACCTCGCATACGCACTCGTCCTCTCACATAGTTTCTTCTATCCATTCTCAGACTTTCTCGTTCACCTTCAACAACCTGTTTGCTCTCTGAACTGGCTTGGTTGGTTGGTTGTGTCACATCATTTGAAACAAGTGAAATCAATTTTGAGTGGTTGTGTTTAATCAATGACATGTCTGCTCTGTTTGTATTTAATTGTTGCCACTTGTGTTTACCAGTATGGATGACGTGCATTAGAGTGCAGGATGTGTTTAGAGTTTTGCTGAAAAGTGTAAGTGAGATCTGCAAATTGTGTTTTACCATGTGAAGTGGTTTAAAGTGACAACAGACTGAACAATTAGCTAAATGAGTTCAGGCAACTTTGTTCAGCCAATGACAGCAAATGAGAAAAACGTTTTTTCAGCGTTTCTAACCTTTAACCTGCAAATTAAAACAACAAATACATATTTTTAAGCAAAGTTTCCCATATCCTATCTCACAGTTGCGTTCAGGTACCCGGGAATAAATCCATTCACATGCTCAGTTTTAGCTCTTTAGCTGCTGTGTGTATCACAGACAGGCCTGTGTTATGATTATTATAAACTGTATCACGTTACCTGATGACCCTTCCGCAACGACTGAAGCACAATCTGCCCGCACACACTCGACGCGTGAAGAAGTGAAAGTAAAAAGTAAACGCAGAAAAATCCCGCAGAAAAACGGGAAAGGGTGGAGTTCCGGGGCTGTGTTGGTGGAGAGAGATCCAGATGTCCACCTCTGCTCATTTATACTAGTGATGTGTCGGTAGTGAACGAGCCGGTTCAAAGAGCCAGCTCTTTTAAGTGAAGATGGGAGCCGGCTCCGGTACGTGAGCCGTTGAGTGATAGCAGAAAAAGCAGCAGCATTTGGACCCATATTAAAAATTTTGAAAACACAAAGGCAGAATGCAGAATTTTGCAAAGCCAAGCTGTCGTATCGAGCAGGGTCCACAAACAACTTTCACAGACACATGAGAACTGAGCATCCAACAGTCAATAACTGTCCTTTTTAAAAAAAAAATTCTATGCTTTTTATAGTTTTTATAGGTGTTTGTATCTGCTTTGTGTAGCAGAGTGGTTCTACAAGCACGTTAGCACATTCATTGGGCGGTTACAAGGGTCTGTAAACTCAATGAAAACAATTGGCTACAGCAATTTATTGATATTAGAAAATGTATTTTTTACTTTTGAATGCTTCAGTACAAAGGATGCATTGAATATATATACATGATATATGTGTACACATACAAATCATAAGTCAAATCAGCGCTAAATTTGGCTGAATTATGAAAGGTATAAGTGGTAATATGAAGACCGTTTTGGAGCCGAAAGAGCCGGCTCTTCTTGGTGAGCTGAGTCAAATGATCTGGCTCACTAAAAAGAACCGAACTTCCCATCACTAATTTATACAGGACACACATGGGCTGGTTGTGTCTGTGGGTGGGATGCATGACTGGGGGATAAGTCAGCGACTGTTAACAAACAGAACATCACAATGAGGAAGACAGTGAACCTATACAGAACTGTGCCACCCAGCAGAACCACACCCATCTCTGACAGAGCCAGAGAACAAAGTCTGTAAATATGTCATGAGTATTTAAAAATCACAAAATATCACATTTAATTTATGCATGCAGGTATGTTGGAAATGCTAAATCTGTTTATTTAGTTTAGTTTTTTGCCCTTAAACAGAGGCTTGTGTTTTCACTTCTCACCACACCTGTGCAGATCTCACAGGGGTCACATGGAGTTACCAGGATATACAGAAGACTCTCGGTGTATGCTCAGTGTCGCTGCTGGCTTTTTATTTGTTTTGGCTAGAATGTTGTAGTCTCAGCCCTTAACCTGTACCTCATCTGTGTTGGTCTTGGTTAAGTGTTTGACTTCCAAGTTTCAAACCGTTTTTCACAGCTTTGTGGTGTTCTGCAAAAGTATTCAACAAATTACTGTACGATTGCTGTCTACTGAAGAAACAGTCCAATGTGGTGATTTTAAAACCCAGTCTGTTACTTTATTTTTCACTTACATCGACTGATCTTTTGAGTTAATCCATTATAATCCATTAATTCAACCAAAAACGCTCAAACTTGGGCATTAATTATTTGAATAGCTACAGCTATGATTTCAGTGCAAAGGCAGACAAAAAACACAGTTTCTTAAATTCCAAAACATCACAGAAAAAAAGCCTTAACTTCAAAGATTTGTTACTTAAATTGGCCCCATATCTTCCTCTGCTTGTTGTGTCTACTGAGGAGAAGAGAACCTGCCGAGGAAGAGGATGGATTTGGTCTTATTGTGCCTGATGAAGAAGAGGAAGGGGTGGTCTGCTGTAAAGTGTTCCTCCCTGAACATACAGAATGCTATGATGCCTGCTGTGGCTGCAGCCGCCTCCGTCCCCTCCTCGTTCACCTCAACAAAGGCCTTGTGGGCCACTGTAGACAGGAAGAGCCCTGGGTCACCATTCATGCCGGACAAATCGGCCTTCGCTGCACAGAACACGTCTGTCATGCCCAGTTTGGCCAGAGGATCGTTCAGCTCGTAGTCTTCCTCCAGTTTGAACTTCGGCAGATGAACGTGGACTTCGGGGTCGTCCATGTTATCCCTGTTGGTCCACTCTTCCAGGTTCGCCCGTGTTAGCTTCTTCTCCAGCTGGAACAAAATACAAACGTCGTATTGCATCACTACTTCATCAATTACTACTTCAAAGCAAAGAGCCATAAAACCAAAAAAATTACCCAACAGATGCAAAAAAGGCCCTACCACACTATCTCACTGATCTGCATTTGGCTAATGGATACATGCTGCAATACACCAACAAAGAATGGCAAAAAAAAAGACTGCGAGCTAGAAAACATGGATGGGAACAATGCTAGATTTAAAATACTTATGAGAAAGAACTCAACACTGCTGTTAGATCCTTAATGAAGCAACCCTGTGGAGAGTTACACTGAATGTAAACATAACTTTTGTTTGTTTAAAAAACAAAAAAAACCTTTCCCCTTGAAAACTGCTTTTTCTTTTGAGGCAGTTGTTTTTTTAGCTTATGTACCATCAGCAGAGGATCGGGGCCATTTTTGGTCTGTTCAGGCAGCAGGATGAACATGCTGAGCTCCTCGTCCACATACGGCAGCTCCAGGATCTGCAGACCAATCTCAGGGATGTAGTTGTAGGGGAACTTCTTCATCTGGTACATCATCTGGACCGACTTCTTCCCATCCTGACATGCAAGAAAACACAGAAAAAAAAAAATCAAGGTTACTGGATCATGTTAGGAAGACTGTTGCTAGTTTTTCAGCTGCACATCTGGCTGAGATAAACTGTATTCAAACATCACGTCTCTACATCTGCAAACTTCAGCTCAGTTGAGTCACCTTATAGGTTTGAAAGGGCATCTCTTTGGTGTTTGCGGCATCAAAACGTTTCATCCAGTTTCCCTTAAAGTAGATGGCATTAACCAGAGCCAATCTTGTCATAGTACTGACTGTTCCTGGCTTCAGAAGATCTTTAATCTTATCTGAAAGGAAAGGCAAAGCAACCATTGAACACTAATTCACGGAGAATGCTATTAAATGGTTAAACTTGCGCTACAAGTATAGGGATGATTTTGTGTCTACTTGATGTAAATGCTCACTTTCTGTCTGCTGCTCCACCCAGGTGTTGATCTCCTCTCTGCACGCATCTGGAGCCCCAATGAAATCAACAGCCTTCAGGTCTGCATGGTAATACTTCTGTGTGGCTTCCAGGAATTCCTAAAGAGAGCAGATAACACCAATTCAGTCATAAAAGTTACTGATGCGATCTAAATATCTGTGCTATCTGTGAAAAACGTCGACTGAAAACTCACCGGGAGGAAGTTGGCGGTATTTTCTCCGTAGAGACGGTTGGCTAGTTTCAGGATGTATGATGCTGAGGGCGAGTTGATGTCGGCGTTTAGTGTCTCAAAGTCTGCATGGACGCCTTCACCAGAGCTGAACGAGAGCGCCTGTGTGAAAGTTTTGAACAACAGATTTTATTCTGGAGTCAGAAAGATGGCGACAATGAAGCTGAAGGACATTACACTGTTATGGAGCCATGCTACTCATGTGACTTTTATAGAAATTTATATCTGTTAATTGGTCAGTGATAACATGATATTTTAGGTAATTGTCAAGCCTGTTAATTAAACTTACAGGTTATATAATGTTGCTTTCCTTGGTTACATTTACATTTACATTTAGTCATTTAGCAGACGCTTTTATCCAAAGCGACTTACAGAGAAGGGAACAATCAAGGTACAGTGCAATAAGAAAGCGTTAGTGCAACAATCAGTGCTATGACAATTCTTAAAGGGGTAGCTTTCTCATGTCCAGTTGTAGGTAGTGCTAGGAGAGAAGGTAATCTCTGAAGAGCTGGAGGTCTTCAGGAGATTTTTAAAGGTACAGAGGGACGCCCCTGCTCTGGTAGGAACTGGTAGTGTGTTCCACCAACGGGGAACAGCAAACGAAAAAAGTTTGGATTGCCTTGAGCAAACAGGTGGCAGAGCCAGGCGTCGCTCATTGGAGGAGCGCAGCGGTCGTGAGGTAACATGTGCCTGTACAAGGGTGTTCAGGTAGGTAGGTGCAGTACCAGAGACAACTTTGTAGGCGAGCATGAGCACTTTGAATTTAATGCGGGCTGCAACAGGTAGACAGTGGAGCTCGATGAGCAGCGGGGTGACATGTGACCTTTTGGGTTGGTTGTAGACCAGGCCTGCCGCCGCGTTCTGGATCATCTGAAGAGGTTTCACTGTGGAGGCTGGGAGGCCCGTCAGGAGGGCATTACAGTAGTCTAGTCTTGAAATGACCACAGCTTATGTCAGGAGTTGAGTGGCGTGTTGCGTTAAGTAAGGTCTGATTTTTCTGATGTTGTAAAGTGCAAAGCGGCATGACCGGGCAACTGAGGCAACATGATTGGAAAAGGTTAGTTGGTCATCAATCATAACCCCTAAGTTTCTCACCACCCTGGTGGGGGCAAGACATAGGGAGTCAATTTTGATGTTGACGTGTGGTGTATAGTAGGTTTGGCTAGGAGGACCAGCAGTTCAGTTTTTGAGAGGTTCAGCTGGAGGTGATGTGCCTTCATCCATGTGGCGATGTCTGAGAGGCAATCGGAGACCCGTGCAGAGATCGACGGGTCCTCAGGAGGAAATGATAGATACAGCTGGGTGTCATCTGCATAGCAGTGATACGAAAAGCCATGTGAGCGGATAATTGGACCCAAGGAAGTGGTGTAGATAGCAAATACAAGGGGCCCCAGCACTGAGCCCTGGGGTACCCCTGTGGTGAGGTGATGCAAAGTGGACAACTGTCCAAGCCAGGATACACTGAATGAGCGCCCTGTCAGGTAAGATTCAAACCAGGAAAGAGCCAAGCCAGAGATGCCCATGTCTGAGAGAATAGAGAGGAGGATGCGATGGTTAACTGTGTCAAAGGCAGCTGATAAGTCAAGTAGAATGAGGACAGAGGACTGTGCTGCTGCTCTTGCTTCTTTTAAGGCTTCTGTCACAGACAACAGAGCAGTTTCAGTCGAGTGACCGCTCTTGAAACCAGATTGATTCGGATCAAGAAGATTGTTCTGTAGGAGGAATTCTGAGAGTTGCTTAAAAAAGGAAGAAGTGAGACAGGACGATAGTTCCCGACCTGAGCAGGGTTGAGAGAGGGTTTCTTGAGTAGAGGCGTTACTCGAGCTGCTTTGAATGCAGTGGGAAAAGTGCCGGAAGTCAGTGACTCATTTATCACATGTGTGATAGCTGGCGTGATGGTTGGGCTAATGGATTGCTAATGGATTTCTATAGAGTGCTGCAGGGATGACGTGATTTTGTAGGCCAATCCAGAAGTTAGTCTGATTCCCTCAACAAAACACCAATGGCAGTAAAAAATGAACATACATATATTATAAACGAACAACACCATGGTTGCAACCACTATGCTTTAAGTGTAGTATCATTTAGCCACTTGTTAGCAGCCGTCTTCTTTTAACAAATCTTCAAATGTTCATTTTTGGGGTATTTTATGTCGTAGAACAAAATGTGAAAATCTCTTTAGCTTGTGATAACCACAGACTTCAGGCATCTAACCAAAAATCCATCGACTTTGAGACTTTGAGAAACTGGAGGTGCAAAAATATGAACTAATTTCCACTCTGTGCTGTGAGCTTTATATTTCTACATCTATGTGCCCTTTTAGGTCACCTGTAATTGTAAATGTTTAGTCATAGTTGTTTTAATGTGCCTACTCTTCATACTACACACACAGGCCAGAAGTATGCACACAGGCATCTCTCCATACTTTCATGTACTTTGGGTCTAGGGCTGCTTTTTTAATGGTATGAGCTAAGCCCCTTAGCTACAAATAAGGGAAATCGCACAGCTACATTGTACAATTATATTCTAAACAATCGTGCTCTTCCTAATTTGCGTCAACAGTTTGTTTGTGTGCACAGAGCCCTGACCTCAACCCCATCCAACACCTTTGTCATGAGCTGGAACGCAGACTGTGAGTCACGCCTTCATCAGCGTTTGGACCTCACTAATGCTCTGGTGGCTAAATAGGACCAAATCCCTGCAGCCAGGTTTAAAATCAGGTGGAAAGCCTTCCCAGAAGAGTGATGGCTGTTATGGCAGCAGATTAATGCCCATGGTTTTTAGATGTCCAAACAATACAAATATGAGTATGTCCTCATACTTTTGGCCATATTGCGTATTACAATATTCCTACGTGCTGTTATTCTTTCATTCAGTCAATCATTCACCGTCAACCTGCGATGAAAGCTGTCACGCAGAAGTCATTAATCAAAATAAAGTAAAGAAGAACAAAGCTCTGAAGAGTAAACAGGTTTCATGACACTGCAAAAGAGCGTGCAAGTGTCAGCTTGTACAACCTTCTGCTTTTAAGCCAACAATACCTTCCTTGTTTCAGAAGCATTGACTGAGGTCAAAGTACAGGTGGGATTAGTCTGAAGACACACCTTTCAGTCCATGCCTAGATACACACCTGGGCCAGTACTATGAACTTCAAAACTCTAAAGATGTTTTATGGAAACAGGCCAGGATGACTGCGTTTCACACAACTTTTTACAACAGTGCTACGAGTTACACAGGGACGTCAGGTGACGGAAGACGTGCATCTATTAGAGAGACGGTGTACCGACCTTCGCCATCTGAGTAGCGGTGTCTCCTTTAGCGCCCAGGTAAACCATAGCCAGGGCCGAGCTGATGCTCAGCGGTGAGACAAAGATGTTCCCGGAGGGATCTGCCTGGCTCAGAGTGCGGAAAAGCTCACAGGCAAAATCTGTGTTGGAGTTGCTGATGGCAGCCATGACTGATGATGATGATGTACACTCTACCTGTAATGAGGAAATGACATTTGAGATGGTTATATAACCTGATAACGCAAGATACATTTCAGACAGATCTGGATGTGAAATTTCAGATTTGTCCGTCATTGTCTTTTGATGAATGAAAACATGTTCTATCAGTATCTATTTTTGTTCTTCCTCCTCCTTGTACCTCTATTTTTACAGTACTGTACCTGCATCTCACAAACTTGTCCTTTGTCTCTGTGATACTGTAATTCTTGTTATTTGTTGATATGAACCTGCAACCAGTCAAAATCTATTGAGCAGTCAGTACCGTAAACAAATGGAAAGCACAATGTTCAGGGCCATACAATGTCCTTACTATGGCGGACACAGAAAATCGACTCAAATTGGGTTGCAGTCTAAGTTCTGCTTCCCTCATTGTCACATGGTCTATGATTGTCTTCCTCTTCCTCTTCGTCCCCCACCTCGCATACGCACTCGTCCTCTCACATAGTTTCTTCTATCCATTCTCAGGCTTTCTCGTTCCCACCTTCAACAACCTGTTTGCTCTCTGAACTGGCTTGGTTGGTTGGTTGTGTCACATCATTTGAAACAAGTGAAATCAATTTTGAGTGGTTGTGTTTAATCAATGACATGTCTGCTCTGTTTGTATTTAATTGTTGCCACTTGTGTTTACCAGTATGGATGACGTGCATTAGAGTGCAGGATGTGTTTAGAGTTTTGCTGAAATTTTGCTGCAAATTGTGTTTTACCATGTGAAGTGGTTTAAAGTGACAACAGACTGAACAAATAGCTAAATGAGTTCAGGCAACTTTGTTCAGCCAATGACAGCAAATGAGAAAAATGTTTTTTCAACGTTTCTAACCTTTAACCTGCAAATTAAAACAATAAATACATATTTTTAAGCAAAGTTTCCCATATCCTCTATCACAGTTGCGTTCAGGTACCCGGAAATAAACCCATTCACATGCGCAGTTTTAGCTCTTTAGCTGCTGTGTGTATCACAGACAGGCCTGTGTTATGATTATTATAAACTGTATCACGTTACCTGATGACCCTTCCGCAACGACTGAAGCACAATCTGACCGCACACACTCCACGCGTAAAGAAGTGAAAGTAAAACGTAAACGCAGAAAAATCCCGCAGAAAAACGGGAAAGGGTGGAGTTTCTGGGCCGTGTTGGTGGAGAGAGATCCAGATGTCTACCTCTGCTCATTTATACGGGACACAGACGGGTTGTGTCGGCAGTCTGTGGGTGGGACGCATGACTGGGCGATAAGTCAGCGACTGTTAACAAACAGAACAAAACAATGAGGAAGACAGTGAACCTATACAGAACTGTGAAACAACGTTTGCACAACCTTTAGCACATTTCTGCGTGCTGTGACTTTTACTACTGAAATGATTTGATTAATTATTTATTAATTTTTTTTGCGGTTGAGCACAGATGGAAGCAGGATGAGTCCAAACTCCACCCAGCAGAACCGCACCCATCTCTGACAGAGCCAGAGAACAAAGTCTGTAAACATGTCATGAGTATTTAAAAATCACAAAATATCACATTTCATTTATGCATTTTTATTTTCTGTACATCTCACCTCTCCACATTATAGTCAATAAAAACGTCTCTACATTGCCAGGTATGTTGGAAATGCTAAATCTGTTTATTTAGTTTAGTTTTTTGCCCTTAAAACAGTCAATATTTTATTTAAATATCACAATCAGCCTTTAAAAGTTTCTAAGATGTGTTGTGTTTGTGTAATCTTTCAATATAAACGCCTCTGAAGTCATTAAACCTCACAAATTTCCAGGAATATTACCAAAGACACGGCCTCGCCTTAGTGTCCTATAAGACAGCTATGATCACTAATGAGAAAAACAGGGTTAGGGTCATTTATTAAGTTAATACAATAAATAATAAAAGTATGTAAACCTCCAGTGGTGGAATGTAACTGAATACATTTACTACAAGTACAATTTGGACTTTTTACACCAGTATGTCCATTTTTGACTACATTTCAATAAATATTTGTACTTTTTATTCCTCTATATTTGTTTGACGGATTCAGATTATTGACAAAAAACATAATCAATAACTATAGTCTGATGAATCATTATAGTTTTCCACAGCCGTAAATAAAGTAGTTAAATTAGCTCCATCTTTACCAGCTACAACTTTAAACTGTTACTCATTAATGCATCGTTGTAATCAAATTATATAACAAATATTATACTGAATAATCAGAGATTTTAAGTTGTCCTTGGTATTTTTACTTCATTAGTATTTCTTCCTCCGCTGTTACTGTTTTCCAACTGGATTGGAGCCCAGAAAAGATTTCTGAAGAGTCTCAGAGGATTTCAGAGTTGAGGACAAGATAAACCATGAACACAGCGTGGAATGTGAGGTTTACTTTGAGGTCTTCATGTTTCACTCTCAGTATAAATAGACTGAGTTTCTTCTTAGAATACTGAGTCAAGTGAAAGTGAATCCGCGTGCATTTTGTTTTTTTCTTTTTAAGTGGGAAACCTTATGAACTAATGGAATAACTTTAAAACAGCTTTTTTTTTTTTTTTACTGAAATCATTCTGTAAGTTTCGTCTTATTATTCTTCCCTCTCTGGTTTCTGTGATTTCAGTCAATCGTTAAAATGGTTTTCACTGATAAAGAGCACATGAGCTTGTAGGGTCAATTCAGCTTGCCTCAGCTGATACAGGTTACTCCTTAGAAACATTTCATAACTAAAAAAAGGCGTGTCTGTGTGATTTACTGCCAAGAGATTACGTCTTGTCTCCACCCGTCACAGAGGCTTACCTTATAGCCTTGGAAACCACCGACACATGATAAACATTTCTGATTCATTGGAACCTTTGGACTCTCCGTTACATAACCAGCCACCTATAGACTTTCATGCTAAAGAAGCCTCCCTTCTTCTTTACAAATGAGTTTTTAACATTCAATATGTGCCGATGTGACACTGGAATCTTGGTATGAAAGCAACACTCTGCCCCATAACGTTTGTGAAACGTTCATGAAATATAAACGCCCTTTTTCTAATAATAAAAGATGACGTATTGCTGTGCAGTGCATGCTGAAATTACAAGTTTCCTAATTCAGATCAGGAAATATTTAGTCAAAAAACAAAAGAAGTATATAAAATTAGGTATTGAGGAGTGATAACCAGCACTGCCTACTGAAAACAACACTGAAAGTGGTCCTTGGTGGAAAATCCTATCAAGGCACATGCAAACAGAGCATATAACATCTGTCTTCCACTAGAGAGAGCCAGAGAGATGTGCTGTCATAGGTTACAGGCGTCTCGAGCTTGCTTTTCTTCAGTACACACTTATGTGCATCGTCACCTCACACTCCCACAGAAAGCACGGGACAATTTAGAAATAGTTTATTTAATAAGCTGCCTGAATGATGTGCCTATGTGTTTTTATGTTTGGTCCTCATGTTTGGAGCTGGAGTAAAGATGGTGGGTCAATATAAATATGGCACTCATTAATCATTCAGTATCTTTTAAACTTTGATTGGGTGTAAATGTACACACAAACTTTGAGGGTACATAAATTACAGTTGCAGTTAAGTGAACATGGTTATGTTATCATAGGCTTAGGCTAGTTTCCACTCAGTAAATTATCATTTATATGATGTTCTTTACTATAAAAGATTTTCATCTCTCTCTCAAGGTTCTGCATTTTTTAAATGTTTGAAATGTCGGTGTCTTTTGCTTTATTGTAAATGATTGTATGTGACTATGTGAAGTATCTTATTTTTAAATTGAATTTTGGGCCTCCACTACAATCCTCTCCAGCTTGTCCGCCTTAAACGGATAGTTTGTGTAGGGCTGTATGAGATATTTATGCAGTAGATGGCGCACCCACATATTGTAGCCTCATAAAAAAATCACCAAAAAGAAATCATTGTGCCATTATTTAGAATATTTGCCTCCGTCAGGCAGCCCTTTTCTTACTAACTGTAGGCCCCTACACATTAGATCCAGGTCCTGTGAGGGTGCCTTCACTTAATGTGGTCCTGGTCTCTGGAACAAGCTGCCATTTGACTTGAGGTCCATCACAGATGTGTCCACATTCAGGAGCAGGCTAAAAAACGTCTTATTCGTTTTTATATTTTTGTATTTTTAATGTATTGCACACACTGTATTAAATTGTGGATCAGCTGATTGGATTAAAGTTACAGCAGCACAGAAAAAAACTATCTACAAACAGCTGATCTGCAGCATGATGCAGTGCGAGATGTGAGTTGTAGGGTTAATGCCAAAGAAAAAGGCTGTCTGACACAAAGGTACATTTTTCTGCTGCCACCTGTCTGCTTCTCCAAACTGGGGGTGCGCTGACCTCCATCAACTGTAGGTACAGTAATACACTAACTATGTATAAGTACCTCTTACAATCCCACTTCAAAACCAAACAATCCCTTTAACACCCGTCTGAGTGAGTGGGAAACATGTCAGCCTCGGCCCCTCTCTCTCTCTCTCTATGAGGTGTTCTGTTCATACAGTTGGCGTTGGCATTTCCATTAGCGGCGGCACCTTTTTGTCCTGTCAACATGGTCCGTCATCACACGGCCCTGATCTGTTCATGTACTCATCAGACATGTCATTCATGAGGGGGAACCGAACATGGGATCAGGGTTAGCCTTGAGGCTGATGAAGACAGTGTCGGACTCACGTGCAATGCAGCAGTAGCAGGAAAGCCACTGTAGCTGTGCTTGTTACACAGTTATCACGTATTATTTTTGTTCTGCAACCACGGGGTCAGTTTATATATAAATACACTGTGTATATATATGTAAACTGTGTATATATATCCATGATGCTTGGCAAAGTCACAGTATATATTCTGTATTTGCTTGTTCTAACATGACTGTACTAGAGCATCAAAAGGAATGTCCTATATTTGTATATTGTGCATCATTTTATACAAATTTCTCTGTAATCCAGCTTTAACTTTTGGTTTCTTCTGAAACTTTTGGATTTTAGAGTTATAAGAATTTAAGTTCCATTTCTAAAAATTGAACACACTGGTAATCTGATGCACTTATCTTGTTGAACGTGTACTGTTAAACAGCATGTAAATCTGCAAATGTCTGGTCTGGTTTAATGCCCGTGTGGTCCTCAGTACCAACAATGGCACGTTGTCTGTCCATGACATGTAACTACTGTGAGAGTTCGTTTACTTAGTCTCTCGTTCCCTGCAGCCTACCAGCTGCCGTCAATCAAACACAGACATCGATATCACCGTCCAGCTGACTGAGACGGAAAGAAGCATTTCTGACATTTCCCCAAAGACCTTTTATCTTCCTACACACAAAACAAAAACTATTCACAATAATTAAAAACAACACACTGACTTTATTTTTGACTACAAAAATGGATTAGTCAGAAAGTGATACCCAGCTATAGCTCTCCTTTAATTCAAACAACCTCAGTAAAATCTTTGCCCTGCAATATTGCCTGACAGCTGCCTTGGATTGAATGTCAGACAACTTCCTTCAACTTAACGCTGACAAAACAGAAGTCCTCATCATATTCCCCGAGAGTATTTCCCAAAAAATACAGCAGTATAATCGTCCTTTAGCAGCAAACCCTCAGAGTTCTCTTTGACCAACATATGAACTGTGAGTGGCACATAAAGGAAGTGGTCCAATCCTGTTTTTTTCCAACTTACAAACATTGCCAAATCATCTTGGCTATTGTGATTTGGTGTGTGTGTTTGGGCACCAGTTGATCCAAAAGACTTTAATGTCGCGGGTCACACATTACATATGTGGTGGCTAATCTACATTAGTTACCAGTTGAATGTTGAATGTTAAATAAAGCACTACATGGACTGGCCCCACTTTATATTTCTGAATTATTGTGTCTGCTCGTTAGGTAAGTGAAAGCTAGGCTTCAAACCAAACGTGACCGAGCATTTGTTGTTGTGTTTCCCACCCTGCAGAACCGCTTTCCCAAAAACCCAGCAAAACACTCAAAAACTCATACGCTGTAATGTGTTTTTGCTTGCTGTGTAGTCTCTACAGTTTCTTATTTATACTTTCTAAATCAAGTTTACCTTCCTACTTACTTATTAAATGTGATTTTATGTGGACAGCTAAAGAGACATATTTCCCTCTGGAGTTGATACAGACCAAAGACAGAGCTAAAAGAGAGTGAGTATTGGACACGACTCCAAGTGATTGATAATGATGTTTGTAGCTGCTGGATGTGTGAACAGGTAATTGTCTGCCAACAAGTTCATCCTATCAACTTAAAATGTGTTAATTATGTCAGTGTTGTGTTCACAATTTGATTCCACTGCCCATAAGTGGCAAGAAAAAAGTCAGTTGTTGCTGGTGTATGGTTAAATTATAAATTTGTGTCCATTATTACTTGAGAGATGTCTCAGATGTTCCTCATTACATTTTTATAGGCTATGGGAGTAGCTTGGTAAATTGACTTTAACATGTAAAACCAGTGGGGTTCCCCTTTAAATGGACAACATTAAAGTTTGATAGTTGGGTCTTATCTTTTATTTTGATTTTACAGCTTGTGCATTTAACTCTCCTACAATGGTGGCACACTTCTCTGTTCTGTATGTTACACTCTCTCAGGAAGAGATATGATTTGTTGGCGAAGCGGAGTGGAGTATCTGACCTTTCATAAATCTCATCATTGTTATTCTGACTTATTTACGAGTGTGAGATGAAAGCGTACCAGCTTGCCACCAGCAGCAGGGATGTAGGCGGGGTGTGTGAGCGGGTATTTCACATTGTTTAACTTACTTTACCCTTTGTCCTTCAGCGGGCACATGAAGGACACTCTAATGCTCCATACTCACAGTTTCACAGTTATAAACTCTCAGAGAGCATGGCTTACAATTCCAAAACAAATAAAGGCCTGTAGCCTCTAAAGCCAGCTCGCTGGACTACATCAGCTGCGACACAGGAGGCCTCAGCTGAGAAAACAGAAGTCTGAATAAGGTGTGTTGTGGAAAAAATGCAGGAGAGATAGTAAACAGATGTGATGATTTGTTTGTTCCACAACAAAGCCAAGGTCTAACAGCTTACCTGTACTGAACATGAATTTATGGGATATTAAATATAACTTAATCCCAACCCTGAGCTGTCCTCGGTTGTCTGAGTTCTTGGAAGAAGTCCGAGGTTACAGAGTTTGATTGGTCACTTACTTAGAAGGAGTAGTTTTGGGAGACTGAAGATCAATGTCTTCTTAATATATGTCTGTGCATTAAAGTTGATATAATTGATATTTTTGTTATCAAAAGACAATGTCAAGGCTGCTGTTTTCAGCACAAAAGCACTAAAAACCTACTGTACACTACCCACTCAGCACCAAACAGCAGACAGACACAGATAGCGACTGGCTGGTGAACATCGTGAAGCATTTGGCAGCTCACGAGCCAGATATTTCCCTCCAGAATTGATAGTAACCGAGAATAGAACAAAGCTTCGACCTAGATCAACATATCATCATAAAAGGTGATGATAGCCAAAATCTGATGCCCTTAGGTGGCCCAAGAAAATTACAGTTAAGTTTTTTATGTCTGTGACATTAGTGAGAGTTAGAGGTGTTACTTTCTGAAGATATAGCCAGGCTATCTGCTGGCTGTTATGCTAAGCTAGGCTAACCACGTCCAGACTGTACTTCACACCTGACGTGTTGATCACCCTGACATATTATCACCATAATTACACATTAGGCAAACATGCATCAAAATGATTATTTATTTGGAGCTGTGTTGTCCACATTCACCCTCCTTTTAGAGCTGGTTTGCTCTCCACCAACTCCTCTTTGGCTGCTAGATTTTCTTCATCAGGTGGTCTCTAATTCTGACTTGTCACTGGGCAGGTAGTCCACAGTAAATGTATCAGAGCTTGTTTGCTAAAAAAACAACAACTGCGCGCTGAGTCTTAAAATGGGGGTCGATAAGAGCACTGAAACTGAAGCGTACAGTAAATGTAGCGCTGCAGAGTTGGGTGTTAATTCTCTGATGGTCCTCACCTGGTCACGTTACACGATCATTTGAATCACTGCGTATATATAAAACAAATGATTGAGTGACACTTGAAATTAAATATGTGCAGCGAAGGTGAAAAGTTCATGCATGGCGGGTTCGTGAGTTCGAGTCTGTGTGCAAAACGTGTCTATATCTGACTGAATACATGCTGACCACACGCTGGTGAATAGTTCAGATCATCAGATACTACCTTAGCTACGTATTCACAATGCTGATCTCATCTTTAATGCATGACTCAAGAGTAAATGCCCCCCTTAGAGGCAATTAAATAAGGTGTTGTCTATTTGATCCAGATTCTGGAGTGATTTAGCCTGCAAGTTTGAACCATCAGACGGTGAACACTCTGTACCAGCTCTTGCGGTGTTTGCTCAGATTTCTCCAGCTATCTAGCTAAGCGCTTATACATCCGTCAAAGAGCTTGTTTGTAATTACACGCTCTTATTTTCAGAATTTTCAGATGGTAACTTGTGCCACATGCTATAGTTATACTGTATATAATATCAAAAGAGGATTAGTCAGCAAAGCATAAATTTGTCCAAGAACACGCTGAGCACTTGTGCATGTGTGCAGTGTACGTCTATGATTCTGTGAGGCAGTGCGAGGAAGAAATTTATCAGTTATCTTGTATGTAATTTGAGTTTTCAAAGCAGTAATGCACTCCTAAATATCTCATAAAAGAAAAGTAATGAATGAGGTGGAGGTAAAGAGTGTTTGCATAAACTTTGTCTGTAACTAACCCATGGTCAAATTTCATCAGTTCAAGATTTTCATGAAGCGTTGAGGCTGAATGAATCTGAAATGTCTTTTCTTTTTTTTTTTACCTTAGCAACAAATATTAATAAATAAGTTCCTGTGAGGTTTGGAAACTCTTTAAACAATTTAAATAAAGACCTACATGTGTTTCAGTTTGTAAAGTTTGCACTGTGAAAGCAGGAAAACACTGGAACAGTGTATTCAAATACAGAAAAACTATACTGATGGAAAAAACACAGTACGTATTTAGTAAAGTACTGTTGGATAAAGTGCACATGTTGTATGTTAGATGGTAAATGAACTTTTTATATAGCACCTTTTAGGAATACCGACCACTCAAAGAACTTTTACAACAGGCTGTTGTGCAAGGGGCCAAATGCTCATCAAGAGAGATACAGTGCTTCCTATTCAACAAGCTCACAATGATACTAAGCCCAACCATGCACACACATTCACGTACCGATGTCACAGCCATCTGGAGCATCAGTATCTGGTTCAAGGACGCTTCGACTGGACTGGGGGAGCCAGGAATCGAAACAGCGACCCTCTGATTACTAGATGACCTGCTCTGCCACCTGAGCGCTGTGCAGATGGAAAAAAAAAAGCAAACAACATGGAGACAGATTATGAATTTTTTTAATTTAGATTTTTTTATATAGCGCCAAATCATAGCAGAAGTTCCACATGGAGCAGGTTTAGACTGTACTCTTTATAAGAATATTTACCAAGCAGTGACAGTGGCAAGGAAAAACCCCTTTTTTTTTTTTTTTTTTTTTTTTTTTTTTTTTTTTTTTTTTTTTTTTTTTTTTTTTTTTTTTTTTTTTTTTTTTTTTTTTTTATTTTTTTTTTTTTTTTTTATAAATTTTTTTAAAATTTAAACCCTCTCTCTCCCCCTTTTTCCAATAAAAACTTTTTCTCTAATATTTAAAAAACCATAACGAAAAAAAAATTGCAGAAGCCAGACAGGCATGTGGGAGATAAGGCAATGCTTCAAGACTAAATTCACAATATCAAGCAATAAAATACAAATTCATTCATTTTGATTGCACCTTGCAGTTCATTCATTCATGCTGGTGTCAATCCAAACCGACACTGGGCGAAAGGTGGGATACACCCTCTGGACAATTTAGAGTCCACATGCAAACTCCACAGAAAGGCCAAAACCACAAACTCCCCGGCCAGCTGGCAGGTTCGAACCCCCTCTTGCTATGAGGCAACAGCGCTAACCACCCACCTCTCTTATACAGTATAAGGTAATTCACTGTACCGAGCAGCTGTTGTCTTTTTCCAACAAATATGGAGGAAACTCTGGAAAAGGCATTGGTCACCAACTGGGTTTACCGGTCTGTTACCTCTCCATCATCACTGCACTGTAACCAGGCAGCACGACCATAAATGCGCTGCAGATTTCTAGACATGAGATCATGTCAGTGTACTGTACCACTGATCACCATCACCCTCCACGAATACACCTCAGGTCAAGGCAAACACGGATGCCCTCAATTCTGTCCACTGAGGGCAGTCCCGTCTGCAGCCGACCACCGCGGTTGCAGCTGGCATGCCGGCCTCATTGTGTGCCCACGCAGCTGTGACCTTCTCTGGGATCAAATAGGAATCTGCCTTCCTGATTGAGATTCCAGGTAAGATTTAGTGCGGCCCCCTGGAAATCTGTGTCAAGTGTACAGTGTGTCACCCGTCAGCCTCCAAAGTGTGCGTCTCTTGTTTTCGCAGCTCTCGTGCAGTCAACGCCTGAAAGATTTACACTTAACGTGAAGTCAGTGGCCCCTTAAAAATCGTGATATGATACATCTTTAAAAACTCTGCCGCAACCATTCCAGACGGTTTACTCAGCATATTAGGCTGAAAATACCGCGCAGTAAACGCAGCTCTTAAAATTGACCTCACTGTACGCCACATGTCACTCGGCATGTTTGCTTCATGACTTCCTGTCTGAGAAATCTGGTTACATGACACTGTCATACAACGTATGATTGCAAGATTTGTTTGTTTTATGAGACTTTTCTTTTTATTATCTCACAAATATTTTCAGGTTTTATTTCCTTCGACTTCTTTTCTAGTTATAGTTATGAAAAAAATGATTTTAACAAATAGTTTTCAACTTAATTTACCTTGATCCACATCAATAAACTCAATTTTAATGTAATGTAACAGATCATCATCTTATCTTGAAACAAACACACCTCAAAACAGATCTATCACGTCACCTGATAACTTCATCAAAGGGAAAGTTTGCTCTAGTTTTAGTTCATGCTGTTTTGCCACAGTGGCATGCTGTGGTATTTTACCGTGTGCATAAATGAATAACATGTTTTGTAGGTGTGTGTGGTAAGCAGACATGCTGCTTCTTGAAAGACTCTGGGGGTGTGGAGCAGGTGGTGTTAGTCAGGTCAGCCAGCAGCTGTCTGTTTAACTGTGTTATCATCTGCTGCTTTTAAGTCTGCTCAAGATTATGCCGTTCACAGACACAGACTTCCACACTGTTCACGTCATAAGTTGCTTTTCAGGTCTGAATAATGTCTGGCACCTTATCTCGCAGTGATTTACGAGGCTGTTCATGGAGACATTCTTGTAGCTCCAGCTCACCTTGTACAAGTAAACACTACAATGTCGACTGGAGCAGAATACTTTGAAATATTTCCTGTGACATACATAGAGTGACAATACTCTGTGTTAGATTTCCCGTGCCAAACACTACTATTGTCCCAAGATAATCTAATTGAGTGTGAGCTAAATATACCACAAGTGGAATACAAACATTTGGCCCGGGGCGACACTCCCGCACTGACGTTAATCACTGTTAAACCCTGCAGCAACAGTCACCAGAGCAACCAATTAGCACAGAGAGAGAAGGTAGGGAGGGACAGGAGGGCGACAGAGGAGCGAGGAAGGATTCAGTGTCAGGACCGAAGACTAAAGACTGAGCTCACTAATGAGAAGGTCAGAACAACAACAGATGACGATGATGAGAAATAAAAACAGACGATAATGAGACAATCCCGTGAAAGGCCGGTGCCGAAGAGAAACACGTGTTTGGTGCCAAAATGTTGTTGATTGTTGGTGAATTTTGACACCAGCTACACGAATCAATAAACGGAAAAGAATCATGCGATTCATGAAAATACTTTGTGAAATTTTAAGTTATTCAATGAGCATAAAAATCATCCAAAGTGAGTTTGACTTTTTTAAATAAAATCTTTATGTGTATGCCGATACTGATACCTTTGCTATTCTATTTGCTATTATTTATTGTATGTAAATTTCATATTATATTCAACACACAATAACTGAAGGACGTTTCAAATGAGAGATCCTGTGAATATTTAATCAGAGATGAGTTTTCCTGATATTTTTAGGAACTTTTATACATTAATGTGTCTGTATTTTTGATATATTGTTTTATTTTTAACAATCATACCAACATGTTAGTTGTCTCTTTCATTGTTTCCATTGTTCTTTGAGCTCTTTGGTTGTTTTAACACTTTCCAAATGCAGGAAGAGGATGTTTAACAGAGAGTGAAGGCTCTGTGAATACAGCTTGTGTTGTGTAACCTTCTTCAGAGACATGAATAAAATACAGAGAAACAGGCTTACTGTTAAATGGTAAATGCACTTGTATTTATAGAGCGCCCTTCTGATCCACCGACCACTCAAAGTGCTTTTACAACACTTGCCACATTCACTCATTCACACACATTCACACACTGATGGCAGCGATTGACATGCATTGTGTCAACTGTTCATCAGAAGTGGTACAGCTCTTACTAACCGAAGTGCTCACACCAGTACTTTATACATAAACACACACATTCACACACAACATCACAGCTAACGAGCAATTTAGTGGGATAGTGACCCCACGATTACTACTACTACTACTACTACTACTACTAGTACCCGATGACCTGCTCTACTGCCTGAGCCACATCTGGGTATATATACTGTAGATGCAGTGTTGAACTGAATTTACCGCTAACAGTTTTCAGAAGTGTTCCTGGTTTTTAATGCAAAAAAAGAAGGTCGAAGGTCAACAGGTATTCAGTGTTTTTGGCCTTGTTTCTTACATATAGAGCTATTTCTCTGGGTTCTCTGAATCATTGAATGACATTATGGATTGCAGATTTCTTGCAATTGTACATCAAGAAACATTGTTCTTAAACTGTTGGACTATTTACAGGTTTTCACAAAGTGGTCCCCATCCCTGATTGTGAATGATTGAGCCTTTCAAGGGCATCCCTGTTATTCCAAGTCATGACACTATCACCTGTTACCAGTTAACCTGTTCACCTGTGGGATGATCCAAACAGGTGTTTTTTCAGTCTTTTATTGATCCTTAGAACTTTTTTGGAACATTTTGAAGGCATCAAATTCAGATTGTGAGTGTATAGTTCCGAAAAACAATGAACATTAACATTAAATATCACTGTAGCTCTGTATTCAATTGAATATATACACTCTGATTTTATTTACGTTGTACATAGCGTGCTAACTTTTCTGGAATCAGAAGCTAAAGAGCCAAATATTTCCACCAGGACTTGGTGGAGATGTAAAGAGCTAAAAGGAGAGTGAATATTGGACTTAAATTATCACTCATGTTGCTTCATGTCTGTGTGACGTGTTATTAAACAACTGTTTGTTAACAAGTTTGCTGTATTAAATGATAAAATTATGTCACTGTTGTGTTTACAGCTCGTTTTCACTGCGTCCAACTGGCCGAAACAAAAGTCAGTACTGGTTTAAACAAATAGTAAACAACGTGGAGGATATTTTTAAAAGCCCCAATCTGTATCTTTGCTCTGCTTGTCGTTTCGGCACCCTGCCTCCCCCACGCTGTATCTCTCTCCCTCTCTCAGTCTATCATCCCTCCTCTTGCAGAGACACATGGCGCTCTGGCATGCCACTCATTCCATTATAACAAGCCACATTCCCTGGAACACTTCCTCCGCTCTGTTCCCGCTTGTGGTCCCTCGGTCCCAGAGCAGACACCCCCCTCCCCTGCCCTCCCTCCTCCTCTCTTTCCCTCACCCACCCGCCCCCCCCTGGTGCTTATCCCTGGGCGTCTGTGGCTCCCAGTGCAGAGAGCCACAAGCAGCCAGAGCTTCCCATTGAGCTGTCTCTCCTGATCTGTCTGTCTGTCAGTCACACTGGATCAATTTGCCCTAGCTGCCTGGTCTTTGTAAGGAGGAAGAGAGCATCCAGTACCCGGACCTAAAAACATAAACCAGTGGAGGAAGAGAGAGGAAACCTGGAGAGACGGACTCCATCACACCCATGAGAGACATGGGAGGAAAAGAGAAGAAGGTTTTGGTGATTGCAAATGTGCCCAGCTACCAAGGGTGAGTCTTCTGGGGTTCCACTTTCACTGTGCCGACAGACGTCTTGCATGCATGAAAACTGCTGCAACTCCGTCCCTGATTGGAACGCTGCAGTTAAAGAGTTAAAGACGACTTTGACCTGCCTACAGCGACTATTTGTGTTATCCTTTAGAAACGCAAAGCAATCTTGAACTTGCATAATGACCATGTTTTAAATTCTAACACCTCTTCTCCTGTGGTATCAGGTTCATCCAGTGCAAGGTGCCACTTGTCAAGTTACCCGGCACACTGATTTATTTAGCGTGCATTTATCCCGGGGGTTTGGTTTGAAATAATGTTTGACTAAAGGACTTTTTCTTCTCTTCTATCCAAAACAGGTTGAGTTTAAAGTAAAAAAAAAAACTACTTAAAAACTTTTTAGTATTAAAATGTTGATACTCTTCAAAGAAATGTGTATGTGTATGTGTGTATGTAGATTTATGTGCAACAGCTCAACAAACCGGGCAAACTATCTATTTTTCCTGATAAAAATAAGTAAAAGAATAATTTAACGTACTCTAGGTTGCAGAAACAATCATTTTTCATACATAATTTTTGGTGCAAAGCAGAAAGCAACCCTATCTACTGTGGACTAACATAAGAGCTCTTTGTTCACTGTGAAATGGAAAACATTGAGTGGAAGCTCTACAGTTACACTCTTCTGCAGAGGTTGCTGATTTGTTGTCAGCGTGAAGGACTTGGAGGGCTGTGGGCACTATATATCCGTGCATGCATATCTGTGCAGCTTTTGTGTCTATCTATCTGAGAAGGCTATAAGGAGTTACTGTACTTATATATATGTGCAGCGGCTGTGTGTGTGTGTATATGGCACAGCAGAATTTCAGGGTCGCACAAGTTCGTTATCAATTTGGCCCCCCGGCCTCAGTCCAACTATTTGCATCGGACGCGCCAGAGAGCCGTGGTGATGATACGCTGATCACGGCTTGGCTTTGAAGCTGCTGCGAGCTGGCAGGCTTGGAAGGGGGGGAATGGCGAGTTTAGAAGGAGAAACATAAACCTGTTGATCACTTGATATTTTCATGTCAGCCAGTCAACATGTTTAATTTGATGCCTATTAATTTGAAAAGTGGTGTCCTCCCTCCCTGCCCCCCCACATGAGAATCCTCCCTAATGAAGCAGTGTGAGCTGTGGGCTTTTTTCTGTTGAACACGGTTGCAGTTGAACATTGTGTCCTTTGGCACAGATAATCTGGAGATGTCCACTTGAGGCTTCATGTGTTCTGTATGTGTTCACTGCATTTTTTTGTTTTTGACATTTGATCTTTGCTTCCTTTGCCCGAGTTGAGACCGAAGACAAATTTGGTCGGATGATAACGTTCCGTACTATTCTATTCTCTTCTTCATACGCACACACTCAGAGACACCTCCCACGCATTCCTATGGTTTATAGGCTTTGATGCCTGTTTCCATGCGACTACTAAACCAGCACGACAACAGAGGCCCCCTGAGAGAGAAGAGATAGCACCCTGCGGTGAAGACTGTCCATTCGAGGGCCGCCCCTCCTACTCAGGCCGTCTGGGACTAGACCCCTCTGTCCTGTCCTGATACTTAAAAAAGGCCCCTAATCTGCCCTGTTGCTGTTTCTGTACCGTAACAAACAAACCATAGCAGCGTTAACCCCTGGATTACTTACACACTTTTACATAATGTCCTATATACATGAATGAACGCACACGTGCACGCGACACAAGCAAACATGCATGCAGCAGACTCTGTGTCTCCCCTCGCCACTTCATGTTATCTTAGCTGAGAGCGGCCGCTCTGTCTGTTTACCTAGCAGCGGATACACAAAGAAGAAGCTGGAGATGATTTCTAGATTTTCGTTACATGAGAGAAGAATTAGCTCCCCCTGAATCGCTGTGCAATATTTAAGCTTGGCTTGTTATTCTACACCAGGTCAGATAAAGGCTGAGAGACCTGCTGCTGTGTCAGATAAAAATAAATAGTTTGTAGCATTTCAAATGTGGGGATACGCTGCCACTTTGAATGCAAACATCTTGGGTCATTTCATGTTAATTATATTCATGTATTCTTTAACTCTGATGTGTAAATATCCCACAAAAACAAAACAAAAACAAACGTGACCTTCCTGTTCATCAAATAAAATGACTTTTAAACAGCTGAAACAGTTTTTAAGTTTTAAACAAAACTTATGGTTGACTCATATTTTTAGGGTGAAGACCATCAGATATATATAGCTTAGCTCAAAATGGATAACCTTTGTCAAAGGTTAAGGATAATAAACCTCATAACAACCCCCAAACTCTCTTATTATTGACATGTTTTGCCTTGTAAGCTTCAAAGATAGTTACCGACACAAACGATGTGGATTTTTTTTTTTAGAGCTAGGTAAGAGTGGAAAGCATGCTCTCGCTGTGAACAGCTGGTGACAATCAAGAAATAGAGCAATTGCGTAAGATAACTGCTCATTAAACCACATTTTCCATTTTGACAAGATACAATGTGTAAATATGCGTAGACAGAAGGCAAGGCTAGTGTTATTGTAGTGCTAAGTGTGAGAAACAGACCCATATTTAGTATTTCACAAATGTAGCTAAATAGTTTTATGTATCTCTCATACATTTTATTATGTCCACAGTGTTATGTACACATAGTGAAAAAAGACAAGATTCCCGCCTGATTAGTCTCATTATGTCCTGTAGAATATGTTTTTTTATGAGTTATGGTGACAAAGGGACAGTTAGCCTACATCAGTTAACCTGATGAGTAGCAGTTTATTTTCACCGTAACAGTTTTTTTTATTACACCCTTTGTGATCCCAGCAGCTTTTTGTGTCTTTCACAAGGCATAAAGAAGCATGACAGTGAGCAGCGCTGAATTGTCACCTGTTGCTACCGTCTTTCATGGTGTCTCTGTTTTTAACCCTCTCCATTGTCCCCAGCTTGTACCTTGTACAATTAGCCTGTTACAATAAACCCACAGCTATGTACAGACTCTGATACAGCATTTGGCCGCAGTCCTGAACACGTAGGAATAATTTTACAATACCAAACACATCCTGACGGTGTCCCCTCCAATTAGCATTATTGTCATAATCAGCACTTATCGTTCATATGATTTTTCTTATTCTTTTAACCCCCACAGACGTCCAGTATAAATAGATTTTGGGATGCCTGCGGGCAGGTTTTTAACAGCTCTCATCACTTTGCTCTTGTGTCACATTTGGCATTTTAGGGGGGATCTGAACGACGCAAACCCATCTAAACATACACTCGTGGACTCACACAGTCCTCGGGGCCTTCATGATTCATTGCTACTTTAAGAGGCATGAGACACATGCGGTTCTTCCTATCAGTTACATGGAAGGATTATGATGGAGAAGACAGATAGGAACCCCCTTGCCGTTTTATAGGGAGGGATTACCAAAGGCCGCCAAGCAAAGTAAACATACACAAACTACAGCATTGCTCGGACAGTGACACACCGGCTACCAGCGCGCATGCACACGTAAAACACAGCCACATACCATGCAAAATACCCTTATGTAACGGGTGGTTAAAGCAACAACTGCAACAAGTCAAGGTGGCCACAATGGAAATCCATCTATTTAACTTTAATTCCTGTCTGCCAGGCAACACAACCCCTGCCTTCTAACAGTTTTTCACCAACGGAGGCTTTCCATTTCTGCTGCTAGCGTGCCCCTTGAACCCTCGCCCTGTACTACAGGGGCACCCAAAATAAAGCCCTTTAAAGTGAGTGACCCGGGGTCACCCAGCCACCCCGTTGCATCAGGGCTCTCCAGACCTGTGAACCAGCTCAGCTCCAGATGACACCGTCAAAACAGGCATGAGAGTTCTTGAAAGGACCTCTTCAAGACCCCAAATTTAAAGACATGGGCTGGGTGGTGGTCAGGTCAGACAACTGTTGTGTCTCACAGTGAGTGGTGGAAGAAGTGCTCAGCTCAAGTAAAAGTAGCAGTACATGAATGTAAAAATACTTCAAATAAAACACCTGTTTTCCTTAGAAAACTTCACATGTATTACCAGTAAAATGCACTGAAGTAGCATAGTCATCATGAAGAATGTAATGAAGTAAATGTGAAGTGAAGTAAATTAGCCTATAGTAGCCTATGAAGACTTCTGAACCATAAATATTAAAATAAAGTACCTGAAACTTGTGACGCAGCATACTTTGTATCTCTGTTTGTAGTTGCCTAACATACCTTTAAAACCTTTAAATAGTCCTTCTTCACAGCAGCCATATGGACATGAAATAGTCGGGTAAACACAGGTGTTACCAATGATACTAAGGTTCAGTTCCATTTACGTCAAACTGAGTCAGGGTGCCGCTGTGATGCATGCTGGCTCACTGGAAAGGCTGCTGCAATAAATGGAACTGAACCTTAATTAGTATCATTGGAAACACCTGAGTTGACCCTACGATGTCGTGTCATGTCAGGCTGTGAAAAAGGTCTACCAATGCACTTAATGCTATTTTAGATTGGATAATGGCATTGGCAAATGTTCATGGTAGACATTCTCCAAAGTCCAGTTTGGTACCTTTTAACTAACAACATAAATGAATGACTTGTGTAAATGTATCTGCACAGTTGGTGCATCTGCAGCCTAAACCCGTTCCCTCATGCCCACAGGAAACTAAATAAATACAAGTAAAAGTAAAAAAACAATTAATATAATTTGAAACTGTGACAACTGTGAATTAATCACCCAATGTAAACAGGCCAACATAAGGAACAGTGACAGGTGCCTCCAGGCCACTCTTTCAGTTTTAGCACTGGAGTTGAAATCCTACCCTGAGAAAGCCTCTGATGCTGAAGAACAGCCCTGGCTGTGAGATACGGTCTGCATTAGGGGCTCATGCACCATGTTGAAACTACAGCCCCTCTCTGACCTCTGTAATTGTCAAGCAAAGGCAGGACATTTACACTCCGGAGGTATAAATATCCCGAGTGATCTTCCATGACTCCCCCAAAGGCTCAACAGGTAGAGCGCAGCAGAAAGCCAGCTGTCACCAGCAGGCGTCAGGCCGGATTTCTCCAGCACATCATCAGTCATCCCATTTGGATCTGAGATACTGCTGCTACTGCTGGACGACTGGACCAAAGCATATGGAGAGCACTGCTATTTTAACAGTGTAGACAAGAGTTGGGCAATACATTTTGCTTTACGGCTTACAGTAAAGCAGAAATCCTTTTAACTTAACGGGTTGCATTAGGCAAATAAAGAGCACCGTACAGAGTCAACGCATTAACCAAAAACAGACATTTGCTTCCCTCGTCAGTTTGTTTTTAGGTTTATATAGATCTTTATTTATATCTATATACCTTTCATCAGAGGATTATTGATTTCTTTTTTAAATGATTGATTATTTTACTGATCAGCTTCTCTATTAATGTCTATTACCTCATCTATAAAGAAAATAGTTTAAGGTGGTATAAGACGTTCTAAAAAGTCCAATCAATAGTTCAAACACAGAGACATTAAGTGTGCTATTATAAGATAAAGACAAGTTACAGCTCTAATTTAAAAATAAAAAAGAAGTTTCAGCAAGACCGCAACATTTTCATTCAATATGTTATGTCCACAAATGAATCAGCTAATTGTTTAGTCTAAGAAATGTTGGAAAAAAGCCCAAGGTACAAAATGATGCCTTCAGATTGTTTGTTTTGCCTGATCAACCAGAGAAATAATCAGAATTTCCACATCTAAGAAGCTGTAAGCAGTAACTTCTTTAAAATGTTTTAATAAATGTTTTGTGTCATAAAAGACAAATTTATGTTCTATTGATCCAATCCAATCCAATCCAATTTTATTTATATAGCACAATTTAAACAAACACAAGGTTTTCCAAAGTGCTGCACAGCAAGATAAAAATAAAATTGTATGATGATGAACTAATTGCTTTGACTCATCATTTCAGGACTACATGTTATCCATGACACTGTTGTGTTGAAGGATTCATAGTAAATGTAATGATGTTGTCATTTCAGGTCAGACAAGAACACTCTGTGTAACGAGTCTGTTTCTGGCAAGAAGAATGGAAAACTCCAATCATCTGCCGTACCACCGCCAATACCCATGTCCCCCATCGTTGAAAAGATGGAGGGGCTGAAGGCCATACGCAACCGCAGCAACAGCCTTCGTCTGGGCCGACTGGCCTTCTACCGGCACCTGGAGAAGGTGGAGACGATGCGCTGCTTCTGGGAGCTCAAACATGTGGAGCTGGAGGGAGGAAACCAGCAGGTAACAATCAATCTACAAACAGATTTCTGTTACTTTCTACTTCCTTTTAACCTTCTTGCCCTAAGTTTTTGCTCAGCCTGCCATGACTTGGGTATTTGGCTCAATTAATGAGCTGAATTAAACGCAGGGCTACTTTTTTTAGGACTATCATCAGCCGGTATTTATGGGAGTGAGATTAAATGAGATTGACTGTGTTTTTGCAACAGTGTTGTGCCCCCTGATGGTAATATGTGTAACATGTGTTCAAACCTAAACCACAATCTGCAGTCTGTGCAGAAAGGGGGAAGAAGAGAACTGAAATAACCAACTAGTCCAGTTCTTGGTACCCGTTGGCAGGCACAACATGCTCAGACAGGTGGAATACTGAACAACAAGTCCACTAGGGGGAGCTGCAGATCTTTGAGTGTTTTTTTTATTGTCTGTTTGAACCTCCTCAACTCGCAGACTGTCACTCACACACTCAAACATGTTTACGTAGTGAAGGGGACATCAAAGAAACTTGACTTTATTTCCTTATATCAGGTTTACACTAACCACAGACCCAAATATCAACTTGTTTCCAATTTGGTGACTCAGCCTTTGACCCCAATTGGACAAGCTGCCACCAATCAACTGCTCTTTAGTTGGAAATGTGTCCCCAAATGTAGCCTAAGTCAGAACACACACACACACACACACACACACACACTGTAAACCACAGACAGAGTAATGAATGCTCGGCGTCTGGTCAATGCACACAGATCCAGTTGCCACGAGATGGCGGCACTGGGCCAGTTTGAGTTACCAGATTTAGAAGATGAATACAGAGGTCTTGCACTCTGAGATGAGTTAATGTCAATGTCAGTTACCATCAAGTGAAGATGTTAGAAGCCAGTTTACTAGATATTCATTTGGCCTCAGCAACTTGACAAGAGTTAAGCATGATGAAACAAGTGGAAACATTCCAGAAAACGACACTGCGGCCAGAAGGTCTGCTCAAATCAACAATATAGTTATATTATACCCATAATGAGGTAATTTTAAAGAAAATATAGTTATTTAGAAGGGACCAAAGACAATATGTTCAATTCCATAAATACAGCATGAAATTAAGAGGTCATTATCATTATCATGACTTTTAACTGCCATGAGAATCTCTGCAGAGGGTCCATCAGCTGTTTGATCTCAGTGCTAATGTTTGCCTCATCGCACAAAGTGTTTGCCTTGTGAGCATTTCTACATAATTTTGGGAATTTAGCTTATTTATTTTTTGTCTTGTCCAACTATAAATCAGTGGCGCTTTTCATGTGACCACCAGGCTGCGCTCAGGGAGCTGTTAGGCTTACATAGGAGGCACCATATGTAATTTAAGATCCTCAGCCAATCATAGCACCCCTCGCTCCAGTGAACAACTCTCTCCTCTTCCTCTCTACCTCAGCTTCCTTCTATCCCCGACTCTACGCTCTTCATAGTTTAACGACTACAAACTTCCACGTTGTTATCAGAAACATGCAGAACAGTCAACAGATCCATCAGCTTCATTAACTGTCACTCCAGTCTGCAGAGGTTCTCCTCAGATTCCCACTGGGGGAATATTTACCCCTCCTAGGGGTCCTGCTCTGCAACCCCTTTGACCCTTGAACCCCCCCAGCTGTTGCTGCTTGTTAAATTAAGCTTGCTTTGGCCTGCTGCGCTCTAAAAAAAGTCGATCATGTTAAAAAACTTCTTGTCTTTTGTATTAAATATGTATGATTTAGTAGAATTAGGCTGTTTTGTGGCAAATTTCTGTTGCCACTTATATATTTTGACATATTTCTGATATAAATCACATAAAAGAACACAAAAAAATGTCTCATCCTCTCTTAAAGAAAGGTTAAAAGACCTTCATACTGTAAACCGACATGCTTAGCAGGGCATGGGGAGAGATCTGATCTGCTTGGCTGCAGTGGTCACATTTCACTATTCGGTATAAATCATCATCTCCATTCAGACAGATAGCTGTCACACACAGAGAGGCACTTAGAGTCCAAAAAGGAAACTGTGCAGTCCTCTGCTGACAGCACAGAGTGGACGTGTACATCTCTGTCTATAGGTGTGTGCTGAATATAAGAGGGTGAGCGTGTTTTTGTGTTTTAATTTATCAGAATTTTTCTATTTAGTTATCTCTTTCTTCTTTTTATGCGTTTACACCCAAATGCCCTCCTTTCTCTGTCTCGTTTCTGCAGTGTGGACTGTGAAGTTCACGGAAAAACACAACTACTTCAACCCTTGTCTTGATTTTTCACCAGAGCTGCATGTGGCTCCAGAAAAGATAAACTTAGCAGCACACAGATGCTGGTGTTTGTTTACACGTGCGCGTGACTGTCAACTTGTTTGCCAGTGTTTGCATCTGCAGTGATGCATGCACTCTGTTTGTGGGCTATAGAGTAGGCAAAGCGACTGCCTGACAGATATAGTTAGGAGTATGCATTCATGCATGCATGAAGTGCTGTGTCCGAAGTTAAAGGATACCGCAGGGGTCTCACTAACATACCAGTAGCACCCGCGGGCATCTGATTCTGCGTACAGCAACGACACCCTGAACCCAACACCACCTGTCCCATTCTCGTCTCAGAGACAGCATGTTCTCTCCTTTTAGGTCCTGGGTGGGAGGGAGGCAGGGAAGAAGCCGGGTGGAGGGTGAATGGTTGGCTGGGTGGGCAGGTGACTTGACAGCACAGACCTCCTGTTCTTGTCCGAGTCTGTGGTGAGCAAGACATTGAGCATTCAATGCACAGCTACAGAAGCCCGACTATTACATAGTCAACGCCCGCTGTCTCGCCCCATGTCAACAAGTTGTTGCCCACCACCTGAGACTCTTTCGCCACAGGAGGCAGAGAGGCTGAGATAAGACAGACAGGCTGTGCAGGCGGACAACAGGGACAGGAAAAAGGAAACACGTCTATCATGGAGGACTTTCTCAGGGATAAAGATATTTGGATATTGGGGAGTGTGTGTCTGGTGGCCACATTCCTATGGCGACGGTGGTGGAAATTATTCTCCATTAAGAAGACAGGAAAGACCACATCACCTGCGGACACACAGGTAACACTGCAAGAGAGGAATGTGGATCCATGCACCTGTGCTGCATGTGAACAGGTGATTTTAGGAACATGCCAGAAGTTCTTTGAGTCTGAATGAGTTGCAGAATGGTTGAATATTAAGTAATCCACAAATCTTTGTCCACTGTGCTCAGCTGTCACGCTGTGGATTATGGCTGACAAGCTGCCGGCCTCCATGAACCGGAAGTAATGGATGTTATCATGTTAACACCCGTACTAACACTGTCTTAATGCCAAGGTGATGCAAGTTAGTTTATTTTCTTATCACTTTGACAGCTGTTGTTTGTGTTTGTTGGCTTCACTAAGGAGATTATGTTTTCCTCGTTCTTTGTCTGTGAGGTGATCTCTCATGTCATCAGATCAGAATGAGATTTATTAGAAAGTTAAACCACAGATCGAGGAACAAGTGACGAGGTTTTTGTGGGTCTGGATTGAGGAATCTAAAGGATTTCTTAACAATAAGTATGGACATTTTTGAACATTTTTACACATTTTTCTTGAAATATTACACTTGAAGGCACAGTGTGTAAGATTTGGGGACTTTATTTTCAGAATAAGGCAAATATGGAATATAATATTCAAAACTATGTTTTCATGCATGTATGATCACCTTTAAAAAAAAAATCTTTTTGTTTTGTTACTTTAAAATTCTCCTTTTATATCTGTAGTGGGAGCAGGTCCTCTTTCATGGAGGCCATATTTAAACACTGTGTTTCTACAGTAGCCCAGAACAGAAAAACTAAACAGTGACTCTAAACAGGGTCCTTAAAGGGTTGTTTCTCCTTTACACTAGGAAGGTGAGAGTGATGTGAGGAGATTGCAATGCAGCGATTAGTCCAGTAGATGCAACTAAATTCTTCACACTGGACCTTTAAAGAATTGGTGGTTGTCTGCTATGATGTGTATTTTGATGCAGATTTGTATCATGAGCACACTCGACACAAACGTGTCAATGTGTTTTTGCAGCATGATTTTACACTGCAATGTTTTTCACTTATAATTACTAATGAAACACATAAAAAACACTGGAAAATATTTCAATTAATAAAAAATAAACCAATTTAGAGCACCAGCAGAATTGGAATTTGTATGCATTATCTGACTACTTCCTAAATCATAATATAAATTATTATTTTTGAGTATTTACGCCTACAAAGCTCTGAATGTTGCATCTATGTGGCTTCATCATTATCATATCTTTGACTCTGGAAAGCAGAGCTGGTGTTATCTGTGGAAGGGTGTCTGCTTTCAGCCTGAGAAGAAGAGTTATATTTCTGGTGGTATGAACAGACTTGTTTCATAACCGGTCTTCCTCGAGACAAAGTACTCTATTGTTGACTGATCATGTCTGAGTACAGAGTACTGGCAGTAAAAGTAATGAGCCGAGGTATGACTGGCATCTGTGACATTTCTGCTATTGTGCAGCTGAGGTGTAATCAACAGGTTGCTTTGACAAAACAACGTGACAACAATAGTCCTTGGCAGGTGAATCAATGCTTCGTCAGTCAGTGGAAAACATAACGTCACCTTACATGCGTCACAAACTTGTCACCAGCTGTGACATCTAAATTCTGTCCAACAGCACTTAACTCCACCACTCCATCCAGACGGGCCTGTGCCCTCTACGCTACGCATACCGTGTCCGGTTTAAACCAGTTTATTATGTTAACATAATCCAGCTGGAAGCAAATGTAATTGACTCCTCATAAAGTGTGAGAGCTGTGGTGCTTTGAGCTGTTAAAGCCTGTCAGTGTCAGCTCAATATTTTTATTAGTCTCAGTCTTCTTGTCTCTGCTGACAGTGGGCTTATTGCAGCTAGATTTATAACTCTGTTTAACATTTCTGCTACTGTGGACAGTTTAGGTCTAATGAGCCAAAATGTCAGCACTGGTTTGAAAGCATCATTATGTAACTTTTAAGGCACACACCAAGAACTATTTCACAGATTTTGGTGAACTGTTTTCTGGTTTTCCTCTCTGCATAGGCTTGCTGTGATTTACAGAGTTTCCTTATGGATAGGAAACTGTTGTAGACTGTAGCTGCTGTTAGCTAGTTAGCTCTTACCTGTGCTGCCTGGACTGGTTGCTCAGAGCATTAGGGGGACTGTTGGTGTTGATATGGGTAGGACAAGTTTTGGACTGCTGCGGGAGAGCCGTGGTGGGCCAGCGGGGAATGTAACCGTGATCAGCAACCTCCGCAGACATGGCAGAGGCGAAGAGACTGAAGAGGACTTTGATGGAGGAAGCTAAGATGAGAAAAAGAGAGAGTCACAAAGTGACAGACTGCTGGACAAGAGTAAATCTGGGACGTTGGCGAGAGCTTTGTGAAATAAAAAAGGCTGAAAGACAGACGCCGAGCTGGGCTGACTGCTGTTGGACTGGTACGTATTTAGCTGGCTGCTATGTCTTGAGTTGTTGCACCTGCTTGATGTTTGGCTGTTAGCTAAGTTGACGACTTAGTAGTTTTTATATTTACGGGTGTATCCATGTTTACGATAGTAGTAAGTGGACTGCACGATAGCAGCAAAAAAAAATCGTACATAATGTTCCTTCAAAATGAATAAAATTAAGATTTTCAAAATTAAGTTTGAACTTTAAATTAATGATTTTTGAAACTTGGGGGCACTGAGATCTGTCCAAGGTGCTGAAACAACGCTGTTCCTCAGCTGACTTCTTTAACTTTCCTTACTTTAAACTCTGTTTCTTCAACCACATCGTGTTCAGTGTTCAGTGTTCAGTGCACTAACCTGAATGCATGTGCAGATTCTACAGTTGAACTGGGAGATGAACTTTCTTCAACTCCAGGTTGACACAAAAAGAGACAGCCTGCATCATACAAATGACTTTTGTAAGGTGGCTTGTACAGAGTAAACTGTAGCTTGTGCTAATGCGTATAAGCATGGCTAATGCGAGAAGGGCTTCTCCTGCCTCAGATTCTCACACTTACATAGCTCAGACGAAATTAGCACACAAGCAAAACAGAAGTGAAAGATTGGCGACCTTAAAAACACAAAGAAGGACATTTAGGACTGAATGTGTTTGTCTAAAGTCTGTTTTATGGATCCTACTTCAAGGTATCTTGAGTCCTTAATTGAGACCTTAATTGAGTGTTAAGTATAGCTAAAAACTGGATATTTGGGCAGTAAGGAGGAGGACACCCTATGTTTTTTACTAAAAACATAAAGTCTGGAGTCTCTTGGTTTGCCAAGAGTTTTTTGATGCCTCAGATGTGCACAAAAAATGCAGAAAAAGCAGAGCTTCTGCTTATCACATTAATGTGCAATTAAAGCATAAAGATCTTAAAAAACTATTCATATAAGCAAACAAAGAGATTCCAGTAATGCTGTTAATATACTCAGGACATAGCCATATTTTGCCCACTGTTACTGATGTAGATATTTGTACATTTACACACAAATTTATTTACACACTACGTACTGGTCCATGATGAAATGACCCCTGAAGGTACCACAACATAAATAACTTGTAATTTTATTGACATAAATTATTAAATACATATTTGTTTGGTAGAATTTGATCAAAACTGAGGGAGAAAACATTAAAGTCAAGTCTTTAAAGAAGATTCAGTGCTGATGAGATTGTTAACAGACGCAGCTTACACCTCAGAATAGGACAGTTCAGATCAATAATTCAGTTAAACAGTGTCAGTATGTATCTTACATTGATCAGGGACACGCAGACTATGTTCTGTCTTCTGTCTCTGGTATGAGGACTCTGGAGGAATGTGCTGTTTTCGCCTGGACTCATCTGGCCTCTCGGTCGGTGTCCACTTTCAGCCGTTTGCATAACTCATTACAAGCACAGTGCTGATACATGGTGGTCGGGCCTAATACACACACACACACACACACACACATATGCCAGCACACACACACACACACACACACACACACACACACACACACACACACACACAACACACATGCCAACACACATGCCAACACACACACACACACACACACACACACACACACACATGCCAACACACATGCCAACACACAGACACACACACACACACTCATTACACACCAGCACAAGCGCTTGCCAGCCGTTGCTCTGAGTCACTTTGTGTGGTGCGTTGCACAAGTTCATCAAGTGAGATGATTTATTACGCTGTGGTCGAGGCTGGGACCAAACACAGTGCGCACTGACACGTAGAGACGAGTAGATAGTTCAGTTTTATTTATTAGGTTTCATTTTCTATCAATGTAAAAACCCAAAGCTTGATTTAGAGTGTTTCTCTTTCTCTCTGTTGAAACTGTGATTATATGCCCTACAGCATGTGTGCCATGCTGACTTTGCCTTGATGCTAATATTACAGGAAAGTTATGTGAATACGCAACTTCACTAACTATCCTCGACTAGACATGACAGTTTGATGCAGCGGGGCAATAAAAAAAACATCCAAAAACCACAATAACAGAAGGGGACAACTAGCTAAATGCAAACATGAGTGAGGATCATGTGTTATTGTGGTGGAAGGCAGCAGCAGGAAGCATTGTAATACATATATCCAAAAATAACCTTCTGAAATGAATCCAGACTGTGTGCAAATGCAAATAAGTAGACGCAGCAGCCATATGAGCAGGGCTGTGTCTAAAATCATATCCTACTTGCTTCTTAGAACAGGGGTCTTCAACCAGGGGTCCATGACCCCTAGGAGGTCTGCAGAGGTACTGCAGGGGGTCCGCCAATTTTTGTCATAATAATTGACTATTTTCACCAAAATAATGGTGAATGTGAGGGTGCAGATAATTGAGAAACTACAAACAGCGGAGGCATTTCCACTTCATTTGGATGAATCAGTGGACAGCTCTTTAAGGCGTTTAATAACTAATAAGAATTATGCATGAACTTTTTTATCAGTCATAAACTCATATAGGTTAATAACCCAGTATATCAATATGTTAATGAGGTGAATTAAAAGTTGAATAAAGTAAATATAAAAGTTATTATAGGCCAGGCTAAAAATGTGAAACATTTTAAAAAATGAGTTAGATGTGGGGGTCCCTGCTCTGTTTGTCTCTCGTCCAAGGGGTCCTCGGGCTGAAAAAGGTCTAGAACATCAGCTATATTTATTTTTCATCATATTATTATGATATGAACTATTTAGTTCCCTCATAAAATCTCACAATTAAATGAAAAATGAAGAGTCCACAGCAGTACTACCTTAAATGCATTTTTAAGGTGTAATAAATGTAATTTCACTACGAAGTACTAACTATAATATTTTACAACAATAACTTTATAGTTCAGTTTAATAGTAGTAGTATTATTTGTTCATTGGAGAAGGGAGTGATATCAGCAGACAGTAGGATAAATAACCAGAAGACGCCATGACATGGCTTGCAAGCTGAAGAGCAGTAAAACTATACTGGATGTATAATTATAGTATAATTATTATAGCAATAGTAGTAAATGAAAAACACATAAATCTGAACTGTAATGAGCTGTTTTTGTTGTCAAAGTGCTGTCACGCTCTACCAAACTTAAAGTTGGATTTGTGAAGCAGCCAGATAAATATCTTAAATTATTAGTCCAGTATGTATACACTCAAAAACAAAAGTTTAGGCCACTTGTGCATTTCCATCCGTTTGAATTACATAGTTTTAATATAAATTAATTAACAAACTTACTGTGAAGCAAGTAATAAGATTTATGTAATAGTACTAATAAACTCAAAATGACTGCATTCATTTTCTCTGTTGGGTTTGGGCAAACAAATTGTCTTTATTAATGTTGAATGCATAAACCTGACTGCTACTACACTACTGTGTAGTGGAAGCACATTGAGTTTATTAGTTACATAAATCTTATTACTTGCTTCACATTAATTCATATTAAACCTATGTCATTCAAATGGATGAAAAATTTCTATGGCCTTTTTGGCCCCAAAGATTTTTGTAGTGTAGGTTTGGTCATTTGCATTTGTTTAAAGTTAAACGTCTTCAAAAGTATAACCAATGTTTGCACTTAATAGCTGCTGAAACAGTGATTAAACAATGTTACCCTCATTTATCAGTTTGTATGCACCAACCACTGAAGGTACCAACTGCAATTTGATTTATTTGTTTGTTTGTGATGCAGACGAGTAGCAAGCATAACATAACACCTCAATAACACCTCAGTCAGCATATTCAAATCACTATTTTTAGATTATTTCTGGTGCTTTTAATGCCTTTATTTGATAGGTAGGTGCATCTTAAGATAGACAGGCAGGCAGGTGGGGGGGGGACGCGGGCGATGGGGTTTTGCTGACATGCAGCAAAGGGTCACGGGTTCGAATTTAACCCCAGGCTGCTCCAGTCTTGTTACATGGCGCATGCTCTGCAAGGTAAGCTACTGGGCAGCCTGTCAGATCTTTTTTGAACAGGCCTGTCAGGTGCACACAATGATAGAAACAGAGCACATAGAACAGATCTCAAGCCTACAGTAGACTAAGAGATAAAGATACTGTATGTATATATTGTATAATATTTTCTATAAAGTTGAATTAGTACTCTAAAAACAGTTTGTAATCTCTGCAGCTGTGCTTGAATAGAAGTTTTATAACATTCCAGATTAGCACAGGTTCGCGTGGATGTCTTTAGATCTCCATGCTAACTCAGAGAGTTTGCAGAGGAGCAGTGCAGCAGCAGCAGCAGCTACAACCAGTGTGGAGAGCAGAGTGAGTTAGATTAGACCGCCTTTTTTCAAAGGGTGCGTTGGATATGTGTTGCAGCAGCAGCAGTAACGCCAGCAGTAACGCCAGCAGTAATTAGAAGTGTTAATTTCCTGAAAATCTATTAAAGTATTCATTATAGAGAGCTGCAGGGTGAGTGAGAGCAGGTTGAAATTAAGATGAATTGAAATTAAGGCCAGCATGAAGTCACAGCTGGCAATAAAACTGATATTTGATTGCAGGTGGTGTTTATGATCTGTCACCATGTACAGCAGATCTTACACAGCAAACATTGACTACTTGGATTTGTGTGGATGTGTCTGTGCGTAGGAGGTTAGTAGGTCAGTTTTCAAGGTAACCAAAGACCAGCTGGGTGTGACCCGCCGTGCTGTCCTCAGGTAGTCTTCAGCAGGTTTTGTGGTCAGAGGAGGACTCATGGGTCTCTGGTCCTCTTCTGCTATCTAGTGGTAGCAAGACAAAAGTGCACCTTCCTTACAATTAAAACAACAAACATAATAATTATAATAATAATAATTTGCATGTTTTACATCATTTACTCCAACTCATATACACTTTACATGAATTTACATGAATTTGTTGCACAGTGTAGTCTGATATCACAAAATGTTTGTGAAGATTTCAAACACTAAACTGCATCACAAGAAAGCATCCATGTGACATATCATGAAATAACAGCACAGAAAGATAAAGTTATAAAGTCATTTTTTTATAGAAGAGTAATTACACTACATAATGCAGAGTTTATTTACGTGTTAACACAATAGACAGTAAGAGTCTGTTTTGCACACATTCATCCTTTTGCCTCCCTTCATCCACAGAGGTCAGACTGAAAGGTCAAAGTCAGTCCTGAACGGGAACTTGTTTTTTAGTTCAGTGGTTCACAACTTTTTCTTTAAGGGACCTCTTTTCTATCATTGAGTAAACGTCAGACAACTCATGACTCAGTGACTTATTTTATGTATATTTCACATTATAATCAGCAGATGCAACAACTGATAAACTAAATTCACCTAAATATTGAACACAGTAACTGCAATTTTCTGTCTGTATTTGTATTTTATCTGTAATTTTTAATTGTTAATAATCACTCACTCCCACTAGGTGTCGCCAACGCCTCGTGGTAGGTTGCAGGGTTGATAAAGAGAGAATTGTATCTGTGCAAAATTCAGCCAAATCACTTATTTTACACGAACTTCCTGCAGTTATTGTGTTTGCTATTTAGGTTAATTGTAAAGTACTGTACTGTTGTAATGCACAGAATATAATATATAATATACAGAAAATATGACACTTAGTCAAAGGTCGTCGGTTTACTCAATGATAGAAAAGGAAAATGTTTCAGAACCACTGCTCTACTTCAAGGACTGTCTTTGAACACCAGAGTATTGAAGTCATGCATATCAATTAATTTTTATTTTTTTTAATTTTACATCAAATTATTTTTTATCAAGTTGCAAGTTTATACCACCAGCTTGTGCTGACCCTGTGACACTAAGACGGAGTGAGACATGAGATCCTCTGTTTGAATTCTCCTCTAAGCTCTGCTGGTTTTTGTGCACATGTGTTTCTGTGTGTGTGTGTGTGTGTGTGTGTGTTTTGGGACGGCGGGATTGACAAGTCATTCCACGAGGTCAGAGGTCACCATTTATCCCGAATCCTCTTTCAAACGCTGTCACGCCCTTCATGTTATATAACGCTGACAGTGAGCAGGAAACTCAAGATAACTGAGGGAAGTTTGCATGCGTGTCTTTGGGAGTCTGTGCACATACTTGTAGCTTATGTAACATATTTACAGGCCATATAGGCCTCCCGACCACAAACACACATACACAGACCCTGCTGACGTCACGCAACACCTCTATTCCATGAAAGGAATTTATTAATGTCTATCCGAGGTCATAGAGAGCTGAACGAATGTTATCACAGCAGCTGAACTGTGAAAGTACAGACTGTCACCAGCGTGTGGTGACACCGGTAGGTTTGTCAGATAGAAAAGCAGCAGGTGGAGCTACAGAGATAATGTGTAACCTTCTTTCCGTTGTCGTATACTCGCCAGACATCTGTCCTCTAACAACGGTGGAAAAAGCAATAAGGAATCACACGCCATAAAACCAGAAATTTGACATAAACTCTTCGGCCCTGCGAAACCCTCTCAGTGATTCCATCAATAACGTTTCATGTTGCAATATGAAGCACCCACATAACTTTATTTGAATTCTAGTCGTGACGCAGAGGTTTCCAAAGATATCAGATCTGTCGGGGTGATTTATGGGGCAATGTGCATAAATAGATTGTGTAGGACATTTTGAATATTTTTTATTTTATATACTAGTGCAGCTATAAAAAAATCTTGGGTCACAGGTAAATAATAAAACAAATACTGTAAGATGTAAATAATAAAAGCTGTGCATACACTTTAATGCACGGGCTGTTAAAGACATAAAACATGACAGGGAAAAGGAAGCAGATGAATATATTTAGGCTTGCTGCATTGTTGTCCATTGCACCACAACTCACAGCTGAGCACTTTGTTGGCCTTGAACTTGGAGAATAACAGGCTTTACAAGTTGACAAGAACCCTTTGGCTACAGTTATTTGAATACAATTATTTTTGGTCTCCTGTAAGGCGGTGTGGGGTGAACCATGATGATGGTGTGGTAAAGATTCTTTGTGGGTAGGGATGCCATTTGAGGGGGGAAACCCTGGATGATTCAGGGGCCCCAGAGTTGGACCCGGGCCCTGGAACATGCCTGAGATCAGAGAGCTGTCAGTGAGCTGTTGTCAGGTGGACCAAAATTTCTAGTCTATCGCTAGGCAACCCCTGGCAGCCTGTCTCATTTGAGGTGAAGGCACAGGTTCTGCTCGTGAGGATATCAATCAGTGTGATCCATTTTAGGATCACGTGTAGGGCATGTGAGTGAACGTACATAATTAAAGGTTTGAATCAACTGCACGTTATATCAATATTTAAATATTTTCTGCAAAATCTGCCAGTAAAATTCAAAGTATTTGACAATGTGTACTTTCTTTGTGTACTCAGCTTCCGCTTGCCAAGCTACAGTACTGCTGAATGTGGAGCCTGAGGCACACGTTTAATGGTGCCTCGTATTATTGTGGCTCTGGGATAAAGCTTGTTGTATTCATGTTGTTCAGATGATTGCACTTGAGTGACATTGGATTACTAGACAGTCTGTGGCACTAGAATAAGCATTATGTATTGTCTGTGTCTTCCTGCTGAGTAACTCTATCTGCACTGAGAGTGGCGAGGCTGCGTCAGTTTCATTCCTAAACGGTGCTTCTATACCACACCGGCTCTCATCTTACCGTAGAACCTGTTCTGAGTGAGGGATTGCAGAGATTGTCCAACAGGGTACAGTTAAACCTCCCACTGCCATCAACACCAGAGGCAGACCGATCAACCAGCACCCTATCATACGTTATCAGACACCTAATCTAGTTGCCGTGATGTGAGCAATAGCTTGATGCATGATAAGTCAGATATGATAAAATAATGCGGTTGACATCTATATCCATAAAGGGTACTCAGGAGTGCATTGTAACTTGTATACTTAACCATAGCCACATGCTGCAAGGTAAGGTATACAGTGAAGTCAATATTTAAGCAATATTACATAAGAGGCTGTGCTTTATTGTCATTATCGGCACGACAGTGATGTTATCAGATCTGTAAGACTATTTGAAGTCTGTATAATAAGTCTACAGTCTTTATAGTCCCACTGTGGTTGTGTAATTAGCTGGTTTAGATATCACAACATCCTAATTTTACAGTTGCAATAACAAAAAATATCTTTCAGATTTATTAGTCTATTGTAGCCGACTGGTTTTTCCACCAGCTCTGGCAGTTATAATGTTACCATTGAAGAGGCTGATTAACATTTTTAGTAATGAGCATGTTGTGCTGTCATGCTGATTTGAGCACCGGGTCTGTTGTAGGCCACAGTTTGGACCTTATTGTGGGTCAAAAACTGACATCCACAGAAATGTTTGGTCTCATCTTAAACCAGATCATCTGCAGATTAATTCCATAGCCGATATGTTATAATCTACCAAAGTTAGGCACAGTACAAAATGAATAAATCAAATTGCTTTTGTTTTTGTTAGCTTTGCTGCCATCTTGACTGGAAGGCAGTCAGCTGCATGCCACTGCTCTGTGTCTGTGTGGTCGCCATATTAGAGAGGTCAAAATCTACTGGTAAACAAATACCATCTGTGTTTTCGCAACAGCATTAACCCTGATTATATATTTTTACTAAATACCAGCTGATAAAGAAAGGAGAGTGCAATTAAATTGCAAAAAATCAAACCCTACAGCAACCTATTTTCTAAATAGCACGATGTGTTTAATTGCAGTAATCCACAGAGGCGTGAGAAGTTTCTTTCCTTTGTCGTAAAGATAGAAACAGTTGGCTGGCAAATGTCAGTTAAAATGTTTTCAGTAAATCTATTCGGGGGGTGTGGGTTGTGGTTGGTAAATGTATTTGGAAAGACACGTTTCTGCTCTGTTGAATACTTTTAGGCTAATTTTAGGTGAAGTGGGCCTTTATGGATAGCTGCAGTATGTAGGATGTGTAGTGCTTTATGTGAAGCTCTGACAAACAAAGGTGTTTTAATGTTTACCTTTCCTGATCGGTCTTCAGTGAACAAACCACAGTCTGTACTGTACTCCGCACACTTGCACACAGTGTCTTCTTTCAGTCCCACCTTAGCTGGTAAATTGGCACCAGGGATACGAGTGTTAAACCTGACAGCTGATGAGCTGTCTGTACTGGGAACAGTGCGAGGGACAGAGTATAGGTCAGGTTTTTCCGGTGTTGACAGATGGATGCCAGTATATAGGCGCCGGCGCTTTGTCACCATGCCTACTCCAGATACCGCTGTACTGAGACGTGGAAAAGTTTGAGGTCAATGTGCACAGTCAGACACGTCTCAATAAGTGTCAATCGTTTGTGTCTGTTCACGAACATGAACATATGTGCATGCATGTGCGTATCTATGTCAGGTCGTCCTCCTTAATTCATAACACATGTGCATTAAGTTTCCTCTCACACAATCCTCTCTCACTGTGTATCAACAGTTCTTAGGTGTCAACGTTATCAACTGTTTCCTGTTTTCTTTCATTATCTTGTCCCTTACGTTGCATGTGAGACTATATTGGGAAGCTTGAAGACTCTTTTATAATCTTTTTTACGTTTCGTACGTATCGTTTTACAGTAAAAAAAACTGTCAAACCATGACAGTAAAATACCATAAAATATGTCATGAAATATACTTTAAAGCATCATTTTAACAGAATTTTTACAGAATAGTATGTTATATAATATTTTATATTATAGACTGTCAATTGTACAGTAAAACACCGTAATATTCCATAGTAAAAACCTTTATTTATACAGCATTTATATGGTATTTTCATGTCAGTTGTATGCCAGACAGTGTTGGATAAGGATAAAAACGCCAGTCTTAAATGTGAAATCAACAGTACTAATATCCTTTTACCGTAATATTAGGAAAAAGTTGTACCGTATTCATTACGGTAAAAATACTGGCAACAACAGACGACAGTTTTTTACTGTAAAACAATCAAAACAAGTTGTCTCAAGTGGAGAACTATTTTTTGCGAGGAAGTCTCGTCCCCGTTAATTTGTGGCAATTATGCAATGTACTGCTGACACATCCCCTTGGTAAAAACAAATCAGTTCTTAGACCCTTGTGGCATTTGTCGTGGTTCAGAAATACCCACAATGCTTGTGTCTTTAACAGGTGTCCGAGTGGTTAATAAAGTTTTTGCGGCCTCGCACATGCTCACACCTGTCACCCAACTTCCTATTACAGAACAATGTGAAAACCGTATACTTCCGTATGGAATCTGAAAATGAGATCCACGTTTTGCATAAAATATATATACAAAACTACACCTGCTGCAGTTTGCACAAGTTCGCCTTGATCACATTTGGTGTTCTTCTGTTCTTTTTTACTAGCTGTACATTTTATTTGTTTGTCTTGCTTTTTACGGCGTCATACTTCAGTCCAAGATTCTTGGGATTCTGACACCTGACTGAAGGGCTTTCGAAGTGTCTCAAATGTCACATAGCGATCCTCTCCAGCATCTCCCCCCTAACCCACATCAATCCCCAACTGCACACCCGAGCCCTCAGCTCTTATCACTGGCCACTCAGTCCCTGACGTCCACAGGGGGCTGCACTTTAATTTGGAGGACTGCCATTTGCTATTCTTAAAACTCATCTCTGTGGTGCTGTGTTGGGGGAGAGATCCCTGTTCTCCCTCCACTTCTTTTCTTCTGGCTGTAGCTTTGTCTTGGTAATATGGTTCTTGTTGTTGCTTCCATTGAGCCTGCATGAAAGTGAACGGACTAAATTAGTGAGTAAAAACTTTTTGCTGTTTGTGAGGACGTCTGCTGTCAATCAGTCATGAGCTCCAGCCTTGTCAACTCTTTAGCCAAAGTCTATGACCCAAACCCTCTTCATGGTCAAAAGCCTGGTGGAAGGAAGCTCTCTCTTAATGGGTCAGACAAGTCCCAAGCCTCCTCATCACCTTCCTCCCATCATGATGCCGCCTTGCGCAGCGTAGAGAGCCGAATGGACACCCTGAGCTCTCAGATGGAGCGCTTGCTCAGCATGCAGCAGACCGTCTTGACCCGGCTGGATGGCTTGTCTCAGGACGTCAGGGGCATGGGTCAGGATCTGGCCTCTATGCGCGAAGAGGACCATGGGGGGAGACCATGTAAGGAGCTGCATAGGGCCAGCGAGCGGATAGAGAGTCAGGGACGCAGGCTGGATGGCATGGAGAAGCTTGTTGAGGGCACCCAGCAGGTGATCAGCTTCATTGGGGAAGTGGTGAAGAGCTCAAGGCTGGTAGAACTGCTGTTTAAACAACCTGGGAACAAGAGTAACAAGAAGAAGGTGAGAGGTTTAACAACATTACAGGCAAGATGTTCCTGCAAGAAGTGGCCTTAAGCAACCTGAAATTCCTGAAAGTTTCTGTTTACTTTGAGGAAGGAGCATTGAAATGTTTCCATACTGGTTCTACTACATAGTGAGAGGTCTAATTGCATTGTGATCATTGTGGCAGATGCTTTAACTCCAAAAGGTTACAAATGGCATCCTCTTGATGGAATATGTGACATGCTGGCACTGACATTATAAATAGGTGGCTCTAACACCTGAAGGTTGTGTAGGTGAAATATACACAGCACATCTTCAAATGGCTCTTAACAGGTTTTTTAAATTCCTTCTCGGCATGTTAAGCCGCTGCTCACTCCTCTACGTTCTGATATGACTCCTTGTGAATCTATTATTAGCTCTACTGTACTTCCACATGTCTGCAATGTTAAGTAATTTTCCTCCGCGTAGTAGTGATTGTGATTTACCTCCGAGGTGTAAATGATTAGAGTCAGGGCGATTATCTTATCAAAACCATGTCTCTATCAGCAGCAAGTTGGACTGCAGCTCGTCCAGCCTGTTCTGACTAGGTGACATTACCACACTGATAGATAAGCTGTTGTCCTTGCATGAAGCCACACATAGTCTGCATCACATTGTTCGTGTTTGGTATTCTTAATACTTGGAGCGATATGCAGAATGCACCGAGGTCTTACCGGTCTGTCTTTGCAGAATAGCTGTGAATGTTTGCGTGTGAGATGGGATATCTGACATGCTTGAATTCTGCTGATTCAGAAGCTCTTTTTAGGAATAGGTTTTGGAAAACAGATTTATGACCCCAGACAGCCTCTGTGGGACATATTAAATGACGGGAAAACAAGAGATCACCTGAACCTCTTTGCTGCCATTGTGTAAAAATAACAGAGTCATACCTCGAAAATATTTCACTGATATTGTCATCATGTTTTTTTTTTTTTAATCACAAAGTGTGAACAAAACCATTTCCTGTGTTGGGCAGCACGTCGTCTGCTACAGATGATATGTGACCTTTCCTCTTTTTCCTGGAGGAGGCATCCGTCCCCCAGAACATCACACTCGAGTTACGGGGGCAACCATAGAAACACTAACAAACACTTTGGCATGTAAATGGAAAACATACATGACCATGCTGTTCTCATCAGAAATCAGACTCCATAACTTTAGATTACTTTTGACATCTCTGACAAGTGAAAAACGATTCAAATAAAAGACATCATCATCATCATCATCATCATCATCATCATCATCGAGTATGAACCTTTAAATTCGGTTCACGTTTTGTCACTTTGTGGATCAGTTGTCTAATTGATCTTTGTTTCTTCTCTCTACAACAAGGCGAAGGATGACAAGGACAAAAACAAACTGAGCCTGAAGGGTTTGAAGACCCAGAAGAAGAGGAAACCTCAGGACACGTCAGGTAGGCTCAAACACTGTCACCAAAATACATACTGTACAAGTGGGGGCATTTTAAAGCATCAGTGGTCTTTGGTGGACACACTAAGCAAGAGTGACACTGTTTCTAAATGACCTCAAACCTCATTTATCATTTCTGTACTGAAACCTGGAAGAAAAGATGAGGAACACATTGGCTGAAATACAATTGACAACAAAATGATGACGATTTAGCGTGTATCAAGTTACTAATCGGACTGCATAGGAAGTCCTGGACCAGATGTTATCTGTTTTTTGGATATCAGCTGGCTACACCAGAAGCCTGTTGTCCAGAAAGGTTAAATCATCGTCAGACGATAGCCGATTGGTTCCATGATTGGAAATATTTTAAAATACAGCACACACTGACACAATGATCCCAGGCTAATATGAAGTTAAGTGTTGGACAAGTGGGGATTTTGAGCTGTTGATGGTGCCACGTGAAAAGTCAGGATTCATCCTCTGGGTACCATGAATGTCTGCAAGTATTATGTAATTACTGCATTCAGTAGAAATATTTCACGATGGATCAAAATGGAACAAACAATGACAAACTAATGACAAAATGACAATGATGGATTGGTTAGAAAATTACATAACATACACTAGAATATCATTGTATCCATTCCAGACACACTTAAAACGGCACTCTGGAAATTTGACCTTAATATTAAAACATCCATACTGCGTGGTGTTAATCCCCTTGTTGGCTTTGTTTTTCCCACATCAGAGACGTCCTCGCTGAATGAGCCTGTGCTGCAGGAACAGGTGGAAAAGCTCAACAGGCAGAACACCGAGCATTCCCATGGAAAAGCAGAGGCTGACATTCAGAGGGGGGAGGACAGGGGAAGACAGGAGCCAGCCAAGCTTATCCTGGATGGACCACACACCTCTGACACCCAGTCAGAGGAGAGGAAGAAGACAACCAAGGAGAAAGAGGAGGAGGAGGAGGAGGGGGATGTCTCTGAGGAGCCGGAGTCAGATGAAGAGGGAAAGGCAGAAGATGTTAGACCAGAACAAGCTGGAAAAGTGAAGGATGATGGGGAGAATAAACATAAAGTAGAGGCAGAAGAGTCATCAAAATCAGAAGTAGTCGTCACAGACATCTGTAAGACCTCTCTACTACCGCAGGAAAGGTATTTAAATCAGAAAACTTGTTTTATGCATGTTAGATAACTTAAAACAAATTTCAATAAACAGAGATGTTGAAGACATCGTTGTTTTCTTTTTACATCTGTAGCTCGGAGGAGGTCGGCGACGTGGCCACTTGCAGCAAACGTCGCGTCACAGAAGAAGACCTGGTGAAGGACGACCTGAAAAAAAGCAGAGTGGAAGACAGTAAAGTGGAAAATGCTGACGGACAGGTGGTGGTGGTGGAGGGGGGCGAGCCGCAGGCCTCCAAATCTGACGAAGTAAAGACAGAGGTTGAAGAGGAGGGGAAGGAGGGCGAGTCGGCAGTGAAGGAATTTATTATTGGTGAGACATTAACATTTTTTTCACTGCATGAGAATCCAAGAAAATTGAACTCCCACTGAGAACACTGAAGTCATGTTGTTGGTTTTTCCAGCTTGTTTTCTTCAGTAACAGTCATTTTTGGCGAGAATTAAAGAATGAAAAGAGCAGTATGAAATACACTTCAGCATCAACTTTGTTTTATGGGGCCTGCTTTCTTTGCTTCATTTACATTAAAATAAAATATATTTTGTCTGAAAGACAAATTTGTTCTGTCAAAAACTGCTTAGAAATGATCAAATAGTATATCTGTAAGCCTGCCGTTCAGACAAATATCTGATTGTATTGATAAAAGATGAATGTACGACTCCTAATGGCAGTATTTCCTAAATCCTGGATACGGTCCAGTTTGAAATTAATCCACTATTTTCCGCATTCATGCATGTGCATGTAACTTGGTTGTTAGTTGGTGACATTTGACTTTTTGTTCCTCTGAAGCAGATCCAGTGTCCTAACACCATGCCTGTTCGAGCGTCACTAACATGTCAGTCGACACAGCTGGCAGAGCAGATAATGAGACATTGGCATGCTGCTATTTTGATCTACTTTGTTTCTGGGGGCCGAGGCCTCTTCCTCCGTCTCTGTTTGATAATGTCTGCTTTCAGTTAAACTTTTTATTAATTTTATATCTGTATCTTTTCATGGTTTTCTTTAGACTTAAGCCCTCCGCCGTTAGCACCTTTCGACCACCGCATTGTGACTCCCAAACCCCATCAGATAGCCTCCTACTACACCATCAACAGAGATGAGGTCCTGGGCGGGTGAGTAAAAAGAGAACCACTGAAGTTTATTTTCACTCACTTACAGCCATGCACATTAAAAAAACATTGGCCTTCTAATGAAATAACAGAGGATCTGACACCCCGTGAGTGGACGCCTGATTGTTTTTTCCAAGACCTTTTAATAATTGCCCCCCAAAGGGCCCACGCCCCTGAGCCTCGAGGGGGGTGGACTTGCAAGTGGCGGGTCTCTCTGATGTAATAGACTAGTGCTAAATTCTGCCCCTCGAACTGGAGATTACCCCTCAACACGCAAACACATTTCTCAAATATCTGACACAATGGCACAGCCTATAGCCCTAATTACTGTGTGACTGAAGGAGCTTATTATGATGATGTGTATATATGAGTAAGAGCTGCAATTAATTATTATTTCTATTTATTCATCAGAGTTATTTTTACATGAAGACAATCGATTATTGTTTGGTCTAGAGTTCCTAAAATGGCATCTTAAAATGAGTCTCACTTAGTCCTAACCTGACTGTGGCCCAATGGTTTGTTTTAGAGGAAGTAAGAACCATCTGTTTAACGCCATCTATCACAAATCACATCAATAAACCAGATAATGTTGTCAAACTCTTACTGAAGCTAGTCGGGAGAAGGACGAAAGCATATTTTCCTTCCAGAAAAGTCTTCAGTGCCGCTCTTTGTTCCTCTTTTAATGAAGAAATACTGTTAAGTTCTGATATCGGCGGTCCTTAAGGATGACACACAGAGGCCACCCTGAGCATACTCCCACCCCCCCCAGCACTGTAACTGTATAAAAGCCTTCAGTGCATTAGCATCTGTGGCTCTCCCGCTTGTTTGTGAGTTATTACTGTACACTTGGTTATACTGCAGCCTTTGCTAGCTAGCTATGCCTTCAACCTTCCGTAAATCTTCCAGAAGCCAGAAGTTGCAGAACAGCTCCATTACTTTATTTAAATTCCCCAAAGCCATTGTTGACACACATCTAGCATTAAATCAAGCCTGTAGCTCATGCTAAAGCTGCCAGTAGTTCCTCATAAGACATTGATTGGTCCAAACTACTGTGGTTTGGACACAAGCATCAAGCTTTAAGCCCGGCAAGATGGATTCTCAGATCAGCTGGCTCAATCCACTGGTTGTTTGAGATGCTGGAAACAAAAAATAATTTGGAATTTGACCATGATTTAAATAACTAAAAAAACTGATGGTAATTTTTTGATTGATCGTGTTATAAGTAGTTGTTTTATAAGTCCAACATTTCTCACGATACTTAATCTGCTCTGCCTCTTGTAGTGACTCATCCGTGTGTTTGCTTTTCTTTCATTAGGGGACGTTTTGGACAAGTCCACAAGTGCATGGAGAACTCGTCTGGGTTGATGTTGGCTGCCAAAATCATCAAAGCCAGGAGCCAGAAAGAGAAGGTGCAGCAACGATTGGCCAATGAATGCCGAGTACAAAACAGAAACCATGTTCAGCATGTTTCCACAGACAGTCTAATAGATGTTACTTTTATCATTGCTAAGCACCAGAAAGGACTGCCTTTTAAAAATAGACACAGCTCAACAGCTCGGAGGGCGTGGGCATGTGGCAGCCTCATTGTGTCTTTCTTGCTCTGGGTCAGTCCAAAAGTGATGTGAGAGAGGTCAGATGTCCGAGCATAGCTCTGCGGTTACATGATCATCTGAGATATTCAAAAAGTTCAGAGCCGACCAAAAGCCCAGCACACACACACACACGGGCCAAATCCTTGGCTGGCTCATGTTGCTGTCTGTGATCATCTGTGACAAATCCTGTCTGTCTGTCTGCCTGTCTGTCCGTCTGCACTTGTTGCTGCACTTGACAGCAGTTTTGTCATTGATGAACTTCCATATGTTTTCTCAGTTTCTAAAAGCTGAAACCAAAAATCAGCACCTGCTGTACTGTATGTGCGTTCATCGACGTGTTTCTGTCTGTCTCTCAGGAAGTGGTGAGGAACGAGATCCAGGTGATGAACCAGCTGAACCATGCCAACCTCATCCAGCTGTACGCCGCCTTTGAGTCGCGCCATGACATCATCCTGGTCATGGAATAGTAAGTCTGTCTATCTGCACGCGTATGACTGTACAGTATGTGTTCTCATACTGGTCTGTTGCTGTAATTCTGTGTGTGTAATTGTGCCGTAGTGTGGAAGGAGGGGAGTTGTTTGACCGCATCATTGACGAGAACTACAACCTGACAGAGCTGGACACGGTGCTGTTCATACGCCAGATCTGTGAAGGGCTGCAGTACATGCATAAGATGTACATCCTACATCTTGACCTGAAGGTAAACCTGCTTCAACGAGGGAGCTCGTATACTCACAGTCAGCTATACACATGAAATACAACCACATACAGACAACGGATGTAATATAGACATAGACATAGACATGCAAATGTGGTGTGCAAGGAGTCATGGGCTGCTGCATAGCGGCGCCCTGGGAGCAGTTAGGAGTTCATGCCCTGCTCAAGGAGGTAGACTGTGGTCCATGCTAGACACCAGATCACCAGTATAGAGACCCAGAAATGTAAACTTGAATTATGTTTTTTCATGTGTAATGCTTCTATTTTTTTTTTTTTTCAGCCAGAGAACATTCTTTGTGTCAGCAGAGCTACTAACAAGATTAAAATCATTGACTTTGGCCTGGCCAGGAGGTAAAAATCTATCATCTATTTACGGTTACATGTTTTTTCACCTCACTTTTCATTGCAGGAGAAGTAAGTCAGCCTCAGATATAAGTCTTATGTTTCTCATGTGTCTCTGACAGGTATAAACCCAGAGAAAAACTGAGGGTCAACTTTGGAACGCCTGAATTTTTGGCTCCTGAAGTCATCAACTATGAGTTTGTTTCATTCCCCACAGACATGTGGAGCCTCGGCGTCATCACTTACATGCTGTGAGTTGTTGGATGCTCATTCACACACATGAACACACATATATCCAAATAAAAAAGACACTCAGGAGGATCCCTGACCTGTGTTTCCTCTTGTTCCAGGCTCAGTGGCTTGTCTCCGTTTCTGGGGGATGACGACAACGAGACACTGAACAACATCCTGGCCTGTCAGTGGAACTTTGAGGAGGAGGAGTTTACAGACATCTCTGACGAGGCCAAAGACTTCATCACCCGTCTGCTGGTGAAGAGCAAAAGCTGGAGGATGAGTGCAACAGAGTCCCTCAGACACCCCTGGCTGTCAGACAGGAGTCTGCACTATCGACTAAATCAGAAGGTAACGTGATTCAGCCGATAGTTGAAAGTGAAAGTGTGTATTTAAGCAGAGCTGAGCACCTTCCACCTTTTCCTGCCCACAGAAAATGCCAGTAGCACCATACAGAACACAACAGTTTTCCTGCCCACAGAAAATGCCAGTAGCACCATACAGAACACAACAGTTGGCTAATCAGAGCTCCCATTGCTTCTCTGTGGGTTAATTTAGGTGGGACAGCTCTTGTTTAAGCTTAATCAAAGTAATGATGAAATGGAAACTGTAAATGTTAAAGCCAAAGACAAATTTGGATTAGATTGGAGCATAATAGGTAGAGACATTTGCAAATTGCATCATACAGAGCTTTTTAAAAAACATTTTTAAGTTCATAATTTAATTGATTAATGTTTCAAGGGGACATTTTTAACTTTAGATTATAGGACATTAGTGAAGAGAAAGCAAGGTGGTCTTCTAGGCCACCAGGGGCCACACTGAATTTTTAGGGCACCATTTTTCCTTCCTTACTTTCCTTTTTCTGAATGACAGTCATAAACTTCCATAGTTTTTTTAAAATGTGCGCATTGAAAAGCTCTACAATGATTTCTCCCTCCATAAAACTCATTTAGTGTTTGTTTGGAACCACATCAGGGATATTTTAATTTACATGATTACAGCTGCAGAAAGTTTGAGTCGTGATCATGAAAGTTCACTCTTGACCTGCTGAACACGACCAAACTAGAGCTGGTAATAGACGGAAGAAAGGTCGAACAAACTAGTGTTGTTTGCTTCAATGGATCCTTTCTCATTGCAGAAAAACAAGTGCCACTCCACACATGCTCCTTCTCCAGAAAGCTAGAAAGGTGAGATTAATATTTCTGAATCTAAAGCATCATTTCTTCACCATCTGGCTCCTTATGAACTTAAAACCTAATTTCCCCCCCCTGTTTTCTTCCTAGAAACACTGTGAGGCCCTCAGCATGCCTTTTGACAATGTAGGGCCCTGCAGCCCAACACTGGACCAATGCTGCTGTACCTGTATGGCTACTGGATAACTACTCTCTGCTTCGCATCCTCATGTTAGCTTAGCTCTACAGCTTGTAGTCATCATCTGAATAATTAGTTAATAGAGACGCCCGCTGGAGAGAGAAGAAAAGAAAACGCTGCCTTTGAGGCACAAACCATCTGCTAGCATGCTGTAGAGCACAAAACTTCAGACTGAACCAGTGAGGACCGTCTAGCTCTACGGTGGCGTGTAGTTACCGTAGCTGCAACAGAACTGCCTGTGTCACAATGGGAAAACCAAAACATCAGAGACTAAATGCCTGAATTACTTGTCACTTCTACAACTTCCACATGTATCGCTGAAACAGTAACGAAACACTGAAAATCAGCAGCTTATCATTAGACAGACAGTTTATTCTCCCTCTGCCAGTGATCAGTTTGTCATGTTGTCCTGGTTTGTTGCATGCTTTGCACTTTTTTTGGGCCTATTTCTTCAAGATTTAGCAAACAACTTTAAACAAAATATAGACTGAATGCTATTATTTAAATACTATATTTTTGTGAATACAGATTTTCTTTCTTTCTTTTAATTTAAGTCTTATAAAAAATGTTATTCTTTCTTGAACATAAGGTAAAAAAAAAAAACTTGTAGAGCTTGGTTGATTTCACACCACGTTAATTTATTTTGTATATAACACAACACTACATCCACTCATTCCCCTGAAAGTCTGGATACTTCCCTGTTGGAGCCGCATTCAGATCACATCTCTGGTGCATTTTTCTGTAGACTGGACTTCCTTCTGTATGCGTTCATGCCACTAGCTCGCCTTTGCTTCGGCAGTTTGGAGTAGCCCTCTCACCTTCCATGAAGGCATAACGGACAACAGAATACTACCTATGAATAATTCATGTTTATGACTGAAGTGGATTCTTACGTTCATTTATTTACTGGTTCAACGCCAGACTGTACTTGAAGTGCAAAGCTTTTTATTCAAGATTATTTTCAGGGGAGACAAACAGGACTTCACTTAGTTATGTGCACATTCTGTGTAAACGCACAGTTCAGCTTGATGAAGAGCCAACAACAGAGCAGGGAAGACATCAGTCAGTGCTTTATTGTCCCAAACGGGAACCTGGATGAATATTCGTCACTCAGTTGCTCGGCTGCTCCATTTGGAAATGGAAAAGCTTTTTGGATACTTGTTTATTTGAATTCATGATAATGTTTTTCAAGTTTTCTTGTGTAATGATGAGACATAAATAAATGTAGAATAAAAATAAGCAAAAAAATATATAAAATAAAGCACACTAGAAAACGTGTACAGTGTTTTTTACAGTGTGTTTCTTTGGACATTAAAACAGGAATTTGTGTGACCATGTGCATGAAAGTTTTGTAAATATATGAAAAAGTGCAAATCATAACAGAAGTTATCTCATGACACTTTCCATATAGAGCAGATCTAGACTGTATTCTTTATAATATTATTTACAGAGACCCAACAAGTCCCACCAAGAGCAAACACTTGGTAACAGTGGCAAGAAAAAAACCTCCTTAAAGAGGCAGAAACCTCGAGCAGAACCCGATCATGGTGGGTGGCCATCTGACCATTTGAATTAGAGAGGTTGAGAGATGGAGAGACGAAGATGCGCAGCTGCAATAATAATAATATTTATAACTATAATTTTGACTGAAATATGACTAATAGTAATTTTAAAGTGTGTATTAGGTAGCTTATGTTTCATAATCCTTTATATCCACACTCTTAAATCAGTTTTCTATAGAAGCCTTGCCAAAAATAAGAAAAAAATGGCATGATTATCATCATTAAATGAAGTGAAAGACAACTAATGAGGTCAAGTCATTTCAGCTTAGGCAACCAGTTTCAGTAGCTTCCCCACACATAAACAACCATAACACAGAGTAAGGTCGGGCAAACAAACGTTTTACATCAAAAAACAGAGAACAAACGCGAGGAAGGGGTTCTGGGAACAGGAAGAGAAGAGGAAATCCAGCTGCAACCAAAATTCAATTAGTTAACATTAATAATTTCACAACCTCATCTCAATTAAATCTCCAAGATCTGTTTATTTCTGTCTAAAGTCTCAGTAAAATACGCAGACACACATCCTTTCTGTGCAGTTTGAAAAAATGAGCATAGGATAGAAAATGAGGATAGGAAAATATTAAAGAAGCTAATTACATATTCATAATTATTCAATCAGTATTAACTTATCCAATGTTAAGACAAACTTCTGCATTAAGCATTACAAGTGGACAGATACCACACATGGGATGAGTCCTCCATGTTGTCACTTGGTGGTGCTGTTGAAACTTTTACAGGCTTCCAGGTTCAGCCAGGAGTCGGGATTTAACCTCCTGCTTCATCCTCTTCACCTCAGGCACTGTGCTCATTACCTGTCCCTGTTGCCAGGTGAACAGGTATGCAGGTGTGTCCCAACACTCCCAGTCCCCAAGTGACACCTGGCTGCTCCTCCTCTCAAATCTCAAAACAAACAACACTAAATTAGCAACTAACACTCACACATGGATCAGCATGATAAGAACTGCCTAAAGTGACAGAAACCATCTTATTAATTGGTAATAATTTTTAATATTTAAAATTTTGAATGTGCAATAAAGTGGCTGCAATACACAGTAGACAAACAATAGAAACAAAGTGTTCAAGCCAGTAGGGAGGTCTAGCCAAAACACCTGTGTGCAGATGGACGTGTCTTATTAACTAGTAAGTACCCTACAGTACAGCGTGTGGCAGTCCTCAGGTCCGGCCACCAGGGGAAGGGCCCCAAAGCACAGAGGCTCGAAGGGAGGCACCACAGGGGAGCAGAAATCCCCACAAACTAAAGTGCAGAACACGTCAATATTTGTGTTTTTTATGGCTGATGTGCTGGTGGGCAAACCCCAGACCCTTAGAGGGGTGTTTGCTCATTCCCTTTAATCTGGATATAGTGGCTTGTGGATCTGGAGAACACCCGGGAAAAACAAGTTTGATGTGTACTTTGATATTTTAGTCTGGCTCGTGTCCCATCTGTTAACATAGATGGAGGCAGGCTTTATGACCAGTACTGCAGACAGCCAACAGGGAGCGATCGAGATGTTTTGGCTTCACTTTAAGAGAGCCGTCATGTCGTCCATCTTTTTTCTTTTTTTTTTACAGTCATTGGTTCCCACACACAACACGTGTGAAGGGTGAAGGTCTCTGCAGAGCGGTGGACACGCAGTGTGAGTCAAATACCTCGAAACACACAGCTAGACACTTGCCATCCAAACAAGAGAAGAAAAGAAGAAGAGCCCCGAGCTGTAACAGAGCTGTGTGTTGTTCTCTTTTGATCAGGCAGGGTGGATGAGCAGACTGCTGTGCTTCTCAGGACCCCAGGCACCTTTTTTTCTTCTTACACGACGATGTTTTCTTTAGACTGTAATGAAATCACACCTTCCATCATGCTGTGCACTCTGGGAAGTCCAGAGCGGTGAGCGAGCGGTGAGCGAGCGCTCTCGCAGCGCTACTGACACTCTCAGCTGGAGCAGATGTTGTGATACACGCTCAAATGTACAAGAATAATAAGAGATTAGGAGCTAAGAGAGGAGTGTTTGATCGCTCCTGTTAAGATAGTGTCTCGAGTGATGTGAAATGAATGCCTCTGTCGGTAATTACATCAAGTCCTGCTCCCGAAATTGTGTTTATTTTGGCATACTGTCAGTTCAATTCTATAATAAATGTAACCACCACTAAATTTACCCCCGAAATAAAGTTGGAATATTTATGGTGAGTATCGTATGCAATATATTAGATACATAAATACATACTTTATTGTTCCCATGTGGAAATTTGACTTGCACTCTACATGGTTTGACCCAATAACATACCACTGTACGCGGACATGCAACACCAGCAAACAGAATCATCAAAGAACATTTGTACAAATACACACTGTGAAGTAACAATCAGTTGTTGTAATGTTCTATACTACAGCCTTTGTGACCTCTGCTTGTTTTAGGCTCGACTGAAACTGACACGAAACCATCTCAGTTTACAGTTTCTCAGTTTGATTTCGGTATCGTCTGCCTGAAGGTAACAGCTCATATTCTGTATTATTCTTACCAGAGATAATCACCCAGAGTTTCACTTGCTCCCTCCTGGAGAGAAGGAGAAACTATGGTGGCTGTGCAAACAACTAAAAATCCCCCTTATCTAGAGCCAGTGTTTAGTTTGTCCGCTCTGGGCTACTGTAGAAATACGGTTGTTCAACATGGCGGACACCATGGAAGAGGACCTGCAGCATCTGTAGAGCTCATTCTAAGGTAACAAACTAACTTTGGTGGGCATTGAGGTTTCATCTTCAACATGTACAAATTGAGATTGTTCTGATAAGTAGGACTTAAACCAGCTTAGTGCGGTTCCTTTATTGTCAGTTCGATGCTCATGTCTCTGTAATAGGATGCGATGGTCAATAGTATCAAATGCAACACTAAGATCTAACAAGACAAGTAGACAAGTCCTTTGTAAGTCCTGACTGAAAGTCCTCAAATGTAGTGGAGAAAGTCGCACAACTGGTTGAACTTTAGAGAGAAAGGGAAGGTAAGATATCAGTCCATAGTTGGCTAGAACCTCTGGATCAAGGCTGGGCATTTGAAGAAGAAGTTTGATGTATCCTGATAATAAAGACAGATTCATCATGTGGCAGTAGCTCAGTCCATAGAGACTCGGATAGACATCTGCTCTAGGAGCTCCTGCCTAAAGGCTTGTAATCTAGTAAATTCAATGGTGCAGTGCCTTATAAGAGAACAAGGTCAAGGGTGTGGTTAAGACAATAAATGGGTTTATTTAACATGTGAATCAACACTCACTGTCTGAAGTATGTTGACAGAAAAACGACTGAATCTAATGAGGAGATAAATTCAGCACTAAGGCTATCATTATGGAAAAAGAAACCACGACTGAGGGACCACAAAGAGAATCGCCTGGGCTCAGTACAATGACCACAACCACACCTCCAGGTTATATAAGGGCTATTTGACCAAGAAAGACAGTGATGGATCGGATGACCTGGCCTCCACAAACTCTGGACTGCAGAGTGAAGGAAAAACCAATCAACAAGTGTTCATCATGTATGGGAACTCCTTCAAGACTGTTGGAAAACTTTTCCAGGTGACGACCTCATGAAGCTGACGAAGAAAATTCCAAGAGTGTGCAAAGCAAAAGGTGTCTACTTTGAAGAATTTAAAGTATATATTTCTTTGTTTTACCACATTTTACCACATATTTTCCATATATGTTGCTTGATGTCTTCAGTGTTAATCTAACAGACGTGACATAGCAAAGCTCAGAGTGTGGTGGCTCTAGCTCTTGGCTAATCTAAAAGTCGGCAAAGACGTGGATCATCTGTGGACCCGAGGCGGGCTGAATGACGCCTGGGTGGTCAAACAAGCCACCTGTGACTACACAAACCTGTCAATCAAAGCAGCAGCCAATCGTGCATAAGCCTTTAAGGTACTGTAGTTTTTTCCACTTCCGCATTGTCTTCACTTCACAGCCATGGAAGTTGGTTAATCTACAATGTAGAAGATCATGCCAAACTTTGGACTGGTATCGTATATCCAAGAGATCCTTCTCTGTTGTTTGATGAGGATGTGAACTGACCCACATTTGCACAAAAAGTTGACAGCATGATTACAGAATAGATTATAGAAATGTCAACACACACCCAAACACACACAGAGACATCCTGTTGTTCTTGAGTGAAGGCTTGCATCAAGTTCCAGAGAATTTTGTTCCTTGAGTAACACTTCTTTACTAAGCTTATGTTGCTGTATTCATGTTCAGAGATGTAGATTTACTCTGGGTGTATGATAACTGATGATAAATTCATCCAGAGCCAGAAGAGACTCATGTTTAACTAGTGCTGTGATTTTGAAATTTGATTATTTTATTTAAAAAACCCCAGTTCAGCTTCTACTTCTCCTAACTTTGCATAGAGGCTCAAAGTTAAGACCACACAAATGCAAATGTTGAAGAGAATGTCAATAAAGAGTCAGAAAGACTACGTCATTGTCAAATCAGACCCTCCCTGCAGGAAAGACTCTGTGATACCCACCAACACAAGACAAATGATGTTCAGAGATGATTTTTTTTTTATTGTCTAGGAAAAGACTTTTCGTTTATAGACCACATGTCATCTGAATACTGTCATAGATTAATTGAAATTCACCAGCGTACAGCAGAAATTGTTGTGAGTTACTGTTGTATGATGATGTTGTGTCCTCAGTCTGCTCGTTCCCCTTCCCCACTTCCCCCACAACTCAAATTTCAGGGATAGGCCCAGAGTTTATTCATCCTGCTCTCTGGAACAGGCCCTTATTCCAGGAAAACCTGCCTACCAGCCAGTTCTGCCAGTTTGTGAAGAACACCCAAGAAAGCTCTCTTCCTCAAGGATTTGATATGCCCTGCCTTTACCTGACACTGCTTGTGTTTGGTTTCAGCCTTTATTCATGACAGGTTATATGCAATTATTCAGATGATACAGCAGTAGTTTAAATATACCAAAACGACAGCCAGGCACAAGAGTAGTTTTGCACAAAGACGTTATGATAAAATGATTGGTGTCATAAAAACTGCAGTCATTAAATAAAAACCCTGTCCCTAACCCAACAATCAACTCTGTTATCATAAAAAGAAGCTGGATGAAATATAATTTCTAAATATTGAGCTAAGTTTAAAACATAGATTTCAACATGGTTAGATTACATATTCCATTTTCATTTATTCATTTCTCATTTATTTATTCATTTATTCGTTTCATAATGTCTCAATTTATTGAATATCGGCAGCAGCGTCTGCCAAATAAAAACAAGAATCAAAATCAAATGTATGTCATTTAAAAAAGCGGAATAACAAGTGTACAGGTAATACAGTATTTTGGCTGTACAGAAATGAGAAATAATTGTAATTTGTCGTAATTGTCATAATGCTTAAAATACATTATTAATTAAAAAAAACAGTTTGGCTGTTAATTTACAGATAATGCCCGTAATTTTACACATTTAGAAAAATTTAGAAAAATTTCACAATGGGGCTTTAATTTAGAAAAAACAGAGCATAAGTTTTTTCTTTATTTTTTTTTTCATGGACACCTTCCTAAAAATATGATAAATTGATTTCAGAAAAAAATGTTTATTTATTTATTTTCAGATTTTTAGGCTTCATATAAAAACATGCAGCTGCATTTCTCCCTCCGTCCTTCAGGCGCCGCTGTAGATAAAGCCCTCTCACCCTCGCAGACACCCTCTCCTCTTTAGTGAACCCTCCTCGGCTGCTCCTACATGCTCTCCTCCTATTGGCTGATCCGGCCGCCGCTTCCTGCTACGTACTACAAAACACCAGTGTGTAGTTCTGTGTGCAGCTCTGTGTCCGGATGCTGAGGCGGCTCGGTGATACTAACACAGTGAACACCTGCACAGGTTTTTGTCCCGTTTTCTATCGGTTCGTTTGGCGGCAGACTGTAAACTTCCACCCGGTCAAAGATGGCACAGTGCTCCGAGACTGCTAACGTTAGCTCCGCGGTGAACGGAGAGCCGAAGAAGGAGAGGAAGGTGGCTGTCATCACCGGCATCACCGGACAGGTAACCGTACTCACACACATCCCGGTATTTAGTCACTCTGTGGGAATGAATGAGCTCATACAGCTCATAAACAACTCATATATTACATTCTTTCTAACGGCTTCTGCTTTTGAAGGAGTCTATCGTGATTCCTGTGATGGGTCGACGTTTGTTTACACCGTTTACACCTTTGCCAGGCGTCAAAAACCCCTTTGTCACCATTAGATAACCCTTTATCCTTAAACTTTATCACTCCTGTCTCCTTCCTCTGGTGTCTCAGGTGTGCTGATCCCTTTATATTAGCTCAGGCTAAGCTGCATGACACTGAAGTAGTGCTCCGAGCTGTTGTTGTCCCTTCAAAATAAACTTTAATAGCTTTTATTTTGAAATCAGAATCGATTTATTGGCCAGGTGTGTGTACACACACGAGGAATTTGACCTCGGTTCACTTTGCTCTCAATTGTACATACAGGTATAGACATAAGTACAGTTTAAAAGACAAGGGACATGACAGGTAGACGCAAAAACATAACATAGAAACAGAAAACAGAAGGTGAGGAGAGGTGGTAATTTTCCAAGAGGAAATTATTTCTCGCCATGAGGAACTTGTCAGGTTACACTTGAGCCACCTCTCCATTCATTGAAGTTGTTTCCCTTGGCATTTATGCAGTGGCAGTTGAATGACACACAAAACTTCCGGGCACACACACAGGGTTCACAGACAGTCAACCAATCATCAGCAATCAATTTTTGACTTTAATAGATGTAACCACACCTGAATTATAGGCGGTGATTTAAAAAAACCAAAAGGTACGTGTGTGTATGTGTCTGTTATTATTAAAGTATGAAGACCACTCACCCAAAAATATCATTTATATGTATTAAAAACTGTTATTTTATCACAATAGTAGTTTAGTAGGTTATTTGAAGATTCACCCTGTGCTGTCAGCAGCAGGTAACTAGTATAGCTTTGACTGTTGAACAGCATGCATGTGTTGACTAAAAGTTTAAAAATAACCCCTAAGTGTAATCTGCACCGTCAAACTGGATCTATTCATGAGCCCAAAAGATGAACGAAACCTGAACAAGAAAGTTTAGACCAGCCTGCCGATGTGACCTGCTCGACAGGTTCAGCCTACACCTGCAGGCCTTTTTTAATGTGGAGCCCATAATGTAAAGGTATGTGAGGTCACTGTGATCACAATACAGTAAAATCATCATAGTTATTCTAAATAGATTTCAGAAAATACAAATTCTTTCACTATAGTTCATTAAGCTTCCTCGTGTTGAACTAACAACAGTAAAAACAAACACAGACAAAAGCGTGCTCAATCCTTTCTACTTATATTGCATTACAGAAATCATAAACGGCATTGTTCCCGGTGGAATGAGCATAATGTGTGCGTCACGAAGGGTGTCTCAGTGTGTAAGGACGCCCCCAGTGTTTTGTCACGCAAAACACACTATCTCATCAAACAGGAAAAACCTGAAATGCTCGCAGGCAACCGGTGAGGTGTTTTATCACAGCATGAAATCTGCAGCTCAACCCTCATCTGAACCAGTCATTCACCTGTCTGCTCAGGCAAACGCAGAGCATCTTAAAAAAAAAAAAAAATGTAGCTGACAGCAACGCAAACGTTAAAGCAGTATTGTCAGAAATATGCAAATTTGCCTTTTTGCCCGGAGCAAGACGAGAAATTTGATACCACTCATGCATATACCCTCTATATGAAGCTACAGCAGGTTAGCTTAGCTTAGCTTAGCTTAGCATAAAGACTGGAAACGGGGGAACAGCTAACCTAGCTTCTCTAAAACTCACTCATTTATTTACTATACTTTTATTATATATCGCACAGTGATGCCATACAAGTCTAGAATATTTGTTTGAGTTGTGTAGAAATATGTATGTTTGACGAGATATACCAAGCATGAAGTGCTTTTCAGAACTTTTTCATATTTTTGTGCATAAAATACACTTCGCTGTCGCTGATTTAAGAAAAAATGGCAAGGAAGGAAGCGTCTAATCCTGTGTAGGATCTGTGGGAAGGCAGCACCAGGTGGTTTCCACTGAAGACCTTTTTAATATTTGCTTAGAGCTGGCCTGATAAGTGTTGAAAGACAGTAGAGTGACGACGTTGTTCAGGATGTTTGCTGACACGTTGCGTTCATTGATGGGATCATCATCACAATAAGACAAGAACCCATTATTCACTCGTTCATTCATTCTGTCATGAGAAAGAGAGCGGAAAGTCAAACATGCCTTGTGGTGCGTTCAGGATTCCGGGTTCGAGACTGCAAATGAAACGTTGTATCTGTTAGGTTTGTTTAGGTGGTTAATATCAGCTGATATGTGCTTATCACATCCTGTTAAGCGATTAGACGTTTGCAGATATGGAAAAATTGCAATAATTTCACGTGTCATAGGTTTTATTTTTCATTCATTGGTGGTTAATACATTTAACGCTAGTTCACGCAAGTTTATCTCTCATTCTGTTGCATTATTATTTCTCCTTTTCAAAGTGTGCCTTGCTCTGTGGACAGTTTATGAAAACGATACACATCATTTCTTATTTAAAATGAAATTAAGACACTCAATTTTTAATTTGTTAATAAAAAGTTAATAACTCAGATTTGGTCCTTTATACAGCCGCACTGACGACACATACTGAGACAGTCTTCACTCTCAGACACCCTTTAATATCTGTAGGTTTGTAAGGTATTACTGTACAAGTAATGTTGCAGTACTGGTTTTATAAGTAGCGGAAGTACCTTGATTGACATTCCAATGAACATAAAATGTTCTATATATGTTGATAAATATTTGGGATAAAACTTGGAATAGACTTGATTAGCCATGATTGAAACTTTCATCCACACTGCCTGCTTTAAATAATCACTCCTGTCGAGGCATCAGTAGACCTCCAGTGTGACTACCTCACGTGGCAGCAACCTGTCTGAGTGGTTCTGCATATGAATAGAAGTGTGTGAACGTGGATGCTTTTAGTAGTAGTAGTAGTAGTAGTAGTAGTAGTAGTAGTAGTAGTAGTAGTAGTAGTATGTGTAAAAAAGTTTCTGTGTCAGTTTCTGGGAGCTAATGTTTCATCAGAACAAATAAGCAGAGACTCTGGGAATGTTTCAGGTGAGCGTTCCCAGAATGCAGCCCTGGAAAGACGACTATTGGAGGTCTTGGAAAGTCATTTTCTACCTCTCGCATTCCTTTTGTCAAGCAGCGCTTTCCAAAGCGCCTCCTTCCCCGCGTACTCTCGTAGAAAACAAAGAATAACAGCGTTAATTCATTTTTATTCTGCCGGTGATGGAGATGCTGTTGAATACCGAGGGCCCGCACAGGAGTCAAGCAGACAGGCATCTGGATAGACCATCTCAGAAGTCACAAGCCAGGGTGTTGGGGTCACAGCGATGCCATAAATCGCCTGGCTAACTACTGTTCATAAATTTCAGGGCAACATGCTGCTCAGTCTGAATATTTTTGACTGCTGTCTCAGTGTGAAGTATTGGGGCGAGAGGGTGTGAGTTATGAGAGACCACCTGAGTGCCAAGGCAGTGCTGCAGAGCAGGGGGCTCTGGCTGATGGTGCTGTTTTACGATCCGGGGTTATGAAGAGGACATGTTCGGCCTGTCTGTTGGACAGTAAAACTTTATTTTGGCTCTGAGGTTCAAACTTCTTTCTTCAGCTCCTCTGGTTGGGAAAACAACGCTTCACTGCGATACGACCCCTTGAACCGTTTGATGCTCCTGCTACAAGCCTCTTTTCTTCATCCTTTGTTGGCGTTTGATACACTTCTCTCATTCCTCCCTCGCCTCCTTCCACTGACTCCACCGTGAGCAGCGCAGGATAGAATCTGAGCGCGTGCCAGCAATAATAATCATAAAGCTCAGAGTCCGAGCGCACGTCTCCTCTGTCGCTCATAATGGCTGCTGATGGCTCCTTCAAGGCTGATTCCTCCTCTGTACGAAGTCCGCTTAGAGATGTATGTTCAGCTGCAGTTTGTAGTAAAAAGCTGAATTAATTTAGCCACCTTTGGCGGCAGTGGTGGAATGTAACTAAGAACATTTACTCAAATACTGTATTTAAGTACAAATCCAAGGTATTTGTACTGAAATCAGAGGCAAATAATTAATAATCCCTTTTTACCTTCTTTCACTACATTTGTCTGACAGCTTTAGTTACCTTTCAGATTCCAGTTTTTCAGAACTCTTCCTGTCCACTGGAAACTAGAAATGATCTAGATAAAAGTCGCTTTAAAAAAAGTTTTATTTTTATATAACTTAACCCTGTTTCATAGCTATCGTTGTATGACCTGGTTCAAGTTACAGTAAGAGAATGAGTGCCGTAGAACTTTCTTTTATTTCGTAACCCGCCCTGCTCTGCCTCTTATCGGCGAGTACTCTTTGACTTTATTTAATCTTTTTTTGTTTGGATTGGGTTAAAGTGGTTTTAGTGACAATATCAGAGTACGCCCAATCAGAGTGGAATCAGATCATTGCACAGACATGCATACTCGCTGTTCAGTTTATCACTAATAGTATTAATGATAAACTGAAGGATGAATTGTTCCTTTATGTGCTGAGAAAGTCCTCCTCCTTCTCAGGCTTGGTAAACTCTTTAAACTCTTTGCATTAGCTGGAAAAGTCATCATGACAAAGCTGGAAACAGGCTGCAACCATACGATTATATCCTGTGGCTTTTTGAATGTATAGCAATGAATCCTGGTCTATAAGATAAAGTAGTAAAAATGAGCTCAACATTAAACATCTACAGCAGTAAAATGCAACATACAAATTAATTCAGCAGTAATATACTTTTACTTTTGATACTTTAAGTTAATGCTGATAGTACATACTTTTACTTGAGTGAGGTTTTACTTGTAATGGAGTATTTCCACAGTGCGGTATTGTTACTTTCACAGGTAATGTATCTGAATAGTTATTTGACCACTGCTGGTAAAGGTGTCCTTGTACAGTCGATTCAGCAGATGACATTAGAGTTAACTAGAGCGTGAAAAAAGCATAAAGTCGAGTGTTTTCATCTCTCGAACATGAATACATACTGTACATGTGTAATGTCAAACAGAAGAGGGATTCAAATATCGCCACAATAAACTCTTACTGACATGATTGTACTCTTATTACACTCATAAATAGATTTATCGGCTCCGTGGTTACTCTGAATGCTGTATAATTTAAGAGGATCGCTGAAACATCCGATGACAGCTAACCTGAACGTTTACAACCTGTTATCACCACCAGGCGTGAGGCAATACACGAACGGTCATTCACTCATCTAAATATAGACTAATCCTGAGCAAAGCCGTCATACAGATACTTTAAAATAACTGAATATTATTTAATATTTGGTCATTTATGTTTCAGTTTCAGCTTCTTGAGTGCAGTGAATTTACTGCGTCTTGTTTTCAGAGGGGTGTTTGCCTGTCTCTAGGTTAATGGCACAGTAATTACATATCACAGCAAGGCCTTTCTTTATCTTGCTATATTCTGGAAAGCTTAGGCCATTTGCACTTGAGTATTTTAGCCTATCCTTTAAGCCGCCTTTAATCTGCGTAAAAATCACTGACCAGTCTAACTCGTCTAACTTGTATCACTGTGTGTGTGTGTGTGTAAGTATCTGTGTGTATTCAAATGAATCATCTCCAGACTGAAACATGTCGGAAGCTCTCTTCATTTATTCCAGCGACCGACACGCCTGCCGGTCATAAAAGAGAGAGATTGATCCTGCTTCACATACAGGACACTTCCTTCACTGCTGTGTGTGCACAAGTGGGTGTGTTGTACTGTGATTACACCTTCAATAAACTACATTATGTCTAACTGCAGACCAGTTTTACGCTTGGAAGCTTATCCTTGGGGTCTAATAAAACTGCAATTGGGCACAAGCCTTTAATATATAATCCATTATTATAAATAAATGGTGGTAATTTGTTTGCATGAACAGTCTGCGTGCCTGCAGGGACAAGACTGAGTGCTCAAACGTGGAAAAATACTTTATGGAATTTTTATTTTTTAATGTTAGGTAGGTGACTTAAATGGATGTCAAAGCTCGAGTGTCTCTTGTGATATGATTGACAAAGCCTCCCCTGATAATTCACTGTTCCACCAGCAGAGGGTACTAAACTCTTAGTAGTTAGGTTTGTGTGAAGGCCTCATGTGCTCTGTTCTTTTGCTGAAGGGATGACAGTAGCTGTGTTTATTCTTAATGATATAGAGGTTATGACTGTGTACTACATTGTATTTGTGCATACTTTTCAAATTTGCATAATTTTTAATGATCATTTTTAAATCATCACTGACGTTAAACTGAAGATCTTTTAGGTTTTGGATTGTTCGCGCTTTGAATACGTCAGCAGTAACCCTTTATTTGAATAGTTTGACTGCAGATAGTAACTGTAACATTTTAATGTCTTTATTAGTTGAAATTAATAAACTGTCCTGATATTACCCTGCTGAAGATTTGATTAGTTTTACAAAGAAAAAACACCCAGATTAGGATATATTCATGAGTTGTCAGACATACTGATAACCTATTAAACATCCAGACACAGAATAAAACAGTTGAAATGTTACAAATACTCTATATACTATGTGTAGGCAGACTATCCAAGTTACGTGGGAAGTTACGATGGGCATTATTCACGATTATTTGACATTTTATGGACCAGATGCTTAATCCTGAAAGATTAACAGATAATAAAAAGAATCATTAGTTGCAGCCCTACACACACACACATTAATCAGACTTTCCAACCGAGTGACACCAGAGGGAGAACTTGAAATAAAATGTTAGCTGACGCTCCTTCAGCTTTGACATCCGTTTTATTGTTTAGAACGTTTCCCGTGAACAGCTCGTGTTTAATGGGATGGTCAGAGTTACATTTTTTTTCTGAACAAAACTGTCACTTGTCTTCATGTAGCTTATATAAATAAAGATGTAGCATATCAGAAATGGTGGGCCTGACACACACAATGCTTATTCTTTATTGCTCTACTCACAATATTCTTCTTGTTTCTGTTTAGGGATCTGGCATCGGACCTTAATACTTTGGGTACTTTCAGTGTTAACCGCACGTGTTTGTTGCGTGTAATATTCCAAACTATCGAGTAACTTGGCATTCATTGTCTGGCCACATTTGAACTGAACTCAGTTATTTTGATTAGATAGTCCCTGATTTCAGTCATAACCTTTCCAGTTTTTGTATTGGCATTTCTGTAAGTCAGGAGTTAAGAGTTAAATAAAAGATACTCTGCCCTGGACTACTTGTATCTGATATCGATGTGTCTCCATCCTCTCAATCAAACCACATGATGATGATGGTGTGATAATGATGATGATGATGATGATGATGATGATGATGATGATGATGGGAATGTTGATTGGAGTAATGATGGCGTGAGCGAACATTGTTAACATTTTTCCGACACATGGAGTGATTTTAGTGTAACAATTAACATCAAATGATTCCTGATCTTGTTCTCAGTTTTGCTTAATTTAAATTCTGTCAGTTGGCCTGAGTTTGGCCTTTTTAAACCTTTTTGTGTGTCTACTTTTATGTTATGTTGATGATGATATTTCAGAGACATAGTTTTATTCCATTAAAAACAGAAAATAAACACAACATGCACTTAAAATGTATTAAAACACACAAAGCTAAAGTTTCAGTGCTTAAATTTAGTCTTTGAAATCATTATAACATGCCTAGTATCTGTATTTATTTGGTCCTGATTCCAAAAAAGTTTGGATGCTTTGGCAAACAGAATGCAGTGGTTTTTCATGTCCTTTTTGACCTATATGCACTACAGGACAAAGATATTTAATAAACGGATTAAGATTCAGAGAATCCAGAGAAATCTCTGCACGTAAAGGGCCAAGGCCGTGAACCACCACTGAATGTGACCATCGATCCCTCAGCACTGGATTAAATGACATGATTGTATTTGTAGGGATATTACTACATGGGCTGAGGAACACTTCAGAAAACTGTTGTCGGTTTGTCGCTGCATCCATAAATGCAAGTTAAGAGTCTACCATGCAAAGAGAGAGAGACAGACGGATATCAACAACAGCCAGAAGCGCCACCGAGTCCTCTGGGCCTGAACTCAAGTGTGCTGTGGTCTGACTGAGTCCACATTTTCAAACCGTCTTTGAAACTCATTGACGTTGTTGTGTCCTCCGGGCTAAAGAGGAAAAGGACAATCCAGATTGTTACCAGCGCAGAGTTCAAAAGGCAGCATCTGTGATGGTACTGGGGATGTGTTTGTGCCCATGGCATGATGGGAAAGTTGCACATCTGTAATGGCACCATTATTGCTAAAAGTGAAGGATTTGGGACAACATTTGCTTCCCTCCAGACAATGGCTTTTTCAAGGACGTTCTTGTTTATTTCAGCGAGACAATGCCAAGCCGCAGTCTGCACGTGTTACAACAGCGTGGCTTCGTAGTAAAAGAGTGCGGGCACTAGACTGTCCTGCCTGGAGTCCAGACCTGTCTCCCATTATGAAACAAAAAAAACACAACAACAGAGACCTCGGACTGTTGAGCAACTGAAGTCGTGCATCAAGCAAGAACGGGAAAGAATTTCACTTTCAAAACTTCAACAATTGGTGTCCTCAGTTCCCGAATGCTTACTCATTGTTGTGAAGAGAAGAAGTGATGTAACACAGTGGTAAACACGATCCTGTCCAAACTTATTTTGGAACGAACTTCAGACTTTGTGCTGTATTGACTTGAATATAGGGTGCAAAGGAATCACATTTAAACATTCATGTACAGCGTACAACTTTTTTGGAATCGGGGCTGCCCTGCCCTGCACGTCACTTGCAGGAATGGCCTGTTTGCACAAGGCTTAATAATAGTAATAACAATGACTCCGTTTCATTAAATGTGGTAGTGAATAAGCTCGTACGATAACAAGACAATACGCCGGATTTTTCTACTATGACCTGTCAAAAACGCCCATTAAATGCATCATCTGTTTGATTAGTATTAAGCTATAGCACTAAAGCAGTTAGGTTTTTTAAAGTTCAGGTTTCTTAGAGTTCATCCGACTGTTCAGCAGCAGTTAAAGTTTCCACACCTGTACCTGAATGCAGCATGATTTTTTTTTTTTTTTTACACTGTTGCACCCCATGCAGACAATTCCTGCTACTGCAAACAATCCTCGACATTCACAGAAGAGCTTCAGTTATGAGACAATCATTGTCTTTTAATTTTTATACAATTAACTTTCACTCTCCTGTTGCTGGAGCAGCCCTTTGGAATCTATTCGGTGTAGCTATAGAGTAGAAAGATCATATTGTGTCAAAGGCCAAAATGAGTCTCTGGAGTGTGTGGTGTGACATTGAGCTGGCAGGTGAAGTAGTAGTTGTGTGTGTATGTGTTTGTGTCTGTCCAACCCCCTCGCTCTCACCAAGCGCCCGGCTCCCCATAACAGGAAACAGCGAGGTGAGGCCAGGGTTTATGGGCTAATACAGCCTCAAAGGAGCCTCTTGTTTTGAAACAGAGCTGCAGCTCTTCATGCTTGTTTTCCATATTGGTCTGGCATGGAACGCTTTGACCCTGGCACAGGGGCAGGAAAACATGACACCGGCCGGAGCTTTGAACGCCGTGGGGACGGGCGAGGGGCTGCCAGTGCACCCCCCTCCTCCTTCTGGGTTAAGCAGAAACAGGTTGGGCACCGGTGCCAACCGACCGCACAACCTGAGTGTTCAACCTGCAGAAGCTGAAAATGATCTTTAAAAAAAGGATAAATTCATCTACTAGTAAAACTTTCACGAGTGGTGTGTAGCAGAAGTTTAGCATTTTTAAGCTTGTTAGTCTTTGTTTCGTGGCAAAAACAAGCATCTACATCCAGATTAAAAGTCTTCAACAACCTTCTTCAGGTTGTTTAAGCAGCATCGAGAGTTATACAGAGCAGTGTAATGAAGAAGCACCTGCTGAGACATTTATCTGGAATTTGGAGATAGTCGACGCCGGCCAATATCTGTGCTCACGAAGCTCAAAAAAATCCCTGACACATCTGCTGATAACCTTTACACTGTGGCCGCTGTGGAACAATGTTAGCACTTCCCCCTGGTCAGTTTTTGGAAGGTGGTTTCCTGAGTTACCATCATCTGTTCTAAATGGTAACATGTTTCGTCCAATCCACCTCGCTTATCCTCATCAGGGTCACGGTGGGGCGGAGTACACCCTGGAGAAGTCACAAACGACCATTCACACTCACATTCACACCGATTTTACGATTTAGAGTCACTGATTAACCTGTTAGGCGCCGGAAGCCGGAGTACTTGGAGAGAACCCACACAGACACGTGGAGAACATGCATACTCCACCGAGGCCAAGGTTCGAACCAGGAACCTTCTTGCTGTGCCGCCCAAATGACAGCAAAAATGTGTAGAATGATGCAGTCTGACGTACTGTATCCTGTTTTCCCTTTTAATACCACCATAACCCAATGTATTTTTTGTATTTCATTTAACTAATAAAAATAAAATCACATGTTCAGACTTCGATAACAATGTATATTAGATTTTAAAGTGCATGATGGAATAATGGAATTATACATGATATGATATTATATTGTCCACCGGCTGCCCTGCTCTCTAAATATCGGTGCAGGCCATTGAAAAACCCACATCAGTCAATCACTAACATCATAGTGTAACTTTTTTATCATAAAACATCACATTTGAAATCGTTTTGATGCTACACTGACTTGTAATCACATGAATGGTGTCTGTGCTGTTATTCCCACTCTGTTCTCACACTATGCGAATTGTACTCAGTAGTAGATTTTCTGCAGCTTTCAACAGCAGCTCACAGTCTTCGTCGCTGGATGAGGTTGTCATGGCGACATTTTGACATGTCACAGGTGTAAATACTGATAATTAATGATGGCTGATTTCCATTCAGGGTCACTCTCACAGCTTACAGGGACACTTTAATGTTTATAGCAACACGTGTTTCTTACTGTGACTTCAGAATTAGAATTGACAACTTGTCATGTGCACAACTTCGTCTGTTATTGAAGCATTTCAACTTCTTCACCATTGTTTTGTGTTCATTTCCATTCTGTGTGTAAATCAACTCAGTTTGGAGAACAGTAAAGCAGACATGTTTTAACCCTTTTTTAGATATATATTTGTAATGATAATTAAATTAATAGAAACCTATAGCTGCCAGAGAAAGAGTTAAAGTCATATTCAAAATCCTGTTGGTCTACAGTCTGCTGTGGATTAGGTGGTTGACCTCTCAGCGTGTCAAGTTCACGTATACGTCAAAAACCTTTTTAGAAGGCTGACACATAAAACCAGCTAATCATCACCTTTATAACACACAAACAAATACCTGCACTCATAATTCAAATTACAAATTTCAAAACCAGAGAATTGAGCTCTAAACGTGATGTAATGTTTTGTTTTGGCCGTGCAGCAAATTTACTTTCTGGTTCTGTCCAAGCAAACAAGCAACTCCACCACCAGCAATACATCAGTGCTGCGTGTCTGTCAGCTTGTTTTCTTCTGCCCCCTAGTGGCCATAAATCAGCTCATGCCACTTTAATGCAACTCACTGTGAACTAGCCCGAGAGATAAAGTCTCTGCTGTTTTTTCCAGCTTGTAGTTGTCATTTTGGGAGTGTAAATCTTCCACAAGCGTCTCGTGTCTAACATTACAATTCTGCCCCGATGTCGAGGGCAGGTTCTTGGGTGTGCCCCAAGCCTCCAGCACACCCCCCACCCCACCATCCTTCTCTGCTCCCTGCCCTCCACCTTGACTGTTACCCCCAGACCTGGAGAGGATGCATGGGGCTGGCATGCTGGCAGTGTGTGTGTGTGTGTGTGTGTGTGTGTGTGTGTGTGTGTGTGTGTGTGTGTGTGCACGTGTGCGAGGGGGATTGAGGGATGAATGCCATGACTAGTTCGGAATTTTCCAGAGTGTTCCAGAATGTGCGGTCGGAAAGTCTGAGCAAGGAAAAAAGACGAGGAGTAACATGGGTGAGGGGAACAAGACCTTATTGACAGGGCTCTCTCTCTCTCTCTCTCACTCTCACTCTCACACTCACACTCACACTCACACACACACACTCTCACACACACACTCACACACACACTCACACACACACTCACACACTCACACACACACTCACACTCACACTCACACACACTCACACTCACACTCACACACACTCACACTCACACTCACACACACACACACACACACACACACACACTCACACTCACACTCACACTCACACTCACACACACACACACACAGGCTCCAAAGGTTCTGATTCATGTGGATGTTACACACCTAATGATCCCAGGACTCAGTATCCAGCTACAGTGTGGAGATTTCAGGAAGATTGTGTGTTCCAACACCATAAAAAAAAGTTTTTTTCTTTTACTACTCGTGTCCATTAATGTGTCACCGAGTGAACAATATACAGGTTTACTTTCCAACAAATCACTGCACCCGTTTCACTGAGAAGACTTGTGCTGAATGTTCTTTGTAAAGCATCCAAATCAGATTTTGTATACTTGATCTAACACGTCACTGAGCACAATGAGAACTTACCTAAGATAATGAGAGATAATAATCCTAATATAATTATCTTATCTTACATAAACAGCAGAAGCATTAGCCAGTTTTGTACAAAGCATTTGGTCTACATCAATCAACTGAACATGGTGGGGAATTGGGCGGAGTGGGACTTGAAGGTGAATAAACAGAACATTTTCAATCTGGACCCTCTTGGACTACTTACGATTTAAAACATCCTAAGAGTGTCGTTATTGTTTTAATGATTTTTATATTTTTTCCTTGGCCTGCTTGGTGGCCCCAGAGTGGCATATTTGATTTAATTGTGATAAAATTCTAAAAATATTGTTCTGCATGGTCGAAAAAAGGAATTTAAACCGCTGATGATTAACACATTTACAGGCAATCAATAATCTTTAAAGGCTTTAACATATTTTGACCTAATGGTATAGTATTTTAATAATATTTTCAAGTTCAAGATTTTGTCTGGGCCTTTTGGAAGCACTGCTCTGTTCTTTTTTTTTTTTTTGCCTGCCTCCGTGTAGATCTGTTGTTGGTTGCACTACACAATTGTATAGGGGTGTCATAATAATGTCAATAATGCACAAATGAATATTGTTTAAATAATCCTGCCCCCGTTAAATCATTTCTGTTTCTTTCTGTTCTCTCTTTGTGTTTTCCTCTCAGTTAAATTGTTATTTTTTGTATGTTTTTGGTTACAGACTCTGTCTCCACTTCGCTGCACTCTATTTTTAGTGTAATTCATTTGCCAAAAAAGAGAGACCCAAAAGTTAAAGATGAATGTGTGTGGTGTCAAATTTTGTATAGATATTGTAATAATATTGCCATCATGAATTCTTTTGGCCCTGATAATCGCGCAGTGAAACTCTTCAATACGTCTGACGTGTATTTGCAGTGGCGTTTGACAGGTTTTAATGGCTGCTGTCTTCTGTCTCTTCAGGATGGTTCCTACCTGGCCGAGTTCCTGCTCGCTAAAGGCTACGAGGTGAGAGAAAAATTCAGACTGCAGACTTGAAAGTACCAAGAATTTGTCCTCGTTGAAAGCTCAGACACACACATACACAGAAATGAATGCAGACGCTCGCGAATGCCAACGAACACAGACACACACAGAGCGACATTCCCTCGATAAGCAGCATCCAGCCTCAGCAGTGTGTGGGAGCTCCCGAGGGATCATGACGTAACCTTGACAGGCAACTTTGTGCACGGACTGACTCACACCTCACCCCGATATGACCCGTTTGTGTCGCTTCGAGCCTTTTCACCTCTCACCTTTTACCCCCGGGTCAGCCCATTAACAGGGAAATGGTTGTTATTATACCGTCATATGAGCGAGGTCACAAACTTTCACCTGCTGCGCGAGGCGTTTTCAGGAGCACAAAAAGTCAACAGCCTGTCGATGGATGCAGAGGTTAACAAGCTGTTTCTGACTGACTGGAGCTACGTAACCCGTCGGCAACGAGTAAAAAAAGTGATTAAACACATTAAACACACATGTTGCACCAGTGCTCATTGTGTTTTCCTGACAGTAGCTTCATGACTTAATTTCCCCACAGATGTGTAGCGGTGCACGCACACACACACCCCCACCACTTCATCCCAACCTGCTTGGTCAGCTTCACCATCTGTGCTGCTTGCCTCAGAGGCAGCAGAGAGGAAGTGGACTGGGTCCAGGCTGGAGATGCTGCATGACGAGGGGGGTGGGATGGAGGATAGAGAGGGGGGTTGGCATTAAAGAGAAGCACACAGGCAGGCAGGAAGTGCACAGTGAATAAAGGAAGTGAGGTCAGGGCACAGCGTCGTCCCACTAATGGACTCCCCTCGGATCAGGTTCTGTTATCTTCCCAGAGCAGAGTTTCCTCACACGTCCCCCCCTCCTCAGAACATGAAGTACAGATCACAGCATTGAAAACAGAGCTGGAGACATGTGACACAATATTGTGATAGCAGGTTTTGCAATATTAAATGATCAAATGGTCAAAAGGAGGTCTTTAAAATAAACACAATGAATCAAAGTAGACCCCTGTATCAGATCCAAACTGGATCTCCACCAGCGTCTGTAACAGCCTGTGTTCACACATACAGTCCAGATTCAACATTTCCACCTTTAAGGTTTGTTCAGCATGAGTTTGCTCTGATTATACGCATAGTTTTGTAAGTAAAAGTTTTGTCGAACAAGTGTTAAACCTCCTTAATATAATAATAGCTCACATTGATCTGCATTGCAGACATGTAAGTGCGTTCAAGCTGGTCAGAATATCAAAACAAGTGCTGGTTGTCGCCACGGTGCTTCAGAAGATATTTGCATTAAGTGAATTAATATATTGCTCAACTCCCTCCGTCCTGCTGCTGGTCCTTTTTGAGTTTCAGTGGCCAATGACAGGCTTCCTGTTGCTTCTCCAGTTTATGTCGCGGTAACTCAACTCGCCCTTGCAGCTGCTTCACAGTAAAACCTGCGATCAGCAGTGTTTTCTTCACTGGAAGCTTTTACTTTGAAGGAGCTGCACAAAGTTTGCTTTAACAGCATTGTTCCAAGACGATATGAAAGTGGTCTACAAACCAGTGTTAACCATTAAGCGTTGTAATGTTAAAACTGAAGTGGTCTAAGTAATCATTGTAAGATAATAAAGTAAAGTGTTCTCTTTCTCGCAGGTTCATGGTATTCTGCGTCGTTCCAGCTCCTTCAACACGGGTCGCATTGAGCATCTTTACCAGAACCCACAGGCCCACACTGAAGGCAGTAAGTATTCCATCTACACTGCCAGTATCTGGTTAATTCACAGAAATAATTTTGATATCATCTATCACTTTTATAAATATTGCATCAGATATCTTTTTACTTTGCTGATTTGGTGGAAATTTTGACAAGAAATTTATTTTTTTCCCCCCAGTTTTATCATTTTTCTCTGAGTTCTAAAGAAATGCAGTTCATCTTCCAACTGTGGTAGCTGCCAATAGTTGCAGAACCTCAACCCTAATTTATCTGAGCTCTTTTCTTTGGTCTTTCTTCCATCTGCAAACCCCTCACTACCATCCTATAGACATTAACCTCTGTAGAAGTATAAAAACAGGAAGTCTACATTTATATTCGACCTAGAGGACGATATGAGTTCGAGCTTGTTACCTTAGTGAACAGCACCAGCCTGCTCCACTTCATACACATGCACAGACTCTTGATTTCACTGTCAAGAGTTAATATTCTTAATGAGAGACAGAAACTTCTTTCAAAAAACGTGTGACGTGGTGAGCGTTAAACTTCTTCAGTCCTCTGATTGGCACCCATGATCGTTCCACCCAGATCTGACGTAACCTTCCTCACATTAATACACGAAACAAACAGAAGTGTCATATTTCCGTCATGTTTTCTACATTGTTTTTCACCATTTGAGGTTCAGCTGGCGCTCTTTTAATTGCGTAATCTTGTTGCCCCCTTTTTTCCGACTGGGAAATTGGCGCCACCTACTGCTCACCTCGATAAACCAACTCCTTATAATCACACGGCAGTGCATTTAATTTATTTGCATTTTCTTTTGAAATTTTGTGATACATTTGGATGGAAACATCAAAGTAGCGAGCCTGTAGTGGCATACAAACTGGTAGGAAAAAAAAAAATGTTTTGGAAGGAAGGCATATAATACAGTTGACTTATCAGAGTCAGTTGGCTGTAACTTCTGGAAATGAGGCGTAACATTTTCAGATCTGGCTGATTCTGTTTAAAGCGCACAAACAAAATCAGGACAACGGCTTTGTCGACATTTACGATGAGTCGAACACAAACTTCGGAGGTCACGGTGAGTGAATGTTTCAACCAACAGGAACTAACTATTTTTTTTATGTTTGTTTGTCCTCCTCTTTCTCAGACATGAAGCTGCATTATGGCGATCTGACCGACAGCACATGTCTGGTGAAGATCATCAACCAGGTCAAGCCTACAGAGATCTACAACCTGGGCGCTCAGAGTCACGTCAAGGTAGTGTGATCACACAGAGCAGACCGTGGATCTTTTTAATCTGATACAACTTTTCCGTTAAACATTGTTAACTGGCTTCCTATTGGCTGGAATCACTGTATGTGGGTACAGTGATTCCAGGGAATTTGTTTTGAAGAGCCAGATAAAGAACAAAGAGCTGATAGAGTCATGATAAAAGTGAATACACTGCAATCATAGTGAATTTGAAACTATGTATTTAGAGTGGATGAGTAATGAATCAACTTATGTGTTTCCTTTCAAAGTAAAACTGGTTTCCAGTGAAGGCTGACTCACAATGTAGAATTAAGACGATAAGAGTTTCTTTCGAGTCCTTTCTCTGTGATTTCTGGTTTCAGGGGATTGAATCCATTACAGTAAAGTGTTTTACTTTTAATTTAGGTGGGGTTTATCCTGAAATACCACTTCTGGGAAGGGGCTATTCTCTTTAATGCTGCATTCAAGGACATTCTGAAGAAAGTCTGTAAAATTTGAGATCCGGTTATTTATCAGCAGCTTTTTAAAGCAGAAAATGACCAAATGATCCATATAGTTTTTTTTCCTGGGTTTTATCATTATAAACATTGTGACCACAGTGCTTTCCAACAGCAGGAATAATCTTTAAAACAGTAAAGCAAAAGAAAAGTTGCTCTTTTTAAAGCTGCATTATTCATTTTTTGGCAACTAGGTGACGCAGCCAGCAAACAATTCTGTTTATATGTCTGGCAACATTATTATTAAGTGTGTTTGTGGTGTTGTGCATCCAATGAATAATATCTGAGAAAACATATTTGTCTCTTGAGCATGTTGAATTTCTTTTTGACCAGCTCGTCTTTTATCTGGGCGTTTGCCTGAAACGGCTGCTCTTAGAAATGGTGTCACTGGGAGTAGTGAGAGGTAACCAAACAGCAAATGTGCCAAAACAAAGACCTAAAAGAGGCTTAAAGGCTGCATAGAGCTGCAGAGTCTCCACGGGCAGACCCCTTTCACCTTACATGTATATACAGTACTTTCCCATATTTCATGCAGAAAAGAGACTGATTTTAACAATACACTTGTATAACCTTGTCGGACTCATGAGAGACAGTAAAAAGAGACCACAATGCAACTCTGGTATTGTGATTTTGGGTGTGTTATGCTAGCAGCAGCAGCAGCGAATGTGACCTTGAGCTGCTGCTAACCTCGAGCTGAGATGAGGAGCACACTACAGAAGTCTGGTTAGCTCACTTGTTTTTTAACGTCACACCTCCAGATTGTTTTCAGCGTTCAGACTTCCACATGTGAAGTACCCCTTTAATAATAATAATAATAAAAAAGATTAATTAATGGAAGGATAGTTAGCATGTCAAGCAGCTTTCAAGTTTATTTTCATAACATTTGTGACATGAGTTGTAGCCAGTGACTGCAAGGAAAGCAAACTGTTCCAAAAAACTCGAGTTATGAAGGAGTTATGATTTGTCAACAGTAATTCACGGGCTTAAACAAACATGTAGCCCTTCAACACACTGCTTTAAGTATTTTCCTTGCACCTTCCTCCGCCTGACTGGGATCTCATTACATCTAGTAAATGTGAAAACATTATTTCTTATTAAAAACTTTATTTGTCAAGTCAATGTGAAACCCGGTAGATGCCATTTCCTCCACAAATATAGCTAACTGTCTTCGAGTGCCAGTGTCTGCATATGGTCAGCCCTGACTGTGTTTAACAGCAGATGATGTTAAAAAGGGACTTTCAGTTCTGGGAAGTGAGCAGCTCATGTGCGGAGGATGTGCTGGAGCTGATGGGACAGGAAGTAATGTTTTCTTGGATGGGTCAGTCAGTGCCACAATGTCCCTTTTGTCTCGGAGCGCCGCGGTGATCCCAGGAGATCCTTCGGCGCCTCCCTCCCCTCCTCCCCCGCCTCCTCCTCCTCTTCCCCGCTGCCCCCTCCACACACTGGGATCTGACACACAGTCTCCAGGCAGCGCTGATCCTCCGTCACCATGGCGGTTTGGGTGGGATATGGAGCCAAGAGCTTAGTCAGATCATAGATAATAAGGCCATTTGTAATGTGAACATGAGACACCGCTTTTCAATAGCAGCAGTTTCTTGAACCCGACCACATTTGGATGAGTTTGGTATCATTTCAGCTTTCACTCCAACCTTAGTTTGATTCCAGTATTTAAATCCCCGAGTAAAACTGGAAGAGTCGGGTCAGACTGCACCTCTCTCGGGTGTCATATAAACTTTTGCTGAAACGATAAATGAATCAATCGATTAGTAAATCAACCGAAAATATGATATCACTGAGACACGAGCATGAGGTAAGAAATCGTGAATCACTTTTTTTTAAATTTTAGGCACATCTGGTCGAAGAACACCAAAAATCAAGCTGTCAGACAAAAATGTTTGCCTGATAAAGCTGTTGTTGGCCAAAATGGTAGCAAACAGTTGCTTATTAACACATCAAGCAACATTATCATTCATTTTTAGCTCTGGTTTGGTCTCCACCAACTCCTGAGAAAAATATCTAGCTCTTTAGCTGCTGGATGTTCAAGTTTCTTCACCGGCTAGTTTCTAACTTGCTGGGCAGGTAGTCTTCAGCGGGTTTATGAGCTTGTTTGCTAAAACCAGCTGCCGGCTAATGTCGATTTGTAACATTTTTAAGCAAAAACGGCAAAAGTTCTCTCGTACCGGTTTGGAGGATTTCCTGCTTTTCTCTGTTTCCTTGCATCGTAAATTGAAATCTTTGGGTTTTTGGCTGTTGGCTGGACTTATTAACAACAAAATAACATAATTTATAATGACAATAATTCTTAGCAGCCCAAGATGAGCATTCTGAGATGTAATCATATATTAAATGTGCTGTACCAAAAATATGAGCTTAACAGATGTAAAAGGCAGATTTATTTGATAGGATATTGGATTAAAACATTATTCTCATAGTTTGTTTTTTTATACGATAATTGATTAAAAGATTTATTATCTTTGGTCAATATCGTTCCTCGCTGATGCTCTATTAGCATATCTCAGACGAAGTGGGACTAAAAATGAAGAAATGCAGGAAAAAGGAATGAAGGAAGACAGACACAGACAGAAAAAGAGAGTGGGAGAGTGATGACTCCTCTCTCCACATCCTTTGTGGTCAGAGGCCGTGACTCTGCTCCCACCTCCCACATGGAAGATCATTCTCAGGCCACACACACTCGGAGTGACAGGAAAGCTCCCTGTACCTGTGCGAAGCTCTCCTGTGTTTATTTGTTTCCACACCAATAAACCTGGCTCTGGTAGCTCCTCACCACATGCTGCCCGCTCTGAACAGCTGAGCTGCTGGATTACTGGCAGCAGTGGTATGGAGCAATTTCCAGTCCGTCCCACCACAGAGGAAAAGATCACTCACACCGGCTACTCAGCATCTCTCTCTCTTCCTTCCCATCTGCCCTCACCTCGCTGCCGTCGTTTTTTATAGGGAATCCCTTCTGAGTCCAGCTCATTCATCGGACTCACCCGGGGAGCTTGAGTTGTAGTATTGGTTTGAGATGGGGTGTCTTTATCCGTGTGTGGGTGCCGGTTTCCGTTGTAGAGAGTCATAACTGAGAACAGAGTAGAGGTTATTTCTTAATGCTGCAGGGGCGGAGGGGATGGGGAATAGTGGACGGACACTGGAGGGCCAGAAAGGCAGCCAGCTGCAGTATCAAAAGATCAGCGCATAAACAAAAAAGAAAGGATATTATGTCTTTTAGACGTGACCGTAACAGCAGAGGAGTTGATCAGTTTGATCCTCGTGCTCAGGCTTCTTTCCCTGAAGCAATTTTTCAAATATGTTATCATAACCCACATGAAAGATGGCCAAAAGAACAGTAAAAAACAGTATTTTCCTTATGGGTTTTTGTGGGATTGTTTTATTGTAGTGGTCAGCGCTAAATCCAGGAATATAAAACTGTGTGGATGGATTAGAGACGACTCGCGTCATCCGAAAAGTGATTGTCTACGTACTTAAAAGATTAATTGTACAAACTACTTCACTGCTTGTAAAAGAATTGATAGGAGACACTGATGCACAGTTATCGATTACCTTCTAATTGCCATTTTTCAGCACAAAATAGTCAAATTCACACTGACTTTTATGAGCCAGAGTGAAAGTAACCAGATTACAGCAACACCAACAGCTGTACTTAGGCTTAGTGGTGCATGATAACATACTCAATTACACATATTATTATTTTTATTATACATATTTTGTTTATTTGTGCATGGATAAAATTAAAGTTGTGAGTATTTTTAAAAAAAATTTTTATGTACTGTGTTTTCCTTTCAGGTAGCATCAGGATTGTAGATATTGTGTGTGTGTGTGTGTGTGTATTGTATGTTTTGAAAGGGGAGTCTTGTGTGAACAAGTTGCTGTGTGTGATCATGGACGCAACACAGCTGTGAACTATCATGAGTCATCATCATATCACAAATGTGTGGACGGAAATTGCCTTTTTTCCCCCCTTTGGTGTCAGGTAATGTTTACCATGTTCACCATTTTTATTTTGCAAAATGAGTACTGAACACAAAGCACGGCTGGGATTGATGGTAATGTCATCAGTTTGGGAAATATTTGATCATAAACTTGTGGTGGCTTGGTCGATCAAAGCACAGATGGACATTCATAGAGCCACGTAGCTAAGATGGCTAAAATTAGACTGCAGTCTCGACAGACAAACTTGACAAGCTTCTCTAATTTTGAAGCCATTTCTCATCTAATACCTACGACCAACCCTTTTGATAAGCAGTGCTACATGTTGGGAAGCACTATGGTAACCTGATTAAAAAAAAAAGCAAAGCATGTCAGTCCCCGTTTGCTCTGCAAAATGTACAAACCGGCCTGTTTTCACAGCCACAACCTCATCCAGAACGTCCTCTGTGTCTTGTTTCTTTTTCTGGTCAGTAAAACCTTCAGGAATGCAAGTTTGAGTGACAGTCTTGAGGTCAGCTGTAGTAGTGTAGGTAATGTGTGTAGTTTGTGGGCTTCAATGACCAAAAAGAGAGTAGATTGTGTGAACGGGTCTCTAAACTGGAAAATGGAATGTGTTTTAGCAAGCTAAAAATAAACGTCAGGAACATATGGAACAAAAAAACACTGTTGAGTTAATTCATGAATTATGCATCTCATCTGACAATCATAAGTATTACAATATTTTGGAAATTGCGCTCGTGAAATATGCATGAACAATGAACCCGAATGGGGAAGTGCTTACAGGCTGCTCACGGTAATCTGTTCTGCATCTGAGGGTTCAACACGACCCCATTGTGTTCTCTAACTGAAGCGCTTCACAGGAAAGCCGCGAACAAAAACCCCTCAACGTCGCTCTCTCCGTGCGAGTTCTCCCACCTGCAGCTGTCACAGCAGACGCGCAGTGAGACGGGCTGAATTATTAACACACCTCGCCCATGACAGGGAAAAATTAACCAAAGGTGGGGGTGGACGACGACGAGACAGAAGGTAGAAAGAGTTTGGGGAGTTGAGTGAAGCAGCACTAGGTTTCCACTTCATTGTTTTTGATGGCTTTTGAATACAAAAGTGCAGATTGCATTCAGGAGACAGACTTCCTTCATCTATATCCTTCATTATCCGTATCCGAATTCCTCCTCAGAAGGACTTATCATCATCCCATTATCTTCTTACTGCTCGCTCTCTCTCGGCTAACCCTTTGGTCTTTCCCCCATCCGGGTTTGCGGAGTCTCCCACGCCAGAGAGACACACACACACACACACACACACAGGATTTAACACGCCTGTTTCCCCACAAAGCTCGGCACTGTTGTGCTCGCTGTGTTGATGCTTTTATAGGCCTAAAGCAGCTATTGTGCAGCCTGCCTGCAGTTTACTCTCGTGCACAAGCGGTAATACCACTGCTTACTACAGTTTGTGGGCATGTTATGCAATCCTTGTAACTCTTTACTAATGTGATTCAGTTGTTTTGACTCTCAGTAGTAGTGTGTGTGATATGTGGGTAGAGCATTTTCGAGTGTGTTTAGACCCACAATTCCCTGCCTTATTAGCCCTCTAACTGTTGAAGATGCATTTCTACACACTTGCCAATTCTCCTCCAAAAAAAGCATTTGGAAACTTTGCTTTCCTGTGAAAACCACGTCCTTCCAAATTTGGGGATTTTTGTTTTCAGATACACTGGAAGCTTTAAATGCTCCTCTATGGGTTAAGATTATTCACCGGAGGCTAATAAAATTCTCTTTAAAAACCCATCAGATTATGTCATGAATGTGTTGTCATGAAGCTGAAAATAAGACGTTCCTCGATATCTTCGTTTTTCACAAAGACAGCATCAATAAATCTTTAGACTTTCCTACCTTTTATGCCAATACAACCTCCTAAAAACCCCCAAAATCCATCTTCACAACGCTTTACACAAGACAGTTTTTGTTACTTTTTGAAAAGTCAACATTTTTGGGAAACGGGACAGCGAGGATCGTTGCGCAAACGCCAATTCTCCGTTTTGTTATGATTTGAAATTGTTCTATTAGCCTATCAGATCACCTCAAACGGGCGTTTTCTCAAAACTTGAATTCAGATATTTTTGTAGTTCATAAAAAGCGAACATTTTGGAGAAACATGGCTTTCATAGCACAGTGACGATGACTTTTTAGGCTTAAAAACCTTTTTTTTTTAAAAATCCTTTCGATTTATGCATCGTCATCAATGCTTACAGTAAATAATATAATTTGTAATCTATAAATCTTTCTTTTGAGCATGGAGGATAAGTTTTGACATCGGGAACAGTAGTTACAAATCTGAAAAACCAAAACTGATGAAGGCTAAAGAGAAACTCCATGAAAACATGTTTTTCACAGACAGTGATGGTCATTTTGAAAATGCCAGTTTTCATACTTTTTCACGCAACCCCCCCCCCAAAAAACAACAACCCCATAAAACACAATTATATTATGATAAAATGCAGTGATGTCTCAAACAAGATTTTTTTCCTTCCTGTTCATAAAAGGCTCGACATGGCTAGATTTTCTCAGAAGTGAACTGTCACAAAGCTCAAAACAAAGCTGCCTTTTTCTTACTTCCAGAAAAGTTTCTTTTTTGTTTTCATACTACCACAGTGATAATTTTGGAATTCTTCATTCTACAAGATTTTTTTTTTGACTCCATACAGATTTTTTAGGGGAAACCTGGTTTTCACAGGAGAGTGCCAAACATTTTGTGAACCCCTCAGTGAATGATGAGCGGTCTCGTCTCCGTAACAGCCCATTGGCCGGGTTTACTCACTCTCTGATTGGTGTTTACGTTATTCCCATCCAATCAGCCCTCAGTGGCACGCTTGCTGCTGTGTGTGTCTGTGTGTGTGTGTGTGTGTATCTCGGGATAAAAACTCGCCTGGAACTAAATTAGCGCATTCCCCGCTAAAGTATGTGCTTTCTGTCTCTTTGGACTCATTAGCTGCATGTGTGCGGTTTGCGTGTATTTAAGGTGCCATGTTTTCCATTGTTTTAAAATTGCCTTTCAGAATCAGAATCCTGGTGGTTTTGGCCCAATGGAGACAGAGTATAATCTCAGTACCCACATTTTCTCATGCGTCCCGCCTATTGAATGAGCAGAAACAAGACTGTGTCGCGTTGGTGGCCTGGTAGTCAGCGGTTAGAATAGCTCCCCGAGCAGGCCGATCCCTGTTTTGAAAGGTTAGGCCTTCATACAAGACAGCCCGCCTGGCCTGGGTCGAAAGTGAACTTTAGCTTAAGAATAGATGCATCGGTGCCAAGTGAAACAAGTCTACACTTTCCTTGTTCAGAGTCAGGGAAATGTTTTGTGGTTGTGCTTTGTGGGTCAGAATTGTTGCTCCACTCATGAGTCAGTTCTTTTTCTGTTTTCCAGCAAGGTTGTAACACATGGAAACATGCAGTTTGGGAAAGGAGAAGGTGGGAGGAGGAGGGGGGGCTTTTTGAGGTCTGTTAAGTAAATACGTTGAGTCAATAAATGGTATCTCAAAGCTAAATGTGATTGCATCTAAGTCCATATCTTAAATCAAACTCCACATATTCCAGATCATCTTGTTCGTGTGACACACAGAAGCCAAAATAAACTGTGCAGATGTAGTTTCACCCGTGAGTTATAGATGGCAGCAGTGAGCCACTGTGGACGACTCCCCTCATGGTTTCAGTCAGGTATGAAACAGCAGCAGGTCCCAGTCAGCTCTGAGGAATAAAGAGTACTAAGATGGATTTTTATGGGATCCAACTTTATTATAAGTAATACATGTATTATTACCTTTTAAAGGACATCATAATCATTGGAGATAATAACACAATTACTCCAGGTATTTAAATCTGAGTGTTTTAATGAAAGGTGGATTGATCAACGTGGTCATTGGTCAAGCAAAAAATGCAAAATATTCAGGTTGATGCTGCTCTTCTGTTTCAAGTCACTGTAAATTGAAATCTAAAGAATGCAGCTCCATTAAAGTAATCCACTTTTTATTGTTTTAAACTTGTTTGGTAGCAAAATAAACACAAGTAATCACAGTTTTAATGATTATTATTTATTGATTATTCTTGCAAAACAAAAATACCAAAGATTTGCTTCCTAAGTGTGAGGATTTGATACTTTCCTCATGTAAACTAAATATCTTTGGATATAAAAACAAACAACACGAAAACATTGGACTCTGCAAGATGAATTGATACTGAAAATAATCCCTTGATATAAAGCTTCTGTGGAGTTGAAAAGAGAAAATTAATCTGCAACAGTTTTGATATTTGCTTATTTTCCCACACAAAAATGCAAAACTTTCTCTCGTTCTGGCTTCGCGTGTGTGGATCTTCTTTTCTTTTCTTTGTCATTTTGTGACGGCTAACTGAAGTTTTTGGATTTCTGGTTGTTTTTGACGTTGCTGCATTCGGTTCTGTAAAAATATAACTGACCTTTCACAATTTCCTGCCATTTAATCAAATTGCAAATCAAACACAAACTAAGATTTAGTTAAAAATGTGTGCAATGACTCTTTGTCTTTGTTTCAAAAGTCAGTTTGGATGAGGCCCTCTGCAGGTCAGGCCGTTACATTACAATGTGTTACAGCTCCTAAGCTGGTGTGTAGTTTTCAGCTTTTTCAGTCAAATAAGTAAAAAGTTGAATAAAATAAAGGAAACAAAACGAATAAGCGATTGGATAGTTAGATATTATTTCAATTGTTGGATTTTAGCTATTCTCACCACTTCTCCTGCTACATCCTCTCAGGCTTGTCCTCTAATGTTATTCCTCCTCTTTATCTCATGTCATTTATTCCAGTTTTTCCTTTCATGAGTGACTGACAGTAGCCCGTAGCGTGTTTGTTGGTATGATACTTACCACAGCAAACACACAAAGCTGGCATCGGGTGCTTAATTAGTTCGGTGTAGTCGTTAAGTGGAAAGAACTGAAGTGAGAAGACGGTAACCAGGGATTACGCCAAATATTTATCAAACTCATCAATCTTCCTGTTGCTATGTCCTCCAGGGAGACATTTGGCAACAATAATCATCTTCATAGCTCCATACTGGATGTTCAGTAATGATTTATCTGGGGCTCTGCTGGTTGTGTGATCAGTAAAAAAGACTTGTCATGGCTTAAGAGATTCATCAGCTTATTCTAAGTACCCTGCCTTTGTGTAAAAAGTGCTGATAAAAAGATTGTTTTTCCTGTGATAATTAGACCGAACCTGCAGTTAAAGTCTATGTTTTTTCTGGTGTACAGCTCATTATTATAACTATAAATCTGTGTGTGTGTATGTCAGAATAAATACTTGATGTATGTAAAAGATTGTCACACCTGAAATCTGAATGATGTTATATATTAAAGTTGATGTGAAACTAGTGATTAAGTTGTTCAGAAACATGCACAAGTTGAGGCTTTTACTTTGGAATTTTAAAATTCCAAAGTAAAAGTCCCAACTTGTGTTTTGTTTTTTTTAAGATAAAGTATCATAAAGAAGGCCTGTTCATATGCCTTTTTTATACAAGTGAGTTGTGTAGTGTTCAGTCCATGATGAAGGTACAGTAGCTGATCCTGCTTTAAAGTGGCTGCTTGCAGGACAAAACAAACAGACTGTTATTATAAATCACGCTCAATTAACAACTCATGTCTGTATAACTAAACACTTCTTTGAAGTTGACTGGGCGACTTTTACCTTCTTATAAAAACAAATAAACAAACTGAACAAAATATTTAAATCTAGTTCAGACCACACGTCATTTTAGGTGAGTCTTTCTTCCTCATATCTTTAAGTTCAATCAGCGTAATGTTTTTCATTGGCGATACTGTTGAGTAAAGAGTAAAAATGACTCCTTTTCTTTGTGCGTTGAACGAGCTCCGCTCAGTGACCTCTTAGAATAAATGTTTGGTTTTGATAGTCTCTGCTCTGAACTGGAAAAAGTTCTGCCACCATTTTTATTTTCCCCCTCCACGTAACAAGCTTTTTTCTTTTGTTTCGACGTGAATATCTCTCTGCATCAGTCTGCACAGTCTACTGCTCATTTGTCTTGCATTTCGCAATATCTCACCATCTATATAATCTTGTATTTATCATCCTGGTCTTGGAGCTTTTCAGGCGATTTTGACAGCTAAAATCAGATTTTTGAATAATAATAATAGGCCGTCCAATAGCTGTCACTCCTCTGGCATGAATATCAGCTTGTCTTTGATAATAAAATGAGAACATCTGTCAAAGTTTTAAAGTTTGCCATGATATTTCAGCTTATTTCTGGTGTTTGGATGATTTAGATATTCTCTGCTGGTCTCAATATAGTCAGTCTCTGCAGGGTTTGGTTTTGGTGTATTGACATTGTGGCTGCGCTGATGGCCTCTTACGCTTCAGCTGCAGCTGTAATATTGAGGAAACTGCACCCCAAAGTAACATATCTGCACTTTGCGTTGCATCTAAGCTTCATGCACACGCTGTGGGCTATTTACTTTAATTCATCATCGCAGCGCAGTTAGCGTTGCTGGTATAGCGCTTCCAGTTATAGAAGAGTAGACTCACCTGTGACAAAAATACCTGCGTGAATCCAACAGCCAAAATGAGTTTACACAATGAACAGTGAGAGACGCAGCTCAGTTGACATAGAGATTTGTCAGTATTGGCATTTTTATCTAGTGCGCACACACGGTGGTGTTTACACAGACATTATATCATGTGTACGAAGGGATTTTTGTGTGCAGACTCACTGACTGTAAACATACCCACAAGCAGAAAGGCTTAGGGAAGATGCACAAACAGATCTGTGCATTTAGTCTGTTTTCACTTGTTTTGACTATGGAACTGCACCCCAGACTTTATTATTTCACGAATAAAATCAGTCATAACATCCCCTTTCTTCTTCATCCGTGCAGCCTCATAATTACACTCCATCCCCTGAACACCCACTCCGGCTGTGACACACAGTGAAAAGATGCAGCCTCGCTCAATCCTTCCATAAGTGGCATAAGCTCATCACTCACAGTAAACACTGTTACTAATCTGTGAACACAAGTCCTGACTGCTGCTGCCCACTCTCTGCTGTGCGTTCACACCCTCGTACATGCAACAGTTTCCCCCCTCCGATAATGACATGTTTGTGCAATTCAGCCGTTTGTTTGGAGTTTTTCTCCAGAGCGTGGCCTGCACACGGGTCCTGCTCGTACACAGACAGCTCGGAAGCTGTTGTTTCTAACTGTTTCGAAAGGGGGAAAATTAGGATTTTTTTAAACTCCAATTAGGGATGAAAGCCCAGAAAAAGGGCGGCGCAATTGTTATTTCACAATCTGTAATCATTCCAAAATCTGTTCCCTTGGTTATTTTAGAGCACGTGTGGATGTACTCCGTGCTCTCCGCACACGGGCTGTTGGGTAATTTGAGGATTGCAATCTATTTACAAAAGGTTGCTGTAATGAGCTATGATCTCACTTGTTTGGATCACATCATGAAATGATGATCGGGGGAACAAAAACATGAAGAGGAGAGGCAGAGGCTCGAATCGAGGGCAGAGATGAGAAGTGGGCGAGAGGTGGATGAGTTACGACATTAGATACTTATCTAGACGAGTGTAATCGTTTTAGTCTCTCGCTGACTTAATGAAGGTGTTATTGTACAGTGTGGATTCTATTTCTTTTATCTGTAGCTGCTTTGTGTGAGTAGGCTGCCGACAGCCTTTGCCTGTGTGTTTTTTAATTGAAGCTTTAAATCAGGCTGTCATACCTGTATGAAGGGTTGGGCCACTCTTACCTTGTCTCCTGTCAGCCAAACAAACAGGCCTTTATTCTCAGAGAGAAAGAGAGGGAGAGAGAGAGAGAGAAGGATGTTCAGGTACAATAAACAGCGAGCACAGCTGCTCGGTGAACTGTTCATCAACAGCGAGGAGTGAAAGAGACTCGCTCTCGTCACGGCGCTTTGTTTTGACTCCAAGAGCCGACGTTTATGGAGTCATATGACGAGTTTACGGGCAGTTGATTTAAACATTTTTTACTTTTAAATGATAAAAATTACTTTTATTGAATATCCATCGCAGATATTTCCTGTTGAGTCAGGCAGCGTGTTTGGATGTCTGATCAAAAACCTTTTTTCTGGCTCTGGACACGTTGGAAAGAATCATATTCTCCCATGATTCACCGGCTGTGGTCCACAGGAGACAGTAGTTCACACGGGAATGAATTGAAATTAATTTAATAAAAGAAAGGATACTGCTAATTATCAGTCCATGTTTGGTTTTCTCATTAAGTCCTTTTAACTGTAACTTTAATGACATCTGTGCCACAAATCTTCACTTAAACTCTGTTAACCTGCTGTAACTCTTGATAGGTAACTAGTAATATTATTGACTCTGACCTCTGTTTATAAAACAGATGAAGCACAATGAGATAATCCTCACAAGATCACATGAAATGCATGATTGATGCTTAACTCCATGGCCAAAAGTATGCGGACACCCAAACATTACACTCTTAGACATTCATTTGATGCTCTTACAGCCTCCACTCTTCTGGGTTCAGGCTTTCTGACTGCTGTTGGGCGAGTTATGGGGTGTTCATATCATATAGGATGAATGGTAGAGGTGGAAGCTTGATATAAGCATATATAAACATGCTTGACGTGTGCAGGTTCCCAGAATCTCATGTGATGCTGGCCCAAACTAACAGCGATGATGGCTTCAAAGCAACAAGGGTATTATCAGAAAAAAAGAATAGATCTTTGGACGCATTTTAATTCAAAGTTGACTTAAATGAAATCATTTTTTCAGCGACTAAAAATGGAATAAAACTATGAAAACCTTAAAATTTGGTCGTCATCTACACTAGCTGCCAAAGTAAACACTGGTTTGCACAGCGTAGGAAGCACACTACTGTCTAAAATGTCATTATATGCTCTATCAGATTTCAGTCACAATTTTTCTTACCTGAAACTGAGCCCTGGGCTGACGTAACAATTTCAAACCGGTTTGATATCGAGCCAAAGACCTGACTGTCAGAGCAGTAATGTGGAATTTCACCACTGTTTTACCACGAGGAGGACCTTTTCTTCAAATGTTTCACAATAAAAGCCTGATTTTAATATGTGAGGGGAGAGTTTCTCTCCACTGAAATGCTGGTGGGCTTTTAATTTGAAACCGATGCAGGAAGTGTTGAGTTTGTATTAACAGCATAATGCAGTGACTTAATTTGCCAGACCGGCTTGTAAAATGAAACTGGTTGAAGTTTGCAGGCCGGACCGGCAGAACTAGAACTCAACCCAACCCTACTTGGAACAAATGGGCCCAAGTATTAAGCCAAGGCTGTCCGCATACTTTTGGCGTTATAGATGCTTATAGGTTAGGAGAATATGTTTATAAATAATGTTTCAAACCAGGCGGCGGTCGAGATGTTTTGGCTTCACTTTTGGGGAGCTGTGATACAGTCGATGGTGTGTGTGTGTGTGTGGTCACACATGGTCCGTACACCAGGACCTGCTGTCCAGCAGCTTGGTGTTGCCAGATGTATGAGTGGCAAACAGAAAATATGATCATTCATCAAACTATCAGCGCTTATTCATTGTTTCTCTCCTCCCCTGGATACTCTGCCGCTCACTTTTTCCGTCTTAGCTACAGGGACAAATATTCAGATATTCTTTGTTTAAATGGACTTTAAGGATCATTTGTTTAAAAGTGGCTACAAGGGTGTCACTCCTCACCCTCAGGCTGTTGTAGGATTGCAGTTAAGATCATGATTATGTCTCCTTATTATATTCATTAGCGCGTGATGAGAAATGACTCTGGCAGTGTGAGAAGCAGGTAGCAAAGTGTGATGAATGGCTCTGTTATTTGTGAAACGCCGAGAAGAATGGTTTTCAGTTTTATACGGTACCATCAATCACCGGCGCTGGCGTCTGGCGAGACAGGTGAGGCGGGTGAGGCGGACGGACAGGCAGGGTGAGACGGGTGACAGACGTGTGAGGGCCGAACTGTCGAGAGGCTGCCAGCTTCCCCAACTGTTGACTTAAAGCTTGTAACCTCTCGGCCCCCCTGAGCTCATCCTGCAGACAGATCCCTGTATTTGTTTTTGTTTGAATCCGACCTGGTTTCATCATCATTATCACATAAATCAGCCAACAGTCGTGTAATCGTTCAACATAAAGAGAAACCTAAGTGAGGTTATCTGTAGGGCTGCAGTTAACGATTATTTCTTCATCATCAAATATCTCGATTATTTGTTCAAATAATTGTAACAGTGTCCGAGTGATACCAGACTTTTGAGGCTGATATCGTGATCCTTTTAGGGACTCCATTTTGTTCCCATTGTACTCTGACCACGACTCTCTGGTGGACAAACTCTGTAATGGTGACACTGTCCCTGAACTACCTCAAACATTGAGATTGAAAACTCATTCTTAACATTAGTTATTTGACATTTTAGCAGCTGTTCTGGAGCATTTCATTAAATCACACAATATCTTAACTATTAAACAAGAGAGTCCTTGAAGTGGTCAGAAAAATGGAAATTTAAACATCTACATATTTATGTCAACTGAGCAACTGTTGAGAGACTGTGTGACGTGATCAAAAGCTCTAGAACAGCTGCTAAATGGACCTTGTAGTTGTGAGATTGATTTGTTATTGACAGACATTGCCTGCTTTTTTAAATCTTACTAAAATAAGTCCTGGTTAATAGTTTAGTCTCTAAAATGTGCCAAGTAATGTAAAATAAATATAAATTCTGATGGTACAAAGCACAAAAAAAGGCAAATTCTCATATCTTAGAGGCTGGAACTTTGTTTTCCCTTTTTGTAAATGATTCGAATGGTTTTTGGATTGACTGATGAATCACTGAATTCATTCCAGCTCCAGATATCTGTTTTGTAAAGTAAGCCGTGTTGCAGAGGGACGAGCAGAAAACCATTCTGAAGTCAAAAAACATCTCCGAGCTGTTTTCTTTAGGATGAAACCGTGGCGGGGCCCCCTCTCAGGCGTGTAAATCACTTTTCAAAGTGCCCTCTTAGCGGATGGAGTGTCGCAGACATGCCTAAGCTGCAGCAAGTGACCCTGAGATATGAGTGAAATTTGTGTGTGCGTTTTGCTTAATGTGTCGGCAAGTCGAGTCCGTGCATACGTCACCGTCTCTGTGGAGCCCGACGGACATCCACGTGCGACGACGACGATGGCGGCGGGCGGTGGTGGTGGTGGTGGTGGTGATGATGATGCTGAGTCGGGTGGTTGAGTGAGTGGGCGATGAGAAGTGCCATCTCACAGAGAACAGAACACGATTAGTCAGGAGATAATCTCTGCTCTCCTCTGTCTGTGTGCAGTGTGGGCAAACTCCAAAGAAAACACTCTACTGTTTTCTTTACTTTTCTCTGCTTTCCACACACACGCACACACGCACACACACTAAACGATTACAGAGAGTTAAGCAAGAAATGACACAGGGAAGAGTGGGAGTTGTTTTCTTTGTGAGCGTGCGTTGCGTTTTTGTCTGCGTACAAACGCGTATCTCTGCACGGTGTGTTCGCGTTCTTCTCTTTCTCTCTCTGCTGTAGGTGAACCCGTCATAATCGGGGTGTAGCTTAGCGGCGAAGCTCGAGGGTCCCCTGACATTCCTAACAGTTCCCCCAAGCATTCCTTCCCCCAAATTATGAACATAATGACGGAGGGGGGGAAAAAAAGCCATAGATACATAAACACTGGTCAGAGCAGTATTCACACTTTCCCCTGACCGGCCAGTCATTTTGACAGTGACGACCATTACACACACGCACACAGACATACACCTGGGATTTTGATCTTCCCATGCTAAATCTTTCCTACGTCTCCATGCCACTGCTATGGTAATATCTGCTCCGGCGAGGAGCGGGTTCGGTAATCTAAGCTTGGTGTGTTTATACATGTGTGGCCAGCGCAGGCCACCACCACGGCTAAACGTTTACAATAATAGTCTCCAAGTGATGCCTGTTGTAATAAAAGTCAAGCGTCTCGCTCGGCGCAGCGAAACCAATCTGTCGTGCTGATCTTATTATAGAGAAATTAAACTGTCGTGCCTCAGGCAGCGAGGCTGTAAACTGTGGAACTCGAACAAAAACACACTGGCGCTCGCCAGAACCTCCACCGGCCATGATACACAGGTGTGATACTGTCTGTGTACTGGATACACATGTGGAGACACTGAAGTCATAACTCTTCTCGTGTGTGAGAAAAGTCGGTCTGCTGTTTTTGTGTGTCGATGTGCAAAATCCTGTCTGAAATTGGCACCAGGAAAGCACAAGTGAACAAGATTAATAACCAGATCAGACCATTTCTGCGTCTGAAAATTTCTCAGACATATTTTGCTCAACTCAAGAAAAGTATTGAGGTTCAATCCCCAGCCCGATTTAATGTGTGATACAAGAATATTCTGAAACTTTCATAGTGTAAATATCTTGAGACACTGTTTTAAAAAGTACACATTAAAACACATACTGATTTAAAAAAGAAACTGTTTTTAGGAATTTTTTCTGTCACTGCTGAAGAAAAAAAAAATACATTTAAGCCATTAAAAATGTGTAATAACATTATCATTACCTCTAGGCTTGCGTCAAACACATATCTTCCTTATAAATTGGATTAATAATTTAATCCTTAAAGTATTAAGACAACATGTTTATTAAATTCTTATGAAATACAAGAGAAACATGCTTTACAAATACAATTCATTTACCTATTTATAAGGTAATAATTGAGGTTTAAAGGCCTTTAAAATACTATAAACCTGCTTTGATCGATCTCTGATACTTTAAAACAAAAATTAAATATTAAACTTCATAAAATCATTGTTAATTTCAGCGTTGTTGCATTAAATCATACAGATTTTCAGGTTTTTTGCATCCTTGTGTGCTGCTAATGTTTTTTGTTTTTTTTATAGTGAGCAACATGTTTTTTTGTTTTGTATTCTACTTTTTAAAAAAGTCTAAACTAAGCTAACAATATTTATTTCTGTCTCCAAGTACAGTAATAACAGGATACAATGATCAAGTAGTAATCATGTAACTGAAACAGCTTCAGAGCCTTCTGAATATGCAAATATTTGTAAGTTACAGTGAGAGTCTGCACAGCTGCTGATACCTTCTGTTGCAGAATAGTTTCAGTCTGCGGCAGCGTTTCTTTTGTTGCTCTGGATTGTGTCTTAACATGCATCATTTTGGCAGCCCAGGCCTCGAGAGAGAGAGCGAACGAGAGAATGTCTCAGAACCAGGCGATCCTCTCGGTGACGTGTTCATTCAGTCTGTGTGTGTGTGCGTGTGTGTGCGTGTGTGTGCGTGTGTGTGCGTGTGTGGACCCTGCTCAGGTTTAAGAGACACGAAAGCATTACCAGAGTGTCAGTCAGCACCTCACTGCCCGGGGAGGGACGCAGCAAGACACACACACACACACACACACACGCACACACACACACACACACACACACACACACACACACACACACACACACACACACACACACACACACACACACACACACACACACACACACACAAACTGTTGTATAGAGTTAGCCATGGGTAACTGTATTGTTGCAGGCCTGTTTTATGGTTAGAGTTGGTTCTTTTCTCATTTATTGACTTTGACTTGTGGGTTGAGTAAGAAAATATGGCCCATCATAACCACATGTGAAGTCTCAACGCTACTGTTCCTTATTCCTGCAGATTTATGGATCACGCCATGGATGTTACTGCAGTTGTTGTAATTTAAAGAGCGCTCCGAGTCGAAGTCTTGTTATTCTCAAATGAATTAGCGAGACACTGATTCTGTCATAATCTTTGAAATGCAGGCAACATGCTGAAACATCAGCTGACCACTCACACGTAGCACAGTACTAAGAAGCAAAAGAATGAGGGAGTTAAAGGTGGCTGGGTCAAACAAAGTACGGGTTAGGGTTAGTTAGTGTATATGATAATATTAAATGAGCAGTGTGTAGGACTTAATAGCATCTAGCATTGCAGTTGCTGATTGCAACCCCATCGTATCACCTTCTCCATGCAGTCTGTGTGAAACCTAGAGCCAGTGTTTTGTCTGTCTATTCAGGGCTACTGTAGTAATGTAGTAGACTCCCTGTAAGAGGACCAGCAGCGTCTGTAGACATAGAAGGCTCATTCTAAGGTAACGAACTATAAAAATTCTAATATTCAGGTGATTAAACACAAATGAAAACATATTTATGAATATTATATTTAATTTCTGTCATATTCTATAAATGGAGCCCCCTAAATCTGACACACTTGAAGTCATAATACTTAGACTTAATTAAACTAATTAAAACAAAGGATAAATCAGCAGACAGGCAGGTTAACCTGAAGGTAAAAGTTGAATATGTTGGAAATGTTTTTTTGGGGAAAAAAAGACTTTCAAACTGGCTTTTAAATAATTCTTGGAGCTCTAGTCTATCAAAGAGTTAATTTATTTGTATTCATGCATCTCATCTTAAAATCAGTGTTTTAGGCAATATTGAAATTAAATTAGGAAACTTTCAAATTATAAAGTTGATCTGCTCTTTTTTAATTTAAAAGATCAAACTTTGCAAGGATTTACTTCTAGCCTTTTTCTTTTACTTTATCTTATGCAAACTGGCAAATTATCAACCAGAGCTCTATATTTAGTGAGCACAAGTTTTGAACCAGCATTTTGAGTCCTCTTAAGTCAGATATGTGCACACAACACTGGGCTTTAAGTTTCTCATAAAAGTCGGGACGGACCTCAAAAAGCCCCTCATTAAGTCCAACTGAAGAAATTCGAACTGACAAAACAATGGGAACACATTCAATGCACACAAAACCAAAAAACCTTAAACTGACCAGCACTTGGAGAGAAGGCCTTTCTCTTTCTGAGAATAATCAAGCTCCAGCGGGGGATAACCGTCTCCATTGTACGTGCATCAACCGTCTGTCACATTTACCATGTAATTTACCATGTATGTTTACCGTTTGACAGACAGGCTTACCATTTAAGCCTTTATTTAGTCCTGGAAGTAAGTTTGATCTTCATTCACGAAGTCAGGAGAGTAAGGTCATGTATGACTAAGACGGGGTGGGTTAATTCAGTTCAAGGCCACTTCACGACTTATTTTCTGCCCGGGAAACTAGTCCCATATGTCTGCATGTCTTATCAGACCCACTTCTTTAATTGCTGTTTTATACACGTGCCTCATGTTACACATAAGGAACATTGTGATTTCTCCTAAAGTCACGTGTTTGAAGCCTCCCTCTCGACGTATAATTGTTTTATCTGCCAAGACATTTGAAGAATCCGGACCGTTGTCATGCCTCAGATGGGAAAGAACACGACGAGTGATGGCTGCAGACTCATGCATCGGTCTATATTCTAAGTATTGCAGACATTTTCCTCACGCAGCAGCAGAAGCAGAAAAATCTAGAAAAAAAAACATCAACTTCATTGAGCCAGTGATTAACAGAGAGAAGCAGCTGCCAGGGTTGACTTGGCAGAGCACCAGGAGTGTCATTGTGGTATGTTGTTGTTTGCTTACAAGTGTAACCACACTGGGAGATTGTCACACAATAGCAGCTCTCAGTTTTTTTTTTTATTCATGTGTCTGTTGACGCTCGCTGTCAGATTGTGAGATGATCCGTGACGGCTGTATGATGGGCAGGTCTCAGCAGAATTCCTCAAATGGCAGTTACACTTACAATAGATTTATTTTCTTTCTGCTCTCCATAACAATTCCTGTCATAACTCTTCGTATGATTTTGATCCCTGCTAAGATATTTAGGTCTCATTACTTATTCCCTCCCAGGCTCAGGAGTTCTGCGCGAGACGTTCTGCTGCCTACTTGGTCGGTTTCCAACATCCATTGACAAAACACCCTTTGAAAACTAATAAAAACACACCAACTTTGTCTGTGCCCAGTTTTCCCTGCCAGGAAGTGAACACCGGGTTCTGAATATGTGAATATGCAGATGAAGTGTAAGGTATCACTGCAGAGGAAGAGATTTCATATGCAAGGCTTTGAATGGGTCTCTGTGAGCCCGGCGCTGTATCCGCTCCCACGCCGGTAAACGGGTAAGGCGACCCCGGGCTGGACGGGTTGTGGTCAGCATCGCAGCGAAGGCGGAGGTCTGAGAGGAGAGAGAGCTCTGTCGCTCTGGAGCAGAGGTGAGGACAGAAAACTCTGTGAAAAGATAAACAAGGAGGCACACAAGATAGGAAGATAAACTCGGGTCTGCGTTCACTTGATGTTGTGTACCAAATCAGGAAATTAAAAATTAAATTGCTTTGTGCAACATATTTTATTCTCATGCAAGACACTCAAAGGACTGTTCCCACTGTAAGGAAAGTTCCTCCTGATGAGATCACAGCACAGGAAGGGTCTCTAACTAGGGTCGTAGTTCATGGTTACCCTAATCCAAGGAGGCTGCCCCACAATTTAACTTTAATTACATTTTTTTTTTTGAGATTAGTGTGTTTGCAAAGAAAACTATTAATAACATGTAAAAGGAAACTTTCAGAAGTTTCAGGTAGTGCTGAAAGTTTGTGCAGTCTTGCACTCAACAAGAAAAGGAACTCCTTTCCATGTTTTTGGTTCCTGAGAAGTTTGGAGAAGCAACTTTAAATGATCAGTGCAGCTTGATTGACAGTATCCTTAGCCACATTTGGCTAGTTAACATTCCCGGGCCCTGGGCAGGATGAAAGACAAAAGTTGCATGACAGTGAAACATGGAGGGAGAACGTGCACCAAATGTGCTGCAAATTGAATACCACCACCTCTCTGCTGTGGTAAGATGTGGAGTACTTTTTAGAGAAAAGATGAGAGGAGTGCGACTTGAAACCAAGATCTGATTCTGCAGCAGCTTTGCGGCGCTGATAGATGGACTGTTTTTAACACCTCCACTTGTTGTTGTTAGTTCATTATCGTGTGTGTTTGACCGAAACACTGGCTGGGCACTGGAGTAGAAGAATTACCTGTGTGCTACCTCTAAATTACATATTTTATTTGCTGTAGCTTGTTTATTGCTCTCTTGTTTCAACAGTTAGCTGCTCTAAAATGTCTTTAATGTGTTTAATTTGGCTTTTTTTGACGCGGTGAATGAGGCATTGTCAGACCTAATACTGAGAGAGAGAGAGAGCACATTTCGCCCCTATCTGTAACTTGAGAGTAGGTTTCAAACCGCTCCCCGCTGATCTGCCTCTCTCAATGTGTGTGTGTGTGAATATAATGATATCTTCTGGAGCAAACAGCTGGATAGCCAGAGGTTGCACTTGTGGTTTAGCCAGGTTGCTGTTGGATCGTGGGATAGTTCGGGTCAGCAGATTTTCTTCCTCCGTGTTGTCCTCGAAGTTGATCATCATCTGTCCATCAGCCACTGACTTGCTGTGTATTCTGTCCACATCTACACTGTCCACTTATTTCTCAGCAGTTTTAACTTGATACATAATGTTTCACTGCCTGGTTTCAAACATCTTCCTCTTCAGGGATTAGACTGCAGTTGTTTCGGCTGTCCCTTCCTGAAAATATTCCCTGCTACATGTTTCTTTGACATTGTCTTTCCGTTGTGGTGGGATAAGTAGAGGAAGATAAAGGAAAGCCACTCCGCTGCTCTGCGTGGCGGAGAGAAAGCCTTTCCATTGATATCTAAAACTTCCAGCAGAGCACTTCCCCTTCCCGAAAACCCTTCCCTGCCACAGGCCTCCTTCAAAGACCGGCCACTCCGCAACGGTCCGACCCCGGCATGCCGACCCCTGCTCCGATGTTCCCGCCCTGGTGAGAGAGGCGGGCGGAGCCGGGCTGGACTTGAACCCGAGCAATTGTTTTCTGCTAACCTTTCTGTGTGTGTGGGGGTATTTGTGTTTGTGTGCGTGTCCACGTGGGTCTGTAAAAGTGTGAATCATGAGTTTCTGCTGATGATATGTTGCTGGTATTTAAGGTCATTTGACGCTGACAGTAATGATGATGATCTAAACACCGAGGGCCACACAGAGGGAGAGTGTTGTTAACGTGATGAGAGATGAGTAATATTTTAGGGAAGTGTCTTTGGAAAAGATTATGTCCAGCTCAGATGAGTGCTGGCAAAAAAGACAGAACTTAGTGTAGTACAGTTTGTTGGTAATGTATTGTTATTTTTAAAATTATATTTATTCTAACATATCATGACAAACATTTAGCTGCAGAGGGCGTGCGAAAAGCAGCAAGAAAAACAGGAATTTAAGGCCAGAAAAATGACAAATTTTAAATAACAGAAAGAAAAATATGTAAAAAATAAGACCCTTAAGAAAGAATTTGAATTTATTAGACAAAGAGACAAAATGTGAGTCTTCGTCTTCAAGCGTTTGATGTTAATTAATCACATCTTGGCACAACATTTAAACCTGTAATCAATTATTTATGGCAACTAGTGACCAGAAGAACTTCAAGATAAACTGATGGACACACCGCCCTGACTTTTTAAAGGTGCTATGGTTGACCTGTTAGCAAGCTGATTTCTATTTGCACATGGGGCGACATTGGCATTCAAAGCAGTATTTTTAGCTCTGGTTTTGTCTTCACTGAATCTCCACCTCTCTACCTCATTGATGTCGCTTAGATGAACATACAGATCGATGAATCATACAGTAAAATGTATTGTACCAAAACAATGAGCTTACAGGGTTGGCTGCATTTTCTGTCGGTTCATCACTACGAGTGACCTTTTTCACATTTCATGTAATCCATCTTTTAGAAAAATGTCCCTTTTGTTTGCTTTGTCACTAACGACTTATTGCTTATTTTCCTGAGGAGGGAGCTAAAAAACATAAAGCTTCCAGAGTGGACAAAAAAAAAAGACATGCTGCTTATATCCAGGAGGAATCAAGCTGGGTGGTCACCATTCGATGCGCAGTTTGTCTCTTTAAGTTGACAGGAGCTGCTCGCGCTCATTGCCTGAAAGTACTGTCCGTGCATTATGACGTTTAATCAGCAACAGCCTTGTCATACCAATGTCAAACTTATCGGCTATCTGGAGCCGTTTTAATAGAGATAGATGACCGAGATTGAGCTTCCATCACGGCCCAAACACGCACTCCCATTAAGCACGCTGTGATATCTCTTCCCAATAAGGACAGCCCAACGTGCCATCACCTCAAGATTGATGACTGGTATTAATGTGGATTACCGGATGCGTCTATGTGTGTTTCTTTATAAATGCTACGTTAATTATAGGCCCTGTTCAAGCACTCCTGTAATAATCGTAAGTCCTTTGCACATTCCACCGATAACACACACACACACACAAACAGACACAAACACAGCTTTGCTTTACTGTAGTAGGGTCACTTGTGATTGCATTTTCTGTGTGCGTGCATGCGTGTGTGTGTGTGTGTGTGTGTGCACACTCAGTGTCAGGATTGTGATTGATCAACTTCTTTCCCCCCTAACTGAGCCGCATACTTTGTGTGTTCAAACAGAGCAGAGTGGACTTGGCTGGCGCTCATATGAAAATATGAACCTTTGTGCTGATTTATGGACTTGAACGAGAGCCAGATATTTCTTAATACAAGTATAATAGTTTAACAACAGACTCATGAAAGTGTGTGGCAGTCAGGTTGTCCGCTCCTTCTTTGTCAACCCTGTAATTTATCAAAATATTATTATATTATTAGTTTTTATCTTTTTTTTCTGTCTTCTTTAGTACCTTTTACAGTATTTTAAGAATGTACAGGTACAGAGATGGAGAAATAAAAGTGGGGTGGATGTTGTGTGGGAGGCTAGAGACAGGAAAAAAGGGGGGGGGATGGTGAAAGACGCGGAGGAAGGCGTAGAGATAAGAAAGTGCTAATGTCTCTAATCCGCTCCAGATGAAAGCTGTTGGTGTGACGGGGTTGGGAAAGGATGGGAAAGGTTGGCCACTCCTACATCACACCATCTTTTATGACTCTGCCTCCTCATGCAGTCAGACAAACCATCACCATAGAAATGGAGAGAGCAACACACACACACACACACACACACACACACACACACACACACACACACACACACACACACACACACACACACACACACACACACACACACACACACACACACACACACATGTGGTCACAAACATGCATCGATCTGAAAACGAGGTGAAGGTGGCTTACAAGTTTCGTTCGCCCAGTCCGCGTCACGTTGCTTCAGTTGTTTTTGTTCTAGCAGCATGCCAGCTCTGGGTGGCTCTGCAGGTTTCTGGATTAATCATGAGACTGCGTCCTCGTGGAACCCACTCCAGTAGCTCAACTGGTAGAGCTTGTATCGTGTACAAGGCGGTAATGACATTTCTGACCTCACACTGAACTCCTTTTTGAAGCCTGGCCTTAATTATTTTTAAGGATAAGACTAAAACCACCAATGTGTTTGGTTGTATCTCAATACTTTCACACTGTCCCAAATCTCATTGGTTCTAACTGAAGATTTAAATCGTTAAGTGGGTCATGAATATTCTTATAAAGGGTTAACATCATTTCCTGAAACAGCTGACCACTGTTGTGCTGCAGCAAACGTTACTCAAACGGGAGGAAATGGTGCATTTGTTGAGGCTATTTTCAGCCGTGGATTTAATATGTCATGTGGTACAATGGTGTCGCTCACTGATGTGTTTTTAATGGGGTTTTTTTGGACCAACAATGGAACTCTATGGCAGAGAGAAATATGATATCACACTTTGGAAATGAATGAGAGTAAGCTGACCATGAGTCATGTTTATTCATTTATTTATTCATTTTTGGTGTGTATGATTTCATCACCAGAAACATGGTGAGAAGTAAAGACACTAGTAATTCTCTGTTGTCTTAATTGATGGATTTTATTAAATTACTGGCCAGGAAGCAAGACTCTACACAGCAGTTATTAATAGGTTTTTGTTCACAAACAGTCCTTCCAATAGTTCGGATCTACCCAAGAAAACAAGGCCCCAGTGAGGTGCGTCCATGGCTCTTCTGAGCTGCCTTGTCTTCTACTCTAAAGACCAAAATCAAGCATATCTCAAGACCCCAAAGTCTCATCATTTCCACTGAAGTTGTAGTGACCACTTTGAGTTATTCTATAGACAGCTTCTGCCATATCTTTATGCATACATGTGTTACAGAAATCTGATTTCTCCAGGAGAAACTGATTTATAGAATTCTGGTTTCTCTAATCCCCAACCAGAGTACAGAAACTGGATTTTCTTGTTTACATGACATCGAAAATCCGATTACAGGTCCACAATAATTTGTTACTGTGGATCGGCCTCCTGCTCTGGTGCTCCTTTCCAGATCAGTCCTGTTTTGTTTTTCTTCTGTCAACCAAACTACCTTTAGAGATTTTCAGCCAGGACAACACACGCCCCATAAACATCTCTAAAGAGACACTTTCAGTGACTGTGCAACACAGACGAGAAGGTATTTATAACTAAACGGGCACCATGAAACTGCTCGGCCGTAACCTGGATCCTGCTCGTTCTCCTTTCTCTATGACACACACACACACACATGCAGCTGTTGTGCTTCTCCTGTCCAGGGGGTCTTGGGTGGGCCCGGGATAAACTGCCTGGGGTTTGAGGTGGGGCAGGACTGCATAGAGAGAAAGAGGGGAGGTTGTGTAAATCAGGCATAATGTTGGACCAGAATCTGGGCTCCGTTTTGGTCACATGGCTCTGTGACAGCTACCAGGGCAGCCAGAATGTGTGTTGGTATGCGTTATTGTGGCTGACTGTGGTCTGCATGTGTATTTATGGGAGTGTGTTCTTGTGGTGGTGTATGTATGCATGCATGTGAGTCCACATTTGTGTGTGTGCATGTGTGTGTGTGTGTGTGTGTGTGTGTGTGTGTGTGTGTAACCAAAGAGAGGTAGCACCTGCAGGGGCGGTGGTCTCCAAACTTCACTTCTATTTAAGGATCATGCAAAGGGTGTGTGTGTGTGTGTGTGTGTGTGTGTGTGTGTGTGTGTGTGTGTGTGTGTGTGTGTGTGTGTGTGTGTGTGTGTGTGTGTGTGTGTGTGTGTGTGTGTGTGTGTGTGTGTGTGTGTGTCTTCCTCTGCTCACAAGGACAGCATTCATCAAGCAAGTGGTGCAGGGCGGTTTGGGTGGGTGGAGGGGTTCGACAGGGGTTCTGTCAGATTTAAGTGGGGTGTGTGTGTGTGTGTGAGTGTGAACAAGGGGGAAATGAGGATTGAGAGGGATGGGGAAGAAGGGGAATGGGTGGAGAAGAATGTGAAAATTTGTCAAGTCTTACCTCCCACCACCCCCCTCCTCCACCTTCTCTAATCAGAGATGTTGCCGGCTGCTGATTGCAGCCAAATGGTGCAGAGGCAGCAGCTGGAGTTAGGAGGGAGGAGGGAGGGGCGTGGAAAGATGGAGATGGGTGGAGGTGTAAAGGAGAGCAGTTTGGTGCTGGCAGGGGGTCTCAGATGTGGGAGGTCCTTCCTCACTTCTCCTCTGATCGCTCACTTTAAAGGCATCTGGTCTGGGTCAGCTGATAAAGTGAGACGTTATCTCTGATTTTAGGATGCTGCTGTGATTCCGTGGTGCTCAGATGTCTTCCTGTGTGTGTCGTGAAGACTCTTTCAGTGCTTGGTCGACAGTATGAGTTCATTTTGTGATTTATTTTGAGTAGTTTTAGGGGCTCTCTCCTGATCTGTAAGATGCCGGAGTGAAACTCAGGAAAGACAGAACAATATATGAGGGGGAAAGAAGAATGAACCGATAAAATAAAGCAACAATGCCTCAATTAGAAGAGCCTTTGTATTGAAATAATAAGGTCAGGGTAAAAATGATGTGTTAATGTGTAAATGTGCAACATCCACCTCAATTCCTTAAACTACAAACACAATAAAATCCTTCCAAAACTCGGCTCTATAATTCAATTTTATAATTCAGCAAAACTAATACTTATTCCATCAGAAACCACCAAAATAAAACCTCAAAGCATTCTTGAATTCAAAATAAAATAAAATGTTGCAAGCACAACAAACTGTATTCCCGTGGGAAAACCGATTCCGGGTGCTGACAAATCAAAAATGTTCATGGCTTAACATGATGAATTTGTTTTTAATGTAATGACGGTTAAAGTTGGTTGAAGAACACGATGTTCCAGAGCCTCCATTGTATCTTACAGTATGACACCCCTGTGAGTCAGCCCGGAGTCTGAGGGGGGTTATTGTACAATCTTTGGGTACACTGTGTGCCGTGAAGTAGTCCGCGCCCCGGCCGCAGGCGATGCACGTACGCTGTCTTGACGTCAGCAGGCCACATACAGTATGAAGCGCACAAGAGGTCAAGTTATTGAGATTTTGTGCTGAACCAGGTGTTTGGAAATCTGGATTACGAAAGCAATATTTACATTTTAATCACTAATCCCTGCTTTATAGTATATTTAAATACATTCATCCCACACACGCAGTTGTTGGTCCTGTCCACAGTAAATGTAAAAACATCCTCGTCTCTATTTTAGTCTGCAATCCTAAAAAAAACCATGCTTACACTCCAGAGCGGACCGAGCTGAAATTGCTGGTCTCTCGATGTAGCTTGGACAAGAATTACAACACTTTACTAAAACAGTGGTGTTGCGTGCACAGACTGTGTGTCTTTGCTGCATTCAGCCAGTTTTCTGTTGTTTCCAACTCTCAGTTTGTTCTCAGTGTCAGCACTGATCACAATATATCACTTCAATGCTTCAAACGGTGATTCAGCATTACATCACATCAAAATTTTTCTTTTCACGCTTGTGCTGTTGACTGACATCATCCATGCGCTTCGTGTAGCTGGTTGTGGTGTGCTCTTACGCCCCCGTAATTCACTGAAAAGAGTGTCACTGATGACAAAACTCTTTCTACCTGTGCATTCATGTGTCAGTGGCGTGCACACATGTGATTGCTCCACACAGCCCCCGGGGGCGTGACTGCAGCCCACTGCGGTAAAGACCCGTTGCCATGTTTACACGCGTGTTTATATTTGCGTGGTAGGAGTGATTGACTGATGGTGAATGTCTGCAGGGTAGATCACGCGATTGAGGGAAGACAAGAATGAAGGGGTTCTTCTTTTCTTGATCGACTTTTCCAGGGAGTTCCCATTCCAGGTGCTCTTATCCAATGTGAAAGGAATGGGGTGTATGACTGCACCTCTGCTCTCCTAATAAGCACGTTTTAATTCTCATTAATGATCAGATGTCTGTCTCTTGCTCTTCTTTTTCCCACCACAAATGTCTTTAGAGGTAACTCTTGTTAAAATACTCGAGCATATCTGAGTAATTTTGCCTCATTCAGCACTCATCTAAATGAATACCTGCGTGCCATCAGCAGTTAATTTCAGTTAAACATGCTGTTACTAATAGCAACTTCATTCCTGCGTTCAGCAGTTGCAGTTTAATTGCCTCTAGGCTTATTTCAGATCGTGACCAAGAAAATATTGCATAATCTGTAGGTATTATAGTGCTATGTCACTATTAAGTCGTAATTTAGTGCTAGTCGAAGTTTTCTTCAATTATTCTTGGACATATCGCTGACGGGCTCAGTAAAGATGATACCTACTCCTTAAAGATCTTCCTGCCAGCCTCTTTGTCAATAACCCACATGATGATCTACTCCTTGCAAAAAGAATTGATGGGGGAAATTGTGTTTATTCAGCCAATCAGACAGACCTTTTATAGTTATGTTCGATATTTTATTTTAAATTAGGCAAATTTTGACCCCTGTTTTTGTTTGTTTCTACCCTCAAAAAATTAAATGTTGACTTTAATTAAATGTATTTATTATTTATATTATTATTATTATATATTATTTTTTGTCAAGAGGTTCCACGTAATTGTATTAAGTTGTGTAAACTCAAAAATGTTATGTAATTAAACCCGTAACATAACATTTTTGAGTTGAAATAACTTATGTGGAACCTGTTGACAAAATAAATTTAATTAGAGTCAACACAGTGTACTGTCCTTACCATTGTGAAAAATGTTCATTAATGCTAATCAAGCTAATACGTACAGTAGCATCACGTCGTTATTCGACATTCTTAGTAGCTGTTTATTTCCCACATCTTTACCTTATATCGCCTTTTTCTAATTTGTAATCATTGCATTTGTTGTCCAATACTGTTGCAGTTTGTTAATTAACTTTATTAATTAACATTAAAAACTCGTCAATGGATAGAAAGTTTGACCAATCATTTAATTCTTTACACCTGCAGTTACTGATTTGGCCACCTGGGGACGACAGAAACAAGTTGTAAACATTCAAAATAACATCAATCACCTTTTAAGTTGATATAATGAACTGTTAGCAAATTTATACTACCAGCAGCTATGGAGTCCTTTCTGTGTCCACCTGCTGAACATAAGTGTAACATTCACTCTCTTTACGCTCTGTTTTTGGTCTCTTCCGACTCCTGAGGGACATTAACTGGCTCTTGAGCTGCTAAATGTTCCACTGTGCTCACCAGCTTAGTCTCAAACTGTGGTGGCCTGCTGTTTTGTTGCTGAGCTGACAGTGTACTGTGAGTATTTAGAGATTTTTTCTCTGAAAAGAGCTGCTGCCAGAATCTGAGTCAGATTCAGACAATAATTCTCTCCTTATCCGATACATTGTTATTATGAAAATATTGATTACAGCCACTTTGAGAAAAAAGCCAAACATTCTCTGCGTCCAGCTTCACAGATGTGAGGACGTGCTGCCTTCCTCTGTTTCATATTATAAACTGATTATCTTTGGGTTTTGCGCTGGTGGTTGGACAAAACAAGAAATTTGTATTTTCACGTATTATGATCAAACAACTAAAAATATGGCCAAACTGTTTGGAGTTGTTTGGACGTGTGTCTGGCAGTCGCACTGGGAAAACTATCAGAATAAAATGATGGGTTTTGGACCACTGACTGACCCCTGGCATTAGCTTGGGTACTTGTCAAATTCCCTTAATTGTGATGCCCTGAGAGATGGAGCAGGGCAGCAATGGTGGAGAGATTAGCCACCACCTGTTCACATCAATGCCATCGAGAGAGAGCGAGAGAGGGTGAACGAAAGCAGAGAAAAAGAGAGGAGTGAAAAGAGGTAGAGCGGACTGCCGGGAGGCAGACAGGGACTTTCCAGACTCGACTGCATAAATCCTGCGTTTGACAGCTAATCTCCAACTCTCAGTCTACCTGTCCTGACATACGCTCTCGCAGCACGTATTTCTCCACACGTGCGTTACCCACCCTCCCACGTCTCCATCTGTCTCACATCCACCTGATCTGTTTGACTTGTATTTGTTCATTGCCATAGCTGCAGCGGCTTCCACACGAACCGAGCGCAACACGCCTGTAATTAGACCCAAAAAAACCTACAGATCGAGATATGAGCGTACAGATGAGTAAGCATGAGTCGGGGGGGATTAGCTGGTGGATGCATGTCATGCCACGCCACGTACAGATCCTCGATTTGTAAAATTAATGTTGTTGACCTTTATATTTGCCTTTTATGTTTCAGGTACCTTAGTTTATTATTTTAATCTTATCTTTTAAGCTCCCTCAAATGGATCATCACGTTCTGTAGCCGTCTCTGCACTTTACTGTGTATGCAGCCACAATAAAAGAAACACCTGAGCAAATGAGGGAGAAAATCTGCTCTGAAAACGTGCTGGTACATTTTATTCTCTGTGTTTCTTGGCAACCGCCTTTTATACATTTCATTCATTTCAGTTTTCATCCCATAGTGAAGTTAAACTTCAATGGGACTGAACCTGAAGATGCACACATCTTGTCACTTTCAACATTATTTCTCAGTTGGAAATCTGACAATGTTATAAACAATAAAACAATGCATTCTCATATTCAAGTCTTTCTTTTGGAGTAAGTCCTTGAGCCTGCTTCAACAACAGGAACTTTTCCAGTGCCTTGGAAACCATTTCAGGAACTGTGCCTCGAGTGTCAGAACCGGGGACTTAATGTAGCCTGTTCTTGGCCCCAAACAACTCTCTGCAATGGTCCAGGAACTATTGTGGTCATGAATGTCATTCATTACAGGATGTTTTTTTTCACTTACCTTGTCAAACAAATGGGTTAGAAACCAACTCGCTTGAACTCTATTTTTACTTGCCCCAATTCAAATTGTGTCATTTATTAGCATTTATCCAATAACAACAAAGACTCATAGCTACCTCGTGTGACGGTTTTTGTAAACTTAACGAGCCCTTGAAAAAAGACCCAGTTTTATCTGCCTCATCCTACTGGCACATCCTCATAATGCAACCCAATTCACCTCGTGTTTCCAGGACAACTGAAGTGCTCACTTGTGCTTCAGCTCTTGTTTTACCACTTGTCTGATTGTGGGTGCACAAACAACGGAGCTACAGTAATGAGTGACTGACCTTAACAAAACTAAATGACTACTTCACCAAAAACTTCACCTAAAAAGTCCTTTTTAACCCATTATCCGTCTACTTTGTCCAAATGGTTCTTTAGATTCAAACAATGATGCATAAAAGGAACTTTTAGTTTCTGATTCTGTTTGTTTGACAGTTCACCTTACAATGTACACGCAATACCCAAGTTCAGTCGAGTAGTTTACCATTATCTAGTGACACAGAAAATATGGGTGTGGAGGATGTCGTTTGTGTGGCGTTAGTGAACAATTATCTTGCTATTATGATGTTTCTAAAATTAAAATGTCTTAGCAGGTTATCGTGAACCCCGTCTGAGCGTCTATTTTCAGTGTTTCATAATTCTGTCCTTTCGCAGAATTGGCGTCCTTTCCTGTTGATTGGGTTTTAAATATAATCACAGGTGTGGACAGTGGACTCGCACATAGTTCTGTTTCTTTTCATTTCAACGTGTGTCTGCATAGGTGGACGTGTTCCCACATGTGCATGTGGCGAGACAGTTCTGTACATACAATCGGTGCGGTCAGGCGCTTGCATTGGCGGATGATGAAATGTACGTCACACAGGCACGGAGAGCACGTACGTACGTCTCCGAAAAGAATTTATAAATCAACACACAGGTCCTCCAATCCTTTGTATTTTTTTAATTATAGCCTATAAACTTTCTGGAGTAACCCGACTATAAAACAACTCGTGTAAACGGTGAGAACTGTGTAAACCTCTTACGTTATTCTGGGAACTCATTTTAAACAGACGCTCTAATAATAAACTCACTATTAGGATTTCCTTCCTTCCTTCAGGTGCACTCTATAATTAAAGCTCCTTAGAGGCTTCTATTGTTTCCGCTTGTCACTGTATTTAATCTTCACCCTTCAGGTGTCACCTGTTGAACACAAAGCATTTTACGAGGTTATTTTTGGAAAGAATGTTTGTATCTGTGTGCGTTACCAGAGAATTTCTCAAATGCTTGTGATGTTTGGTATCGGTGGCCGCGATGCTTTTAGTGGTGAAGTCTCACACGGCAGATGGCTTCACCTCTAGATTTACCTGTTGGTGCGTAGGTTGGGTAAGTGATATTGTTATTGAGATCCATTTTAAGAACACCGGGTTCCCAGAGAGAAAACACTGCATCAAACAGCCAACTCGCGTTCCAGCTGGATGACGCAATGTCATACTCCTCCGTCTCGCTCTCCCTGTCACTCACTGTTCACCGCGTACACCTCTTACCTACTCTTCTTTTGAGTTGTATTGTGTCTGCCTCTCGGGGAAAGGCAAATTGGCACGCTTAAAGGAAAAAAATAGCACCGTGTTTTTCTAACAGGTGTGTGTGTGTGTTTATGCACAGACGAGCTTGAGTGACACAATTTCCAACAAGACAGAACTGGATGTGGAGAGCTTCCCCTTCAAGTTTCATCACAACACGGCAACGCGCGATGATGGAGATGCTCTGTTTAGAGAGTGGGCTGATAGCGTGGGCCTGCATACAGCAACAGTAGCTTAGGCTACAGCAGGTAGCTTGTGAAAACATGTAAAATAGTGGAGTAATTGAAAATCATGTTGCGCTACAACCATCCAGTCTTTACTGACTTCTTAATCACAGAGTAACTTAATGATTGGTGTTGATGTTTAACCATCATGTGGTTGACATAATTTATATTTTTGCTCCAGTCTCTTTCTGTAGCATATTGTACAGTAAGAATAATTAAAATTATACTACATTTTTCATGTTCATCTCTCCAAGTTTAGACTTTCTTGGGGTGTACACTCTGAAATAGTGAAATAATTTCCTCTAGATTATAACTGCAACAATTAGGTGATTCTAATGAGTATTTTTTTGAGCAAAAATGGCAAACGGTGGGTCCAGCTTCTCAAGGATTAGTTGCTTTTCTAAGTTACATATCATTTTACACTGAATATCTTTTGGTTTTGGAGTGTTGGTGGGACAAAACATCTGAAGATGTCAACTTGGACTCCATTTCTGGATATTTCATAGACTAAATTGCGTTCAAATGGAAAAATAAGAGAAAATAATCATTAGTTACAACCGCAGTCTGGATTAAACCAACTGCCAAAATAACCGCTGTGTCCTCTCCCGGAGAAATGGCAGCATTCGTCATCTTTTCAAACATTTTGGATTTTCAAAAATGTGCGAGGGAGGAGTGGTTGGGAGTGCAAAGCATGTGTGGTGTCTCCTACCCACAGTCATTGTTAACAGAACAGAATAGAATGTTCGTTGTACAGCTTACAATGAAATTAGATCGATGCGATAAGAACAAGAAAGATGCCAAGAAACATATCAGAAGAAAGACACAATGGTGCAGTCATGTAGTTGCATTGGAGTAGATGCACTTAGAAATTATTGCACCAGAATAAATAATAGTTTTTGCACTCTATAATCATGAATTGAATAAATCATGTAGCTTGATTCATCCGTGATGGATCTGGCATTGGTGGGGAAGATGCACAGTACAGGAGGCTGCTTCCTTAGCCTTAGCTAGGCCTGCCCAGCATCCCAACAGTCAACTAAAGAACCAAATGGATCAGTAGGAAATGAATCTGCCGGCCAGCATTTGTGTAAACTGAGGTTTTATATTGAAATAAACACACTGAGGCAACAGTTAATCTACAAACACTGCGCTTAATCTCACAGACTGCTCCTTTTATACGCTATGAATTAATTAACTCCCCAGGCTTCTACTTTGTCTCATCTTTAGCACAGCTGCAGCTGTTGGAGCCTTTGCTTTTCCACTGCTGAGAAGAAAAAGGTTTATTGTTACACAAATTACGACCATAACTTCGTCCAAACCATTATTCCCACCTTCTGATTGCCGATCCAAAAAAAGAACATTATCCTCCAATCACTGAGAGGAGCAGCGCTGCATTGAGGCTTCATGTTTGCAAAGGAAACTAGGGTCTATATCTTGGCTCCTTAATGCAGATGAGTGACACCGCAGTTGAGTTGATGAAAGCGGGGTAATTGATCTGTCTGCCGGTGCGTGGGTTGCCAGGTCGGGTCTAAACCTTTTCTCTCCTGGAGGGAATTCAGCCTGTTTGTCTTTGCCCTGTTAACACACGACTGCTCTAATTTCAGTTGGCCTGTAATGTGATGAGTAAAGGTGTAATTGACTGTGGTTTCTCTCCACAAACCCCCACCCATGCACATGTACACACACGCAAACACACACACACACACTTTCTCTCTCTTCTCCGTCTGTCTATTTTTATTCTCTTCCATACCTCTTCTTTTCCCTCTCTCTCTCGTCTCCACCTTCAGGGCGTCTTACTGATTTCTTTATTTGGGTGTATGCGGTTGGCAGGACTGTGCCGGAGTTTTGATTGTTTGACAGTGTCGTCCACAGTAATAAGAAAGCAACGCTCTTAAAGGGGCAGTCCACCTGCTTTTACAAGCTTCATTAATTTCTCTGATGTGATGACAATTTACCACAGAGGTCATTAATCTGCTGCGTCATTGTTTCACTGTGCAAACAGCAGTGGATTGAAAGCAGGTTGGCTGCGTGTGGAGCTTGTATTGGATTCTAATTTATTATTATTATTATTATTATTATTATTATTGTTATTGTTATTATTATTATTATTATTATTATTATTATTATTATTATTATTATTTACATTAGAATATAAGTCAATCTCTCAATAATTTTGAATTTAGTTTAATTTAATCTATAGCACGAGTTGGGGTGAGATTTGGTGAAACATCTGTACTTTCTGGGGGGTAAAAGATGAAAGCATTGTACTTTCAAGGACCTTCACTACCTTCTTGTCCTCTCAGCAGGGAAAGGGAAAGAGAAAAACAGATACGCAAGGCTCATATTTTACAGGAGGGGTTTAAATCAGTTTACATACATACATACATACATACATATACATATATAATAATAAATAAATAATGAATAATCATTTAAAGTGATTATTCATTATTTATTTATTATTATTATTAAAAATAATACAGGATAAGGAAATAGCATTTTAACTGTGGTTAGAGATGATTCAGGAAAAATTATTAAAACTTGAAATATATTTGATATAAAACTTTTATTTTACACATAGCTCTTATATGTATTGATTGGCGAACGTCACTACATTATATACACCTGTAAGAGACAATAAGGCCAATAAATATCAGTAAACAGATATTATTGTTGCATTATTATTGTTATACATATATAATAAATAATGTAGTAGTAAATATAAATAATAATAATAATAATAATAATAATAATAATAATAATAATAATAATAATAATAATAATGTGAAGTCCCGAGGAGGAAATGTTCTTAGCTCAGTTAGTCATGGTCAAATAAACTCATCAATGTACAAAACAGAAACATTAAAACAGTTATAGAAACAACAATTACTCTTATGTTGAATATCATTAGATTATTTTTCTTTCTCTCGAGTGGTTGACTCGTTCTTTTCTTTTAACACAATAGAAGTGTACATTGTTCTGCCACGCTGTGTATATACAACTTAATGCCTTCATATTATCCTGTGTAGCAGGCCATGCAGGTATGCAGAGAGAGGCTACGGCTGAATAGATGCACCTCATATTTATACGTCTGTCAAGACACACACCGACACTCTGGTATATGTGAGCACGCACACACCTACAGTACATACACCTACACGTCTAGAGTCACATTCCCCAGTTTCAAGCATGCATTTCCACAGGCCCTGTGCAAGCAGGAAAGAAATGAAACCACTAAATACGGCACGTATATCCTGTACGTTTAGAACCTTTTTAAACCGATCGCTTCTTTTTTTTCTTCTTCTTTCTTTTGGGTCGGCAGCGGACCCCCAATGCTGACAGAGCCTGGCTGACTTCCCAGAACAGAACAATATCTGCCAGGTCGACCGAGGGGCCCAGCAGCCACCCCCCAGACACACACACACACACACACACACACACACATATATACTACAGCAGTGTACACAAACGTCTGGCCTTTAAACCGTCAGCGCTCAGGCCTGGCCTTACATAATGACAGAGAATGGAGGCATTAAGGCAATTTGTTTGATTTAAGTTGTCAAGGCGTCCTGGACCCTGCCCCTCTCAGCTGGTTTTGATACCTGGAGTCTGTGTGTGTGTGTGTGTGTGTGTCGCAGACTTCTTTTGGTGTTGGAATAACAAGAGGAATGGGAGGTCTCACACAAAGACAGGAGGACAGAGAAGGGGGTATCTGTGAGGGAGGTACTGTAGTAGCATAAAATAAGGTTTATGAGGTCCAGAGAGAGTGAGCAGTGACGGAGCGGGAGGAGAAATGTGTAAAGGAAGGAAGAGGTGGAGGAGGAGGGGAGGGGCTCTACAATGACGAAGGAAGACCTGAAGGTGGACGTGAGAGAGAGCTGGGATTACATTATGTCTGTTTGGTGAAGAAATCAGTCTTGTGAGCGTGTGACTGTCCCCACCCCTTCACTGAACATGAAGGCAGGTATTGTCTGTCTGAGCTGCACCAGTCCTGACCTGAACAACTGCAACATGACGCATTTATATTTGTCGTCCAATTGCAGTTTATTCCAAACTACCAATCAAAATTTCAGAGGAGATATTTACTTTGGTTTATATACTGCACAATATTTTTTCTTTAAAGTTCCCATGTTGTAGAAAATGAGATTTGCGTGTCTGTTTTGGATCATAAAGCACGTCTAGATGCTGTAAATTCTGTGAAAGTCTAAGAAACGGGAGGAATAGATATTCATATTCAGAGACTGTGCCTTTTTTAAAGAGCTATCAGGACTTCTGAAAGGTTGTGATGTCACAACTGTACAGTCAAAGTCTCTTGGCTATGATCCCAGCGCGGCTGGCCCACGTTCCAACCATTTTTTTTTGGTTTGTTGTTGTTTTAACTTAATTAACAACACATGACCAAGCGGTGAGTTAGCAAGCTACGAGACAAAAATGTTGAAGGAATGCTGGACAATCGTTGGACGTGATGAAGCTCATATCATATCATTGCACAACCATCCCAAGTTTTATAGTTTTCCCTCTAATGTCCTCCAGAGCTCTGGTGATTTAACATTCAACAGAGATTGATGACTTTATTTATTGTTGCTAGAGTAGCTGCTAACTGTTGCATCAGTTGTTATTGGCTAAATTAGCTGCCAACAACAATTAGAGCTTTCTGTACTTCAAGAAGCTCCACAAATCGTCAATCATCAAATGTTTTCCCTGTAAAATGTAATCTGGTTTCACCAAAATCAATGAATAAAGTTGTTTTTGTACAGTTAGCAGTGATTGCTGTCCCCAAGGAACACTCGGCTTCTGGTGGTTACAGAGAGGGGTCTTTTTAAAACGGCTTGTTTAAGACCGAAGGGGAACTGAAGAGCTGTAAACTGTAAATCTTGAAAAGCTACTTTAGTGGAGTCCAAGAATAAAAATATAGAGCTGGAAATGAGCACAATAGATCCCCTTTAATTAAAGTATAATTTCAAGTCGACAGATTAAGAAAAGGGCAGCCTGGAGGTTGGATGGAGACATCAACAGCTGATGATTGGTCAACAGTGAGTCAAACTTTCCTCTCACATCTCGATAGACATCGTACATATCGATATCATAACACTCATTATATTCAGTTTTCATTGAGTCTTATTGGCAATCTTTATTCAGCTGGTCAGTTTTGAGGCTTCAGTTTGTTGTGAGTTTGGATTGGTTCCTCAGGTTTTGCCGTTAGTGTCCACCTCTTGTGTTTGCCGCATGGTCGCCGCAGAAACCGTCATAATGTACCGTACGGTACATCCTGGTGTCTGAAGCGTCCCCTCACCTTCTCTTATAAATGTAAATGAAAATGCCAGAATGCAAAGTAAAAGCATGAGTGGAGCGTCACAGGTAATTACACTGAGCTCTGGAGTGTAATTGAACCTGATCAAACCTGCTCCCTGTGTGTGTGTGTGTGTGTGTGTGTGTGTGTGCATGTGTGTTATATGAGTGTGTATGGACTTTGAGTGGAATAGAGGCCCAGTGTTCTTTGGTCCCAGCTTTAAATAAGGGGTCTTTATCTGCCCGCTGGTGTGGAAGCACTAAAGGGCCAAAGCGTTTCCTCCGTACAGACGTGGCTCAGGCCGCTCGCTCCAGGTGTGGTGACCACTAACCGGCACGGCTTTTAACCGTCACGCCTGATTTGGAGCCTGAGGCCAACCTGGCGCTCGCACAAGCACACACAGTCCAAGTACACAGTGTCATGCACGCACACATCCATTTCTAATTTAAACTTAACCAAGTGTTCATTAAATTCCCTCCCCTCTTGGCCCTCATCAGTGGAAACATGGATTCTGGGAGTTGGAGTATTTAGTTTGAGATATGAGGTTTCTGATTGGCTCTGATGGACCCCAGAAACATGTTCCCCAATTAGGTTCTCCATCATTGTTGCCTTCTTTTATGGATTTTTGTGACTGTGAATTATGATCTGTACGTGAAGATGTGATGTAACTATGTGACCTTGTGACCTTTAGCTGAGGTACTCACTTTGGTTTGAGGTATACTACTGTTACTCGTTTACATGCTGATGATTTCAAAATGGTATCTCTTAAATGAATTAAATAACCTGAGACAATGCCAGCAAAATGGGTACAATACTGGACCCTGATTGGCTGATATGACAATACTGATACCTCAAAATTTAAATATGGCCGACCCAATAAATGCTCGTTTTCCAGTATTTTTACAAATTTAGTAAACTTTGAGTGTCTTGAACCACAAAAGATAAAGACTATTGGTGATATTTTCATTTGCTTTAAGGAAAGTAATTAAAATACATGAAATTATAGCGGATATTATTTTTAAAATTTTTACTTACTTAGAGTCTTTTATTATTTACATAACAAAGACAAAGGACATTATGTGCATAGTTCAAATAAATAACTATGCAAACTGTGTGGCAATGCAAAGCCTGACTGTTGTGGTATCATTTATTTTTCACCAGGATTACATCAGGTCAAAACTTGATGCCTGAAGTTTAAAGATCTTAAATCAACTACCAAAAGACACAAATACAAATCTCATGTCTCAAGTTAAAAGCTCTTTTCTGTAGTCTGCTTTAAATAACCAGCATCCTTTTCTTCATTTGTATTGATAAATATCGGAAATGTTCCCATCATGTGCCTTATTAAATTCTCTCTCCATCTTTCTTAGGTCTCCTTTGATTTGGCCGAGTACACCGCTAACGTGGACGGCGTCGGCACTCTTCGTCTCTTGGACGCCATTAAGACGTGCGGCCTGACCAACAGCGTAAAATTCTACCAGGCCTCCACGAGTGAGCTGTACGGCAAAGTTCAGGAGATCCCTCAGAAGGAAACAACGGCCTTCTACCCTCGCTCACCTTACGGTAATACACACATACGCAATAGATTCACACACACACACACACAGATTACCTCTCATCTTCTACCTCATCAATGTTGGCGTATGGCCACGTAAGGGAATACAAACTCAGGTTGCTCAATAGCACTTTTTCCTTGCGAGTGTGTGTGTGTGAGTGTGTGTCTGTGATTAAGTGAATGGGGGGGGCGGAGGGGCTTCAGTGCTCAGGCAGAGTTTGAGCTCTCCACACACCCCGAGGCCAAACGTCTGACTGAAGACTGGAGTGGCTCTCGTTTTAACAAAGACACCTTTATATCCACAGCACTCAGCACTCACTTTCAACACACACTCACTCACACACACACACACACACACACTCATACATACACACACACATGCAGGCTATACACGTGTGTGAGCGATCGGGTTTCATGTTCTCTGTTGTCTAAATGCTCTCCTCACTGACACTTTCCCCATCTGTCAGCGCTCAATCTGAGGCTGCATGGGAGGCGCATACCATCATGAGGAGGGCTGCTTCTCTATTAATTAGACTTAAAGACAAAAAAAGAAAGAAGGGGGAGGCGAGTTGAGGGAGGGTCACCATGGCTGGTGTTGCCATGGTGACCTCCCTCAACCTCCACCGTACATCCTGACCTACAGCTTAATCAACGGGCGCCTCCCTTTTTGCTCGCTCTGGTATTCCCCTCATCACAGTCGAAGGGAGGCGGAGGAGGAAGATGGTGAGAGGGAAAGAGCGGAGAACTTTTTGTACAAGCCTGCTTTTGGTCAATCAGCAGGAGTCTGCGGTTCACGTTCTTGACGGTGAAATATGATCTGCGGTACCGCAGTGTTCAACTATGACATGTAGTGTAGTTACAACACAGAATCTGTCTCTTTTTATGGTTTTTCTGCAGCTTTGAGGAGAGACCATCAATGTTTCACTGTCTGCTTAAATTGTAATGAGATTGAACCGTGTTAAGAGCTGAATGAGTCAATAAAAGCATCACATGAGTGTAAAAAGTTGGCTTGTGCGCTCACAGAGGATCCAAAGAGACTGTTCGAAATGATATCTCTCATAACTTTACTAATGTGCTTCTGTCTCCTCTGTTCCCGTCTGTCGCCGCCGCTCTCTCCTCTCAGGTGCTGCGAAGCTCTATGCCTACTGGATCGTGGTGAACTTTCGAGAGGCCTACGACATGTTCGCTGTCAACGGGATCCTCTTTAACCATGAGAGCCCGAGGAGAGGTGAGCTCACAGCACGACACACATTCTGCTGGTCCATGTCGCCACAAAGATGGTTTGTCTTTTTCTCTTGATGTGGAAGTTGGTTTGTTGCAGCATCTGATAGTAATAGACGAGAAGAGAGGAGAATACACTACTGAAAGAGCATTAAATACGCTGTCACATCAGGGCACAGCAGTGGTTTTGATTTAAACTGATAAAAAAAGGTTCTTTTAATTCAATGAATCCTGTCCTTAAACATAATATCAAGATCCAATTCTACTCTAAGGCCACAATATATGTCACTGAGCATTTTCTGTAAAGAAACTTCAAAACTTGGTATACACGTATCACAGAGACACAGTTTAAAGCACAGCAGCTTGAATTTTTGTGCCATGGCGACAATAATTTTATGATACAACCCAAAAAAGTTGGGGCACTGTCAAATGTAAATTTAGTCCAGAAGACACAACGTCCGTGATTTCCAAAAACAATTTCAAATGTGGACTCTGTGTCAGACCACAGCACACTTTTCCACTTTCCTTCAGTCCATCTCAGATGAGCTCGGGCCCAGAGAAGTTGGCGCTCTTTACTGGATGTTGTTGATATCTTTCCTTCTCTTTGCATGGTAGAATCTTAGCTCGCATTTGTAGACGCAGCGATGAACTGTGTTCAACAACAACAGTTTTCTTGAGTGCTCCTGAGCCCATGTAGTAATATCCTTTTATACAATCATGTCAGTTTTTAATACAGTGCAACCTGAAGGATCAAAGGTCACAAGCATTGGTGAACCTCGCCCCATCTTTGCTTACGAAGGACTGAACCTATCGAGGATGACCCAATTTCATCCCAATCACCATACCAGTTAACCTGTTTACCTGTGGAATGATCCAAACAGGTGTTTGTGGATGTTATCTGATGGCCTGTTAATGAACGTTTTGCCAATTAGGAATGATTGCATTGTATCATACATCAGTTTTTTGTTCAGTTAAAAATGAAGTTAGTTTGAGCAACAGGCTAAACCCACAATAAAGCAGTGAAACAGAAGGTAAACCACTGTTGGATTGCGTAAATAGTATTCAATTACATGCTCTATATAAAGTCATATTCATTCACCGGCGGAGCCTGGGTTCTCATAACTACTTGACACATACTCACACACATTCTGACACATAGCGAGGTGGGTTGTGGTCACATTTTTAATATGTGCTCAGAGCCCCGAGGGTCGCAGGCGCTGGTTTAACCCGATTTACACGCCACCGCGACCCAAAATTAATACCACATGACTGCCGCTCCGGCGCTGCACCCAGGTCAGCCGCTCAGGTGTTTATGATTTATCCCCTAATGAAGGCCCTGGCCACGACCCCAGCCAAGGTCAGAGGTCAGCCAGTAAACCCTAATGGGTTACCACAGACAGATAGGTGTGGGAACTGGTGTAGTTTACAGCCCAGTTGAGTAAAGACGGTGTGGTCGCCATCAAGGTCTTGTAATGGAGAATTAGTTGACGTAGTCGACCAGGGAATGATGTGTGATGCGGACAAGCGAGTTGGATGACAGGAGGATAATTTGTCAGTCAACAGAAAATTAATCTAGAGCAGTTATAATAATTGGTTAATCTGTTGGGTAATTTATCAAACATCTCTCTGTTTCCAGCCTCTTGAATTCAAAGATTTGCTGCCTTTGGTGAACTGAATATTTTGGGGTTTTTGGACAGCGGTCAGACAAAATGTCACCTCGGGTTCTGGAAACTTTATCACTGTTTTTGGACATTTTTTAATCAGCTAATCGAAAAAATATTCAACAGGGTCATCGATCATGAAAATAATGATTATTTGCAGCCGTAGAGATAAACAAACGGGCTGAACGAGAGGCTGCGAAACTGAAATCAGAGACGCTTGTGTCCTTTTCCACACGTACACACAGTGACCTTATAAGGACAAAGCTCGCTGCCCACTCGATAACACGTCCTTAGCTTTTCGGCCCTTGGTCAGCTCTTTCTCATCTCCTTCTCTGACTCTGCTTCTATCTTTTCATTCTCGCCACACACGCACGCACGCACACAACTTTCCTCTTTCTTCCTCTTTCTTGCTCCATCCCATGTCCTCCTGCTCCTTTTTCTCCACAGTCAGCATTTCTCCAGCAGGCCATTGGGTTTACCCCTGCCACTTCTATTCTCAGAGTTACGGCTGTTGTTGCTCATAAAGCAGGAACGCTGCGCTGTGATGTGGCCAGATGTCCCACGGCTGCCTTGCACAACCCAGTGTGGCGCTTGTGTTGGCTGGATTGGCCAGTGTTTACCCAGGCCCCCGGGGCCCGTTGTGACCCTGCCGCTGCCGCACTGAGGGGGCGTTTGGCCGTGCACTCCGTCACCCACAGGAGGGGAGGAGTTGGTGCTTTTAGCTTCAAAACTCACCCATTTTTTTCATTGTTGGAGTATACTGTAGGTTGTACTGCAAATTACAGTGTGTGCTGTGAAATTACAGTGTGACATACTTACATAACTACTATACTACTGATACGTGTTACTGTACAGAGAGTTTACACATGTTTTCACATACTTAACGTCATTCTGTATTCTAATGTAGCACTTCTACATAGTATACTAATTATAGTGTGTTTTATTGTCTCACTACAAAAAGGTAAATCACACTAAATACATACTAACATACCAATTGCCAACACACATCCTAAAAATTCCTTATTTTTGAGCAGTAATATTATTTTAAGTGACACGCTTCATCGTGGGATTGTTCAACATGAAACTGAAATGGTTACTTGAGCAAAAAAAAGCAGAAACAAAATAGACTGCAGTGAAGTGATTCCAGTAACCACTCCAAAAACAAAACCATGAACCAAAAGTTTACTTTGCTATTTATAATGTTTCTTGAATTTAAAATGGTTACTGGTGTCCTCTCAGTCGACTGAAGCGTGACTCACACCTTGCATCATTTTTTACATCTTTATATTTTAGACACAGATGGATCAACATCAGTTTATTTCACATTAATCAACATTATTGTACATAATTTTCTTTATAATTTAAGTGTATGGCGTTAGATTGGGGCACTATATAGTTGGTGAATTCATGTAATACCTCAGCAGTTATGAGGGAGAACGATGGCAGTGGCTATGGTGGTAAAAAATAAAACTCAAACATTCACAGGAGTAAAAAATACACTCAAAATTATTAAAATATAATCTATAAATTCACTGTACTGTGTAGTGCCTTTGCTTCCTCACCAGAACAATGACCAAAGAAGATATAGATGTTGCCAATCTCCAGAGGAATTCCCATCACTCCTCTGTTCTCAGCCACGCCCTGAGCAGCTCTATTTATTTTTTTTTTGCTATTTTTGAACACAGTCCCTACGTCTGTTCACATACTTGTGGTGGAGAGATAAAAGGTTTGCCGGATAGATAAAAGGTTATTCATTACCTGTCTGCCGCCCTTCCTGTCCGGTTTACGTACGACGTACCTCTGAATAATTAGTCACTAATGAGGGGTAGGAAGTCGATTATGTCAGTTTCAGCAGCTCTGACATCACCGCACTCCCACCTCTCCTCTCCCACACACACAGGAAAGGCTGTGATGTCATTGTCACAGGGTGCCAGTGGCTGTGAGTGTGTCTATGTTTGGGAAACAAATAGATGTTTGCCTTTATGAGGGAGTTTTTTCCCCTTTTTAGAAGCAAACATGCTCTAATGGTGCTAAAATGACCCACCAGTGGCCAATCATCTCCGCGGCGCGTCGTGGCGTGGTGTGGTGTGTCACATAGGATGGTCTGGCGGCTGCTGGGAATGGCTGGCGAGGCAAAAAAGAAGCTTAACACCAGTTTCCCCTCAGACTTACTGTCACTGTGTCGAATTCAACAAGGAGCTCTGTCTTCCCCACAGCGCCCAGGATGACTCAATCCAAGCAGGAATGTGCTTCTGGTTTCTCTTACAGTTCTCGTAAACACCTGAGCGCTCCGCCAATAAACAGCCAATCTCTATTGTCCAGCAGCGATTAAAAGGTCGGATTTTGGACGGTCGGGTGAAGGAAAAATATCCCGGTGGAAATCCAGCGTGAAGCAAAGCAAACAGAAGCCGGCATCTGCCCGGCTGGTTCACACCGCGGATAGCTCCTTTCTGGTTAGCTTAGTCGTTAGCCATAACAAACAGCCCTCTCACCGACTCTGAAGAGGGGGATTAGCATTAGCAGGGGTGCTAAATAGACTCCATATTGCTCTGACATATGAGACAGTGCAGTACTCTGCAGTCTCTTGGCGAGAGTAATCAGTGGTGAAACCTGTGCAAATAACCAGCTCGTGTATTTATTTGGTCATCACATTCAACAAACACACAGCACCAGAACTCCAAAAAAATCTAATTTTGACAATAAAAGACAAAACTCAAGTTCATTTTGGAGTTATTAACAGTCTGTTGATCTAAGGCTCTGCAGTAAATCAGTGCAGTAATATGTTTTGTGTGTGTGTGTATCCACTGTTGCTACTACTGACCAGCTCCAGTTGTAGGCTAATTCCCTGGTTTATTTGGGGAAGTCCCATCCATCTCTCCACCCTGAGAGCTCTGTGGTTCACGCTTGGCAGTATAGAATAATATACTGTTATGTTAGGAGAGAAGACCGGTTAGCATTGGGGAAGTTAGAAAAGCACTGCCAAAGTCAATGCTGCCCCCTCAAATACTCACACATATACAAGCCGGCTGAGCCTCTACATGCCTCGGCTTCATCTTTCTGCTTTCGTTGAGGTTGAGTCCAAAAGGTCAGATCGCATGATAGATTTGTAAGAGGATATGTTTTCCATTTATTGGAATGGTTATTTTCAAGGGAAATCTTCAGATAGGAATGACTCGGTCAGAGGGCGTAAAGGGGATTTGGCGGTATCTCGAAAGACAGAACCTGGCGGAGTGGGAACTTTTTTTTTTGTTTTGTTTTTCGGTCTTTCGTTTCGTCAGGTGTTGATGAGAGAGGACCTGAGTGAGAGCAGTCTAAACATCAGCTGAACTGTGGCCAGGTGAAGAGCGCAGTCTGACGCTCCAAAACAGAGCTGATGATAGAGTCCTCTTCTTCCGCCACGCCTTCCACCGACTTGTCACGTAGCTGCTAAGGTGCTTCCCACCAGGCTCAGCCTACCTTGGCTTTAAACACGTCACGTGGTTGTCGAGATTTCTGACTTCACTCATCCCCTCAGCCGCCTTAAAAATCTGTGTTTGTTGTCCCAGATCACCATGGTGACCAAGAATCTCGTTGACAGAGTGCTCACTGTGAGTGACGCTAATTGCAACACGAGTTTAGGGCACCCCTGTCGCCTTTCTCAGCCCTTTTCCAGGACTTCTCAGAAAGCTCAGAGCTCTGCGGGGGGACAGTTGAACCCTGAAAAATGTTGCTTTGCCATCATTTGATTTACTTGAAGCGTTGAATGCTGCCAGACACAATTACGTCTTTGTTTTCGATACTAGGGTGAAACACTTTTTCATTCGCGGTGGTGCTGTCAGCGTTTGAGCTCAAGAAAAACAAGTATCACCTACTCCCCTCTTTTTCTCCACACCCTCCCTTTCTTTCCCCACACCTTTGCACAACATGCGCTGTCCATCCATTTCTGTTGCATCACACCTAATTTTAAAAAAAGAAAAAGCGACTTCATCTGTCTTTGTCTTCTTAAACCCACCAGGAACATCTGAGCCCTCCTTGCATCACATTTCTTTCTCCCTCTCTGTACCCTCCCTGTCAGTTGAGTCAGCCTCAGAACGAGGGCAACAGTCTGTCAGGTGTGAATAGACGCTGTGTTGGCGGCACTGAGCGCATGACCTCTCTTGGATGTAACGCAAATATTCTCTCTTCGTTGAAGCTCCAGAGATCAGTCAGAATGTGAATTGTGCAATAACGGCGATGGCAGACACTGACGGGTCTTTGGCCTGGGTGGAATTTGGCCAACCCCCTGACTCGGTGAAGAATCCTCCTGCTGCAGAATCACTCAGTATTCCTGCAAGTCAGGTATTATGTGCATAACTCAGCACAGATAAAGAAGATACGTATGAGATACGAGACGAGGACGCATTCATTCTGATGTAAACAGGGCCCGACCTAAATCCTGAAATGTGTGGGAGTAAAGATAGAAATTAAGGGTTGCATTTTTCACTTCAAATCTACCACAAAGCATTTCACTCCTCTAGGCCATTGCTCAAAGACAGAGTGGGATTATGGGATTTGCAGTTCTGGTTGAATGCCAAAACAGGTGTGTAAACCCTGCCTTGAGGTAACCTGAGGGTTTCTATTACAACTGTGGCAATCAAAATGAAGTCTAGGCTATTTTTTTTTTTTTCTTTACCAGCTTCAGAACGTGGCTAGTTCAGACAAGCTCACGACAGAAATGACTCAACCCGTCAAATATCTGGAAAATACGTGGAATGAGTCTTTGTGTTCGACTTTTCTAAGAAAAGTAGGCAATATGCCGTACCATTTTTGGAATGTGGCTTAATAAAACAGTCTGGGTTACCGAGTCATTCCACATTTTTATTAAGAAACCGGGAGAACTTGGTAACATCCTGCACATCACCTCGGAGCAGATTGACGCGGTGATGAAAAACATGCACCAGGTCTAAAGTTGGAAGAGGAGGCCTGGCTTAGGAAGGAAGTGGATGTTCTACCTGTGCAAACATTGCATAAAAGATCAACTTGATAAATGTCTGACACGATTCAAGATCCGAGTTTATTCTGCTTTTCAGTTTTTCCAGAGCTAATGCGCCTTTCGGGCCGAGCCAGTACCGCACATTATGACTTCAAAATAAATGTTACAGCAGAGTGATTTAAATAAATCACGCTGCGGTTGAATCTCAATTAGAAAATGCACATAAATACTCTCACAGAAGAGTTATTGGTCAGACATCTTGAGGTCTAAGTGTGTAAGGTCTGGGCCGTCACACAGTTTGAAGACAGACTTCATAAGTCACCTTTCTGTAGCAGCGTGGTTCTAACAACAGAATATGTTGAGTAACCATGGCCAGTCGAGCCAAAATCCCCCTCAAACCCACAGTGCCCTCCCTGACTCTCCCCTCCACACCCCGAGCCCCCAGCTGACAGCTCCCGTCCCCATCCTGTCTGGGCCCACATGGCCTGGCTCTGGACGGGAGACATCTCTGCACACTCCTCCTCCTCCTCCTCCTCTTTCTCTCCATAGTTCAGCCCAGCTGTGCCAACGAAGCCTGTGTTACGTTTTTCCTGTCCCTTCTCTGGCCAAAAAATGAAAAGGAATGACGGAAAAAAAAAGAAAAGAAACGGTTAAGTGAGAATGAGAAAGAGAGAGAGAGGGAGAGGGAGAAAGAGATTGAGTGTCCGTTTCTGGCATGGTTTTTGCTGTCTGCTCAGTTTTCACGGCCCGTGGTTTTATTAGACTTTCCGCCGGGCCGTGGGCAAGGTTAAACGGCCACCGCTGCCCCGTTTGGGCTCGAAACCTCCTGTTAGCCCCCCTGGCTCCCCTCGCCTGCCTCCCTCCTCCTCCCTCCTGGCTGTCCTGCGGTGCCGCTGCCAGTAAAGGAAACACATTAACACCCGGGCCAGTAACAGAGCAGGCTTTGTCCACAGCCAGGCAGGCCGGTCCATTAGGCCCACGCTCTGGTCCACACCGCACCAATTAGAGCAGGCAAGGAGCAGAGCCACTCCAAACAGAGGTGTGAGCTTTACAAGGAGACTACAGGTGTGCTCGGGGGGGAAATAATGGACTTTATTACTGATTGGGTGCACGGTGCTACACTGTATCCCACTGCCACCTTTTTAAGAGCCAACTCGGCTCTGCAGAGTTTTGACAACCCGTGTTTAACCTGCAAACTTGAGTTTCCCTTGGATGTTGGATCAAATCAAACCCCTGCCTTCCAATTTACTGTAGTAACCGATCTCGGCTCTGGTTACATTGCCTCACCCTCACTGGGTTTCAATATACAAGTGGAGAGCTGCAACTAATGAAAATTTAATTATTTTGTAATCTACTGATTAATTTTTGATTAATCTTTTAATCTAAAAATGTAAAAAAAACAATAGTGGGAATGGGAATAGTTTCCAGAGCCTAAGGTGACATTATTAAATTGTGCGCTTGTCAAACCGACAAAACCCCAAAATATTTAATTTCAAATGATATAAAATAGAGAACACATGGGAAATTACAGCTGTTTGTAGCAAAAATTGAATTGTGTGCAGGCTCACAGCGGTATTCAGAACAAAAAATGCTTTCAAAAGCAGTTTTGCATTGTTAAAAACAGAAAATACTGACGCAGACTGAGAGGGTAACCCATCAGATGTTTGACCTTTTTGCTTGATAAGTGTCTCACGGTGTTAAGTTATTATTTAAAGAGCATTCCAGTAATTTAGTATTCCATTTTCATAAAAGGAAAGGCTGGGATATCCTGACTTTCAATCCCTAACGTGGGTCAAGATCCAAAAAAACACTGTATTCTTCACCTCCCGTGATGCAACTCGATAGCATCTTTTCATTACAACCCACGTCTTTAAGACGCTCTTCATTAAAAAAAAAGTTAAGATAACCCTGGTGACATCACGACGGGTTATTTTCTCTGACTTTAGAAAGTTCTCCCGGAGCTGCAGAAAACATTATACAACAGTTTCTGGCTGAGACGTATTCCCCATGAGTTCCCCTTAAAAATATTTGTCGATTAAGTTTCTCTCCATTGACTAATTGCTTAATCGTTCGAGCGCTAGATATATATGACATGGGAATGTTGTGTGTTCGCGTGTGTGTAGCTGCATGGGAAATATCCAACACGCTGTGATGAGCCTGTCGAGCCGATACGGTTGAGAGCAAAGCTGACGTTCATGGATATGTCAGTGACGGATGAATAGTTTCTGTTTAACATTTGACTACAGTTAGCAGGAGCACTAGTACCTGCCAGAACAGATGAATCTGCCAGGTTAGAGAACGGGCCCCCGGGGGCCTGATGAGACGTTCATACAAAGTCGGGACTGGTCTGACATCGGAGGGGGTTTCCATCGTAAATTTATCTACGCTCTGTAGACACATGCTATTTCCTAATAAACGTGTGAATACTATTTATTAATTCTGAACAATCGATGGATTTTGACATTGGACTTTTAGTAGTGCGATCCAGAGAGACTGCACAGAGCCTAATTTAAACTCCAGTGCAACATGGCGACAAAGCAGCGTTGACACGGGGGCCACGTGACCCCGCTACCAACACACAACATGCTGTATTTTCTCAAATAAGCGTGTCTAACCTTCTCTGGTCTGTTTTTGCTCAGCCTGCCCAGGGCTGTCGCTTTCCTATGAAATAATTACTACAAATTTGGTGCATTCGCATGATTGGGTTCATGGGATTTTCCTGTGTCTAAATGGAGGCTCTGCTCCATGTCACGGGCAACAGTGATACAGTGTCGAGACAGAGCTGCTGCATTAGGGGCGGCAGGATGGGCGCTAGAGCTAAAAGGCAACATTCATCTCAGACATGATGAGTTCAAAAAACAGCATGTAGGAGCTCTTAAGAGGTCTCGAAGAGGTTCACGCAAGGTTGTGGGAGATTTATGCACAGAAGAGATGTTGTGTTGGCTAAATATAGCCAACTCTTTGATGAGAGCTTCAAGCTTTCCTTTGAAATTATATTTTCACATATCCCCACATATCTGCCATTTTGGCTTTTGAACACAAGACAGAAGAGCCCCAGCCAGAGCTAAAACCCCTCAAGCTCTAATAAGCTGTTTCAACTAAGATGGTGGCATTATTAGACATGACACCCTGATATTTAGTGTTGATTTCCATCAGTATAATGCTCTGTTTGGGTTGGAGGTCTGGTGCATTTATTCGCAGGCTCTCCACGGCATCTTTTCCCCCCGCAGCAGGAGGAACAGAGAACATGACACCGGCCCTCGGTGTCCCGCCAAAACACCCAAAAAAACTTCTCTCTAACCCTTCATAGCGGCACAGAAATAGTCATTAGGAGCTCATTTGTTTTCCCACAGCAGATAATATCGCCACGTGTGGCAGCTCAGAATGGGGGAGCACCGCTGGGCGATCTGGCAGATGAATCGGCCGTTGATGTGGTGATTCTGGACTGGACACTATAGCACCGGCAGAACCGGGGTGGTCCTGTTTGGTTGTCATTTTCTGTGGAACTTCCCTGTTGCTATTTTTTTTTTTTTTTTTTTTTTTTGGCGTTGACAGACTGATGCTCTGAGATTTGTCTTGGCATCCAGCCCAGATTTGACACTGAAACAGTGAATTACAGAAGAAAATGAGAGAGAAGGAATCTAAAAGGATCTAGTGGCTGTAATGTGAGGTGGTAACGAATTGATTTGACTCAGGGTGGCTTTTTGCTTGAGTTTTTGCTTTGGCTAAAGAGAACTTGGAGCAGGAGCAGAGGTTTGGAAGTCTTTCTGTGTGTGTTTGTGTGTGTGTGTGTGTGTGTGTGTGTGTGTGTGGTGATAGGGTGTTATGAAGGAGTTTGGTAGGGATCTCTAAACTCCATCCTCAATGAGGAGGCCTCGATTTCACTTATCCGCTCTTTGTTTCTCTGTTTCAGACTATCTGTGTTTGTATGTGTTGGATCGAGCTAAACCTCTGTAACATTTATATCCCGTGTAAACTGTAATTGAATTCAGAAGATGCCAACCAAGCATTTTTTTTTTAATGTATGTGTTTTAGGTGCAAACTTTGTGACGCGTAAGATCAGCCGTTCTGTGGCAAAGATTCACCTTGGCCAACTGGAGAGCTTCAGCCTGGGCAACCTGGACTCCAAGAGGGACTGGGGCCACGCCAAGGACTATGTGGAGGTAAGACACACACATCCGTAACCACACACAAGCCCAGAGAAACAGACATAAACTGTGCGTGCACTGCTTCAAGAGTTGAACAGGGTTCACATGTGCACGTAGCATTAAACAGGGCATGTTTTCCCAGATCATTTGAGGCCGCAATATACGATCTGCATGAAGCCTCCTATGATTCTCTGCCAAAAGAGAAACAGAGATAGAGAAAGAAAGGGGGGAGCGGGAGGAGAAAGAGAGGGCCGCATGCTGTGAGGCCACAGACTGCACTCTGGTTTCCCACAACTCACCCATGTCCCAGATCCCTTCAGGCCCCCATTGCCATTCCCCGAACGCCCGCAGAAGAAAGAGAGATATGAAGGGAACGCTGCGTCCTGGGGACGATGACAGAAATATGGTGTTTGTGTTAACGTAATGGTGCCAGCAGCAAGCAGAGAAAGGAGTGGGGAGATGAAACGAACAGTGGGGTCGTCACAGAAGCAGACAGAGCTCAGTGTTTCTAAATGTGTGTGTTTTTCCCCCAGTTTGTGTGTGTGTGTCAAAGGAAGCGCACATTCCTCTGTTTGTGTGTGTCAAAGTGTGTGATAGGTTAAGGTTGGAACACGTGTGTGTGTGTGTGTGTGGCTGTTGAGATGAAAGACTCGACGGGTTGCCATGTCTGACAGCAGACCCCTCACTGCGGACCGTGTTATTATTAGGAGGTGATGGTGGCGGAGGTGGCGGGGGGCGCTCTTTGAGATGGGAGCGGGAGGTGAGGAGGTTACGTCGGGGGAACCTCGGTTTAACTGCGGATCGCGGCGTGGGGTCGTCGCGTCAGAGCAGGGTGGTAAGCGAGGCGGCGCGTCACGCTGTGAAGGCGGGGCGTTGATGGCGTCAGCGAAGCGTCAGTCGCTCCGCGATACGGGAAGAATTTTGATCAGTCATATCCGATAATAACCGCGCCTAATAGTTTTTGGCCACGTGGATGTCTGACTCGAGCTGGGACTGGAAAAATGATGCACAAAAAGATTTTTTAATCGGTTTCTGGGAAGGTATTTCAACGTCACGCAAATGGATTCACTCTGACACAATAAAGGATGGTACTAGTGACGCCAGTCCCGTTCATTATTTTTAGGCAGATGTGAGATGACAGGAAGTTGCCGCACTTCCAGGTGGGGTTGACTAAACGCGAATTATACACACAAAGTCGACGGAGAAACTTAAGTGAGCGTGAACAGACTTTCCAGTAAAGGCATGCCCCCTTGAGTTGACAATGCTTCAGCTTGATCAAACGGTTCACACTTATCCCGTAACCGTATGACTGTACATCATGACTGCACAGAAACAAGAGGATAAAGGTGAAGAATAAATGAAAACAGGAGTTTTCAGTCGTGAGACACAGAGAGTCTCTGCACAAATGGTCCGTGCATCGACGGCTACGGCTAATGTCTGCACATGTGTGGTGAATAAACTTGGACCGAGGCGAAGTGAAAATCTGCGTCACGTTCAACATGAACACACCTTTTAAAAAGTCCAAAATTTCATTTCTTTGAAACAAAGTTAAAATATTTGAGTTCATACCGCTCTTAAAATGAATAAACCAACACTTGGATTGATTGAGTGGACACTAAAAAACATGATTTTAGGAAAATAAATACAAATTGACATATGTGTTTTCATTCACCCTTCATTTATACTCAATGGCCCTCACATGAGCTGAGGTATTACTCAATTATCCACGATCCAGTGCTGCTATTTTGAGAAATATTGAGGTCGTCTTAAAAGAAAACAAACAGCTTCCAGAGAACTTGTGCTTCTGCCCACTTAAGCTGAAACAACTGGTTCTTATTCTTGTAAGTAAAATTCTGGTTGTTGGGTCAGACTCAGTTGGTTTCTTCATCCTGTTCGTCTGACTGACCGGTGGCGTACTTATGTGTTGTACGTGCGACCCTGTGTTGTTGTATTTGCGTATGTGTGTATGTGCACATTCGCCTGTCCAGGGCACCCTGGCTTGAGACGCTCCAGGTTTCCTGTGGGGAAAGGCCGACATTCCAGTTCTGGTGAATCAGGCACCTCCTTGCTGCGTGTCTCCAGTTTCGGAAAAGCGGATTTCGGGAAGCCAAACAGAAGCCCGAGGTGCTGAGGGGAACTGATGCGGAGGAGGAGGAGGAGGGACGGGGGGGGGGAGAAGATGAAGGCAGGAGGGAAACAGACGTGTGTTTGTGGGACGTTTGTACATCATGCATAAATGAACCATCTTCTCCCCGCTGAAAGTTCACCCCGCCCAGCAGACCATCAAAGGCCGCGACTGTCACCACGACCCCCTGTCTCGGCCTCACTTTGAAATCTCCATCCAGCCAGCGTCAGCACTGTGTTACCATGGCGAAGCCAAACAACTGGCAATTTGTAAACAGAACCATGTGTGTCTGCTTTAGGCTGACAACTGCTTTTCCTCCCTCTCTCTTTCCCTCTCCTCACCCCACCCAGGACAGGGAAATTGCTTGTAATTGGCTGTGGATGGATTGCGGGTGGCAGGAGGGGCGTGCTGTGTGTCTGCTCTAACGACGTCTGAAGGCGTGCGGCTGGCTGGGCATCATCTCAGCCGGGTATCGGGTGTCTGTCCCAGGCAGGCAGACAGACCTGTAGCTGCCCAGCTACTCTCAATGGAGTCCTTTATGATTATTATTATGGTATTATGGAGTAGATGCTGCCGGGAGCTGAACGCTTTAGTATAAAACCGACAGATAAAATGATTTCAATCCTCCTGATCTCTCAAAGGGGTTTAAGCTTTGGACTTTTTTAAGTTAGGGACGCTGTTTTTTTTTCTTGAGTGGTTTTCTGGGATTTGGCGATAAAGAACACATTTCTGAATCCGAACACGGCAAAGAGAAAAGGAAACCCGCAGCAATCACTCACTAAAACTATCTGAGTAGATAAAGATGTAAGCATCTGCCATCTTTACCAAGGACTGCCCTCCTCCTCCCTACTCCTTCCTCTCCTCTCAGCCTGTTGTGCCCCCACCCTGAATTGGCCCATGGTCGGTACAGCTGTTTGAAGCCCCCCCCCCCCCTCCCTACACCACCACCTCCTCCTCTTCTGGCTGCAGAGAGCCATTTCCTGTGCAGAGAAGAGGGCTGGCTGGGAGGGAGCAGGAGCAGAAGTCAGCCTGGTGGTTTTGGCCCTCTCTCTCTCTCCCCTTGGGCTCCATCCTGCCTCACTTTCTCTCTGTCTTTTTGTCCGTTTCCTCTCCTGCCTTTATGTTTTTTTTTTTATTATTCTTCAGGTCGCTCCCGCCTCTTAACCTTTTTACTTTTTTGGTGTTTTGTACTCCTGAAAAGCTGCGTCACTTAGACCAGCGACTCCCTCCTGTCCGGCTCTCGTTTGGCGGGCGGTTACCACCCAGTTACCAGATATTTCCCTCTGACATCTAATAACCGGCTCTCGTTTTTCCCCCTGACTGGAGCTGGCGTTGCTTGTTCTCGCTGCTGTAGCGGAGCAGAAACTGTTGCCAGATGAGATGTGGCTGACCCGCTGACACACAGTCCCGACAATCCCTCCTCCCCGCTCTTGTCTTGTTCGCGTATTTGTTTTGAAAATATAATTACCTGCGAAATTCTGGTCTTTTTGGAGGGTGTTTCCTTGCAGTCTTCAGGTGTGTGCGTGTGGTTTCCCCTGTGTGGCGCTAGCTGTCTGATTCCTGGCATTGTGTTGAGGCAGCGAGGTGACAGGACGGCCCTGATGGTGTCATTTTTCACCTCCTTTATTTTTCTTATCCTTTTTTTTTTTTTTTCTGCCGCAGCTGCCTCTCTGTGCAGTAATGGTTACAGATGAGGCTAATTAGCCAATCACAGCACAGATCAGGGCCAATCACAGATGATTGATGAGAGCGCCGGGCCATTCATCACATGTTTTTGGCCTGGGAGGTGACAGCGGGGGCAGGCTGGGGAAACTGGGTACAGTAAGCTAGACGTTTACGTCTACATTTTGAACTTTTTCGCTGAGGCGCCTGTCCAGAGCGACTCAGCACACACAAAAGGGCCTCAATGTCTTTCTAACAGACATTTTGACATGACTTGAGACCGCTGATGACTAAATGTTTGGCTGTGGAGAGCAGACACGAGATGTGTTGGTACTGGAAATGTATTTAGGCTTGACGGCACTGACGTTTTTGTTCAAGCAAGAGGAGATAAAATATTTGATTCATCACAACTTAAAAAAATCCTAGTTTTCTGTCAGTTTACAAACTTCTGCTTATTAATTACTTACTTACTTATTGCTTATTTTTATTTTACTCTTGATTGTCCTCTTAATTAACCAGACAATCTTTGGGTGTATAAAAGAGTGACCTCTTGAAATGTATTGTTTCGTCCCCGTAATATTCAGTTTCTAATCGTATTAGGACAGAAACCAGCAAATATTCACACTGGAGCATCTGAAACTAGATAAAAAAAATAAAAAAAGACGACTCAAAATGATTAATTAGATTGTCAAAATTGTTGCCAGTTAATTTTCTGTCATTTGACTGATTTTTGTAGCTCTAGTTCCGATCCAAGATCCAACATTTAATAGCTTCATTAGCAGCTATCACGTACAGATTAATGATGACGTTATGAGTGTAGGCACTCGTGGCGGGGTGCTACGTATTTACATTAGCATTGAAACTAGTGTGTTTTGCCGTGTTGTAGAGGGCGCTGTCGCCTTACTGTACTTCTCTCACTCTATATATACTCTATAGATAACTGTGTGTATGTGCTTTACATGCGTGCCTGCATCTTTACAGCAGTGATTCAGGGAGCTGATAAATACCTTTGTCTGCTCTGAAAGGTTTTAATAAACACAGCTGGAGTGGTAAAGAGCTAAAATGGGAGCTAATAGGGCCAGATGAGAGGGAGCATTAGGTTTCATCACCAAAACCTCCTGACTACAACTCCTCAACCCTTCAACTCCTGCTGCCCAAACACACCCACCCTGGCATAATCGTAATGTCATCCTTTGAGATTTGTGTGTGTGTGTGTGTGTGTGCGTTCGTGCGTATGTGTGTGTGTGTGTGTGTGTGCGCACGCACAGCAGGGGGTAAGATCGACTGTAGATCATTTAGTGAGTGAAAGACTGTGACAGAAGCTACTGTCATGCTGACTTGGCATCCCACACAAGTAGGATGAGTAAACGACAGCAGCTGTGTGAGTGCACGGATATATATGTGTGTGTGTGAGCAGGTTTTGTGGCGTTAATTGCAGGTGAAATTCGACCCATGGCCTCAGCAGCAGCTCAATAAACTGGGGTTTGCCCCCCTGTGGCTCGGAGCAATAAAACCTCACTGAACCTCCAGCAACCTCATGCATGAACACACACACACACACACACGGAAATATTGGGCTTATTTCACCAACATGTGCATTTACAGAGCTGAAGATAGCTGAACAAAACGAAAACATTTAATGTCGTTAAATTAAAGACGTTAAATGTCTTTTTTTTAAGGACTGATAAACTCTTCAGACTTGTATCAGATATCATTTATTTGGGTCCTCTAGAAACTCGATATTTGAAATGGTACTTGAAAGTAATGAAATCCTTAAAGCCTACAGACTTTTCCTGAAAAATGTTTTTTATAAATGGATATTATTTTCCCATGCACCCAAAAGTTTTAGTTTACCTACCTTGTACAGCAGAGAAAAACACTTCAGGTGACATAAAGTCAAGAGAGAAATGGGAATTAAAACACATCCGATAGGTTATGTTCCATCAAAGGAAATAAGAACCTGCCATAATGTATATCTTTTAGTATTATTAAGCTTTATTTTTCTTATCAAAGACAAATTTGCTAATCTTTAGCACCTGAACATTTGAAGTTTCTTTTTTTCTAGCCTCAAGCTCTGATAGTTTTGTTGTTTTGCAGAGGCTTGATATCAGATTAAATCAACACGTTTGGTTGCATTACTGGCATCATTCAATAGTATTTTGCTTGTTTTTAAAAGATAGTTTTTGTAACCTGAATTCAGTTGTTTTTTTTTAAGTTTTCAACTGTAGATCCCTGGAATCCTTTTTGGACGGTCCCTTTTATTTAACTGGATAATCTGAGTGTTTTCTACAGCTGGATCGACTCATTTTGTTTGGCGTTTCCTCACTGTTCCGTTACTTAGATGATTAAGTGAATCACCCATGTGTTTCTGCATTAAATATTCCTTGTCCATAATTCAACAGACATGATGTGGCCGAGGCTTTGCGTTGAAACTTGGGCTGTTGTTACTTCAAATACGACACAAAGGTAGACAGAAGAGGGTTTCACTTGGATAACAGGAAAGAGGCACATGAGAGGAGACATGATGATAAGAATAATGAATTGGGTGAGAGACTCAGAATAGATCTCCAGGGAGGCACTCTTGCCCAAATCTTAAATCATCAAACATGGATTGAGTATTTATTGTGGCACCGGACCAGAGGGACCAGAGAAAGAGGTTCACAGAGCATGGAGATACTGAAGATCTTCACAGTCCAGATAATTTACAGCTGAGGGAAGAGAAATGGAGAATGATTGTGCAAAACTGACTCCCTCTAACAATAGGAGAGCAGAGAACGGACAGATCTATGGCAGGAGAGATTCGACGGTTGCTGCTTTTTGTGAGGGGGGCCACAGCTCTGAGTGTTTTCAGACCCAAAAGCAGAAACCTGACCTCAGGTGGTGTCCTCATTTCTGAGGTGAGATTCAGGAGTTTTCAGGGAATGTTCCTGTTTCTGTTCTTCTCGCTCTCACCCCACTGTTTTATTCCCAGTCAGATTTTGGCAGCAGAGCTTTGGTTGATTGGCTGAAAGAGTTGGATAGATGCTGTGATTGGCTGGATTACAGCTGGTAAAAGGGAATGACAGAAGGTTTAATGGAGGCTGGAGGAGTCCCTCTGTGGATCTACAAATAACATCTTTATTGCAATGCTTCTACTGGCACTTTGGCAGATTTTCAACCCCAAAAATTTGCAGCTTTTGCGCTTTGATTGCTGCAGCGTGCACGGTCCTCCAGTCAGAACGTATCAATTTTATGTCCCAATCTCGTTCAGCACCTCATATTGTGCTGCTTCCTGCAATTGGTGATCAACATCATGTGATTAGTTGTGATTTGTAGGAATGTTTCTGGTGAACCTGTTGTTTATTTAGTACATACTCGCCTCATTTGTATGTGGATGGTTAGTGCATGTCCACGAATTGTCATATATACAGATACTCTGTTATAATGTACAGACAAACAGTTGACATGTTATAAATACTCTATAAACTAGTAACCTTCATTTCAAATGTACAAAAGTTCATTTTGTGACTGCATTTCTATCTTACCACCTGATCCGTATACTGATCTTACTGTATGTTACTTGAGAGTAATCCCTCCATCACCACGTTTTGTTAAGAGAAAGAATCATCTCCATATCTATGATACTAGAAAGGGAAAAGAGAGAGGAAGACTTTAATTATTAGCTGTTACGTCCACGGTTTCTTGCCAAAGCGTGACGCTCACCACTCACCATTGCTTACTTTGTCTTTTGAGTTTTACTTTTTCTTGGGAGCACCCTTGTAAACTTCTGGCGTGCAGAGACGAGGATTGATTAATCGCAGATGGAACAATCTAACAAATAAAATAAATTTGGTAAATTTCAACAAAGAACTTTGAATATAATATTCATTTTGTGTACATTCAAGTCAGACTTATCATTGGAAGTTATTGTGAGCAAATTTTGAGCCAACCTTGATTCTTTGAAGTTCTCTTCTAGTATCTGTTGAGGGAGATGGTGTTGAACAACTGAAAGCTCCAGAACAGTCACTAAATGGACCTTGTGTTGAGATTGTCTAGTCAGATATCTTTGTTTTTAGCTAAATGAGATGTGTCTTTGTCATCCAGTCATTAAACTTCTTGAATCGTGTCTCCAACTTAATCAGCCTTGTTTTCATTGCTTCATCTGCTCATAGCCAAGTTTATTGTTCAGGGATTGTGATCTTTTTTGGCTTACCGTCCTCTTAAAAATGAAGTGACTCGCGCTCATTAGCTCCTTTTGCAGGAGTAGGCATTGAAGATGATTAAGTTTGACACAAATAATGACTTTATTTTCCTGTTTCAAGGCCGTTTCACTCAATAAAACATTGGAAGTCAAGAGCCTACATAAATACTGTACCAAAGTTATCCTCCTCCTCCAGTTTAAGAACAACTTTTGGAAGTTGTTATACAAATTTCTGTCAGATTTAATGAGGTTTTACTGCAGTATTGATTATGAACGCAAATCATTTTTAAATTATTGGAACCGAAGATTCAAAATAAATTTATGGCGGGCATACCAACAACCTTTTTCTGCCTGAAGGAGTTGAAAACACCCAAGTGGTGCTTGTCTTTGCCTTTTAGTATAAACTAGAGATGGTCTGTCCAGCTGGATGGATCTGACTGCTCTGGTATGAGGACTGTCTCTACTGTATGTAGGACTTTATTTTTTTAAAGGAGAGAAAAAAAGTAGAAAGTCCTTCATGTTGGAAAGAACTTTTTGGATGCATTAGAAGCGTTAGTTTGCAGCATTAGTTTTCCCTGTATTTTTATAGCCTAAATTTTATATATATATATCTTTTTAATAGTGAAAACAAGGGAATTGATCGTACCACTGAGCTTTAACGGTACTCCGGAATATTCAGTGTTTTTTCCTGTGTGTGCTGCAGCAGCTGGCCATCTCTCTCAGAGTGACAGGCCTAAGCTCTCCCCTGCTGGGTTGAGGATGAAAGCAGATGCTCTCCTTCTTCTCCTCCCGATCTGTTTTTCTCTCCTTTCTCCTCGCTGCCTTGTGTAACCAGAGTCCTCAGCTTTCATATGAAGCCTGCAGGATAGTTTGCACCCCGGAGTCCTGTGGAAAAGCAAAGACACACATACGGACACGGACAGGCCGATAGTTAGCAAGCCAAACGGACGTATAGAAAGACGATATAGATGCACACATGTGTGAGGAAATGTGCACGTTGGAATAAAAGGAAGGCAACCCCGAAAGTCAGCTGCGATACAGCACTATGCAGTCACAAATGAACATTAAAAAATACATAGAATAATATACAGAATATTTATTTTCGGACACGGAGCCTCCACTTCTTCTTCTCTTCTTTTAAAGGTGCTTAATGTCAAAAATCGACACCATATTTCTATAAAATCCTGCAAAATACTTGCCCTACTTCCTCTTGACCAAACAAGTGTCTTTTATAAATGTTCTTACTGTTGCCAATAAAACAGTTTTGATACTGATACAAAACCAATTTTCTTTTCTTCACCATGCCTCACTTTGTAGGATAAAAGCGTGTTTTTATACAAGGATGTTTCTTCATCTAACAAAATAAGCCAAACTTCTCTCTTGTATTAGTGTTGCATGCTGAATACGAATGAATCATCAAAAAACGTTATTTTAATTTGGAAACATTGGATCAGAAATGGCCAAATAAAGCTGACGGACTGAGCAAACATCCAATGACAGCGTTAGGTTTGAGAGTTTTCTGCAGTTGGTGTCAGAAAGTGTTAAACACAGTGGTCGACGATGCAATATTCAGTAAATAAAGTTTGAAGCTGCCAGTTATTGTGCTATATTTTCCTCAAATTGAATGATTTATTGTTGTTAACATGCTACACTGACTGAACTGTACTCTATTTATTTCAGTCATCTTGATTTAAAACAGGAAACAAAGACCATTGAGTCTGTTTGTCAGGGCTGAACCACAGGACGCAACAGTTCAGCCTGTGGTTCAGCGCCACGGCGTCCTGTGGTTCAGCGCTGTGTTTGAAAAGTTTGGTTGGTGTCCCCCCCCCCCCCCCCCACACACACACACACACACACACACACACACACACACACATAGCAGCAGCGAGTTATACCTCCCACCTGGGCAGTGGGAGGAGAGCAGGAGGAGAAAGGGGGCAGAAGGAGCAGGAGAAATGGGTGGGCTGTTGTCTCCAGAGGTGGTAGGTGGTAGGTGGTGGTAAGGCTTAGTACCCTGCTGGGGGTTTAACAGGTCAGGGCAGGAGGGAGGGTGTCAGCTGGGGGGTGATGGGTCGAGGTGAGAGAGAGAGAATTCCCAAAATGTTTGTAAAGAATCAGAGCTCCAGTAACATTTGTTGTGTTGAGAAAAACTTTAGTTGGTTTGAAATCAATTTGAATATATTAAGCTCCTTCATGGCCACATGAATAGCCAAGCAGCTGCTGCATTCAACATAGCATATTTGAGATCGATTTTATCCATTGATTTGGCTTTGACTCCCAAAAAGATAAAAAATCGATGCAGCAGAACCCGATATATCATCTTTTTTTATTTTATTCAGTGCATTCTTGCTTCTTGTGTACCCACAATGCAACTCAAACACAGACCATTCAGTCAGATTTTGGTATGTTACAGCAGGTAAAGTAGCCTCAAGCTTCTATCCTGCAGCAGAGATGAGGAGTGAGCTACAGAGGTCTTGTGAACTCACTTCTTTCCAACTCCACATCATTTCAAGACTTTATTCAGCGTCCTCTGGAGACTAAAAGTTTCATAACTTTAATCTGTAAACAGAGTTCCTCTCTAAATAAAGTGTTTGGGTCTGGTGACCCTGATTAACACAAGCCTGATATGTCTAGACTGCTGTAAAATGTAAAATGTACCCCAAATTCAACCCTAACTTTTTTCTTGAGTAGAGTGAAGAAGAAGTGAAACTGTTGATATTCTTTCTCACTTATCCTTTTCTGTTAGCAGCTTTTTTCATTTGTGTGAAAAACTACTGATGATACAGTATATCTCAGCTTTGTTTCTATACCAAAATGATATATAATATTAACATATTTTTCTACAAAACCGTTTTTTTATTTAACAAAAGAAACCAAACTTCTCAAATGTTTTTTTTAGCAGCCACAGAGATTTAATTTGTCACATCAGCATTAACTTGTTGTTAAAGGTGCTTTACTAAATAAAATTGTCCAAACTTGTCGAGATTATGATTTAAGTCAGGAACTATTTGATCAAAGAGCGACTAAACAAGATTACGGATCTGAAAATTGATGCCAGCTTTTGGTTCTTGGCTTGTTTTCAGTGCTCAGACACATTTCACTTGGTAGCAAATAAGTTTTGATTCGATACCCGGAGTTAGTGATGCCAACAAAGCTTTTTGAATGGAGTTGAGTTGCACAGAACAGAGCGAGAGCAGCAGTAGGTCTGGAGTCCACAGCTGGCCTGTGAAGCTGAGACACTCCCTGATTGGGAAGCACAAGTGTGAGAGGCACCCGAATGCAATAACCCCTCTCGCCTTTGTGTGTGTGGGTGTGTGTGTGTGGGTGTGTGTGGGGGTGTGTGTGTGTGTGTGTGTGTGTGTGTGTGTGTGTGTGTGTTGTCAGCAGAAATGAGTCTCATGTAGCGACTTTTTAGGGAGTATCTGTGTGAGTCAGGGAGTGAAGTGGAGCGGTGGTCTGGCAGACAGGACTGATGGAGTAGAGGGATGTTTCGCGAGGTTGCCAGGGTCATCTTGTTTTAATTGTCTGAGGAGTCTGGCCGACTCTTTGGGACTGGAATGTGTGTGACCTCCCCTCTCTCTCTCTCGCTCCTTCACACTCCCTCCCTCGCTCTTGGTGTCTCCCGCGCCGTCAGACGGTCGAGCGGCTCGTGGGAAGATTCTCCGTCCAGACTGCAAAGTGTCGAAACCGAGCCAAATATCACAAGAGCTCAGTCACAGTCTCAGAGCTTTTCTCTCTCTCACAGCTCTCTCTCTCTCCCTCGATTACATTTTTGTCTGAGTGACTGACCCCTTTGATACTCCGCTGTGTACATGTACTCGCACTGCATGCGTGTGTGTCTTCTTACATGGGAGAATAAATATGACTTGACCTGTGAGAATAAATAACTCCCATTGTGCACATCTGTATCTGTTTGTATGTGCTTGTGTATTTGTGAGATATATTGTTTTTACTTTAGGTTGAATATATATATATATAATTTTTCTGTATTGTCCTCTACATAGGGTCATCTGTGGCCAAAAACTGCAGTTCTTCGAACGGCCACTAGAGACTGGCTACAAAACAAGTCAGCCTCCATAAGTCCCCATGTTAAAATGTCCAACTTCACAGCAGAAATAAACATGTTTACAGCCTGGTACAAAAAACAGTTTTGGTCTCTATAGCTAATTTCCTCATTTTTGATAACTGAGGCTAAATTCATTAAAAAACTCAGATATTAACTTTAAAATACAAATTGAGCAGCGCTTTGGTCTGCACATCTAAATTAATTGGATTTTAAATAATAAAGTAAATAAGCTTAAAATCTTCTGTAGAGAATTAATTATTGTATTGTTGTTATTACTATAAATTATATTATTTATTATAAAGTACATTGTTCATCTCTATGTGCCCTGCGATAAGCTGGCCCCACTGTGACCCTGATGAGGATAAGCGGTGTATATAAAGTGTATTGTTGAAATGATGTATTAATTTATTCACTCCTGACCTCTGTTTCTGTTTATTCCCTGTATTATCTTTTTATTTTTTTTTTTATTTTTTAGTGTTGCTGCTTTTCATATTTTAACATTTTATTTTTTCATTTTTATGATCCATGAACCTCGACAACAATGGCTTATCCTGATGTTTGCAAGCACCCTGTGGAATAAATCATTCCACTGTGTGTGTGTGTGTGTGTGTGTGTGTGTGTGTGTGTGTGTATGTGTGTATAAATAAACTCTTAATAAAAGAATCCAGTTGTAAGTTGCAGGATAAAAACTCCTTAATTAAGTCAGTTTGGTTCCACTGAGAGCGTTTCACTCATGCAGAACCTCATTAAACAACCTGATTGTGGGGGTTTTTTTTTTTTTTTTTTTAAATGAGCTGAACACAACTCCAGGTACAGAGGAGGGAGTGATTCAGATCCAAGCAGCATTTTTCCCGCCAGGCCCGCTGAGAGCTGCCTGTAGTCTATTGAGCGTGGCAGAGACAGCATCCCAACCAGTCCACTTCAAACGAGCCTGATGGCTTTAATGGAATGGAAACATTTGTTGGGTCACAGCACTGAAAGCCTGTCTTCCCTCATCGTACAACGCCAAATGGCTTCCTCATGTTGTCTGTTTTTTATTAGACTTATAGCAGATCCGCGTTCACACAGGCTTATGATATTAAACCCGGGCATACGTCCCTGTATGGCACACAATCTCTTTCACACACACACACTGATTTCACACACAAACATGCTGGCATGCACAAACACAGATGTTTGCAATATGCCATGAGGGCAATTTGGGGAACAAATCACAGCAATAAACGATACATTAAACTTGTGTTAATATTGCACACATATTCAGATGCACATGCTCCATTTAAGCGACCTTAGACTTCATATGAAACAACAGGCGTGTACGCACTTTGGCACACGTACAGCGTGATCGGACCATAATTGGTGAGGAAATGCTGTGCCGAGGTGTCGGCCTGATGGATGAGGAGTGAACCGACATGGCATTCGGAGCCTCTCTCTCTCCACCACAATGAGGCTTTCACTCGACGTCGCTCTTATTGAACTCTATCCTTGTTAAAACAGCCGCGATGGAGGGTTGTGTATTTGCTTTTAGAAGGTGGGACTTTCTGAGGGAGTGCCAGGGATCTCTTTTTTAATTAAGTGGCCCCAGCTATATGAGAGTGTGTGTGTGTAACCTGAGGGGAGGCCTGTCTGTGACCTGCAGTGATAGCAGCGGTTTGTTTTCATTCTAAACTCGCCCCGCAGTTACTGGTTTTGCACCTTATTTGACCTCAGCGTGACCCGGCCGTCACCTCACGTTGACCCTCCGTTCAATGCCAGGTCCAGTGACACCTCTCTGTTTGCCTTTTTGCCTTTTTCTCCCCCCCCCCCCCCCTTGTCACATCCTTTCCTTCCATTTTCCCCCCTCTCTCTCTCTCTTGGCTTTCCGTCACATTCTACATCTCTTTTTGGCCTGCACCTCGCAGTCCCCATAGTCGGCTTCCCGTCACACATGTACGCCAAGCCGCCGTGCACATGTACACAAGTGAGCGAGCAAGCGCATGCACACACACTCACTCAATCAAAGTGAATGATTGCACATTTGTCTTGACAGTTGCTATAAAAAGAGCCGCCCACTAAACACTGCAGTCCTCTCATTATATCATTACCGACCCACAGCAGGCAGGCAGCTCTCTGACTTCTGTCTCCCTCTTTCTTTCTCTGTTTTTCAGCTCTTTCTCTCCCTTGCTGTTTTCAGTTATCTGTGTGTTTAGAGAGCAAGAAAACACAGAAGAAAAGCGTGAGACAGAACGAAAGTACATGCAAAAAAAAAGACGTGGGTGGCGCTGTGGAGTGAGATCTGGGGACATGCGCCATGGCAAAAGGGGAATCCCTGACTCTCCATTGTGGAGCGGAGGCTTCATGGCTCCAGGGGGCAGGCCAGCTGAAGTGTTTGTTTATGTCTGTGGGCCAGAGGGGAGATTCGGTGGCCATGTTCAGCAGCTACATGAAAGGCCCTGAGTGCTCTAATGAGACGTAATTACCGTGCATGTGTGTTTACGAGATTGCGAGGGAGCGAGGAGGAAAGAGAATGAATAAGCACGTTTCACCCTCCCTGTGTTTACTCCCCGTCTTCACAAATCTTACGTTTTTCACGGCGCAATAGCTTGCCTCGTTGCTCTCCAAACCAGCGCAACCTCAAAGTATAGACCTCGCAGATTGGTGACTGTCACGGCCTGTCATGCTTGTTTTATTCCTTGAGATGTTGAGCTGCAGACTGGTGTGACATGCTGCGAAGTGGGCAACGTAGTCTCTAATGTGCTGGCCACGTGGCTGGGAGGATTCAAATATACACCAGATACAAATTTAGAAATCCAAAACAGAATAGATGCTACTGTGAGAAAGGTGTGTGATTATCTGCCCAAGAGGCTGGCAAGGATTAGCTTCAGTTTTTTCCCATGATGCTTTTGACCTTTGACCAGTTCCAGTTTACGCAACATTTTTGAGTTGAGTCTATAAAGCTGATATATTTTTAATATGATCAATAAATCCCATTTAAAGACCAACATCAAAGACTGTAGTATCGTAAATACCTCTGCATGCCCTAGTATGCTCCATATTACCCAGAGATCAACATGAAGTTGTGGATTTGCTTCAAAATAATTTACACATTGGAAATATGGTTCCTCTGTGTATTTAAAGCTTGTTAATGCCAATTTTTTGGCCACTAGGGGACCGAAGAACTCCTCGGCAGCATCATCTTATCAAGTTAAAGCTAAAGCATTAGTAGGTAGTTTACTATTTATGCATCCAAAAGACACAAGACAGTAATATAACTGAGCTGTGTTTCCACCTGACAGTGCAAGTTCAATATTGAACTTTATTAATTGTCTTTTAGCTCTGCTTTGGTCTCCACCAACTCCTGAGAAGAGAATTTAACTGTGTCTGTGTGCCGCTCGGTGCTGAGCGGGTCGTGTACAGTGGGTGTGTCTGAGCTTGTTTGATGAAAACAGCTGCCTGCTGTTACTGGAAACAAGTCTGATGAGAGCATTGGTACTTAACCAAAGAGTTAATGTGCTGTAAAAATCAAAACGATGAGCTAAAGGAGGCTAAAAAGCTTTGTAGGGTTGGATAATCAATGGGGATTAAATGTCTGAGGTGCACAGGTGCAAAGCAGGATGACGGTTTTGTTCTCCTCCAGGTATTTTTTCTTTTTTGATCATGATGAAAAGGTTTAATATTAATCTGAGGATGTGAAACATGGGTTGATCAAAGTTTGTGGTTTAGCATCTAAGCTGAGCTAATATCCTCGAGTTGTGCTGTCTGTCATGTCATAAAAGCGTGCGTGGGCAGACCATGATGAGCTCTTAAATGGCCTGGAACTGGAAATATGACTGTTTGTATTTACAGGCCATTTAGAGCTTTCCACTGGCATTCACACTCTCCAACCAGAGAAAACACGAGCCGCTGCACAGCAAACACCGGCCTACGTGTACTGTACACCTCAGAGCTCTCTCTGTGCGCTTCAGAGTGTGTGTGTGTGTGTGTGTGTGTGTGAGCATACGGACGCTCACTGCCCCAAAATAGAATGCGGCCCTAATTACTGCTGCAAACACAGGTGTGGAAAAGCCAGGCCTCCCTCCGCCCAAATCCCAGACCCGCCGTCCAGCACACAGCACCCTGTGTGTTCCTGTTTGGGAGCACAGGAAGTCCAGCGTGTCAGTGTGTGCGTGTGTGTGTGTGTGTGTGTGTGTGCGCGTGTGTGTGTGTGTGTGTGTGTGTGTGTGTGTGTGTGTGCGTGCGCAAGTGTGTAAATTTGTGAGCGTGCAGATGTGTGTATTCATCTGTAGGAGTGTGTGTGTGTGTGTGTAAAAGCAAAAGTTTGCGTCCAAGTATGACTGAATGAGTACATCTGAGTGTGTGTGTGTGTGTGTGTGTGTGTGTGTGTGTGTGTGTGTGTGAGAGAGCGAGAGTTTGTGTTTGTACATGAGTGAGTCCAGACCACACCCTTTGATGTCAGCAGTGCAGTGTGTTGGGGTTTGGGCACGGACACACAGCCCCTCCACTAGCTGGCTGGAAACCCTATACCCCACATCAATCAGACCTGCCACTCATACATTATTCATATCCGAGACACACGCACTTAAACACACACACTTTCTCATCCTTAGACTCTGTCGTTCTTTTTTTTTTTTTTGCCCCCTTATATCTCCAGTTGGCAAAAAGAGGTAAAATAGGGTGGGTGGCGTGACTGTTGGGGTGGGGGCTCTGCCACCATTCAGCCTCAGTAGGTTAGAAACAAAGGTGGAGTTGTGGAGAAGTGAAGGGGGTTTCTGTTTATCCAATGCAAGCCCAGATTTTGAGTCTTGGAAGAAGCTTAAGAAGATTCTGAATCCTTGAAAAGAACCAAAAAATCTCACACATTGTTGATCAGATATACTCACTCTTTTATTACAATATTTCTGTCCTCTTCATCAGGTAGAAATCTTAAATTTTAAGTTCAAGTCGTTGACTGAGTTCATGATCGCACCTGTCTGAAATCATCAAAGGAGAGGGTTTGTAGGAAGGATACTTGTGTGACTACAAAAATGGAACACTTGCTAGGTTTTTTTTCCAGAGATATCAGCTGTATCACACAGCCTTCATCAGCTGATGCTGTCATGGAGATAACTTAGTTGTCGTCACATGACCTAAGCATGCAGCTTCAGTCATATGATGGCAAGCAAAATTCACCACTTATTTTCAGCAAACTCTACCGTCTGATTAAACTCTATCGAGAATGAACTTAATGGTCAACACCCCCTCTTTATCAATTTGGCATCAATAGCATCTATAAGTGATAATAACACTGTGAGCACCAAGTTATTTGTCAAGCACTAATCAGACAATCAGAACATTTTCCGAACTTTGATTAGTCATCCTGCTTGAACTTTGGCCAACTGTAGTTTTCTTGTGCAATGAGGGATTATAATCTCCATTTTGGGTGCGGTCGCGTTCGTTTTTTTAAAATGGTTTAGATAATCTGGCTGAGCTGGTCGCTTATTTACAACCTGACTGCTCATTTTTCCCCCATTGGACCATGTGAGGATGTTACTGTGTTCTGAAATTACTTTGCTGAGTCTAGTATCATCATAGAGAAATGGACAAAACAATGAAAATAAGATTTAACCTGTAATAAAGCAGAATTATCTTTTTAATGTTGTCTTCTGTTTACTGGCTTAAATAAAGCTCACTTCATATTTAAATATTTAGAGGTCTGATCTGTTACCGTGCCTGTTTTTAGCCTCTGGAAAATGGATGGGCCTCCTCCACCTCCTCCGTCAGTTTCTCTCTCTTTCTGTCTGTGTATATGTCTCTCTGCCTCAGCCGGTATTGTCCCACTGTCCACGACAGCGCAAAATGAGCAGTTTGTCTTCTGACGTCCTCGCCGTGTGTCCTGACATTTTCAGACCACAAAACCAGATTCTCCCTCCTTCACTTTTTGTTCTCAGACGTCAGTCCGGTGCTCAGGCGGATTGAAATCAGACCTCAGAGGACAAGTTGTTATTGACCGCCCGCTGCGCTCCAAACGACTATCGCTGCCAGTGGAAGACAGATGTGGACGCAGACAGAAAGCGACAGAGAGGCATTAGCTCTTCCAGGCCAGACAAGCAGGCGGGAGCTGTGAGAAAACGCTCAGTTTGACATGAGAATTAGCTTTTGTAAACACTTAGAGCAGTCAGTGTCAGGCTACTGACACCCTGGGGTGTTACATTCCCACATCTTCAGAGACACAAAGTTTGAATTAACGGCACATTATTTATAATAGGATTTGAAGATTTTGAGGGCAAACTGTAGGACGCATGACATCTGTTTGGCTGCGCTGTACAAAGCTGTGCTTATTAAATTTTCAAAGCTTGTTTATATTCATATGAGGTCACTGTTGAATTATTGATTAGGGGAAAAGTGTGAGGTGGGCGCGTTCGTGCGTTTGTCACTGAGGAAGGGTGTTTCCTGCTTAACCAGCAGTAGATTCCCGCTCGGTTGCTCCGTCTGTCTGCGTCTTCTCTCTCTCTCACTCACTCACTCCCTCCACGTCTTTCTCGGTTTGAGTCTCAGCGCGCTGAAGCCAAATGGAAAGTGACCCTTGGCAGGCAGCGGCATATTAAACACAGTGGGTCACTGTCGGAGAAAACATGCTGGCAGCTTTCGCCAAAACGCACTGGGCGAGTTATTCAGACTGCATTTGTACTATTTTACCACGTAGTTGTACAAGCTTTGGCAAAGCCGCACCGAGGTACGCCCAGAGTCTTAGGGAGCCGGGGGAAAGCTTGGGGAGTTTTTGAGGGACAAAAATATCAGTTTTGACAAACGAGCCCAGGCGCCATTTTTTTTTTTTTAACCAGGACACAGAAACAAAGGGCATTGTTGACTGATTCGACTGGCTCTCACGACTGCTACAGGAATGGTTTAACACTGTTCCAGTAGCCAGGGGGCCCCATTTTGGGGTGGGGAATATTGTGTATGCCTCCATATTGTGTGTATGTGTGTGTGTGTGTGTGGGCTCGGGCAGGATATGAGGAAACCTCTGAGCAGCTCACTGGATATTTGTTCGCATTAACTTGGATCGTTTAGTTTAAACAGACACTGAGCTGGGTTCGGGTCCAGTTTGTGCAGTGTGTGTTTCTGCACTTGTGTGCACCTTGTTTACTGACATACCGAGACTTTTATCTTGAATCTCCACAAAAATGATTAAAGAAAAAATATTAAAAAGCTCTAAGTGTCTGTAATCTCATATAATGAGCTTGTTGTGGAGACCACCAGTCGTCTCAGGCAGAACCAGATCCTCCTGGCGCTGTTGAATCCCCAACCCGCCCACTCCCCTGTTTCCTCTGTGCAGGGCATGGCTGAGGCTTACTGTAGCTAACACACACTCACTCACAAGAAGCCAATAAGGCATCGATGTCCTTCCAAAGATCCACAGATGGTCCTGTGTTAGACTGTTAGTGTGTTCAGATGGGTCAGATATGAGAACCGCGGCTCCCAGGTTGTTGTATATTTACTCACGGAGGAGAGGCTCCAAGACTCGTCCCTCGTTCATATTACTGGGCATTACTCTGAGTTATAAAGTGATTATGGCCGACTGAGCGCAGATTATGGACAAAAACCTGACCTATTGTGTTTCATGGAGCTCTCTGTGAACAGACTCAGAACTTATTAACGTGCTATCCGTGACTCGTTCTTGTCTATTTTTACAACCGCTGCTTACCGTATGAGATCCTTTTTCCGAGCATGAGGGGGATTTCTCTGGTGTTTTTCTAACTTGGCCAACAGTTCAAAAACATGGTCCTGTCACTTTTTTAGTGAGTGAAACACACACAAAACCCACCGTGACTGTTATTAGTTGGAAGATCTGTGATCGCAATCAATAATAATCTGTACCATGCACCGGACAGTTATTGGTCCATAGATGTTGAAATATGGCCGTATATGGAGTGCCCTGATTTAAACAGACTATTAACCAGCATTACTGCAATGCCATGTTTTTAAATCTGCACAATAATACTTTAATGTATGTTCCAATAAATAAAGAAAATAAAATGTCAAGATAGAAACTAGTCTTGGACTTAATCAGTTTATTATTTATTGTTATTTATGAAACTGAAGAATAGTCGTTCACCTTCTGAGGTTTCTCTCTTTAACATGACCAAGAGATAACTGTAATGTATTAAGACTCAAATGTAATTTCCTGGTTAACCCATATTAAAACAGACTTCATCCAAATGACACAAACAGAATAAAAATCACCAAAACTTTACTGGTAAGCAGTACATTGATGGTATTTTTCTCATGAACTCCACATTTACATTATCGTTATCCATATCTCCCACTGCTGTGAAGGGGCATCACTAGAGAAAGAATGAAACACACATAAATCAGCACCATGATGCTGCAGATGTACAGTCACAGAGCGAAAAGTTTAGAGAGAATTAAGAGGGACTGTGTATTCTAATAAACATCTAAGTTATGATTTTGGCCTGAAAATGTAAAACAGCAACTACATGCCCAGATTTCTGCACACGATTCCGTGTTGCTTCTCTTCTCCTTCGCCTTCAGCTGTCTGCATACAGTTTCTAAATCTATAACTGTAGTCAGTTTTTTTCCTTGTGAATGCGCTGATGGCATTTGCTGATTGTTTGCATGTTCTGGGTGGAGTGATGGGCGGCCTCTCTTTAGCCTTGTTCACCTGTTGCATTGCAGCTATTAGCTCGCTATGCCCTGAAATAAATGTTGTGAATTAGCTCGTGATGTGACCTCGCCGCATTCGCCGCTGACCCCATCCATCTTCATTATGCTTCAATTATTGGCTGAAATTGTAATTGCCATGCCTCTCAGTCAGCATGAGAAATCCTGGCGCGTTGACCGCGTCCTCGCTCGGGCCATAACTCACCAAGCGTGGCCTCCTCACCCGACCGCTGCCAGTCCGTCCTGAACCCACCGAGGGTAGAGTGGAAAGGTTAAAGGGCGCGGGCGGCGAGGGAGGGAAGGAGAGGTCGTGGCACCGGTGAGAAGCGCTGCCACAGTCCACTCCCAGAATTCCAAGCTGGAGTCAGTCTCCGTCGACCACACTGAGAATCATGGGAAAACACGGTAGACAATTAATCACGGCCAATGAGGTGGAACCGGCCTGCTTGAGACTGAACTGACTTATTATTGATGTGCTGTGTGAGCCGGACATTTGTGGTGAAGCTTTGTGAGTCTCTCTGCATGCGAAGCGTCTGAACACTGACATCATGTTGACCAAAGTGTCTGCTATGATTCTGTCCAGTCAGCTCCTTAGTTACAACACACAAAAACACTGAACAAAATCATATTTGAAGGAGTTAGAGCTGATTATTTTTGTCTGACATTGAACATCTTGTGATCTGCGGTTACATCATCGCTGTCTGTTATCATTTCTCCGCTTAGCTCCTTTTTACAGTACAGACAGTAGGAGCACAGAAACAGGCCTCTGACAAGAGGGTCATAGCTTAGTGTGAAATGTTCATTATTTATAAATCTAGATGTTATAATGAACTGAAAATTCACATCTGTATGGTCTGTTCACACAAAAATAAATAAATTAAATGAAAGAATGAAATAAATCTTACTAATTGTCTCAATGAAAACAGTTTCTATGAGCTACACTTGGAGGCTGTAGTTTGTCATGCTCTTGAAATGTGTTATACTGAGAGGTGTTTCTAAATAGTACAGTATACAGGTCTGTTATATTATAACAAATGTATTTGGTATTGCACTTTAATAAAGCTGGAGAACTCACAAGCAGCGTAGGTAGAGATGTCCTAACTTGTAGTCCCTAGTATGAGTCAACCTCCAAAATCACTGGATCCTACAATTCCCATCATGCAACACAATAGCTTTCATTAGATCCGCTCTTCCTACCAAGTCTTTTTCAAACCTTCACTTTGTAACACAGACTTTATGTTTAAATATTTAAAGCTCAGATCGGGTTATTTAACTTCAAACTTCATAAAATAGGTGGAGTGCCCCTTTAAGCTCGGTGTACCTCCATGAGGGGCCAACTGAATGTAGTTTACAGAAAGAGATTCTACCTTTAAATGATGATGCAAAATGAAATTTCATTCACCTGCATTGGTTTGTGTTTCTCACAGACATCCTCAATGAAGTAAAACTGAGATTAAAAACATGTTACGTAACAGCTGTGGAGCATTTCTACTCTAAAACTTCAGAGAGATTTGTGGTGCGGTTCTCACTTTATTTTTCTGGTCTGCTATCTAACACTTTACGGTTTTCTTGGAGAAAATAAATAGAATTTTATTTATAAATACAACTTTTTCCCCCTCCTTTTCCTGTCTCCTGTTGGCTGTCATCCCTGGTACAATAGTCCTTTATCGACGCACATGCTGGCTAAGTGAAGACAGGTGTGTGAGGAAGAGAGAACCACTGTTTCTGACCCCGTGCACAATAGAAATACTTGTCACTGAGCGCGTGTGTGTGTTGCGCTGTAGCGCAGCGATGAGTGGCGTGTAGGAGCCTCCAGCAGAATCCAGAGTGCTGAAAGCAGGCCAGTGAATTGTGACGAGTTTGCAGCTCATCCTCTAACTGAGAGTCTTGTGTCTGTCCGTCTGAGTATTAGCACCTCTCTGTCTACCCTGCTACACTCCACTTTGCCACAGACAGGACTGATGACAAGTCGCCTGCAGCAAAGCATGTCGACACACATTCAACAATTACCTGAGAGCGCACAGACGTCTCTGGCTGTCTTTGTTTCGCGAGCTTCAAATACCCACCAGACACTGTACAAGTTTTAGGCTCTGTGGTTCATTGTCTGTTTTTTTGCTTTTAGGTTTTGTTTATTTTATTTTTATTGGTTTTTGCAGTCAAACAAAGAAAATTCAAAACCAATAAACCAGATATGAACAGCCTCTACCTTTTTTTGGATTGTCTGGATTGTCATGTGTGTAAAATATTGATTCTTGCACTGTCAAACATCTGTCCTGAAAATATAGATGTTGAAGTCGACATCAGGAAAGAGAACCATAAAAAATATAAAGGACTTCTCATCCAGAGAAACATAAATAACAAGAATGCATTTTATTTATGGAGCGCTTACAGGAGTTCAAATCATCAAACAACACACATCGTTGACCACACATTCAAAGTAGACGTAATGTAGACAGTTTAGTCTCTGATTTGTTTGGTAAGTGAGTTCCAGACGGAGGGGGCAGACATGAAGAACGCTCCCCAGGTTTGGTGCTTGGTCCTTAGAGGTGGAGACAGGAGGTTGGCATCAGAGTAGCAGAGGCTGTGGACGGGCAGGCCTGGTTATGGAGGGCTTTGTGAGTTTGGGGATGGACTTTGAATTTGATCGATTGCAACAATTCAAAACAATTTATAGGATACATTTTTGAAGACGCATGCTGTAGTTGGTACATCTGAGCCATGATTTGGCGACGTTTAGTCGCCTTTCCCTGCATTCTTGAATGTAGTTGCGAGCACTCCTTAATATGAAGCAATAACTCCTCGAGAGCCATCATCACAGGTTACATGTCTTAAATTTACGAGCGGCCCAATGGAAGAGTTATATTCCCCTCTGATATTGTTTCATATAAATCATTTTTAGAGGCCCACATGGATCCCAAACCTGGTTAGTCATCTGACAACCCTGACCAGCCCTTTTAGGGGGAACTAGTAGCACCCGTCCAGCATGTCTGACCTTCTCCAACTGTCAACTGTTGGTTTTGATGTGCTGCCGTGACGACAGATCATATCTGAGTGTTGGGAGCAGCTGCACGCTGTGTAGGCTACATAATGTATAAAGTATTAAAACCATGTGCTTATTATAGCTCGATATATGTCTTACCATCTGTGAGTGAGATAGTGATTCATAGCGTTATGAACTTGAACGGTGTCTTTCTTTCTTGTGTCCTCTCTAAAGGACTCTAAGGATTGACTGTGTGGACAGTATGTTTCGCAGTGAAGATGGTGTGCATAGCAGGATCTTTGTGGTTAATAGCCTCCGGTATGACACACGTATGAAGTGTGTCCGGTGTTTTTGTTGCTCCGCTGTGACTCCAGAGATCATGAATCATCCCCCGTTTGATGGATTTTGGAGTGAGAGCGCCTGAGAATTTGTGTTAGCATGTGTGTGTAACACAAACCACCATCTGTTGTCTCTCTGTTACTCTCTCTGTCAAAAGGTTTAAGGTTTGTGGAGGTTATTCGACAAACAACCCCTGACTCCAGACCCTCTTCTCTCTCCGTTCACTTCTCCAGAGACTGTCCTGCAGCCTGAGGTGAAGCGTTTAGTGTCCGAGACCAACATGGCTGTCGTCTGCCATTTGTTGTCGCATGTGCCAGCTTTATCCTCACCGTGAAATTTCGGCTGCTGCAGGAGCGCTGAGGTTATTGTGACACTGCGCAACAATCTGACTCCAAGGTCAGAGGTGAAGACTCACGTTTTTAAAGCGACAGTAGTTTGTTTGGTTGACTCTCTCCTCAGAAGTTGAGTTTGAGTTGGCGGTCTTGAATGTTGAATGTTTGTACTTCAGTCATAAAACTATTCGTAATATTCCAAATGATCCATCTTAGTTCAGTGTAATTATATTGCTGGGATGTGACAGTGTGACAAATATTTATGTTAGCCTCCTTGCTGTGCAAATTGCAAATAATAGATAAAAATAGTCTTAAATGGAAAAGTAAAGCAGAACACAAGAAGATCAGTATCTACATGAAACTAAACAAAACAATAAAACTGTCGAGATAAGAATGTCCTGAAGATATAAGTAACATTTTCCAAAGTTGGCCACGACGTCTTCGTGGAGCGCTCGTGACCCCTGATACTGTAGATTACATAATTAATGGATGACATTTAATTTTCCCTTCTGGCATTTAAAGTATGCAGAGTGAAAATTTGTGACTTTGGGGAGTTCTAATCAGATTTAGTTAATATTGCTGTCCATTTTTGTGTCCTTGCACATCCTTGCCACGGTAACTTGTTACACCCATAGCTTACACCAGTTCACTGTCATCACACACTCAGGATAGGCTCTAGCCTCTTTGTGACCTTGGACTAAGCAATGTAAAGATGTTCTTTATCTAAACTCTTTGATAAACATCAATGTGTCTTTATACATCTTTTGGCTATTATACTACTATTTTTTTTTTAACCAAAACTTTGACTGTAAGAGAAGTGCATTTCTAAAATAGTCTCAAACACAATATTACTATTGTGTTTCTAATTTTGTGGCATTTGCTGACTCATGGCGGCCCTGGCATCACAACATGGTGCAAGAATTCTGGTCAGAGTTAACGAGAGTCATTCATCCTCTAGCTATAATACCTTGTCCTCCCGCTAACAGATCAACTGCCAGCATAAACTCCCATGGTCACTCTCCCGTATCAAATGGTTCGGGCCGTCCCATTAACTTTGCATATGTAATACTGCTTGGCAACTTCTTGCAACGGAGCCAAACCGAAAGAAAAAGTTTGGCAAAGCGGCTACGCAACCTGGCCAAACATATCCAGACAGGCCGGAGAGAGAATGACACCGTTTGTAAAGTGATTTTTCACAGCTGGTCAAGGACAGGTGTGTGTGTGTGTGTTTGTGTGTGTCTGTCTGTCGGTGTGTGTGTGAGTGATGTCACCAGCAGGATCTCTGACCAGGGGTCCGGGTCATAAATCAGAGCGGGTAATCTCCATAGCGATGAAGTTGGCTCCAGGGTCACAAGGCTGGTATCAACCTGGAAGAGTAATGTTTCTCTGCAATAGCCATTGACTAACCTGCCTACATTCCCACACAACACACACACAGCAGACCATGCAGGAACATGGTATTTAATGCGACATGTTATATGAGATGGGGGGCAGAGAGGGAATTCCTTGCACAGGTGAGGGAAGGAGGGAAAAAAAAGATAGCGGCCCTCTTTAGTCCACTCCTTTTTAACAAGTTTGAGGATTAATAGGTGGAAGGTCCAGCAGAGATGAGGCGTAATGGATTGGTGATATGTAATGTAACTGCTCTTTTGAAGTATCGTCCTCGACACATGCCATGCGTCTGAAAAAAGGAGGGTTAGTTCATGGCGGCGATGGCAGCCGTCCGCCGAGCCGTGATTTGTGCTCGTGTCTGGTCAGATCGTGTTTGGAGGGATTCTCGCAGCTCTTGTAAATCATCTCCAGCTCTCCTCCTTAAAATGGAACAACATACCATTCTCTCTCTTTTGTCAATTTGTCTCCCGCTTTCTCTCTAAACCTCGCCCCTGCTCCTCTTTTTTTTTTTAATGTCTCTCCATTCTCTCTTTGCTCTATTTGGGTTGGCGTTTTTTTTTTTCCCCCTCCTCCCCCGTCTCGTCTGTCAGTGCGCCCTCCTCGCCGAGCCTTCTCAAGAAGCCGAGGCCTCACACTCACTGACAGACAGAGAGACCATGACAGCGGCCCTGTCACAGATCCCAGTGGCGCACAGTGGCCCCAGCACCCACACCGATGAGGTGATAAATGACTTAATGAGCCTCCTTACACACTCATCCAACGAGACCTGAGTGAGGCGGATTCTTGCTGATTGTCTCGGCACCAACTCTACATGACATAGCGATGTTTACAGTGGTCTAATCTTCTATTAACTTCTAGGAAATGGTGACAACAAGATCACAAAATATAGATTTGTCTACTTACTGATGCTGTGAAGTCATGCTTACACATTTCTTTCAATCAATGTGACGACCTCCAGTACAAATATGTGCCGTGCTGCTGGAGTAATTTGAAATACGATCCTGAAAGTCCAGTTAAGTAGCACGTCCATTCATTTTTAGACTCATCAAACAACCAAACAAACCCTGGAGGTTTAAAATATGATCATATGGGATTTTAAAACCCTGCACGACAGTTATTTTAACCTCAGCCACGGTCAAAACTAATCTACTAGGAATGTTCTTGCATGATTGATCAACTCAGTGGCTCTCCGGATGACGTCGCTATCAGTAAATTTTGCTGGCATTGGAAATATATAGCACGAGCTGACGATTCACAGTTCTTGTGGTCGCTGTGCATTTTGAGTCGTGAGCCATGGAGTCTATGCAACAACCCGACACAGAATATCAGGATTTTGCTGCAGTCTTAAGCTCTGTCCTCCTCCTCTTCCTTTTTCCCTGCCCTCTTCCCTCACCACCCTTATTTTTTGCCTCTTTCCGCCCTCTCTCTGTCTTCTTTAGACTATATTTATGTGCATCCCCCTTCTTCTCCACTCAGTGATGGATTTAGTGCTGCCATGCTCAATTTCACCAACCGGTCCATCCCCACAGCTCAGAGCCCTTCTTTATGGCCCTGCTTCACTGGTGTGGTGCACTGGCGAACTGGCTCCTCCTGAAACACGGGCCTGGGAGAAGAAAGGGCCTGCTGTGTGAGCAGGAAGCTTAGGAGGAGGTGGAGCAGAGGGAAGAGGAGGGGAGAAGAGAGAGCGACCTGGGTGTTCCATGAGAGTGGACCTCTCGGCTGTTATGCTTTCTAATTCCCCTCAGCGCAGAACAGCAGGGGGGAAGAGAGAAGAGGAGGGAGGATGATGAGGAGGGTGAAGGATTCATGTTTTCACACCGAAGGGAAGCAGGCGGGTGGGCTGAGGGAGCGTCTTTATGTACATCTGTATACGTCGACGGTTTTTCTATGTGCTCCAAGCCTGAAGGCCCGATGGGTGGTGATGCCTGAAGTGAGGATGGTGATAAAATACTACAAAGAACAGATCTACTAAGAGATATACTTCTGGTTTATTTACAGCCCGGATCTTATTTGTTACCAAGTTACTTGATAAAATCTGAGAATACAAGTCAGACAGGTCAAGATCAGACTTTCGAGCAGCACCAGCTTGCCCAAACTTATTTAAAGAGAGACAAAGATTTAAATTATAAAATTATTACCCAAACCGTCGGTCCATCCATTTTCTTTTAAAGAACTTCAACTTACCGTACTCTGTCTTCCTGTGCTACGATGGGTGCATAGCTGCATTTCTATCACACTTTTATCCAAAGCGGGATCTCTCTGATCTTTGCTTGTCCTGTTGTACTTGTTGTAACACCACTGCATTAAAAATAATCTTTTTAAGATGACTGTAACCTACACAACCTGTCACCAGCATGTGCATTTTTCAGTCTCATCAATCAGCAACGATAACCTGTTGGACAACTGAGTAGATACAGTGGGCGATGAGTAGATTATGATGCAATGCCTGCGGGAAACGAACTCCTTTGCAACAAACATCTATCCATGAACATGAAAAACAGTTTGACTTGGTCATTTATGATCTAATTTGGGAGAAAAAGGTGAACGAAGTGAGGACAGATGCCTCATTTGAATTAAGATGGTGGATGGAGAGACTTTGAGAAGAAGAACTTTAAAGTTTGCACATAAACCTGGAAGTGTAAACTTTGTTAAAGAGTGAGGTGAACTCCGTTTGAACCTGGACTGAAACTTGATGAACTGGTTAATCAGATTATACCCACTCACTCGTGGCACACTGCATCATTTTATGGTCTGTTTTTTTAAGGGACCACACTGATATTATCAGGCCCAATTCTGTAAAAATCAAACGTGTAAAATGTTTGAAAACCATTTGGCCACAGGCTCGGTCCAACTTGGTCTGATCAGTTGTGACATCCAAATCATTTTTTCTTCCTCGTATGTATTTAATCATAATGTGAGTTCCTTAATGTAATATATACACACAGACACACACGTCCTGCTCATGTCTGGATCCAATATACTGTCATTTAACTCCGGGTCTGGAACAGATTCACATGAAGGGCTCAGGTCCTCTTCTACTCTCACCCCTACCAGCCTCCTCCTGTCCTTCTGGGTGTAGCCCTGCTCCCCCCCCCCACCACTCCCAGCCTGGCCTTTACCCCCTGACTCTACCTCCCTGATGGCCACTACACACTGAGCCGTAACCTCCAAAACACTCCATCATCTGGTTCTGCTTGCCCATCCCGCACCCTCCCCAAGGCCACAGGAAATAGCTGGAGAGTTTGTTGGGCCCATTTCCCCTGGGGGTGGAATTAACAGGTGCACCAGTGTTTGCTTCAACTTTTCTCCATTACCACTGGATAATGGTAATAATAAACATGGCGAGGCCAGGTGGGGTGCTGGCCGTGGCTTTCGCTGCTCTCTCAAGTTCTGCTTGTTGTATCTTTCGTCTTATTGCGGTTCTTTCCGGGAAAACTCGATCCCGGAATACCTAGTATCTCAGTGGAGGAGAAAAAATGAAATCCCTCACAGTTCTGGGTCGCTTGCACTAACGTTATTTGATGTTTTGCTTAATAGACCATGTCAAAACCGAAAAATCCCGAATTTATTTTTTAAAGACTAATCAGTTTAAGAAATTTTCCAACAGTATTTTATTTCCCCATGCTCACACAACTTGTTCCACCTCGTGCTGCAAGAATAAACCGATTGCATATCATAATAATAAAGGTTAGAAGCTTTAAAATGCTTCCAGTAACAGAAAGTGAAGACAGTTTTGGAAGAAAATGCAGACGAGCTGCGCCAGATTCCCTTTAACGAAGTCAGAAATCAAAAACAAAAATCCCAGACGCTAAGGTCATCTTTTTTTTTATGATGCAGATGTTGCGTGATGTGCCACTGGGTGGCAAACCACAGTAATGTAAAGTGATAGCTCTGTTTGCATCCAAGAGCTGTGGATGATCTCAGTAGTTTTTAGTTTGGCTAAAGCCCCTCTCTCTCTTCTCTAATTGTCAGCCATTTGCCCCAGCTGCCATTATAGCAGGTAGATCTGCCATCTTGTTCTCATATTACCTGGGATCCCCCTTAAGTGAGTCATCAGATTGGGTAATAGCAGGAGAGAGGCAGTTTAATGGTGTGCAGGGTCGCCTTGGAGGGTCGAAGGTGGGAGGTCAAATGTTGCCATAATCCCAGGCTCCAGGTTCAGATCATAAATAAGAGCTCAGCAGCTGAGAGGGAGGAGGTGGGGGGTAATTGATTTGAAGGGAGGGGGCATATTTCACCTGAAGAGGACGAGGAGTTGACAACCATCCAACGGGTTTATAACCATTGTTGGATTAGCACCTCTGGTGTGGGAGTTGGTGAGATGCAGTAATATGGGAGAGCTTCGGCGGTTAGTGATGTTCGGAAGAATGAAATGATTCCCACAAGAGATGCTACCGCGAGTCTGTCTGTCTTACGTGTGCCATTTTTCGGCTTCACAAAAACCGGAGCACCAGCTGCTGATTGTTAACAGGAGGCGCAGAGTTTATTGATGGCGCTTCGTTTCGTTTTATGTGTGCTAATATGTTTTTTTATTTTGCAACAGGTAACATGAGACTCAGTCTTGCTGGGAAAAACGTACAGATGAGTGGAAAAAAAAAAGAAAAGAAACAATAGATAAAGAAACTTTCGGTCTACACTGTGGAAAGCTTACAGGGAAAAAAAAGGAAGGAAGGAAAGCTGTAAAGACCGACTCGGTGAAACTGTGTGTGGGAGAGAAAGATGCATTTAAAAGCAGCCATGTTTTGCAACCCTGCAGCTCCATGAGGACTGACATGTCTGTGAGTGGACAGTCTCATTGCCTTACACTACATTCATCACACAACCTGATTCAATCTCGGCGCTCGCTCTCGGACAACAAATGACGTACTGATAAGGTCACATTCTTGCGCTTGTTTTCATTGATAAACATGTTTTGATTGGCAAGAACAATCTCACAGACAGGCCGAGACCTGCAGGATATCAGGAGCAAGCGAGTGACTGACTGTTTCCTGTATAGACAGGAAGTGAGGGCTTTTATGAGGGCAGTGCATTGATTTCCTAGCATGCCAGGTCTGGGAGTGCAGAGAAAAGACCTGCTTCCTGTCGAGAAGAATGCCATGCCAGCTATCTGACTCTCTACAATCTGTTGAGTGTGAGAGGGTTGTGAAAGTAACCTTGGCCTGTTGCTCTGCGGTCTGCTTTCTCAGCCTGAGGTAGAAAAGACGAGACTTTATTCAGTTCAGGATAGAAGATGTGCTGTCGCTGCTTCACCAGCCAACTTGGTGCTCGAGTAACAAGATAATCTAATGAGGAAAACTTTATTCCACAGACAGGTTTGGGCACACAGTCTTCATCTGGGTGCTTTACAGCATTGGTAAAAGAGTTTTCACAAAGTATTTATCAGTAGCCATGTTTCCTTACGTGCATATTGAAGTATTGCATTAGAAAAAGTAGATGGAAGTGGCAAAATTTAAGAAAACATCCTCAATTCCACAAAGATTTTACCTCACGTGAGGTGTGTTTTGTCTTTTTTGACAAGTTAATGTGCTTAATGGGACATGAAAACACTTTTTTCAAATAAGTTTTGGCATGGAGGACGTTAAACTCCCATCATACGTCATACTCTTTTGTTTCAAACATGCTGAGCCCTCAGCTGACCATCCTCACATTCATAAGGAGGTCGTCCTCGCTGGATGAAACCAATATTTGCCTGTCTCGCTCTAAAAATGACAAAAATGTCTGCTCAGTCTCCACACGAGCCCCCCCCCCCCCCCCCCCTTGTTGAGCACTTGGCACTCTGACCGGTTTAGCCTGTGCTCTTAGCCGTCCTGATGTAGGCACCGTGCCGAAACATGTTGGTTGAATAAAGACCAGACTTTTCCAATAAGTCAGTTAATTTGGCCTAGTTACTTTTCACATTCGGTTAAATCAGTTACAGAAGGAGAGATGAAGAAAGTGAAGTAGCATTCCACTACATTAGGACGTCCTGTACTAAGTTTGTTCCCTTGAGACCTCCTCCATCCTTCCTTTCCTACTTTCTCCCCCTCCCTGCTCTCTTTACCTCATACTCCTCCCTAATCTCCTTCACTCTTGTATCACCGTCTATTTCTTAACACCTCTCGTCCTCCCCCTCCTCCCTCCTCCCTTCCATCCCACTCTCCCTCACCCTCTTATCTGCCTACATCTTCTCCTCCCTCCATCTCTCTGTCCCTCCACTCATGGTTCAGGCCTCGAACCCGTGTCCTCCTCCTCCTTCTCCCTGACAGCTCCTTCGTGTTAGCCGGTGGTCTCTCGCGAGGTCCCAGAAGGATTGATAGTATTCTTCTCCTGATCGTCCAAAAAGCTGGAATAAATGACTGACGCAATTCTCTAAATTACCTCAGGGAGGGGTGAAGGCCAAAATAAGAAGAAATGAGGGCCACCCCCACATGCACACATACAGTATATGTATGCATGTGTGCAAATCAACTGAAAGATGAACACTATCTGCATCATCTGTTGGGCTTTGCTCCAGCAAGGCCCCGAAAAAAACTAGTCGAGAAAGTCTCTCTGTATGTGGCGATTGGCTGTTTACATTCTCTGAGCTCCTCACATCCCGGACTCCTCCTCCTCCACTCCTCTCCATCCCTCAGGTCAGGGGTGAGGGGTCAGAGGTGAAAGGCGAGGTTGCGGGCTGCCTCTCCTGGAGGAGAGGAGCTGGTGTTGGAGGTCCCCTCGCCCAGCCCCTCAGTTTAGTCTGAGAAGAGAGGAGCCTCCTCCTCCTCCTCCTCCTCCTCCCCCTCCCGCACATCTGGCCGCCCCCAGAACACTCATTTGGAGGGAAAACAAGAATGTTTTTATTTCCCAGGAGAGAAGAAGAACTCCAGAGTGAAGCCACAGAGTTAAAACACAGAAAGGCATCCTGGGCCCTCACACAGCCTGCTGCTAGGCTGTGATGGCGAGAGGTTTCTCCACTCCCTCTCTTAATCTTTCACTCTCTCTTCTTGCTCTCGTTTCTTTCCTCCTCGTCTCTATTTTCTCTCGTTTGATATCCATGTATCTGCACTTTAACCTATTTAAATAGGAAAACCAACAGACACCAACCCATCTCCTAAAACTTAAGTTCATATATGCATCAAAAAAGGACACTTTTATCAACCGAACGCTGAAATGTCTCTATTTAAAACTGTTTGCTGCCAATGCAAAATGTTCATACTAAATGTGAAACATTCACTGTGAAAGTGTTAAATTTTTTCCATATAACGTCCAACTGGACTCGCTGCATAACAAACCTCAGTACTTTTTTTTGGGACCAAACAAAACTTTAAACCATTACAGGAAGTATTGAAAGTGTGAAAGCTGGCTTTGCTCAGGTTCATACTCATCTTTATTTATTATTATTATTTGTTCAAAAATCACAGTTTAGACCAACTTAGATCATTAAAAATATATAAATTCCTCAAACTTCATATCGAAATAAAAAAACTACCTCAGGTTTAAGTGCTGGTATCAGAAGATTTCAGATGATATCAGTCCTTTGTTTTTCTGGTTATGTTGAGGCAACTCTGTGAACTTTAACAGTCATTTGGTTGAAAAAATATTTAAAGTCATTGCAACATATCAAATCAGTATGACCACAAACAATCTGTCCCTAACCAAGGAAGCGAACTCGAGGTCAGAACGTGATTTTGTTTGTACACCACACCATCGACCATCAACCCCAATATCGTCTTCATGACTTCTGCACGGCATGTCACGCTTGCTCGATTGGATAGAGGTGTTTTACTTTGACAGATAGAGAGGCAGACTGCACTTCATGACAGATAAAGACATCTTTTGTTGTTTTGGTTTCCCATCAACGAATGATTTGCTTTGTTTCAGCTGCAGCCAAACGCAATCAAAAGCCAATTTCTTAAATTTACAAGCAGCTCGCCAACCTTCTCCCTCCCTCAGAAAGACTCTGACGGTCTTAACACATGTGCGTACAACACACACACACACACACACGCACTCGTGCATACACAGCTGTGCTCTATTACAGCAATGTACAGTAGCCATCTCTCCACCCCTCGCCTCGAGCCCTCTCTGTGACTGTTATTGGAAACGTAGGGCTGCTACGGGAGCAAGCTCATGGCGGATTTATATGACACAGGTGCACGCTCTGGAAAGCGCGCGTGTGCACAAACACACACATACATATATCAGGAGGCACGCGAGTGGACCAGCCCGCAAAGACTAGATCTAATGTCAGCCACTTAATGTCTACACCACTCACAAGTCACAACACACTTCAGACTTACACACACACACACACACACACACACACACACACACACACACACACACACACACACACACACACACACTCACATATGTGTCTGAACTGCTTAGAGCTGTATGCAAACCAGGCTGAAAGTATCACCCAGCTCCTCTTGTTTCTGCCGCCTGGTTAACCTCATCTGATTCTGATTTTTGACTTTGCGTATTGAATATGACAAAAATGTCTTTAATTTTAACTTAATATATTTTCCTCTTTGCCCCTCGATGGTCTAGATCGCTTCTTTTGTTCTGGGAATATGCCAGGCATTTCCTCCGTGCACTATCCCAAGTTTTCCAATAAGAGGGAGGCCGGAGGTATGCGCTGGGCGGGCTGGGCTCGCTTTTTCTCTCTGGCGTTCCTCGATGGCCTAACGGAGGTAGGAATACCGGGGATACGGTTTCCCTCTGGAAAACAGACAAAGACATTCCGAGGAGGAAAAGCTCGAGTGCCTACACAGCAATAATGTCTGCTTAAAATTCTTGCCACGTAGACTAAAACTGCGGTACCTGTGGATCCTGCTGGGTTTAGATTTTGTAGTAGCAAATCTATCAGTTAAGGTACCTCAGATTTCCTTACCAAAGGTATTAAGTTTGAAGTAATTTAATGCAGCATTTCCCAACAATCTCCCCAGAAAAAAAATAAGTCTACTTCTTATGAAAGAGCTATATGTTTGAATAAGTCTTGCTCCAAGGGTATCACTGTTTAAACATAATTTGGATCTCAAACTGAAAAATTCGAAACCCTTGACTCAAAGAGACGGCTGCTGTACACCCACATGTGGTAATGTAGTGTTAGACATATGTATCTCGTCAGCCCATCCTTTCTGATGTTCATCCCACTATATTGAAGAGCAGAGGGCAGGGAGGCTCCCCGCGTGCCACATGGAACTGATTTAGCCTGTTAGTGCCGATCGCGTCTTTAATGAACAAGCAGGTTTTTACTTGTGTTTGGGCTTCTTTTTTTGTGTGTGTGTGTGTCACAGGGGTGGGGTTATATTTAAGGTTGTTTTAGGGTCTACATCTGGATTTAAGGACAGGAATGTGTTTGTGGATTGTACATTGTGGATTAGCACCACTGTCTATATCCCACCACAGTGCAGCATCTATTTAAAAATGTTCTGCAGAATTATACAGGACTCGAGGAGCAACAGCCTCAGCACGGCAATAACTCTTATTGTACCTCACCAAGGCGTTCCCAACCCAGGGACATCGTGTTGTCCTATCTTACTGTGCGATTTTTTTTTTTAGATGTGAATTCACCCGGGGCGGCGTGAATGACGCAGAGAGCTCCCAATGTTTAAAAGTCGAGCTGAAAATTCACGCTCATCCCGAGCCTTTTCACTCCGTTTCATAAACACACGAAAGAGAAAATGGAGGAACAGAAAGAACTGAACAGAGTTCCTGCTGAGTTCAGTCAGAGGCTGAGCCGCTACACAAATACACACAAACACACACACACACACACACACACACACACGGTCGGTGCATTGCTAGCTAACTTACTTTGGCCGTCAAATTTATGCGAATTACACAGGGTGAAAATACGTTTATCTTTCTGTCTGAACACACCAACAAGTCCATTTTTGTTAATCCCATTAAACCAAACATGGTGATATTCGGAAAGGCAACACATTTAGTCACATCAATTAAAATCTAACATTTGAATTCAGTCTGAAAGTAATAGTAGTACACAGTGAACTAGTCCAGCGTTTTAACTGAATAGCAACAGAAATAACACACTGTAGACAAAAACAGCAGTGAATCCCATATTAGGCTGGAGCCGTAACAACACAGAGTCTGATGCACATTTGTTTTAAATCTGCACAGAGACTTTCAGGCACAAATGACCATCTATGTCTGAATGAATAGGTATTTGGAGGTTATTTTGGTATGTTAAGAATTGCCCTGGCGGCTCTGCAGTGTGCCATGTTTGGAAACACTTGAACTTCTTTTCTCTTGTTTTGGTTTGAAAGCCAGAAATAATTTCAGTACAATACACAGACGCAATTAACTTTTCCATTTTTTTCTCTTTTCCTCTTTTTCATGGTTACATTTTATGTCTTTGCAAGAAACTATACACTGATACTTAAGCCTGCGATGCAGTGCATTACTCCACTTATACATAATACATACGACAAAGCAATGACCTTTTAAAGAGCGGTCAAAATGTTTCGCTTTTGTTCGTAGTTTATTTCATTCTTAAGCGTTTCAACAACAGCCAAAAATATTTGTAGCCCGTATGCAGGCTGATGAGCAGGTCTAGCAGAAGGAACAATCTTATTGTGTCAAAGATAGAAACTATTGCCTCTGCATTTAAACCCACATTCGCCTCAGATGCCGCTGTAGCACCAGGGTGTGTTGTAAAATTGCCATTAAGAAATACTGCATCTGAAGTGATGTGTATTGATGCTGTATGTTTACATTATGTCAGAATAATCCTCTGTTGTTGATTCTACAGTTGATTTGTTGGACAGCTCTTGGCAGAGGTGCGATTCGATAATTTGTTGCTGACACTGTCAGTCACTCTGAATAATCGTTCCAGCCGTAGGGACTCTGTGCGGTTGCACATACTTAACAGCGTACTTAATCAGTGTTGACTCAGCTATGGAAAATTATTTATCATAGACTTTTTTAGCATGAAGACAACCATGCATTTAGCTGTTAGCTGTCACCACACCTGTATGATGTCATCACAGCAGGTGTTTCTCCGTTCCTTTTAGCTTGTGTGTGTTTACTCGATCTTATCTGCACATGCCTGTTTTGCATCATTTTTTAAAATAGCTCTGTGGGTGTGCACCGGAGTCAGAGAAAGACAGAGGAACATGCTGTAGATGCTTATCGGTGTGGTCTAATCACTACCATGTGCCTTTATGGCCACTTGTTTTATTCGCTGAGGTCGCTGGAATCCCAGAAATTAGCCTCTCTTAAATTTTTACAAATGGCCCCTCGTGTTCGTCACATAAACTGTCCCGCTGAAAGAGGACCCGGTTCCAGTTCTGGGTTCTCAGCTTGTGTCTTTTACAGTGCCTGGGGCTTTTACTGCCTCTGAGCTCGACCTGCTCACTCCGGTGGTCCACAAGCCTGGGAACCAGGCCTCTCCGCTCAGACACACACACACAAAAACACACACACACACACACTGAGGAAAGAACTTTGGTGGAGATCATATTTCCTTTGTTCAAAATGATCTGCTTTCATTTTTATTTTGGTAGAAGGCAGAGCTGCTGATTGTGAGTTTCTGTTTAATTTGGCGTGGATTATTATTTTGTATAATTGGCTTTTAACGAGGTTTTAACTCAAGTATGTAAAGAAGCTGGTCTGGTTCTATACCACCCACCCGCAAGGTCCACTCAAGGTTAACCCCGTCCAGATCTGCATCTTTGCTCCCCTCTTCTCCCTTGAACTTTCTGTTTCTCAAATTTTCTTTGATGGCATGACGACAATTAAATACAGTCTTACCAAAGCAGATTGTACAAAGTCTGTAACATAACCATAAAGTGACCGAGTGCTTTTGCTGTTCATTAGTACAATTTTGAAGTATTTTTACTTTTACTTTACTCAAGTATTACCATTTTATGCTACTAATTCTCTTCTACATTTCAGAGGGAGTATTTGTGCTTTTTACTCCAACACTTGTCAGCTAAAATTACTGTTTACTATTTAACATACAAAACTTTGTATCATCTTATAATGCAAAATTAAAATTAGCTCCACTTTGACCTTTGAATTTGAATTGCTGCTTACATACAATTGCACCAATACTAATATAATACTCTGAAAGTATAATCTTATTACAAACTAACTAATCTTGATACTTAAAGAGCCAAAAACACAGAACAAATTTGTTAAAAGCTGCCTTTCCTATTGAAGAACAGGGTTTTTTTGTTTACTAGCCTCCAGCCTTCTCTTTCACAACATTTGTTGGCACATTGCTACTCTAACTGTATTAGGAAGTTAACACGACCAACTGTCTATCACTGGAACAGTGTGAAACTGACATGAGAAAGGAGTATCACTTTACCCGTCTGCTCGCTTGCACAATGGGCAAAATGGGAAGTTAATCATAAAACCATTGTTCCATCGGCCAAAAACTCAACAGGGTACATTTTTATTAAGTCTTATTTTTTCCACCTTTTATCATAATTACAATTCAACATCAACAAAAAGCAACAGAACGCATAAGATATAATATAAAGTCTTTGAAAACAAATAATTTAATGACGCAAATTTAAAAACTATTTTATGGGGCCGTCAAAGGTTTTTAAATATTCTGTGCACCCGTAATGTCTTCTGGATAAACCACTACCAAATAAAGACTCGTATTTCTTCAGTAAACACAGTTTATACGTGTCGCATTCAATGAGAAGTGCAGTTTCTAACAGTAATGGTATTGTTTTATCCATGTAAGCTCCCAATTCTTCTTTAAAAGGCAGATTAAACTGATCAAAAATATCATCAACGTCCATTAATTATAGGAGGATTAGCGTGACTGTCACTCTTTTTAACGTGGAAGTGAGCCAGCAGCTTTGATTTGACGTTACATGACGACATGATTGTGATTGTGTTGGCAATGAAGGCCGCAAGTGCCAGTTATGAACTGTAATGGAAAAGATGTAGTCATGGGTGATTTACAGTAATAAAAAAAACAAACCGAGGAATACCGAGGAAATTTGGTGTTGTTGCGTGCCGTTGTGTATAATAAACACCATGAGAGGGGCTTTTATCACCGTTTGCTGATACATAAAGAGGAATTGTTGTTGCATAAGTGCCTCACTCCGGCTGCTGCCTCCCTCTGAGTCTAAACTGTTATCTTATCAAAACAAAGGATTCTTTGAATATCTAGATTCAGGGAAACACCCTCAGGCCAATTGTGTGTGTGATAGGAAGGAAAATATTTCCCACTAAGTCTCAGCGAGTGTGCCTGGGGGAAATTCAAAACACTCCTGTCGTTTGTTCTGTATCGCGCTCCCTGCCAACTGTCGCTAGCAGACAGAAAGTGCTTTTGTTTCTTGTGAATTTCTTTTTTTTTGCATGTTTGCGTCCAGAGTTAGGAGTGTTCCAGTTTGTCGGTGGATGTCGTTTTTTTTTTTTTTTTTTAATGTTTTGAGGGTTTTGTACGATGACATGTGGTGCAGAGACAGAAAGTGTGTATGTGTGTTTTATGTTTGTGAAAGAGAAAGTGAACGAGAATGACAGATTATTTTTTTCTTCATAATACATACCTCCGATCACACTGGCTCTATTGTTCAGAGACCGGTTGCAGAGATGAATTGTTTAACCCTGTCCACACTGCTGGATTGACTTTATGGTTTGGTCTACAGTATTTTTTAATGTGTGTTGATTATGTGTGTGCGTGTGTGTGTGTGTGTGTGTGTGTGTGTGTGTGTGTGTGTGCAGGTGCATGTTTTCATTACTCAGAATATTTATGCATGCTCATACAGCTGAAATGCTGGAAATTCATGGCCGCCGATGCCAAGGCCTTTTGGCCAGCAACGGAGAGATGAAATATGAAGTGGTTCCACTGATTTATGCGGCAAAACTGAGAGTTTGACAGAAGTTGTACTCGACCGTGATGAGGAAACAATGAGGTTCCTGGATAAAATTCACAAGTATACACATACCCACATGCACAGAACACATGACCACCCACCTGTTTGCTGCCCAGACGCTCACCTTTTCTTTTTGGCGGTGTTTGTAGTGAATTTGAAATCACGGTTTTTAACCGTACTTTAGCAGAAGCTTCCCTGAGGACGGACATTACAAGCTGGTCTATGCCCTCAAGGCCCCTTTTTTAACAAAATGATTGAAGAAGCCTTGACGCTCTTAGATTGTGATGAAAGTTTTGTTCATCAAGTCATTTTACTTGAATATCTCAGGATCAGAAATCGCTCAGCTTTATCCAGCTCCATCTCTGTCTCTCCTATTTTTCTCACTCTTAGGAAGCAAAAACTAAAGAGAACAAAAACTGGCTAAAAACTGACATCCATAGAAAAGTTTGGTCTCCACTTGAACCAGAGAATCTGCACATTAATTTTATGCCCCACATGTTATGATCCACTAAAGTTATGATGCATGACAAGATGAATAAATCCCCATTTTTGTTATCTTCACTGCCATCATGACTGGAAAGTAGCCTGCTGTATATTGTCACTTTGTCTCTGCCCAGTCGCCATATTGGAGAGGTCAAGATCCACTAGTAAACAAATACCATGTACGTCGTTGATCGGTGGCTCAAAAGTATTAATGCAGATCTCCCAATCGCATGTTATTACTGAATACTGGCCGATAACCACTGGCAGCTGATCGAACCGGGCATGCCTAATATCTACAAACTAATCAATAGGTTTGTTAATCATATAACACATACAACGCATGTTAATATTTCGAATGAGAAGGACAAGGAAACCAAATAAAATGGTTGCTTTGCTAAAAAGGATGAATCCATAAAGTGATTAAACACATTACTGCTGCTCTGCAAAGTTAAATATTTAAAAATGATGGCATTGCACTGAAAATGTGCTACACTTCCAACGAGGTTTTTGTTTAACAGCAAAGTGGATCCATGAAGAACCGCCATCCAACAAACAGGTCTGTTGTTCCTCTAATTCTCTCACACTCAACCCTCAACTTCATCCCGCTTTCTCAGGAGGAAGTGGGCTGTCCTCTGAGATGAAGACTTCCTTTAGTGACTCCCACTGCAGCTCCACAGGAAGGGCTGGAGCAGAAGTGTAGGGGCAGAGTTAGTGCACCCTCAGGCACCATCACTGGGATGGATCCATTTAGTTTGGTGGGAGGAAAGGGGGGGCAGCAACGGTGGGAATGGATGTGTAGAACGAGAGAAGATTGAGTGAAGAAAGCTGAGAGGGAGAACGTTTGAGAGGTGGATGAGGGAGAGAAAAGATGGATGGACTGAATACTGCGCTGAAGTTCATCCTGAAGGTGTTGAAGGATTGACGTCAGGGGCTTATAAGCATGAGATTGACATCCATCCACCTGAAAGTACGCAGGTGTATCATCTCAAGGTAGCAGATCACAAGATCATGTGAGAATCCATCTTGCCAGGCTTCAAATCACAGTAGTTTGGAGCAGTCAGTGTCTTATGAGGAATTACTGACAGCTACAGCATGAGCTACAGGTGTGTGATGGTGATGGTTGCAAGAAGTTAGTGTAGATGCTGCTAGCATGAGTTGTATCTGAACAGGAGAGCATTTCTTGACCGAAAGAAGACCAAAGAATGGCACTGAAGGCTTCTCTGGGTGGAAAAGGTGTGTTTGAGTCAAGCATCAACCTCCGGCTCTGGAAAATGAAGCCAATGCGGAAATGCTAAAAACTGTAATTCCTTGAGCGGCCGCTAGAGACAGGCTGGAGAAGTGAGTCAATCTCCAAAAGCGGCTGTATTAAAACTACTTCCTACTTCACAGCAGAAATAAACATGTTTACAGCCTGGTTCAGACAACAGTTTTGGTCTCTATAGCTAGTTTTTTTGTTTTTTTTAACTCACCTGTTCAAATCATATAAAGGCTTAAAGCTGCACATAATTAACAGAACAGGTGAGTGTCGTTACAGATGGCTTATTCGAGCACTCAGTCTGCCGATGATCGACGTCTTTGCCGATATTTAGACTAACCGGGAGGCGGAAGAAGCAGTACATCCAACACATTTTCAGCTTCGAAAACCTACGCGTGACGTCACTCGTGTGTGTCTGCCTTTTTCCAAACGGCTTCCAACGAAGATTCGGTTCTGCATAACAAACCATCTGGCGCAGTCAGGTTAGATTTTATTGACTTGTGGGTCGCATAGAGGTCTTGTCTGTCAGCTGGAGCTATTATAAGTTAACTCTACACAGCTACTGTACCATTTTAGCTTTCCTGAGCGTATTTCACTGGGTAAAAGTGCAGACTTATGGGAACCTCTCCCGAGAACCTTTTGACGCACAGATTGCCATATGTGAAGAATTTGCAGAGGTCAGCACGAACCACTGAAAATGGCCGAACTTCACCACTGCTTTATTATCCATGTTACCCCTCTGGGTGTCTGACTGTGGAACAATGTGGAACAACAGCCACAAGACTGCAGAGTCCCTGCTGAAAAGCTCCAATACAAACACAAGTGCTCTCTCTCTCTCTCTCTCTTTCTCTCTTTCTCTCTTTCTCTGTTGTAGCCAGGGGTGAGGCATCTGTTTCCTATGCTCAACATGTGGAGGCATTACATTCAATACGCACACACTCTCACACACTCTACTGTTTACACTACTCCTGTCTTATCTCACACATTGGACACATTACAGGAACATTTAAAAAACACACACCTCTGATGGGCTCAGAGATCGTGTGTGTGTGTGTGTGTGTGTGTGTGTGTGTGTGTGTGTGTTGTGTGTGTGTGTGTGTGTGGGGGGTGTGTGTGTGTGTGTGTGTGTGTGTGTGTGTGTGTGTGTGTGTGTGTGTGTGTGTGTGTGTGTGTGTGTGTGTGTGTGTGTGCGATCAAACATGAATGTTTTGATGACACTGACTGGTAATTGCCTGTCCTTTTCACTGCCATTTGGCCCTGAGTTTCTTGTTAATGTTCTGATGTTATCGCCTCAGTATCAACAGGGATGCCGCTCTCATCTGATCTGGTCTCCCCGCTGATAACACGAGCGCACGTGTGTGTGTACACGGCAGTTGAGTAATGTTTATTGAGCTGTGTGCTCATGAGTGTCAAAGCCTTTCCTAAGCGATGTTAGTGAAGAGAAAATCATAAAGACCAACCTGACAAAATTATGGGATAAAAAACTAGGGAAAATAAAAATTACTCTAATAAGACCTCTTAAACAAATAGATAAAGATCAATGCACGTGGAGAATGTATGACTGAGCTGTCATCAAATCAAAACACGCCTCATCCAGTTAAACTTCCCACTGAAAGATGGCACTATAATGTGGTTTACCTGCTTGTCAGTCAATTCCAAGCTCCTCACTTTGATATAAGTTTGCATCATGGCAGAAAATACAAATTTTTCAGCCGCAGCAGTGGGTAAAAAATAAAAATAAAAGCAGTATATGGACCTTCTTTGCCTATCGCCTCATCAGAAGAGTGTTTTACGCAGCCCGGAGGGGAAGACCGGCAGATCATAGATATGTGAGGTAATTCTGCCTGGTTGAAAGGGCGTCTAATGACCGATCATTTTGTTAAGATAATACAGTTCATGTTTAACAACGTTAATGACCTTTATTTTGAAATTATCGATTATGATTGAGAAACAAAAGATAATCTTGCATCTGATTAGAAGCTATACAAAAGAAGTTTGTTGGACTAAAATTAAGACACAAGAAAAAGGACTGAAAATTGAATAAACACAAAATAATTAGTCCTTTAAACTGTAAAACCAAATAATAACCAAATAATACCGTTTCATCTGTAAACTGCAGTTAATAATGAACAAATTAAAGTCAAACAGCCAGCAAAAAATGCACGCACGTGTGTTTACTCTGGCATAATCCGTCCAAAACTGTCATGATATTCAAATTTGGTGTCACAACGTAACTGAAACATGCTTTTAAGGTTTTATTACTTCCTGATATCAAATGTTCACAGCAGATAAATTTTCACAGGTGTGGTTCGTCTTGACGCTTGCAGATAAATCCTGCCGTTTCTCCTCTATTCATCTTTTTATCTCGTCTCTGCTCGACAACTTGTTTTTCTCTCCTTCCACATCACCATGTTTTTAATCCATTATGCCGGCGCTCACTTCCTTTATGATTTCTCTATTAAACGGTGATGTTTTAATGACGTTACAGAAGCCGGGGGATGAGGCTGGCAGCAGCAGCAGGTGATTGCAGATAGCTGATTTTGAAAATAAATTCCCACAGGAAACTTTGTGCGCTTTCAGGAAATGGTGACTGTGTTTGTGTGTGTGTGTGTGTGTTTCATGGCTCCCTTTGCTCCTGCTGCGGTTGTCAGATAACGATAATGAATCAATAGCCACTTAAACGAGAGATAAAGAGGATGGAAGGGGATTTTATCTGTTTTTAAAATATTATGTTGTGCCCATTTCGTGTTTTGTGAAAATGATGACTGCGCAGTTTCCCAGCTGTCCCCAAAGACCCCCAACCATCTCACAACCCTCACCTCTCTCCCTGTGTCACCCAGTACTTTATCAGTGTTGTCTCAGCATATGAAGAGAAGGTTAGACAGCTTTGGTATTGGACAAATCTGTGAAACAGATTTTTTTGCTCAGTTTTTGAACATTCAGTGCCATTTTGTTTGTTCATTCCTTCAATATCTGAATACAGCAACTGCAGTATGGCAATCGTTTGGTCAAGCTAAACTAAAACTACCTTAAAGTTCAAGTGAAATAACTTTTCCATGTCATTGTTGTCGGATCAGACAAAAAACAAACTGCAGTTTTGTTTTCTACGTAGTACAAAAGTACAACTTGTGCTTTCTTCATTCCTGTTCACCAATCCGACGCCCCCCCCCCACCAATAGTGTCTGCAAAGAGGGACACACCACTTCCTTCGTTGGCACTGAACATTGATGTTAGACTTGAATTGTGTGCTGCAGAATTGTACAATATGAACTTAATTCCGACGGAGACAAGTCTGACATAAAGGATCCACAAGCCCCCGGCTAACACATGGAACGGAGTTTGGCTCTGACAGACAAACGCTGTATTTCATCAGTTTTCTTGACCATGTCTGTCCAACAAGAAAAGAAGAATTATTGGTAGTTTTCTGAATTGGAATGATCTTAGGACTTGAAGATGCAAACGGTCCACAAAATGGTTTCAATATATTCAGGACCTTCTTGCTAAGACTACTGAGTCAAAGGTTTGGTTTGGTCCAAAATGTTGGACATGATCCGAAATGGGAAAAACCAAACGAGCCAAACTGTTTTTAAAACAAAAGAAAGATTATCCAAGCACCCATATCAGAACCCAACAGCCGATGTTTCAGGACTTCCAGTGTAGCCAGTGGATATCTGGCAAACAAATAACTGATAACTGGTAACTGATAACCCACACTCCCTCTGAAAGATAACTTTAAAAAAAAGATGTGAAAAAGCTCAATTATCATCACACGATAGACAACATTTACCTGCATTCAACCAAAGCCAGCTCACATGACACTGCTCTGACTACAGTCTGCTTGAGCTGATTGCTGTCCTTTGCTTGCTACTTGGAGACATGGTGATCCAAGAAACACCAAAAGCATGCCACATCTGGCAAGAATCTTTGTTGCATGTCAGCTCTGATTCAAGTTTTTGTCACAGTCCTGCACTGCTGACGGTCAAAAAAAGAAAAAACAATGATGTCCCCATGCAGGTCTTCCACTGCAGTGGAAGACCTGCCCTCCAAACTGTTGGTGTCAAATGATTATTGCTCTGCAGTTCCTGCCAGGCTACTTTGATAAAGCCGTTAAACGCTGTTAAAGCTTACAGGCCGGGGGAGGAGTTACTCCTCCACCTGCAGTGGAGAACGGAGGCGGAGGGAGGTTCACACTGAGCTGCTTTAGTCGTTCACACACACACATTTGTATCTCATACACACACCTGCTCTTGATTGTCCAATTTGTAAGCCGTGTAGTGGCCGCAGGGGAGCAGGGAAACCGTAAACAGGCTGATAGCATCGCACATGAGATCACTGCTGCCGGAACCATATTCTAAGCAGAGAAAGTGAGCCCAGCACACACACACACACACACACACAGAGCTGTGAAGAGGAAAGCAGGCATTGTTCTGAGTGACAGACGGACTAAAAGCACTGGAGCCTTTATGAGCATTTACAGTGTAAACTGAGTCTTCCTTTAGCAGTGCTCAGCCCCGAGGTCAGAGGTCATGTGTCTCTGAGTCAAAGTTCAAACTTAAGCCAAGGTCGAGGAAGTCTGGAAATTCAATTCCCATCAAGATAGTTTGGACTGACACCCGTACAATTTACTCTGCGCCCCCTTACTGTCTTCACCGCTTCTGGTTTCTCACTTAAACCTTCTGGAAGGGAAAAAGTGTGACTCTCCTCACTTTTTTTTTTTTTTACTTGCAGTGAATCTCTAACCCTCCGCTCTCTTTCCTTTCTCCCCCTTTGTTCTACAAACAAACAGTCATCGCTCATCTCTTCATCTGGTCTGTCTGATTCCGTTTTCCCATGGCATTATCTCTTTTCAGATTTCGTGGAAAAACTAAAAATATTACAGCTCCCACAGTTCAAACTGCATCTATCTCCTGCTATCAGACGCGCCGTTACAGCCAATCATGATAACGAAACATGTGTATAGTTTGCTTCCTGTGCTGTGTATGGTGTTATCTCCACTTCACACATACTCAGGGCTCGATTTCAGCGGGGGTACCATCCTCCCTGTCGAGAGAAAAAAAAAAAAACCCTCCGCCTACTCGGTCCCTCTTGCATTAAGGTCAAGAGAGATGATGGGATACAAAGTTCAACCAACTCTGAGGCATATTATCTTCTGACCTTTTTTTCTGTCTGCAGCGTTTGAGAGCAGTCAGTGCGATTATCCCGCTTCAGTGTTTTTCCACCAAATTAGTTCTGGTTCTTCAACTGGTCCCATCCAAGATTCTTGGTGTTATCTAGTGAACCAGTCCAGTGTTTACTGTTGTAGTCAAGGATGTGTCATCAATGGAGGATGTTACATAATACACGGAGACCTGTAGAGTATGACACAGCTACTTCGGTTCACATTTCAGGTCATGGCAAACCTGCTACAGTACTTCTTTGGTTCCAGCTGGGAACCGACTGTCCGGGTTTTAAACCAATCTATTTGTAGTCTTAATGCTTTGAATGGTTCAAAATTAGTTGCGAGAACCTGAACGGAGCTGGTTCTATGTTGAAAAAGTTTTGTACTAGGTAAGCAATGGAGGGATTATCATGTGACACTGAATTCTGAATTGATTTATAAAACACTGACTGATCGATTATACTAACCTAAATAGATGTTAGATAAGATTTGATCAAAATAAAGAAATTAAAATGAACTTTGCTGTCAAAGAGAATTCATAAAAACAAAGCTATAAAATCAGTTTCAAAAACTGAAAAAGTCCAACACGAATTCAAAACTCCTGCCTGATGTATTTCTGTCCAACCAAGAGTTCAATATAAAAGAGAAAAACAGCAAATCCTCACGTGTGAGAGGCTGCAACCAGCGAAAGTATCATTTTCCTTGATAAATGACTGTTCGAGGACGTTGAAGTGAGTTTGTATGAGGCACTTATGCATTGTCAGTTTGTTACCTACAGTAGATGGCGGTTAGCATGCCCCGAGTTTGGAAAGGCAGACTGGGATCCTGGCACAGAAGCGGCTGTGAACCGGGTCGGCTGTTCGGGTGATAAAGTTGCGACTTACATCAAACATTTCTAAAGATTTCAAAGACGCATGCTGCGTGTTATTCCCCTTTTGGAAATGTTTGTCATATTGACAGCCTTCTGGATGCGCTCCATCACTCACTGCAGATTTTCCTGTGCTGTGGTGTCACGTTCTGCAGGCGGTTTGTGGTTTGCTCGGTGAGAGATATAGTATATGAGTAAATCTAAACAGACAGGGAGTCCGTTAAGTCGAGAGGCAGTGCTCACGACGCTCTCCTCCTCCTGCTGATGTTTGTTTTTCTTCCTGCCTGTTCAAAGAAGGCAAAATAAATAAAGTGCTTTTCTGGCCCAGCATCACTCGTCCTTTCTGCTATTGATACTCTCTCTCTGACAGCCGAGGATGTGTGTGTAGGAATGTGTGCGTGTGTGTGTATGTGTGATACTCGGTTACAGTAAGTCAAATAAAGTCCAGAAAAACTGAAGCGACTATTTTAAACACCTTTCACATCCTGTTTAGCCCCTCTACGCTGCCTATTCATAACCCAGCTATGACAGATTAGCATGTAGCTACTATATTTAAGCATCATAACTGGTGCCTGTGGATGTGTGTGTGTGTGTGTTCCTGTCCCCCCTTTCCCCCAAAAATGGTAACACACCCACAGCAAATGAGAAGGCTCCTTTGAGAAATGTGTTTCTCATGTTCTCACGGTGTAAAAATGACGCTATCGCTGAGCTCCAAGAATCAGCAGCTCTGTCCACTTTGCATGGAGCTGGGCCCAACCTGTGTGTGTGTGTGTGTGTGTGTGTGTGCACATGCATGGGCGATTTAGCTTGCTGTGTGTGTGTGTGTTTTAGGGTTAAATAGTGAATGACAGTCTTTATGGGACCCCTTCCCTTCCTCTGGTGAAAACATGGAAAGATTGTTTACTGAGGACTAACTGTTCATAGAGCCAGAGGTCACAGTCAAGTTCAAGTGTGTGTGTGTGTGTGTGTGCGTGTGTGTGTGAATGAATTTGTGGACTTCCCCGTGCATGTGCCTATGTTTAGATGAACAAACACACTGATAATATCAAAGGAATGTGTGCCGGCTTGATTATTGATTATTGCGTGAACATTTAGTTTTAGACGGAGGAATGTTGAAATGTGAGTTTTTTTTACCAGACGTTGTGGAGCATCACTAAACCACTCACGCGTACATATCAAAACATACTAATGTTATCATAATAATGTTAGTATTTTCATCAGCAGAAACAGTGGTGTGTTGAAAGACAAGACGCTGATTCAAACGCCAAGAATGAACTGCGCGTGGCGTTATCTTATTCTGTCCGCTACACGTGGAATAACGCTTTGAGGTACAGTTTTTCACCAAAATCTGGTCATTAATCATCTGAAACATGCCAACAAGTTTTCATTCTTTCGCACTAAAAACACAATTTCATTCTTCAGTAAATCTGAGGTTTATTCAGAAAGAACAGCGTAAAGACAGTCGGGCCAACTTTGCTTTCTAGCCACCTAAACAAAGCTCAGTTGTTCAGGTTAATCGCTCTCAGGAAGAGAAATTTTCTGCCTTTAACAGAAGTTCTAAAGGGTGAATCTTTTCTGTTTGTTTTACTAATCCTCCCAAACAAGGCTATCGAGCGTACATGTGTCATCGAAATTACTTCCTGCTGGGCTAGGCTTGTAATATAACGCTCGCTGTGTATTGGGTGTTGTTAGTTATTCGGGGTGATTAGACATCAGCTCAGGTCGGAGTCGGGCAGTGTTATGCAAGGACAGCAAAGTCACAGGTGCAACAGGTGCAACAAAACCACTTAGGGAGATCAGTCAGTCAAGCACAAAGTCCTGTGTGGAGGTCTGATCAGGCAAAATGAGTGAAAACACCTGTAGGGGAGAGGACAGGCCTTTAATGTTTCTGTGGCATGTTCAGTTAAAAATTTTGTACAAAAACAAAATTCACGATTTAAAAAAAGTGATTTAGATTTGAATTGAATAAAATCTTGAAAGAATCTGGATAGATGTCAGAATTTAATAACACAATTTTTAGCTAAAACCACGTGGTGAGCACAGAGTTACATTGTGTTGATTAGCCTTTGGTAGGCATATATTTGAACCGGTCTTTATGCTAAGCTAGGCTAATTGCCTCTCAGCTCCAACTCCTTGCTTAACACACAGATGTGTGTGGTGTTGACCATTACCAAACACTTGGAATAAAGATTTTCTCAGTATTTTTCTAAAATGTTGAACTATTCCTTCAACCATTTCTTGTTCTGAACTTGATTAGATGGATTTTGCATATATAATAAGCAGCTAATTAGCATTTTCTCCCAAATTTGTTTTGTATTTTCCATCAAAGAAAGGTTTTTGAGCTGTACTTGTTGCAAAAGGACCTTGTTTACTTTAAACTGAACTTCAGTCAGTCATTGAAACATGAAAATATAACTTATAACGTACATAAAGGCATAAAATTTAGGTGAATATCGATTGACATGCTCTGTTTAAAATGTATAGGTCTCTTTTATATGGGTATAAACGGGGGAAAAACTGTCTAGTGAATAAAAACCTTGGTGTGTACCTTTAAGCTGGCTCTCCCTTGGAAACAGTCTTGATTTAAAATACTTAAGGGACCCACCAGGAGCAGCAGTGTGTGAATAAAGAGTTTGGACTTGCTGTGATCGACCGAAATTTCCCTCATCTGTCAGACTCTGTGACCTCTTCAGGGTAACAGGCTGTTGTCTGTGAAGGAGCATCCTCTGAGGTTGACCACTGCTGTGAGGCCCCAGGCCAGCAGAACATGGTCAGAGAGAAACAGACAACGGCGAGGCGCGGTCGTCTCTGCGTCATCCCCATGACCATGTTACAACAGCGCGTGCGCGTGTCTCTGTGTGCGTTCGGGGTGAAGTCAGACTGTAAATATAGCCCCGTCTGTCTTCAACTCGACGTCCAGACAGCCTGTGTCTGACGAGGAAAAATGCTGCAGTCTCTGACTTTTTTGGTCAAAACACAACAGGAGAAAGGAGTGCGGGAAGGAGGGGGGGAGGAAAATGAAGAGTGAGTGTGGGGTGAAGGGGAGGGGGTAATAATTTCAGCCATCTCTAAAAATAGGGGGCTCGGTAAAAGAAAAAAAAAAAAGCTGTTCTGCTAAAAATCACAGCTCCATAGCAGCCATTTGGATGATGTGTGCTCCCTGAGGTGGAGCCTGGGAAAGTTAGCTGTGCGTATTAGCATGTCACTCTGTGAGTGTGTGTGTGTGTGTGTGCAGCTAAATTGAATGATTTAGGTTCTTAGTTGTTTTTACAGGGAATATGGTTGGAAAGCAGTCTGATATGGCCTGCTCTGGCCCAGTTTGATTCTGTTTGTCCTGGTATGGTCTGGTTCGGTCTGGTCTGCTTCGCGGCGGTTCCAAATCCACCCCTGCCCTTTACTGACTCACTACAAGACCATCAGGGATTGTGGGATGCGGGCAGACACGGAAATAAAAAAGCCTTATATGAGGAGAGAGATTATAGTCCAACATAACTGAGTAGTCACATAAAATATGTTGGAAAGGAAAACTCATTGGATGAAACTTTTTCTGCTCAGGAACTCGTGGAATGTTAGCCCACCAGGCTCCATTTCAGGGCTTTTTAATCTGCTTTCCAACTTCATATCTGGACCCTCTGGCTGCCTGTTGAAAGGGTGTTGGCCCTTCATCGTGCTAAACTGAGATTCATTTAAATGTTATTTTTACCAGCTGGTTTATCTGTGCTGGTTTATAATGGGTGGCAGGACTTAGTCACTGAGCCTCAGACTGAACGTCTCTGCAGGTCCAATTTGAGAAACATATGAGTTTTGTGTTGTTATGTTGTTAAGGGCGATTACAAGGGTCCAGTGTGTAAAACTAAAGTATTTATGAGGGGAGCTGCATGTGGGAAGTGTCACAGGAAATACTGTCTGATCCATCATTTCATGAAGTGGTCTTAATGGACCTATTGTGTGCACTTCATTGTGGTTTTAAGGACGCAGTGACAGTTAGAGAGTTATTGTTTTGTAATAGTTTGAAATATTCTTGTCAATATATCATTTAAGTTTGGTCCATATAGTATAAAGAGTATAACCACAGTATTTCCATTGTTTCTGAAAGGAATGTATTATTTTAAAGGTGCAAAAATATGGATAAGGCTGCCACAATATCAGATTTTCACTGTACGTTTAATGTGGTCAAAAGAATTTACAATAACAATATTATCCCGAAAATTTGAAGAAAAGAAAATAATGCTACAAATGAAATTTAAATGAACTTTTATTGTGTTTGGTGTCTCTTTTGGTGAATAAATTACTCTAAAAATGTGAGATGGGGAGAGTCTGTGACCATAAATGTACAAAAAAAGCCAGGTACACAGAGTTTGAACCACAAAGTAGAACATAATTATTAATGTGATATACATATTTTATTATATTAATATCATAGTTATTGTAATGGAAATCTGAAAAGATTTGGTTGGTTAAAGTGTTGCAAAAATTCATTTGTTTATATTTAGATTAATTACTGAAGATATTTTGGGATATCTTAGTTGTCCTCACACATAGTTATCCTTCATTATATTCACTTTGTGCTTTTTAGGATTCATTTGAAGTATTTATTTATTTAATTTATTTCATAATCTTTGAATCCCTCTCCTGTTGTGAAACGGAAGTATTGTTTGAAATATTTTTGAGTGCCAGTATGTGATACCTTAGATTTGGTACAGACACCAAAGTAATACCTGGTGTGGTGATTATAAACATACTCCTGATTTAGATGTGGAAATATTTAATCCAAGAATAAACAGTCTGTGAATCACTAATTTGAAGCCATTTCAGTTGTCAAGTTTTCAAAACTCCTTTTTGATAGCTGATGTTTCTGAGTATTGTGGTTTAACACTCAGCCTTAATCAGAAACCACAGAAAAGAGAAATGAGCCTGCAGACTTGCACTGACCTGCCGCTCCTCCCACCCCCCCTCCCCACCTGCTCTGTTGTCAAAATGTTTGCACTGATGTGGATTGTGTGTCAGCGTCGTGTTGGCAGCGCTGTGGTTGTTGTTACGTGATCTGCAGTTTACAGAAGGTTTATAAAATGCCACTTTACATATTGATAGTTACAAGCAGCTAGTCGGAGCCCAGAGGGGAGGTGCAGGGTGTGTGTCATGTGTATTACAGCAAAAACACTCGAAGAACAAAAGGATCCTTTGAGTGCAGAGTTTCAGAGGAAGCTGTCAGACGTGTCTATTCTTCTCTAATCCGGTGTTTGGGATTATCCTGCACTGTTGTGGAATGCTGTTTAACATACACACATACTGTGTTGTCAGTCACTCATATGTAACCTCATACACTCTCTGGTCGCTCAGGTGACAAACACACACACTTGTCAAATGACTGCGAAAGTAAACCGTCTACGTGATACGACCCGCCTCTTTTCTCACAGCCCGGTTGACTAAATTACAAACATATTTTCCAGGAGTATGCAATCACGAATGACAGTGCCCTGCAAACACACAGGACGGTTGTGTAATTTCGACATATTAAAGCGTAGTAGTGAAGATTAAAAAGTAAATAAACTTGTGCTTTTATAAATTTATAAATAAAAGGTAAAGAGACTTGTTGCCAAAAAAACAGAGATATACTGGTACATACTGGTAAACTCAGGTATATTACTGATATCCAAGAAGTATGGCCAGATATCTTGCAGAACCTGTTAAATATCAAAAGTATCGTCATTAAAATAAAGGTTATGTCCAGTTTTAACACACAGCTGGACGTCTTTTCTGGGCTTTTTTCAGCTGCCTGAAATTTTTGTTCATCTCCATTAAATCCTCCCTTGCTCATTCTAAACATCACGTTGACAATATGCCGACCAGGATCTTCTCGTTCGAGCGGTGTCCTGATGGTCAGCCACCAGCCTGCATATCTCTCACTAGCTGTGTCATAACAAATTCAAACTAGTGTTTCGAGGCACAGGCTACCTTCACCTGTCACAACTCAAACATGTCTGCCTCTACTGTCGGTGTAAATGTTGTAGCTGTTCTCCATTCCAGTAATAGATTCGAGTTGTCTATAGAATAGTAGTCAAGTCAAGTAACAAGTGATCCTCAGTAAGTCAGCAGTATGTAACACACTATCATGGGTGTGAACAATGTTGGTTTAGTTTCAATGGACGCTGAAGCTGGGAGAAGCGTGCATTTTTCCAAGTTCATCCTCCCTAAATTGGACATCTTACCTTATTGTAGCATCCTTTCCCGACAGCTTGTGCAATGTTCTTTGGAAGTAGTATACAAAAAACACTTACGTAGTGAGTACAAAGTATTTCTGCGTAGTTGTATATTTATAAGATTGGCGCTTAGACTAGTTTTAGAAACTAAAATTGGAGTCAAGATTAAGATCTGTGTAGGAGAGTTTAGAGGAAGTTAACCCATATCGTCTGTCATTCTCTGAATAGTTGTGATGCAAATAGAGTTTTGACGAATTTCAAGTTAAATATAGCCCCTATGTAAACATCTACAGTAGTAAGAGGTTATCTGACCTCACTCTGGTATCAGCCGTGGGGGCCTATAGGTCATTCTGGAGTCGTAATTTCAATACCATTTGCCTAATCTCAGTACAAGATGGCTGCCTATGATTGCCAGTGTGTCAGGGAAGTAGTGGTCTTGATGGATGTGGGTCTGAAAAGACTAGCTGATAACACCGACTTATGACGTACGTGAGCGAGACCATGTTCGAGCCCAGATGTGACGTCGCACCGCAATGTACACGTGTCTGCGCACACTCTCATATCCACATGAGTGTCTCATATCATATCTGTGAGTGCAGGTCATTAATCTTGTTATCAGTGGTATGAGGTGGGGCTGGCAGGCCAGAGCTGCGTCTGCTCCAATTCAAGGCTTCCCTCTGGCCCACGCCAAAATAAGAACACTTTTCTTCTTATTTTTCAGGCTTTAACATTCTTGTCTGGCAGCTGCGCAAGCATGTTGTGGAACAGAGCTGAGAACCTCTTAAGCTGGTAATGATCTGGAAAAGCCAGCTCTGGTCGAGCTCTGTTGTGGGGAAAGGACTAGAACCTGCAGCTCCTCCAAAACTCTCAGTGCTACCATCAGGTTAAAATCTGTGAGAATGCTGCTCATTGTCTCTTGGCAAAGCTGCAACGATTCAGACAGACTCAGGCGGCTTTAAGCAATTAGACGTCAAAGGCGGCCAATCCGTTTATGCTATATGTAGTTTGTTTGAAATGTACAATGTTTGACTCGAAGCTCTGTTTTTATTTGTGCAGGACTTTGAGTGAATCCCAGCTCAAGTGGTTTCATTGCTCCACAGCTTTGTCGCATGTTCTCATGTGTGGGTGGGGCAGAGAGTGTGTGTGTTTTGCGCATTTGCCAACATGTGGATACCTGTGCCCACATGCATCTGTGTGTGAGAGTGTGTGAAACCCTGAGGTTAATGGCATTAGCAGGCAGTGATTGGGGCTGATGGCTTTCTGTGGCTATAATAGCAGCTCCATTAAGTGTTTACTGTGAGCCATTCCACATGTCAGCTGTAGTGAAGCAGCCAGAGACGGAGGACCGAGGGGGCCGTAACAGCCTGGGACTTAGGGAGGGAGGCGAGACACGGAGAGGGGGAGGATGGAGGGGTCAGCTGGCTGCAGAGGAGGGAGCTCCAGATAAGTCATTACTTAAGCTGTGGTTTCGTATGCCAGAAACATCCACCTTCTGTCTTCAAGCAAAGACACTAATTTATTTATTTGGAGTTGCTGTTCTGTAAGAGCATCCAGGGCGAATTAATCTCAAGCGTTCCATTATGCCACATTCAAATCAGCAGATGTTCAGAGTTTGTGCCCGATACTGCGTATTCGCAGCCGTTGGTATCGCAGTGGTGAGAGTGCACTGTGTGACCCGTACAGGAGTATTCTGAGTCAGCAGGCTGCCTTTGGTTTGTACCAGGGATTTTCCCGCAGCCTCGTAGCTTTGGTTGTGCTCTATCTGTGCTCTATCTGACTCGGGCATATGGAAAGGATTAAATATAATACACTTTCAAGAAAGAGAAGCAAAAAAAAATAGAAGTGGCAGCTACCACAGCTGACTTCTGAAGCCATGAAAACTCCTTCTGTATGAAAGTGGCCGTTTCTCCAGAAATGTGCGTCATCAAATCAGCTGATTTTTGAAGAATTTCTTTGTAATTATTAATTGGATAACTCAGTTTTCTTGTGATTGCTGCAATTAAGATCTAAAATCTTACAGACGAGCAGGTCAAAATATCTGACTTGACCAACTCCCTCTTGGAAAAGTATCTCAAAAACAAGTGGCCAGATTTAAGATTCAAGAATGAAATTTTCTGAGCACATGCATGCCCCAAAGTGGATAAACCCTGTATAAAATACAAAAATTGGCGAGAGGATGTTTCCATCATTTTTTCTTTCTGTTGTTGGGTGTGATGAAGTTTCTAGGGGGCAGCTACTGGGAAGTTAGACTCGTTTCATGTGTGTCTGCAAAAGACACATGTATGATTACTACTGCTGAGGGAACACAATCTGCTAAATGTGCAGAGAGAGAGACAGCCAGCCTCTGCTCCGTCCAACTGACGAGCATGACCCAGCAAGTTTTCCTTGATTGACAGTGGCTTGACTTCCAGCTCCAGACTGAAGCCTGTAAAAGCAATTTATTATGATTAATTGATTTAAAATACCAATTGAAACTATTTAGTATTTAATTTTTAAGTTGTTTTCATCTTTTATTTGTATTTTTAAGATTTTATTATTCAAACCTGCCGTGCAAAACTTTTGTCTCCCCCCTCTGGCAGTGAGAGCAATCACACAAACTCTGCGGACACACGCTCATGACTTCCAAACTTCGCCATATTCATCGTTACATGGATGTATTATGAGCCTACTCCACCACTACGGTTGCTCCCTCGCTTCAGTATCTGGCCATCGAATCACTGCCGGTTGTTATAAAAACAAATCACTACCGCTGTACTGCAAAACACTGAGAGATTTTCTCGGTGGTGATTGGTGGGTTAGTCAGCATTGACTGCAAATGGAACAGGCGTTCATTTATACGTAAAGGTCCCGCATTCCAGCTTTAATTTATGTTGCATGTTTTATGGCTGCTTTTTAACATCTTGGGATCACGTTGGACATGAGCGTTGTCACTTTATCATTTTGATTGGTGTGTTTGTGGATTAAATAAATCACAGAAGTAACACAACTAAAGTAAAATTAAAAGATGGATGTATTTCTACATGATTTAGTACTGAAATATTGATGTTCGAAGAGCGAAACTCCAGTTTTTCAAGATGGAGGACTCGAGCTAGACGAACACATACGATACGGATAAAATCTAGTATAGCAGCATCTAGTATATAACAGTATAAACTCAAAGTCAAGTCAGACTTGTTAGACTTAAATGAAGCTTAACAAATTTGTGCATTTCACCAACTTGGAGCCGAGCACTCGACTGACGTCAAACTAACGAAGCCAAAACAGTTCGCAGACACTACACACACACACACATCCATATTTTCCTACAAGTCTCTGAGCAAAACCCAACATCTGAACTCTGGTCACCAGGTTTCCCCTCGTGTGTGTCAGAATATAATTCAGGTGAAGGGGTTGCGGGTGGTTGCAAGGGTCAGTCTCTGTCTCTTAGCTGGAGTCGAGTGCGGAGCGTGTGATGGGGGTCATCCTGTGGCCATGTGAACAGGAAGGTGCGGGTTCAGTGTGAAGGGCTGAACCTCATAGCTAATGAAGCAGAGCGATCCTGGGGAGGGAGAGGGGGAAGAGAAGGAGAAAGGGGGCAAAAGTTAAAAGGAGAAAAAGCCAAGTGGTGATCTGATGGAAAGTAGTTTGAGAAAAAGATGAGTTAAATGTGGGAATACCAACACTGGAGCCAGCACTTAGCTGTTATCGCTAAACGGGGTGAGAAGAACGAGCCACAGATTTCTCCCATGATTTCACTGAGCTGTATTCCCATTACAATGATCAGAAAAATACACATCATATTATTTATCACATTTCCCGGGTAAGAATCAGCAGAGGCCAGATCACTCAGCTCCTGCCGTAAACATTTTCTCTGGCTGCGAGAGAAGCCGAGCTGCGTTCCCAACTCCCATCATCACAGCCATCCAGTTTACTACAGGCCTCACATTCATCAGTGTGGTCCGCAGGAAAAGGGAAAGAGCCTGCTTCATTACAAGTTCAAATAAGCAGCCAGTCAGATGATCAAAACAGTATTACAGTCTAGATGTCAGTGTTTGATATTTCACTGTTACGGGTGATAATTAATCCCGCTCACATTGAGGAGGGAGAGGTCGACGTATTCTGAAATGGCAGATTGTGAATTCACCTCTGATTAAATCTTGTTTATGTTATAGTGTAACATGTCAGGCTGCAACTAAATTGATAGATTATTTTTTGGATTAATTGTTTGGTCTTGAAATTGGCCAAGGATTTATAAAGTAAATTACATCACTATTTCTATGAATTGCTTGTTTTGTCTGATCAAAAGTCCCAAACTCAAATATACTGTATAACAGAGAAAAGCAGCAAATCTTTACATTGTATAGGCTGAAATGTCAACTTTGTTTGGCATTTTGCTGGAAAAATGTATAAAAAGATTCATTAATCATCCAATTTGTGTCCTACCAATGGCGTTGCACTATTCCACTGATCAACAGGTGGTGGTAACATGCTAAAATATGCAGCAATGCTAAAAACAAAGGCAGAGAAGAAGAAGAAAACTGCAAACTGATAAATAATGCAAGATTTAAAATGGTTAAAAATCTGCTTTGCAAATGTTTTATGAGGAAGGAAATGCACATGGCACTTTTGTTAGACCTCAAGGATACACACGGCACTTTGGTGAGTAACGCTGACTGTAAACATAACTTTTGTTTGTATACAAGAAAACTCCACAGGGCCCCCTTTTGAGCAATGAACGGACAGAAAGACAAATTTGGTTTTGTAAGCAAATTTAATTTTCCTGTCAACTCGCGAGCACAAAATGTGGAAACAATTGAAAACACAGTTGTGGAAAAATATGAACGTGCTTCCATTCGTTTGTTCTGCTGTCAGTCGTACACTGAGGTGCTATTATTGGCTTATGTAGCAGTGTGAGAATCTGGTGTGTTCATCAGGGGCCGGAGGGTGAGAGGTCAGGCTCAGGGGAGCCATCAGCATTGAGCGGTCAGGTGACCCTGAACGATCCTGAGATAGGACGGCCTCGCCTCCCCGAGGAAGAGCATTCCATCACTCCCGGTGTGTGTTTGTGTGTGTTTCAGAGCAGGCATGTGCTCTTACAATACCACAATCAGCACATTCAGTGCTTTAATACACAAGAGTGTCAACACGTATATTTCTAAGGTTGATTAATTGCTTCTTTATTGTAGCAGAACATAATATTAAGTTTGATTAATCAGTCTTTGGTCCAGAAGATTTTATTGCTGTAAAATTTGATATAAATATTCATGGTCCCTACCGTTAATGATTTTGGTGACCTCCCTGACCCTTCCTTTTACACAAAAAAATGAGAATAATATTAGAAAATTAATATTAATAGTATAACAAATATATTCCTGCCCCCCAGAAGATGAACATTTCCCATTTTGGACACTCTCTAAGCTTCCTTTTAGTAACACTAAACTAAACTTGACTTGACTAAACAAATCACAGTATTGCCATGCAAACTAAAGTATTCATGGTCCCCAGAAGTTGATTTCTTTGGATTTTATTAGCTCTATGACTTGCTATCAGGTCAAAATATCTGACTTGACCAACTCCCTCTTGGAAAAGTATCTCAAAAACAAGTGGCCAGATTTAAGATTCAAGAATGAAATTTACTGAGCACATGCATGCCCCAAAGTGGATAAACCCTGTATAAAATACAAAAATTGGCGAGAGGATGTTTCCATCATTTTTTCTTTCTGTTGTTGGGTGTGATGAAGTTTCTAGGGGGCAGCTACTGGGAAATTAGACTCGTTTCATGTGTGTCTGCAAAAGACACATGTATGATTACTACTGCTAAGGGAACACAATCTGCTAAATGTGCAGAGAGAGAGACAGCCAGCCTCTGCTCCGTCCAACTGTAGCGCATAAAACATCCTGATGTGGCTGGATGGAACACATACACACGCTCAAAAGAAGAAAAAAAACAAACACACACACACACACACCATTCAATCTAAATCCAAGTAGAGCACATAAAGTGTGCTGATGTGCTCCTCAGAGAGCGAGACAGGCAAAATGATTTACTCACCTCAGTAGAGATGGAGAGGAAACATACCTGTCCACCTTTCCATTTACAATAGGCCAGAGCAGAACTAACAGGTAGTTTCCAATAAAACAGAAAAAGTTGTCACTTAACTTCACGAGTTGTTGGTTTGATGTCCAACCAAACGTCTGCAAGCACCTGATGTATGTACCTCTTCATCTCAACTCTCTGAGGCAATTTCTTCTTTTAGCACTCCTCCTTACAGTATCCACCGAGTAACTTTTGATTTAAACAGACCTTGGTTGCTTTTCTTGCTCACATGTTTTGCCAAGAGTCTGAACCAGAAATACATAAAAACTGAAATCAACAAGCAGAATCAAATCAATCTACTGTAAATCATCCCCACCTGTATTTTATATTACACTTTTAAACCTGCCTATGCTTGTGTCTCGATTCGCCAGTGCATGTGCAGATGTGCGCGTCTCTCTGCCTGTCTGCCAGCCTGTCTGTCTGTCTGTCTGTCTTTGTGTCCCCGGCGAGTCTCTTCTAATCAGGCTAGACGTGCCAGAGGTCAGCAGCTCTGACCTGCTGGCTCTGGTTCACCATAAATATTATGGAACCACGCACAGACGCCCTCGCTTGCTGTTTAATATAGTGCTGGGTCCATTAAGGGACCCAGACTATCAGCTTTCACTGGGGTATATAGGCTAATAATAATACTGCCTGCACCATGTAGTTGAAAATAGTAAACACAAGTCAGAACTGGACGTTGCTGTACTTTTATTTCTGGAAGTGTATCATGTACTTAGCGCTGCTATTAACTTTTCGTCTGTCATGTGGAGCCGTTTTAGGCTGTTGGACTGTGTCAGTTGTGTGTAAATCTGTTTGCGTGCATAGGTGCATGTGTGTTCATGGCCACGTGTGCGATTTTGTGCGTGCCAGCAGCACAGTGGGCCTGTGGGAGTGCTCTGTCCTCCTTTCCCACGGTATTTGTCCCATGAGCCCCCAGCGGTGACGTCAGGACAGAGGTACGGGCGAATGCCCCGCTCAGAGGTCGCAGGTTCACTTCCTGTCTGTCAGGACCAAGTTGGGCAGAGTCCAGCGTGGAGCGCCGAACTGTCTTTATGATCTCTCAGTGGTTTAACCTCTTTGTCTCTCTTTTCAGGCTATGTGGCTGATGCTGCAAAAGGAGGAGCCGGAGGATTTCGTCATAGCGACAGGGGAGGTGCACAGCGTGAGGGAGTTTGTGGAGAAGGCCTTCAAACATGTGGGGAAGACTATTGTGTAAGTGCACATACACAATCTTATTTCATACGTGCATTTCTCTGTAACGGTTCTGTCATGTTTGAATAGCGCCATCACGGAACATTTATGGACAGATAAAGCCAGCAATGTGTCAGGTTCCACGGCTGAGAAGAAGCCATATTGTGGAAACTTCTGTCTCCCTTTCAATGCCACATATCAGTCCCCTCCTCTGTCTCACCTCTCATTCACCTCCCTCTTGTGTCGTAGAAGAAGCTGGCATGTCGGTGAAGGTGTGTGACTGTAATGCGTGCTGTGTTGATTTCAAGAAAAAAAAGAGACGTGTGGCATGTTTTGTCTGCACGAGACGTTAAAGAAACAAACTGCACAAGAAATAATCAGGGAGACTAGAGGGACGGACAGCTGAGCCTTCCAGCAGCTGTGGGAAAATATTCTTTCCTCTTTTAAGATTTGTGTCTTTCCAGGTGGGAAGGAAAGGATGAGAAAGAGATTGGCCGTTGCCAGGAGACAGGGGTGGTACATGTGAAAGTGGACCCAAAATACTTCCGTCCTACTGAAGTGGTAAGTCAGGTTTCTACCTGTGTTTGTGTGTGTTGTTTCTTCCACAGAAGTCCAATCTTTTCCTCCTTTGACCAATTTGGTTTTCTACTTTTCTACTTTTCTTTGTGAGACATCAACGTGTACCACAAGCAAACAAATTGTTTGCATGGAAATTCTCTTTCAGTGCCATAAATATCTTAGTTTTTCCTTAACTATGGAAACATTTTAAAGGTGTTGCACAGAAACTAAGGCAATATTAATCCTTAAGTGTCTTTCTTAATGTGTTTTTTGCAACCAGCCTAGCCCAGGAACTTAATCTGTGTCCACATCAGATGGCATATTATCGATTGACTAGCAAAGGGATTAAGACTATTTAGTCAAATATGTTCAAAAGAACTTATATTATAAGTAGTAGAAGTATTATAAAAAAGTACAGTCTAGACCTGCTCTGTATGGAAAGTGTCATGAGATGACTTCAGTTATGATTTGGCGCTATGTAAATAAAAATGAATGGCTGATAAAGAGAAAGAAATACGACCCCCTCCCTCAGTTTTGTCTTTTACAGCGGGCAAATGGCCTGAACACCTACTGCGTCTGGGCTACAGCTACAGCCGAGTTGACAGCAGTTGTCCCATTCATGTGTAAGCCCATAACTGACAGACCACCATGATCGTCACACTTTGTGCGCTTCACTTTAGAGATCTGTTGGAAACAAAAGTTTTTTCCTCATCACTGCAGCCCAAGTTCACTTGTCACCTGTCAGCGATACCTTAGAGGACCATAGAGGTAGTTTTGCGTGTAGCCAATGAACTACAAATAGGTTATACTTTATTAGTGCCAGCCAGAAGCATTTGTTTCAGTTCATTTCTGATTGCTTGCCTGCCGTGCAGTTTATCAGGCAGGACTACAGATTAAATCAATAAACTACAGTTACTGCTGCAGATAGAAATCGACAATAATGTGTAATTTCTATGTAGTTCATGACACAGCACATATTTCCTGTTCTATATACCTGACCTTAACATGAATGTAACATATTTTCTCGGCATGTATCTGATTGCCGGTCATTGTGTCTGGGACCATACACTTATCAGCCATAACGGGTCCAGTTGACAGCCTCGGGCTGCTTATTGTATGCTTTTAAACGGCTGGAAACAAGCCAGTCCGCCTTTTTAAGAGTAATGTAGGCTGCATCCTGCCAGTTGGTGTTGAATGGGTGCTCATATTCAGGCAAACAACCTTGAAAAGTTTTCTTTAATAGTGAGGGCGGGTGTTGGATCGACTCACTTAGCTGCCTTGATGACGCAGGAGAAAAATATCTGTGTCTTTTTTTAATTTGCTTCTGCACGAACAAGTTCGCCTGTTTATAACAGCTGCAAGCATCCAAACCAAAAAATGAGCCATCATATTATCCCTCAGCCTCTCTCTAGGTGTGAAGGGTCTCTGATATTCAGGAGGCCTTTCTCTCAACGCTGTGGCCCGGAGGTATTGTGGCCGCTCCCCAGGGAGGGTGTTGGGTTACCCAGGGGTGTTGTGGCCGAGATTAGCTGTCAGGTTCTCAGTTTAAAGCCAGGAGCGTCCCACTGCTGAGCTTTGGCCTGGCAAGATTAGAGCTGAGATCCAGTTGAGTGATGGCAGAGGATTAGCATGGAGGCCCTGCTGACTGACTGCTGATGCGATGGAAGCTGCGGTCCCACACCTGGGCCTGTATTCTTTGTGCATGTTGGCTCATTCATTCACAGTCTTAACCCTGAATCCGTACTGAAAACTACTCAAGACACTGGTCCGATCAGCAAAGACACAGGTCAGTGTCTTTCACAAGAGCTTTTTGTGACACATCAACAAATGGACAATGTGCCCCGTAGTGTTGATTCCTACATAATGTGCTGCCATGTGATCGGGATGGAACAAACCAGTCCAGAAACTCAAGAAACTTTTGTTTCTATGATGTTTTTTCAGTTCCCTGGACTTACTGCATGTACATTTGTTCTTTGATTCTGTTGTTTCAGTTTAAGTTGTACTAACAAAGCTATAGTAGCAGTAGCATCACGTATTGTAGGGTAAATGCATTTTATTGTAAAGGTGTTACTGTTTTTCTTGTCACTTTATAGGCTGCAGATTTTACAGCACAGGGTTGAAATGTGGTTCTTGGCTCAGCATAACTTAATGAAATCTCAACCATGTTAGCCAAGTTTCACTTAGCACACACAGTGTCACCCACTCACAAACACCATCTTCGCTGCTTTTGAACTTCGAGCATCATGGGAACTGTTGCAAACCAGCGCTACCAGATAATTGACAGTTTGAATATGGTGGCTGCCAGGCTGAATATTTATGCTTCTGTATGAGTTATGGGACAAACTGTCTTTAAGGATTGATTCATCCTGCAAAGAATTACTCAATACTGATGGATGTGGTTTAAAGTTTGTTGGTGTGACAAAGGAGGCTAAAACCACGTTATTTTACAACCGACTCTATTTTGCGTGCACATCCTGCTGGTTTACACTGTTCACATGTGGCATAAACCTAAATATTTACCATGAATGTGTAAACAGGATAAAAATGAATCTGTTTTCAGAAGTTTGCCAATGTGACATGCTTTACTGCACATTTAAAGTTTCCATTATCTTCTGACTGACAAGGAGGGGGAGAGGGTCAAATAGCCGAATAATAAAGTAGGCCTCGGACCAACTGCTCCAAACAACCATGCAGTCAGTGACTCGGGCTGCAGATCCTGACTCCAACACTATCTCCTCCACCTGCTAGAATTTTTATTTCCTCTCTGGTCCAGCTTCAGACTGCAATCTGACTTTGTTTGTAGGATCGATCTGAAGTTTATTTATGTCTGCAGAGACACGGAAAGATAAGATTCTGTTATGGATTAGTTTTAAAAAATGTTTTTGAAATTGAGGCCAGAAAATTAGAGATAAGCGAAACAGAACAGGCTTTCAAGACCTGCTATGTTTACATCAGGGCTTCAGCTAACAATTTTATTTTTGATTCAGTGTTTAGTGTAAGAAATATCTGAAAATTCAGAGAAACATCCAGGTTAAGTCTTTTTATTCTTATTTTATTTTACAGAGAAAAGCAGAAACTCAAAGTGAAAAAAGTTTCTGACTTTTCAGTGAATGAAGTCGAATAACCGGCAGTTTCTGTTACTTGGAACACATGTAGCTCAGAGGGAACAGCAGGTAAAGATCGCAGGGATAAGGAGAGGAAACCGGCTCGGTTACAGCGGGTGATTTCTCTGCTCTGTCTCACTGTCTCTTTATTTCTGTGGTAAGGTTTAAAGAGACTGAAGAGTGTTTAACCTCTGACCTCTTCAGACAGGAAGTGACTGACACCAGGCTCACAGCTCAGCATTGTGGCTCTCCTGAAGTGGAAATACCTGTCATCGAGTGTGTGTGTGCATTAAGAATTCAGCTGACTCAGACTCTTTTGTTGTTTTCGGTTTAGGCGCAAGAAGATTTGGGTCTGTGTGGGGCCCGTGTGCACATGTGCATGTGTGTGTGTGGCTGAGAGGAGTGAGTCCTCTGGCTGTATGCTAATATATATGTAATTCATCATTATCCCTGTCAGTGTGTGTGTCTGACATGAGTTCATTTATCTCCCCAGCCCCTTGGGACAGAGCCAAGCAACCCGGGAGGGGTGTGAGGGGAGGTTAAATATGCAGGTGTGCGTCACATGTGGTGCAAGTGTGTGTGCTTTTCTTTGAGTATAACATTTTCCGAGGCAGGCGAGGTGACAGCGAGTTTGTCTGTGGTCATGGTGGAAGCTGTTTACTGGATGTGAAACATGCTGGTTATTAAAAAAATAATAAGCTACCACTATTATCCAAAGATAGTCGTATGTAAAAGCGAAAGATGTGTGGTTTGAAGCTGTCAGGGTTGTTTTGAATAAAGCTACAGGTAAATTTCTAACTGATCCAACTGTCATGGCTGATGTTAGTTTCCATTGTATTGGCTTTACAGAGCTGTCAGTCGCACTTGTCAGCCTGTGGAGTTTCTGCCAGCACTGAGGTTTGGCTCAGGTGGGCCGCCTCTGCCTCAGCCTTTTGCAAAGGTGTGTCGCAGTGTATTTTGCTCTAATAGTTTTGGTTGCCAGGTGACATACAGTAAACGTGGCCGTGGATATTTCTGGTGCGATCAGAAAGCTTCCTCTGTCTGGTTCTCACAGTTGTTTTTAGAACTCGTTGAGGGATTTACAAGGCTGGAAATAATCACCGACTGTGTGTGAGATCCTTCTCTTCTCAACGCATTTCCATCACGAGAAGTCGAGCAGAGAATTTGTGAAATAGGAAAAATGTGTTGACTACAAAAGCAGTTACAGGGGAGCTTTAGTAATTTAGTATTGCACCATATAGTTGAGAGAGTTTCATGAGTCAGATTTCCAGAAGAAGGATCTAAATTGTTGCAACAGAGACCAGGATTTCCTGATTTTTACTGTGTGGGTCAAACACCAAATATGCTGGATCCTTCACTTCCTAATGGAAGGAATTCCAAAGTCTGACACTGTGAGCCCCGTTTTAAGATCAGATCGAATCCAATTCACCCTCACCGCTGCCCCAACAAGCTCCTAATATCACTAGAACTGATTATACATCTCTACTTCATCTTAAACTTTGCTGCCTGTTGTAATTTGTGGTGCAGCTCAGTTCCTCTCGTTTCCTCCGTTTAAACTTCAACCCAAAATATTTATTGCTGATCTCAATTTGTCTTTTAGCACTTGCAGCATCCATGTTCATGTAGACCAGGGGAGTATGCGCACTCCTTTGCATCGGTGTGTGTGTGTGTGCTATGTGCATGTACACACTTGTGCGTGTTGGTGCTAATGCAGCCCAGCTGTCATACTTCCAAGTTCATGTGTCGCCAGAGGGTATAAACTGTTGCGAGTTGAGTGACTGCTCTGCGGCTTTTGCCCAACCTGTCATGCAGAGGTGGAGGAGAAGTGGTGATAAATGGGAAGTTGTCTCTCAATCTGTCTTTATCTTTCGCTGTCCCATCGCTGTTTGCATAACTCATCCGCTGTCATTTTCTCAGCACACCCTCTCGTGCTTTTTGCCCTTTTGCACCTAATTTCTACGTCTCAGTCGCAGCGATGCAACAATTATTGGTCGGGGCAACGCAGGAATGCCCTTCTAGGCCAGATTATCCTCCTGTAAGGAAAAAGCAGACAGACAGTTGCCCCGTTTGTCACCTACCACCTACTTTGTGTTCCTCTTTCTTATCGAAAGCGTACGAATGGGGTTGCAGTTTCTTGAGGAGTGAGGGGGAAAATGAGCTTCCGCATAATCCACAAAAACTTGACCTCATAGATGACTAGATTTTCCATAATAAGGATTTTGTTGTGGCAACAGCAATGCTCCCAGTGTGACATGTTTTCAGCGTTCCACTCTATCTCTATTGATAAAATCTAAGAGCCATCTTCACATATTGACAGATTGGAGAGCGTTTACGAGCTGTCAGTGTCTTGGCAGCTCTAAGGCCGGCTAGCCAGAGGCACCTCTGCTTGAGTTCCAAGGTGCAGCTGTTTATTTTTACTTTATTTTATTTTTTTTAATCAAATCATTTTTGAGTTGTACAGAAATAGTAGTAACTGTCCATCATTTGTTCCCAGGGCCCAAAGCGATATCTTCTAACGAGAAGCTTGATAAATGACTCCAAAGAATAATTTATCAAGATTGTTTTTGTAATTTTCCATCAGTTAATTAATCAACTAATAGTTTCACAACAATATTACTATATAATCATCACGGTGACATCACTGTGGTTTACAGTTGAATGGGTGGGAGGCTATTCATTTCCTCGTTGTGTTTTGATTGACAGAGAGGAATCACCATCAGCAGTTCCCATGTATTAAATGTAACCTTGGCTTTGTTGAAGTCACGTACGAGCATTCCCTGCTGTGCAGTCATGTACTGTCAATACATGACTGATCATTCTTTTGTTTTAAACATGCAAGTTTATTCTTGTGCGGCACAAACAAGTGTGAAAAGCAGGAGTGCTGCATACCATCGCCACTGCACAGCCCTGTGAGTGCGCTGCATACACATAAACAGACGGACTAAAGTACACAGTTTGTGATATCAGGTTAAGGGTTATCTTTGTGTTCATGCAAAGAGAGGGAACACACTGATTTAAATAAATCCTGCTCTTATCTGTGCTCTGACCCCATGCAACATCCTTCCCCTGCATCAGACCATCTTCTTGCTGGTTAGTGGTGCCATTGTTTGTTATTTATTGGCATTTTCTGAATGCAAAATTTCACATTTCTGCACTCTGCATAAGAGCAATAACTCGAAACTGTCCTTAAAGCATGAGAGAAACTGGGGTGAAATGATTCATGGCACCATGTGGGTCCCCTTCACACCTGTGAGTTGTTGCCCTGCCTTTTATTATTAATATATTTTTTTTAATCTAGACTACAGGTGAGAATCAAAAGCATCCACATGAACCTAAAAATAGCCCCGTTGACACACCACACCTCGGTGTCTGTCAACTGCTTGCCTATGAGTACGTGTCCATGTGCGAACGTCTCGATTCTAAAGTTCCTTCTTGCTTCGGATGACTGTCATTCCAGCAGTGAGATTTACGTAACCGATTCACCAGAAACACACTCTGCTGCATATTCTTATATGTCATCAGTCCTGTCGTCATCGTATGAGGAGCTCAGACAATGGTTCCAGTGATCCAGGGGAATAAAGACAGTGGGTCTTGTGGTAACCTTTTTTTATGACTGTTGGCAAGAGGAGTCAACCCACCTGTTGAGGTAATCAACATAACAAAGACACACCTGACTGATCTGGTTACTAAATAATGTTTTGCATTGTCAAGCTTTATTGAATTTAAAGGACAGTTCAACCCTCATATACTCGAACACAGTTAGATATCATCATCGCTGTGTGTGAATGCATTCCTCGTGGCTTTGTGATGAAGTGTTGTGACCTGCCTTCAATACTTCAGCTAGTGATCTCATGAGTCTCACAGAGCCTCCTTTGATTGCTCCCACAGACGAGCCCTGAACAGAACAAAGGTGGACACAGGACAAAAACCTGCTAGCTAGTTTGCAAACAGTGTGTTAGTGAAAGCCCCAATTAGAGCCCTCATAGAGTGGGTAAAAAGCCCTGAGCTCTGACATGCAAATGCACACAAACCACATTACTATGCAATTAGTCTAGTTCACGTTGAGGTTGCGTGGCACAGTGTCATACAAGTGCAGCGAGAAATTCAAGAAAATGCGCCACATGAGTCAGTTTTTCCAGGATGCGAACGCGTACTGTGTGCGCATTGAACAGCCCCTATAACTTCATCTCACACACACACACACACACCCCAAAAAAGAAATATGCCTGACCTTAAGCAGCATTATGCTCATTGTCTCAGCTCCTGAATTGCTACTATTAATGCCAAGGAAAATAACAGTTCTAAAAACTTGTAAGCCAATCGTCACAGTTTAAGATAGGGATGTCATGATCAAATTTATTTTGGCTCCGATCCAATACAAATTAAATCCAATAAAACTTATTTATATGGCAACAGAAAAGACTAATTGTTGATTAAATGTGTATTTAATCTGAGATAACAGGTGTCGCATTACTGACTTTGGCACACTTTAAATTTCAGCTACTTGACACAGATACTGAAGGTTCAGATTCTAAACTATTGAGCTGATTAGCTTTAATTATAACAGGAGAATGTGGCTTCTGAAATTGACGTGACACCATCTGCTAAAGAGAAGACGTCTGATTGTGTTGGAGTTGTTGGAGCTAGTAGAAAAACTCTGTATTCTTGCTTTTTCCTCATCCAGTCTAAAGATAGTGTTGTGTGCTGTGCAGATTGGAGACCCTATTGACTGTAAATTGTGATTTTGTCCCATATACTGTAATTGAAATTGAGTTGGTTTGACTGCTTGCTTTCGAAGCAGCAAACGTGTACGCGCACATATTCTGCCACATGGTCGTCCCGAGGCACTGATGTGAAAAATAGATTTTAATTAGTTTAAACTTTAGTTGTTTTCTTTTTCTTATCCCATTTCCCGACTTACTTTGCAGCTGACCACACTGTCCTGGCGTCTGTTACAGGATGACTTTAATACTTGAATAGATTTTTTTCATCTGAGCTTTGTTATGCATATTGTGGTTTACAGACTAAGAAATTTGTTTTTGAACAATGCTGGGTTAAAAACAGTCATTAAAAAAGCAACCGCAACTGCACCCCCTGCTTGTTTGGACCCTAAAGGTAAATGTAAAATGAAGGTTCAGCTGTGCACAGATAGTACTGTTGAAATGATTTGTTGTTTGATTTTAAGGGATTTAATTACCACAGAGTTTTTTGCTGCACCAGTTACTTACAGGCCACAACATATCTGATTGCCTCGGTTGTCAACAACAAGAAATGATGCCAATCTCATACTCGAACCCCGTTGAGTTTCACCTTCAACCTTCAAGTGCGTTTGAGCACATGTCTCTTCAACCCTTTTCAGCCTGTAGCATTGATGCAAACCCACAAAACTTTATTTAAACTGCTAGTCAAGGTCTCGAGGACTCGAGAGGTATAAAACATGTCAGGTGAAACTGTGGGAATGACAAGTCTGTATAAACTCGCATGACGGCTTGAAAATTTCCAACTGATGTTATGGTGCAGCCATGAAAACATGGTGGTTTGAATAATTCATTCAGTGTAAGCATCATATAGTTTCAATGAAGTGTTGGAACAGCAAGCCGAGACATAATACATCTCATGCAATGTGGAAAAGAACTGTTTTTTTTTATAAAGTCAAGGCTGCTTAAAATGTAAGTTTAAGGGGGAAAATCAGAGTTTGCAAATTTAAAGCTAGATTATCCAGCGAGCTAGTGCCCCCAACCTTTATCTTTGAGTATACACTCTTTGTAGAGTCCAAAGAAACAAGCCTTAGTTTTATCGTTCACTTGATATGATCACAGTCAGTGAACAAGTAACAGTAGTAGAGGACAAAGACATAACAGTCAACTGTGCATTACATAAGTACTGTAGGAGTTAGTACAATCTTTTGAAGGTCTGAAGTTTGATTTGATACCGAGCTATAATTCTTCATCGAGGCACTGAATCCTAGAGAGTGGGTTGCAGAGCTGTGACAAGTACTTACATTAAAGCATACTGACACCCTTTAAAGTCAGTATGGTGTCTTTTGTAGCAGCAGACATGAGGTGCTTGGTTCTCAGGCCTCGTTGAAGAAATAGAGTTGGTGTTGGGTTTCATTTGACTCCATGCAGGCGGTCCAGACCTCATAAATCTACTCCCAGGATCCTTGTAGCGCTGTCTCCACACACAGAATGAGTATTGCAGTTTCTCTGATTGGAAGACGATGAGACGAGCTCCGTTTGAGTCAAGTGTCTTTGGTTTTTCAGCACATATTGTATAACCCTTTCCTCTTAACCCCACCTTAAATTCATATCAATTACTGCTTTTACTTTGTGAAAGTGTACAATAATGGTCGACAACTAATGCACAGATGCAGTGAGAGACAGCAACCGTAGTGTCAGATCCCACTATGGAGCAAATTCTTCATCCTAACAATGAGAAAAACAGGTATGGCCCCACATACATGTGTGTGCTGCTGACATAATGACTCCTGGCAGGCAGTGACTCATACACTTCTGTCCCCGTGCCCCAGAGAAGATTTAACAGTTGGCCTGTTTTGTTGCGTAATATCTGCTACTTAATGAAGCCTGAAATATGGTGGCTATTTCAGAGTTTCCCAGTATTAGGTTGGAATTCTCTTTAGGCGTCCTGTTGAGAGCTTTTTCAAAGCACATGAGGCTCTTGAAACCATCAGCTGCTCCTTCTTCAAAAAAAAAAAGCAGTTCTTTTACAATGTGGCTCTTATTTTCATTCTTGTGGCCATTATTCCTTTGGGTTTTTATAGCGTTTATAGCAGGTTAATTATAGAGATGCGATGCCAAGGCGACACAGCAAGACAAAGCTCTACAATGAACAACATCCAGACTTCCTCCTAAAAGTCAATGAGTAGGATCATGAACTGAAGTGCAGACAATAAAGTTTTACAGATGTATCTTGTCTCAAAATTACATACCTCAATGTAATAAAAATAGTGAAGAGTGATGGAATATCTGCAGGAGAAGTGTAACGATGTGCTGCGTTCTGTCCCTTATTTCACCCTCGTTTCTGCTTCTTCTCTCAGAAGGTCAGCTTTATATGCAACTCCCAAACAAAGCCACCACTGCTACCTCCCGTGGTGTCGTAGAGTGTGATTGCAACTTTGCCTGACAAAATTGTCAAGAGCAATGAAGAAGAGAAACCCTACTGTTAGACTCTGGTTTGGACACAAACTTTTTTATCCTGACCGTTGGTCCAAGCTGCCGAATCAGATTCAACTTGGAAATTTCAAACTGCGGTGCAGCCAAAAAGAGAGTAAACCATGTTTTTAACCCAATTATCTAAACCAGTTTTTACCTGATGTGAAAGTTAAAGCTTTCCCAATCTGTCCCTCGTAATCATCTGTTGCTTTCCAAAGATTTTTCAAGGTTCAGATCTGACCTTCTGTATTTGCTTTGGTTGTACAATGCAGCAGACTGTTACACTTCTGTTACAGTATATGCTCTTGGTAATTGAGCCTAATAATGAATCCACTTGGCTCCACTGTATATAGCTGGATGCCGAATCCAACAAACAGAAATCCAAAAAAAATCCATCATTAGCGCAGAAACATTTTGGCCAGACGCCCTTTAGGCGTTCAAAGCTTTCAAGCTGAAGAAGAAGATTAGCTTGAAACATCCTTGCATTAATATATCAGTTCGTCAGAGTATGTTCCTGTGATGATTTCTAATTGATTTTAAATGAGAATTTGTCTAAAATTATATTTTTCATTTCCTTGAGAGGTTTAATGATGTCCTGCACTCATTTCTGAAGCAGTAAAATTAGTAACTACTGTATTATCATAACCAGAAGGAAAGATGTCCAAAACCACAAACATAGCACTGTGCTCGTGAAATAAAATGGAATTTTCCTTTTAAGGGATGCAAGACTGTCACAAGATTAATTAGTCCGAGTCAGTGACCTGCCAAGATGGTGACCTGCTAAATATGTTGAACTGGATTCATAGATCTGATTTCACTAAGGCTGTAGACTGAGTTATTCACCTTTATTTGTCACTTATCATTCAGTTAAATATGGTTTTGGACAGTGTGGGCCTGTCTGGTCAGGAGGGATAGGAATGAGCAGCTATTATTATCCTGCTTTATGTCTCTGGCAGTGTAGTGGTGTCAGTCAGAGGCCGGCGGTGGGAGCCAGGGGGCCGGTTAGAACTGCTGGCTCTCTGAGGTGCTTCATCTCGGGGCCGAGGCAGCGAGACCTCTAACTGAACCGCAGCCGTTTGGATGGAGAAGTGCTGAGCCAGCAAAGTCAGCCCATTTCACTGGGTGGAGTTCCTATACTGTACTATAGGTCTTAAAACAAGAAGAGGTGGCGGTCGGCCGTGAGCCAGTATGACTTTATTATCATGCAAACATCGTCCCAGAGCTCAGATTCACACATCATTGTCAATTATTTTGTTTTATTCCGCACTTGTTTCTCAGCGGCAGTAGTTAGCACCAGCATCTGTGATCAATTTGTGCGATTTATGTGTCACAAATTAGCCTGTGTTTTAAAAGCAGCATGTGTCTGTGTTTCACCCTGTCGTATTGGGGTGTTGGCGAACAGACTGAGCTCCAGGATTCCTCAGATTCCTCTTAGTAGAAGCCAATGATAAAGGGAAATGCGAGGTAAGGAGAGGCCTTAGTGTTCTGACAGCAGTCTGCCTTGTTGATGGATTAAGGTGAATGTTTGAACACCAGACAGACATAAAGAAGCAAATGGCTTTTATGAGCAGCAAGATTTATCCGTTGAACAAGCTTTGTCGAGCTCCGCCGGCTGAATTTATGGCACTTGACACACAAAACGGGCTATCAGCGGTGAGTTTGGATGTTTGGCAGAGGTCCGTGGTACTTTCACACAAAGGAAGCATGAAATATTAGCATTATTTTAAAAGGTTTCCGTATATTAGGGAGGAATTGGGAGTCCTTTTCCAAGATGGTTCACATTAAAGCCATTCACTTTTCTCTTACCTGGAATTCTGCTGTCTGGAAAGATCGCTCACAGCCTGGCTCTCTGTTGCTCTGGATGGAAAATGATAGAGGACGATAAAAGACAAGGTTGCAGAAGTGGTCGCACATTTTCACTCGTGGTTAAAATTTGTCAGTGTCCATTAGAGCTTGTCAGCCAGTTTCCATGGATATTTCAATATGTTTTTCAATGCATAAAGACCGGGAAACTCTTCAAAATGATCTCACACTAAAATAAATAGACTATTAGACTGATTTGAAAAGTCTTTGCCCTTTGTCCTTTAATATTAAATATCTGCTTATTGAGTCTCAATATGATATTTATGTTTTTGTAATCAAATTATTTGTTTGACAACTCTCTTCTCTGCACATCACAGCATTCATGTAATGGTTTCCTATAATGTTTTATATAAAAAACATCACTGACAGAGACTCAGAGGAGCGTTCATTTGGATCTATTGTGACAGGGAGGTTTGGACAGACTTTGGACATCCTCTCCTTCTTGCCAGGAATGATGTATTTAAGCTTAAAGTGCAGTTTTAAAACAGCAGCAGGTTGGAAAATTTGACATGGAAATGGAGGTAAAGCATCCGTTTCATTAACCTGAATCAGTTCCTCTCATTGTTATTGATTTGCTTGTGCTGTTTGATGGTTCAGTTGCTGCCAAGACTGTGAATTAAGGCTGGAACTTAGTGTTGTTGTGAAGATATTTGCATGGCTCTTTTCCTTTATGCTTTTATGGATTTTTTGGGAACCGTAAACATGTTTCAAACACGCATCAGATGTGTGTGTTCTCTCCTCTATGGGCCTATGCAAACTACAGTACCCCTTTCTATTTGCCGAGACAACAGATCTTGATTTTGAATGCAAAATCTGCAGGCAAGCAACCAAAATTTTGGCATCTGGTTTCTGTTTGTTGTCCGAGTTGTATTGACCAGTCACATGTGAGTGGACTTTGGTTGCATGCAGGTAAAAATTCCACGTTGAGAGCAAATGAGGCAGAATATATTGACCATAATGCAATCTTGGAACCTTCATATGAACCGTCTTAACCTGCATTCATATGCAGATACTGTATCTGTTTATAGAGATTAGACGTTGCTAATCAGACTTAAGAGGAAGTCTTGGCCTGGATGACCGTTTTCTGGCTATCACCTGAAAGTAAAGTAGATGCTACAGGTGGCTGCAAAAAACTGGAAATGCTCGATTTAGATCCAGTGTTTAGTTTATCTGTTGTAGAAGCATGCCGGGTCAACATGGCAGACTGGTCTGTAGATACAAAAGACTCACGATGGTTCTTATTTTCAGGTGCTTATATAACGTGGGATATTCTTAGTTTGGTGCACATGTGGATAAACTCTCCACTGTGTGAATGAATATTGTGCTTGTCCTGCAAATCTTTGCTCAAAAACAGCTTTCAACTCGACTTATTTTCCATTTATGTCCGTTCAGCCATTGAGCCAAAAAGGTGTTTAGAGTACAAGTGCGGGGTTTCATCTCGTCATGGCAACGACAGCTTCCCTCTACTGTTTGGCAGTATGTTCGTCATGTCAGCACTCACATTTTCATAGGCCTGCTTATCTGATGATGGAAAATCAGGACTTCAACTTCCTCTCTGATCGTTTACACAAACCATCACTCTCCCTCTCTGTGTGAAGCCGTTCTCTCTCTCTCTGTCTCTCTCTGCTCAGCTCGCTCAAAAAACATTATACCAAAGTTTATAGTACATAAAGCAGTTACGTATACAATACAATAAGTATGTTAAGAAAGAATAGATTACAGAACAAACAGTGACACGAGCTAGTGTGCTATACAGCTCAGCAAGTCTGGTTCTAAGTAAGCATCTAAACATGTAGGGATTACATGTGTGTGAGAGAAAATGATCACCTGTCAGTTTCAGTGACATTAAGCTCTTGCTCCAGTGTTTGATTGAGAGTCAAACTGTAATTAAAAGGAATTATGTACTTGAGGAACCACGACATGATCAAAAGCAGATTTGTGTGTCAGGGAGAGCACAATCATGCACAGTTCACCCACATGCACATGTTAGGTTCGGGTGCGGTTTTTCTTTTAGTATAGAAGCTATGATTTAAAGCACTGCTCTGCTGTCAGCCATGTGTATATCATACTAAGTGGCTTGTTTGACTCTTATTCTCTTTCTGCTGATCGGCCACATGTATCGAGCTGCAGAGCGGAAGGAGTCGCTTGTTATAGAAGTATTTTGAACCGGTGTTAATTCCCATTTAAATGTTTGATTTTAATGATACCCCCCAACATAGAAACACATGGCTTTGCTTGTTTACCATAGGTTTATGTTATCCTCTGGAGAGGATGCCAATCGGAGGCTCATCGAATTCAACATAGTGGATGAATTCAACCAAAAGTGACACAGAACGACTAATAGTATATAAGTAGTGGACAGAGCTTCCAGGTCTGTAAAGTAAAGGCAACGCAGGAGTGTCTTTCTTTCCTGCATTCTTTCTAATAGCCAGCAGGGGGCATCTCCATTAGCAATTAAAGAAGTGTGGTTGTATTGCGTCTAACAGGGAAATAAACAGGTTTCCCATCATCTCATGGCCTCAGTTGCTAGTTTAAAGTCTTCTTTCACACATGATGTTCATTTTGTAAATTATTAGACTAAAATAGATGACAAAACAGGGTCACTAAACTGAGATCAAACTGTCAAACCAGGCAGTTCTGATCAAATTTGAATCAATATTTTGCCGATTTCTCTCTTCAGTGTTTTGAGAAACACATTTTTAGTCAACTGTAGTTGTAATACGATAAAGTTTGTGACCAGGCAGGCGACTCGCAGTACGTCACCCACCAGCTCCACGCTCACGTCCAAATCTGGTCTCTTCTGTCTCCAAAAAGCCAAGACGGCAACGTCCATAAGCTCGAGGCTTCAAAACGGTTGTCTCCAAACTAATGGGTGACGTCACATTGAGTTTATACTTGCCCAGAACCCAAAAATGAGCTCATATAACCTGATTAATGTTAAGCTTGTGCTCACTGTTGGCGACGTACGCAACAGGCTTTTACACTCTCTTTCACTTTCTTTGTCTTTTGTACTCGTATGATACAATCTGGAAAGATTCATGTGCTAAATTTTGGCACTGCGTCAAAGGTTAAATGCCTTGACTGGTCAAGCGTCACATTACAAACAAACAAAACTGTATGTTGGGAATACAACACACAGCCAAACAGTGCAGGCACAAGATCAAAGATTCCGCAAGATTATTGCAAAATCTAGTTTTACAAAGTGTGCAGCAGAGCAAACCATGGCCTCGAAGTGTTTATTTTACGGTATAAGAGCTATTATCTTGTGCTTGTTTTTCTATTTTTGTATCAACAGCACAGAAAATGTTGTGTGTATTCACATTGTCCCAAACAGAAATGCAAATAAGACTCTTGTACCAAAGATCTTAACACTGCAGTTAATATCAGTTATGAGAAGCATGACGTGTTCAGTTCCTGCAATGGAAAAGGGCTAGTTGTCTATATGCAGAATATGAAAAGGACCTACTACTTCTGAAACCCGAAGAGCCCGAAATAGCTCCTGCTGCTTCGCAATATTATTGTAAAATGGGTGGTTTTCTTTGCAGGAGGTCATCACAGGCTTGTTACCTCCCAGTAACCCGATCCTCTGCAGCACTAAAATATAGACTTCAACCGGGGTGTAACAGAGACACACCAACACAATGACACAAAGGGGCCAGCAGTGTTTTAAACATGTTTTTAACCATGTCCAATTCTTTATGTGAGTGCTCCCTGGGATCAGAGAACTGTCTGTCAAGGGGACACTAAAACGATGTGTGGGTGGGAGGGTGTGGGAGAGAAGACAGAGGGTTTCCGACGGATACCACTCCCTCGCCACGCGTGAACTGATGTGAATTTAGGTGACAGGAGGCTTTAACCTCTGGGAAAGGATCTGTAAGGGGGAAAAGGGACGGAGAGGGCTGAAAAATGGGATTGACCTATAACCCTTGGAGTCGGTAATGCGATCCTGGTATCTCTATTGTAGAAGGAGAGGGGTGGGGAGGAGGTCACCAGGGGAAAGGGAAGGTAGCAGCCACGCCGCACTGCTGATTAGAACTTCCTGTGGTCAGCCACAGCTCTGCAGCTTGGAAACACACAAATGTACACACACACACACCCCACACCAGGATACGTTTCAGACAAACAGCACAATGAAATATGTGTGAAACAGGCAAATGTTTTGCACTTTGAAAACCATTTGACACTGCAGTCAGAATCACAACATATCTCATGTTTGGCAGGGCAGGACTGCAACAATATTGTGTAATCTGGAGAAATTAGCAAATATTCAACAAAATAGCCGAGCCAAGTCAAAATGGAAACAATCAAGCTACCACGAACACAATGTAACCCTGATAAGCAATGAAAATCAAGATTAAAGTTCTTGAAACTATTTTTTGTCTTTCAGTTCAGCTCAGTTTATTTTTTTTCTTTTTGCTGCTTTACACCTGATGGTGATGAACTTCACCATGAGGTTGTAACTCAAAGGGTTTCATACCGCCTCCATACATTAGTGAGTAGTTCAGTAACTGGCAGAGCTGTCAGGTTAAACCAGGTCTCCGCTTTGGCAGATAGGCGTTTTAGTCATCGCGTCTTGTACAGTAAAGCCGAAGCATTCCGGTAATCAAAATAAATCTTACTGAACTTGTTTTACGACATTTCTAGGATCAAGTGACGTTTTCCCAATACAAGAGTAGCAACCTGCAAGTCCAGCTAGATTTTGATTGTTTTAAGATGAGATTGTACCATTTACTCGAAACGGGCGATGCCATGAAGTTTTTTTTTTTTTTTCTTTAATAGATGTTTGGCATACGAGTGTGACAACCATGAAATTCACTTTTTAGACAAGTTTCTTGTCAGCTGGAACTAACATTGAAACTAGTGTAACAATCCGCTCCAACTTGACGGTCAGAAGTCAGAATCAAAGCAGCAGAGATATGAAAGACTTTTAGTCAAGCGTGTGGATCAAGATCTAAAAACACTGGGTCCAACGTTTCAGGCAAATGTTTTCATCATCTAACATCAGTTCTGGGCTTCCATCGCAATGCTTACCCAACTTAAGACTTATTTTTCTTGCATTGCAGTCGTACGATAAGTTGTGTCATCTAATCTGAGTTCTGCCAGTCAAAACAGCGAGAGATGTCAAAACTGTAAGATACCACGATGGAAATCGCCGCAACTTACGTGGTTTGATCTACATATAAATAGTTTATTTTCTCTCTTGACCTTTTATTGTTTTAGCCCGTTATGGTTTCAAGAAAAAATGAAAATGAGAGCTTATCTACAGAGAACACTACAGTTCTGAAGAAGAGCCGAGCGTCACAGATATCATCTGTGAAAAGGCATGCAAAACAGCCCGTGGATGTTGCGTCATCACTAACCTATAAGGATTTGAATAATGTCAAGGGAGGAGGACATGATTTATATTTTTGGATGCACATCTCTTCTCTATCCGTCTTCCCCTACTCTGCAAAAAAAAAAAAAAACATCCTCTCGAAAGGAGGAGATGGAGCACTACTTGTTCCTTTTGCAGTTTTGTCTGCAATCTTTAAATTAATACAATCTTTAAAGAAGATGCATCTCCCCAAGAAAACTCTCACTGTTGGTGTAGTTTTTGAACTCATTCGATTAAAATAAAGTGCTCAGGCTCAATACTACACTGCAGCCCAGCAGCTTCTGTTCATGTCTGTGTAAAATCCTGCATGCTAATGTACCTTATCGTCTCACTCCTTCAGGTAAGAACTCAATCAGCTTTTACTAGCCTGAGTGGAGAGGTTGTGTTCTCAAGGGCAGAAACTTGACTCTACAGTGATTTATTGTTAAATTGAGCTGACTCGTTTAAGTTAGCTGTAATTGATGCCATTAAAAAAAAAAAAAAAAAAAAAAAAAAAAAAAAAGCCTGGCCGCCAGCCAAAACTCTGGGTTGTGTAACGCTACAGGTTTGCCATGCGAGCTATCATACCTGAGAATATTAAACTATGCCAGAGCCGTGTGCTCTAATGTCTTCTTTGTGTTTGAGCTCAGTAACTAAACTGGGAGAGCAGTGCTGGGATTCTAGGAGTTTGTGCAGGAGCTTTAGTCTGCTTGTAGGAGAAAGGAAGATTGTGGATTGTATGTGAGAGTGTGTGTGTCTGGCAGTTTGGTATTTCCTGAAGGAGTTTCCTCCTACCGTCAGAGCGGAACCACCCTGGGCCCCTCGGCAGTCCAGCCCACAGACTGACCCGGTACTGCTCCCAGAGAGAAACACAGACATGGCAACAGTGTGCAGCCTCATTGGATATGAAGGTGTAGGAATATAGAGGAGCATTGATAAAGATGGTGACAAACAGTGGAGTAAGTTGTTATTAAAGGCAGGCACGTGTGGTCTCGCCAAGCCAAGGCACTGTCTCCAGTTCTGCTTCAGGCTTTAGGCGGCGATCCAGCGGCCTGAGAGTCTGCTTGTTTCTGCGTTGCCCATATTTGCATGCTTTCGCCATTATATGCACTGTGATGTCAGCGTGGGTGATGGATAGATGTATCTTCAGCATCGTACAGTAATTCGTTGGCCTCGGCCTGCCCCAGAGATATCGAGGGAGCACCGGGGATCGTGGGCCAGGATTCCTGCGCTATCAGCCAGCCTTACTCGGCGCTGGGCCTGACGAGAGAAACCTGCCAGATGAGGTGGAAAGACAAGGGGGGAGAGAGGGAGAGAGCCTTGTTGACAGGGTGAGGGAGAGAAGGGTGAGTTATGTCAGCCTGTGTCTTTGCCCCCTGGTCCCAGCTGGGCTTGATTACCCAGAGTTCTCCACTGAGCAGCTTCGGTGGGGGGAACATGGCCACTGGACTGTCAGAGGAGAGAAGAGGGGAGGATCTGGGCAGGTTTTCAGACCTCAAACCCCGGGCTGAACTGGGACCAGTGCTCGCCAACACTGCTATGACATTTTTATAAATGATGCTGTTTTCTGTTTTGAATGTTGGGCTGTAATATGAGGATTATGAGAACAAGAATAAAAAAAATCAATCTTAATAAATGAAGTTTAGGTTATCTCAGGTTCTGTGCAGCTTTTCTGAACATCAGTGTTTGGACTATATTTCCAATAAAGCCTGCTCCTTGTCCCCCTACATATGTTGCTCTACTAAGGTCAGACAGTATGGATCAAATCCATCATGGCGCCTTTCCCGCGATATTTTGCTCAATAGTGTCGTCAATAGTGTTAGACAAGCTATCCAAATCCAGAAGAGGAAAAGTATTTAATAAATTAATAGTTTCTGTACAGATTTGTTTGCTTTCACCACCTACACTGCTGGCTTACTGGCGTGCTTGATCTGCTGCGAGAAATTGGCATCAAAAGGCTCGCAGCTGCAGACAGATTTTTTTTATTAATTTTATATCATTTATTTGTCCAAAAATGCTCTTTTGATAGTGAACTCTGCTGTCCTCTGACTTAAAAGGAGTTGGGACTTGATACTAAATCAAGCATTCAAGTCTATTAAAATCCAAGTGTTGCATTGAATTCATGAAATCATGGTTGATTAAAATCTGTCAGATTATATTGTGCCAACAGTTACTGAACTGTGGCTCCTATCATGTTTTAAAAGTCTCCATAACTAAAAGAGAAATTCGACACGGCTTTGCCAGCTGGTGTGAAACAAGGCAACAATTATTTATGATAAATTAATTTTTGATCAAATCTTTGGGATACTGTGATGAAATGACGTCTACTTGAGATGATGTCACACTCTGCACAAACGTCCATCTCGTGTCTCTGTGTCTTCGGCGTGATCAGTAACAGAAGGACAAAACACAAGCAGAGCCAAGAATGGAGACTTTGAGAATGACAGGAAAGGCAGGAAGGAAGAAAGGAAAGGAGGAAAGTGAGTGAGGGATGGAGTTTGTAGCACCGGCTGAGAGAGAGTCGCTGAGATTTTAATGTGTTTCTCTGCAAGAGTGTGTGTGTGTGTGTGTGTGTGTGTGTGTATATATATATGTGTGTGTGTGTGCGTCCCATAGAGCGCTATGTTTATAAATCAGAGAGTCAGGCAGTGTGTGTCTTGCAGGGCCGGTGTTTCCTGCAGTGTAATCTGAGTCTCTGGTGGAATGTGTGAACCACATCCGACTCCACTCCACTCGAGCCCCCGACTCACTCAATATCCCACTGTAAACAACCCGGCTCTGCCAGGGTTTCTGGAACGAGACAGGTAGAGTCACTATACCCCGCAAAAAATAACAGAATACAGGAAATGCTTCAAAATAAAACACATCGAGTTGAGTGGTCAGCAAAAGTCGGTCGTGGAAGGTGATATCGAACTGCGACTTTCATTCACAGTGTTTTTCTGCCTCCACCTCTGTGACTTTTTCTTTTTTGTGTGTGTGTGTGAGGTTTAGACCAGGAGGTTAATTGTAGTGTGACCTCTCTAATGTCTTTCCCTGGCTTGTTATCTTGATTGGGTAATTAATTCTGGTGCTGCTCTCTTCAGCCGCCCCAGTATTCACACACTCATATGTCTCTCTTACACACACACACACACACACACACACACACACACACACTTTCGAACCCTCCTGAACTCAGGAGCCCCCACATTCCTGTAACCCTTAGGCTGCTCCGTCGCATTACTTTTCCTCTCTCTGTCCTCTCTCTCCCACTCTCTCACTCTTGCTCAATTTATTTCTCTTTCTCACTCAGTCATTCTCGGAGCGAGCTCGTCCGTCATATCGTGCTCCCTCCCACCTCCCTCCTCACCGCTTTGCTCGACCCCGAGTGGTGGAAGAAGTATTCGGGTCTACTTACACAAGAGCAGCGGCATCAGAATGTAAAAATACTCCCAAGTAAAAGTCTGTTCACGAAGGAGTTTTCACTTCTGCAGCTCCAGTCTGGTTCAGCCAGTTACAATAATTTTGCACTCATCCAGGTCTTCACTTAAAATGTATTTAATGGAGCAATAAATTTAAGCAGACAGTCTGGCAGGTTGTAAACAGGACAGGGTCGTTATTATTTGATTGTAAAGCCGAAAGTGAATGCTTCAGCGGTGACGTTAATAATTACTTATTGCACAATAAAAGGCTGAGCTGTGACAATTACAGCGATTAAACCATTAAATCAATAAACTGTGGTTAATGTTTACTACAAACATTTGTTTGTCTAATCGTCTTACTCGTGTTTGACCTGTTTTTAGTATGTTGCTGTGTTATCATAACCGATGTCGAAAGAAATAAAAATAAAAGTTATATCTGTCAGTGTTCCTTTAAAGCAGGACCATCGACAGTTTCCATGCAAAGGACCTCGGAGCTGATAGAAAGATGGAGCAGACCCCACGATGGCGCATATTTTACATTTATTTGATAATATGTAGGATTCATGTTATGTGTATTTTCAGACATATTCTCATTTTTAATAATTTGCCGGCCCCTTTGAGTAACTCTGCGGACATCCTAGGGGTCACAGACCACCTGTTGAAGACCCTGGCTCATCATCAACAAAGTGTTCTTACAGTATCAAAAGTTTCAGTACTCGTATGCAAAATGTCTCCCTTTTTAAAGTATCATCTCTTTGTCTAAGTGCACTATATGTTCATTAGAAGTGCTGTATGTAAAGCAACACGTCACAGATTGGAGATCAGATTCCAACAATCATTTTGCATTCACGCTGTGCTGAAGTTTACCGCTCGTACTCGCAGTATGAGCAGCGCTCGCGGCCTGTCCGCAGATGAAGTGTAGAAACATTGTGTTCTGCAGTGTGAACCACAACCATTACCTGTGCAAGAACACACATGAAATGAGGTTCAATACCCCCAATGCATGCTGGGAACGCTTTTCCACACACACCTGCTCTCCAGAATGCTGCAGTTATTTTATTTGATTATTATCACTGATGCATTAACATACAGGTGAAGCTTATTTTATCTAAACTGTTAGGTAGAGTAATCTACTACAATTCTTAATATTTCTTTGGACCTTTACATGTATAGTATGAAAATCTTTATTTGTAACAGTAAAATTTACCTTTTTATTTACCTCAGAATTGGACCAAAAAATCGCATAAAATGAAAATATTTAAAATTATACTTCAGCACAGTACTCGATTAAATGTTTTTATTCACGTTCCACTATAGTTCGAGTCTGCTCTCTCCCCCTTTCTCTCTTTGCGGCCTTCTCTTTAGATTTCAGAGCTTGCTCTGCCTGTGACCGCTTCCTTTGAGCGACAGAAAGCACACTGTTTTTCTCCCGGCTTTATCACTCTATCACCAGCCAACAGACATAGAAAGAGAGAGAATTAGTGTGTGTGAGAGAGAGAGCGAGTGAAGGGGTGACTCTCTCTCTCTCTCTCTCTCTCTCTCTCTCTCTCTCTCTCTCTCTCTCTCTCTCTCTCTCCACCACACACTCACACTCTCAGGTTCTGACTCTCCCTGTTTGGGCACGATGGGAACAGCAGATTATTGTGGCTGATAAGATGAGGAATGCTGCTCAGAGAGGAAACGCTGTTTCTGGAGGAGATGTAGCCTATAGAAGACTTTTCCCTCCTCCTTCTCCTCTTCCTCCCCCTATATGTCATCCAACCCCCCTTAACACCAACACCAACACTGGTCTTTTCCTATCCTTCTGATACAGATGGCAGGGCGAAAAAGGGAAGGGAGCAGGGATTGAAATCCGTTGACCCAGGACCAATGGGCATGCCCATTCAAGCCTCCCTCTTTCTCCTGCTCGCCCTCCTTTTACCACGAAACAGAGCAACTATAGAGAAGTGTGTAGATTATCCAGAAGAGCTGGAGAAAGATGTTACTGTTGTCACTGCATTGTGTTGAGCTGGAGAAGGCAGATATCTCAAAACTCAGCAGAAGAAAACTTTCCTTAGATACCACAAGAGAGAAGTGAAAAAAACATTCTCATAATTTTGTTTAAAAGATTATTTTTTCCGCGAATCAGCTAAAAAATAAGACGGATTCAAAGTAGGTTGTGATACGCCAGTATTGACAATAACTGTGACATTTTAAAATAATGCGTTCTCTTTGTGGTTCACGGTGTAATTGTTCTTTTTGTACAGTTTTGTACATTTATGGTCACAGACTCCACCTTCCTGCGCTCGTATTTTAAGTGCAATTCTACAAATTTTCCAAAAAAGAGACAAAACACACAATAAATGAGATTAATTTGATTTATATTATTATTTTAGATTTTTTTTCCCCAGAGTTTTCTGTGGATATTTGTGATAATGTCGTTATCATGAATTCCTTTGGCCATGAAAGTTGTGTGATGATATCATGACAGCTCTAATTCAGAGCTTATCACATCCAGGTATTTTACCAACCAAATCCAAAATGGAAACTGCCACAAGATGCCAAAAAATAATGAATATTTTTATCAGGTTTTTTTGTTTTTTTTTTAAACAATACTTGATTCAAACTGTGTGTTTAGATCACATGTGTGTGGAAAAACTAATTTGTTTGGCATACGTATAAAACAAAGCTTTTCTCTGATCCCTGAGCAAACCTGAATGAACGATGGCTGGCGAGAGCCGGAGACATGGGAGGAGGTTGTACATTAACATGTTCAGAGAGCAGCTGAGGTGAAAAAGAGAGAGAAACAAAGAGAGCGAGAGAAAGAGAGAGACTAATAAATTGTGTGTTGAGAGCTGAGAGTTGCAGACAGCAGATTTTGTGTGTAACCACCTCGCCTAACCCCAAGAGCTCGGCCAAGGCCTGAATTAGATCACATATATCACATCCACTGTGTGTTTGTGCGCCGTGTCCTTCAGCCAGAAGTCTCCTCTGTATCACTCTGCCTCAGATCTGACATCGATGTCACCAAAACAGCCCCTAAAATGGGGGTTGGTATCTAACCTATATAGCGTGTATGTATTTAAGTATGTGCGTTTATGTATTATGAGGGCTGAGTGATGAACATCCAGGCTGCAGTGCACGAGGGGTTTTAGGGCCACTCTGTTTCTTGCTCGGTTGGACTTTGTTGTAGTGATGCTGATGAGTACAGTGTCATCATAACTCATGGAAATGGTGGCCAAATTGTGGTTGGACTCAACTGCACTAATACACCGCTGGATACACAATATTTTACATTTTTATCCCTTTTTTTCATGCTAACAAATACAGAGAGATGTTTGTACATCAAGTTGAAATGTGAAAATCCAGACAGCATCTTAGCTTGGCATATTTTTGTAGTTAATAGTAGTTTTTGTGTAGTTCAATGGATCATCACAGCTTTGGTATCATTTTAAAAATGATGATACCAGCACCTGTTTGTGTATCTAAGTGATACAAAAACAAGAGCGCTTCCTACGATACTTGGTGTCTAAGAAGTCTTTGTCCTGGAAACACGGTGCAGCTGTCCCTGAAGTTTTCTCCAATGCTTGATGAGGTGATTTCTCAGTTTTTTCCTGAAATAATCCTCCTGTCATTTTATGCATTCATCTTCATCAGACGCCACAAGCGTGTAGTATCATGCTTTAAAATGTTCTGGTGGCATCTCAGCACGCCGAACTGCCAACTCTGTCAAATAAACTGCTCTCAACTTCACCACCACAGACTGTATGTAGCTGCAGCAGTGAGCCAATCGCACGTCACATTAAATCGAAGAACACTTGCTGTGATTGCAAGTGAAACCATACAAATAGTAATTTTTCCTTATCTGGGTACAAAAAGGATCAAATGCAGGTATAATTATTTTATTGGTGCTGGGTTATTTTAGCTGATACCTTAAAGGTGATGAGTACCGGTACCCAGCCTCAGCTTTACTAAGATGCAATCAAACAAGTCCTTAGTTTGCAAAAACGTTCTGATAAAATATATTTGCTGTATCTTTAAAAATCAGTCTCTCTAGTGAAGTTTCGCAAGAAACACAAACACAATATACCATTATGTGCGTTACTCCCACATGAAGACCTGAGTCAGTACAGACTCATAGTTTTATCATACGGTAGATAAGAATGAACATGCACGTGCAGTTGAGCAATACATTGAGTAACCATAAAGAGCAATTTGGTGTCGGTCTGCAAAACAATAAAAAAAGCAAAAACAATAAAGAATAAGGGACATTGAACCAAATGAGTGGTTTGCCTGTTTTGCAATGCCCCGTGCACCCCGTCCTGTACAGCTGTATCTAGAGATGTTAGCATTGTTTCTGGTGAGAATGATGTTTTATTCTCTGGAGCGATAGCCAAAAAATTGGACCCAGATTTCTTTCTCCAAAAAAAAAAATGAGTGCAAGAAGCAGTGTAACAATCATCATCTACCTAAACACAGAGGCTGGGTGTCAAAGCCCAGACAGACCCCTCTGTGCTTCAGAGATTACACAACAATTAAGATAAGACTGGATGACTTTTTCCTCTCCCTCTCTGTCTCTCCCTCCCTCCTTCTCACTCGTTCTCTCCTTCTTTGTAGTATGATTGTAAAGAATGTTGTTTAAAGAAGGGAAATTATGTTCGTCTTTGATGTCTCCTGAAATATGAAACACCCAGAGGCTGATAGAAATGCGAAACACTCATCACACACACACACAGAGGCTGCACAAAGCGCTACTTCACCAAAACTACATTATACAAACGTGCAAACAGACTAAACACACATTTCACTTTTCACTGGAAATGACTTAACTGCACAGTTTCAGTTTGACCTCAGTGGAAGTGAACAGTCACCTGAGCCCCCTCCCCTCCCCACACACACACACTCTCTTTTTCCCTCCCCTCATCTCTATCTCTCTCCCTCCCTCCATCCCTCCCTCCCTCCATCTCTCACTCTCTCAGTCTGCAGCTTTCTGCTGACTCCAGGAATTATGATCTGTTTCCCGTCCGCAGGAATAATAGAATACAGGAGGAGGGGGGGTCGGCAGCAGCTTAGTGGAACAGTAGTGAGGAGTCCAGCTCCACTGTGGTTACACTGTGTGTGTGTGCGTCTGCAAATGCGTTTATATCCAGATGTGCGAATGTGCGATATTTTCCTCTTCATTTCCATAAACTTCACACATTAAGAGATTATCCTTGGACGTGGACACACACACACACAGACGCAAAGAAACACAAATGTAACCGTGATTAACGTCCATAAATCGCCAGTCTCCTCCTGCTACCCTGACAGTAAACGCCTCACATATACAACCAAGGCAGCCGGGGGCTGCGGATCTCTCTCCAAAGCGCTGCCAGAGCCTTTGGGCACTTAACACTATCGGCAGTTAGATCCAGCCGCTCGAGTGTGTTTGGAGTGTGTGTGGAGTGTGTCCTCAGCCGCGTAAATATTTATCACACGGTTCCCCCAGGAATTTTAATGAGCACTGATGGAGAGCAATCAACACGGCAGTGCCCAGAGGAGAGCGGGGATGGAAAAGAGTGGCGAGGAGATGAAGAGAAGTGACAGTTTGTGATGCGATGTTTTGGCTTTTAAACATTGCAAGTGGCTTTTACTGTTTTCCTGTGGAGATTCACACTTTCCTGCTTTTCTGCTAATTGTTTCCTGTTGGTTTTTGTGTGTGTGTGTGTGTGGTTTCCTGCTTTGGTCCGTCTGTAAATCGAGATGTTTACTCTTTTAAGATTTGAGGCTGCCATACATGTCAGTCCCTGTGTGTGCGTGTAGTGTGTGTAGTGTGTAGTGTACATACTCATCAGGGTGACAGGGCCACCCTTTAGAGGTCACTTAACACATTGTGTGCAGGCCAAGCTGCATGGGGAGTCAGGGAAGGAAACCTGAGCTATAACTCACACAGCTCTCTCTCACTCACTCACTCACTCACACACACACACACACACACACACACACACACACACACACAGAAACACACATATAGAAACACACACTGGACCTGACCTTTGACCTCCAGCTGGGAGCGGCTAATAACCGTCTTGGATTCCTGAAGACACGGCATCTCACGATTCATTTGAATGTACGTGGGTGATGCTTTTATGAGCTTGAAGAGAAAATAAACATGTGTTGACTGAGTGTGTTACGCAGAAACACAAACTGTTTCAACCCCAAAATTATTATCAAACCAACAAGTTCTTACAGGATTACAGGATTTCTACAGATGGCCAAAGATTGAAGTGTTTGGTTTCTGGGTTTCACTCGGTGTAAATCCAACAATATAAATACATTCATGAAATCAATGTCACATCGAACTATAATCTATTACTTTGTCTGTTTTCTGTCTCTTAGTAAGTGTGTTACCAAAGCATAGAGACAAAATGAAGACCACAGTGTAAACTGTTGATATAAAAAGAAGATTTGAAGTAAAATTAAACATAATCAAAATGCTTATTGTGTCTGTTATCATCTAGTGTACATTAGAGCCGAGAAATGTCCATTCACAACCTTTAATCACTTGTCTCGTGTCTGTGAGTAGGTTTTAGTTGTAGGCCTACAAAAGCAGGATGATACGTCTCAGATTGTTTCATTTTAAGAGGTTTAATCTCTCGATCTTCAGAGAAAATAGCAAAAATGTGGGGGAGAAAAGTTCAGTAGAAGAATAATTTAGCTTATTCTGTCTGCTTCTTTTCTGTCTTTATCATGTGACAACCCCTGAGATATATCTATATCACATCCCCAAAAAAAGTGTTCTAATGTTATGTTTAGAAAACTGCAAATACATTCAGTCAATTTTAAATGTGCCTGATTGGAATGAGTATTCAACACATTGGCAAAATATATTGTACCAGCCTTGCAGTGTACTGTGAGTGAAATAATCGAATAATAAGTCTCTTATTTCATCCCGTCCTCCTTCCAGCTCAAACTGGAGGCCTTTTGTGCTTTAAAGGAAGTGATAAGTCGAGGCGATGCTGGCGGAGGTGCGTTAGAAATTGACCAGTGACAGATTTGTGACTCTGAGTCTGAACAACCAGGAACGATGAAGCTTTTTTTTTTCTTCTTCTTCTTCTTCGGGGAGTGTGTCCCCACCTGCACACACTTATACCAGCTCACACACCTGGTCACACGGTGAACACGGCAGCCTCCATGTTCTTACAGACAGGACAGCAGCGTCAGAGCTCCGGAGGGAGAACTGATTTTTTTTTTTTTTTTCCTCTTCGTCTTCCTTGTGTCCCAATCGCTGTCGTAATAGCAATTCATCCTGGGTATAAAAAGCCCAGGATCAGGGTTGAGTTCTTCCATCAAAAACCCCAGAAAGGTCAGAAGTCAGAACATCTGGGTCTGGTCGGAACATCTGGGTCTGCTGGGGACACGGAGACCGTGAGCTTCAGACTCTCACAACATTCTCGGCCGCTTTATCTGATCTTCTTTGAAGTCTCTGTATTTGCAGCCTCATGTCCACTACTGTACAAATACCAGAGACGCTACTGGACTTCCAAAACCACATCATAGTCTCCCAGCATGCAACCCTCAGAGAGAGAGAGAGAGGGAGAAGAGAGTTGTTTTCTTGAGAACGTTTGATCTGTGGGAGGGTTTCCAGTAGGAAGAAAAATAAATACAATTTAGAGACGTTTAGTATTTTACCTATACTTACATACAAGTGTTTTAGGTGCTTGTGTGTGTGTGCTCACACGCTGCTACATGTTGGTGTGCGTGCCCTTATGTGTTTGGGGGTCAGCCCCGGTGTGCCGTGTGATTTATTGAAAGGCTTTGCAGTGATACCAGAATTCCTTTGCGTTAAATGCCTGTTCTGAGTGCCTTTTATTGCCTGTGTGCTTTATGGACCATGATCACACTCTATTTGTCTCTCACTTTTACATTTCTAAGGATTATTTTTTATGGCTTCTCGTCTTTATTAGAGTGGAGAGTGTCAGGAAAAAGGCAAGAAAGGGGGAAAGATGGGGAATGTTAGTCCATGTTTTTTGGCGAGCTGATGTTGAAGTAAAGATGTTTTATTGGAGCTGAGGAGAATTAGCACTCATCACGTCTAAGTGTGAGATTTTATCTTGTATGTTATGGCAATAACAGACCAATAACGATCCTATAGAGAGCTGAGGTCATGTCCTTCTTTTAGCCAGCTTCAGATCGAACAATAGAATCAACAAGTATCGAAACTCGAAACTAAATGGAAAAGATAGCTGAGAAAATTACTCATTAGCATTCTGGGATAGCACCACAGATTCCCAGGATGACTTTATTCGTCAGTGCTTTTCCAAATCATTACAATCATCCATTACAGAGACGATTTACGGTATTGTTTTAAGGTTTGGTTATGTTTAGGCACTAAATCTATTTGGTCACAGTTGGGGGAAATATTGTGGTTGGGTTATGAAAACTAAACTACTTGGAGAAGTTCAAGGAAAGATCGTGGTCATGGTTAAAAGATACAAAGACTGTTTGCTGGTGGCGGGATGCAAATGGTGGTGGTCTTCTTTCAGAAGTTTTGCACCGCTAAAACAAAGTCATGCTGTTTCTGCCTTTGCTTCTGAGCGACAACAGTCATATTTCACGTGGAAAAGAGAGGGTCCTTTTTCAGGGTAGTGTAAACAGATCATTTTAAGCATTTGACTAAATGATCAACGCTAGGTCAGGAGGTCAAAACTCCGGCAAATTTACTGTTGCACCAACACGTTTGGTTGTTTTTCCGTCTCCATGCAAATCGCAGAAACCCTCACTCTGCTTCTACATTCTCAAAACTCTTGATTTATCTTGGCTAAAAAGGCGAGGTGTTCACATTTTGCAATCCTCTACAGAGGTAGATATTAATTTATCTTAAAATATGAACTTGCGGTAGAACGCCAAGAGGATGTTTCAGCTTCCCAAGAACAGACTTACGGATGTTAGCGGAACAGCCAAGAGAGGAAGCGTGACTCTTGTTTTTGTCCCAGTTAAAAGATAGCCATAAAACTCTCCAACCAATTAGCAAGTGATTTTAAAAAAGTGTGTGTTCATTGGAAGAATGAGTCAGAGGACCAAAGACAATGGTGGGGGAGAACCCATTTGCATCTAATCAGAACTTAAGTTTATTTAGCCGTGCAGCGTGTTGGGAGGTGAATTCATCTTTGTTTTGCAACAATTTTTGATTAGATATGGTGCAGTTTGTAGTTTTGAAAATGGGTCTCTAACCCGATTTCATGGCTCCAACCACTGAGGCTAAAGGATACTTCTGTACTGAGTGCTATTCACCACATAAAACTGACCAAAAGCTTGATTTTTCAGAAACAAAGGAATGTTTTTGTGTGGTGAGAAACAAGGCTGAGATGAGTAAACTACAAATGTTCACCCTGCTGCATGATGTTGGCGTTGGGCATCATGTGGATGGTAATGGTAAAAAGTAACGCCTGAGATCTTACTGTAATCCCACCGCCTGCTCTGAACTCATCAGACACTTTGTAACAAATAAAAGATAATAAAAGTTTTTCCCATTTGCATATGTGTTCTCACACCGTAATTCCTAACACGTCAGTCCTCAGAGACTGTGATCCTCGCTCACAGGCCTGTAACATGGTGCTGAGTGGGCGCAGTTCAAATTCTCATTTAATCTCTAAAACGTGTCTAAATGTTCCGAGAGTGATGGACACATTTTGTCACGGCTAATTTTCAGCTTTCTTCTACCAGTTTTTGTTATTATCACTGCTGCATATTTTCAGACATGGGCAGAGCGCTGCTTTAAACAGGATGTACCAAAAACGTTGGGTTTGGTTCCAAATCGGATCCATATGAAGATTATATTGTGCCCCCATCTGTTAGTAGTTCATGTTGAATTATTTGCTACATGCTCTGTTTGGGGTGAGTTCACTTGGCCGCAGAACGCTCTTGTTAGCAGTTTGGAAGCAGCTTTTATTCCACCGAGCTGCACTCTGCAGACGGATCTGCGAGGGTGAGATCGTCTGTCACCTGCAGAAATCCTGGTTGAGAAAGACCAGGCGCTGGATTAACTTCCTGGATGCTGAACTGTGTGGTTGTCTGCTAAGACAGCAGACTTAGCAGACAAGAGTCTGATTTCAGCAGATGTTCTCCTGCCAAGCTCAGATGGAGATTTCAGAAGCCAGGCATGACGATGACGAAGATGATGATGATGATACGAGGCACAACCCTACTTACCTCCTGTTAGCGATGGGTATCGTTACAAATTTTTCGGCACTGGTGGCAATATTATACCTATATAATAGTTTCTGTCCAAAATTCTAATTTTTTTTACATGTTTTAAAGAATATGTGTTTTTTTTCTACAAAATCCCCTTTTTGATTTATTTGTGCGAGGCGCCTCGGTGCCTCTCTGTTTGTCTTTATCAAGAGGTTAGATTACAAGAACTTTGCACAAATCAAATTTAATCTAAAATATTATCAGATCAAGAATAAAAAACAAAACTGAGACTTCTGATGTCAACTTTAACGCCAACTTTAAATATTTAACAGTTTGCTTGACACTGAAAAAGTGATGAGGTTCAGTGCTGAGCCTGATTTCCTGCGCTGAGGTCAGTGATGGATTTTTACCAGTGATGGAGTCAGAAAAACATGCAATGGTGTAGTTTTAAAAGCAATTTCATGCAGTGAAACTTTGCTACATTCATAATCAGCAATAATGATGATTTTCTGTCTGTTTTGGCAAAGTGCATCCTCGTGGCACAAATTTTGTCATCCGCCCATGTCGTGAGAGTTGGTGTGGATAAATCTGTGCAGACACCCAATGCAGTATAAAAAGATTGGCGTCTTCCTTTAAGGTACTGTTTCATCTACCTTCAGTGAAATGAAAATGGCTCCAGCGTGGGTAATAAATAAATACTGAGCACAGCGATCATAGACTGCAGACAATATATGAGACCAATTCAGCAAGTTTGTAGTCTGGCCATGTAATCTAGTACAGGGTGATGACACACGGTCAGAATAATGAGTTCTCCATCTCTGAACACAAGATGTATCAAGACAACGCTGTTTGTGTTGGTCACATATGCAAACTGGCTGGTTAAAGTTGGGCAACGGAGCGAGCCGCAGCCAACTGGAGCTCAGCTGGAAACAGGAAACACATTCTTCAATTTGTCAGGCGCCCTGGCTTCAGTTGAAGTGAATAAAAGATGGATGACACCTACTTCTAGCAGGTAGTTATAGGTCACGGCAAATATTAAGTGCACTCGGTTGTTGTTGTTGTCATAGCAAGACAGGTCAGGTTAAGGTCTCACCTGAGCCTCAGTTAGCTGTCGTCCTTTTGCATTTCATCAACGAGACGCTACGCCACAGCTTGGGGTTTATTTCAGCTTATTTGGATTACATGCGCAGATAAAACAAAAGGCCACTTTTTTCCCACTCCTCTGCAGCATTCCCTGCGTTTGTTTTCTTTCCCTTTTTTTGGCATCGGCCTCTGACAGGCTGATACCAGATAAGACCCGCCCTTCTGGTATTTAGCAACCAATCGGCGAGGCACATAGAAAGCGTGGGTCACACAAATCTTACACCAGGTTTAGTTTCAACCAAAAATGTATTATCTGCAACACGTGACTCGAGACCAGCTTCAGCGTTTCGTGACGAGACCAGTTGATGTTTCTTTTATGCCAGCTACAAAATGTTCTCCATTACAAACTTTAATCAATATAATTATGAAGCAAGTGGATTATTTAATATAATTGTGGAGTAAGTCACCCTATAATAATTACATTCAGCCCCATGATAAATTATGTCTCATTGCTGTAGGTAATTAGTCTGAAAATGTTTCCAGTTATGGCTTCAGAGCCAAAAATGGACGTGAGTAATGTACAGAGCTGCTCACATGAGAAAGAGCTGTTTGTCCTGCTGTTACAGACGGAGGAGAAAATGGGCTGTAGCTTTCATCTGCTGGGCTGCATGTACACCATGTGAAGTTAAAAATAAAAACGACCGCTCACCTGGAATTGAACCACGTTCTCAAACTGAGCAGTAGTCACAAACCGAATCAGCCTGTACTTGTCCTCTATGTGTGTGTTCAGTGTTCTTGCCTTTTGTGCGTAATCAGAAGAGTGTGATTAAGCTCCGTCGAGCCTCTCCGAGATGTGGGTCCCTGCTCTCTAAAAGGCTGAACTATGCCAGTGCTGCAGTGACGTTCCTCTGTAATAAGATCACCCACAAAAGACATTTTCAAGAGGTTCACACTGCTTTCTTTTTACACTGTGTGGTTGCCTGTGTAGTTCTGATCTTGGACTGTTTTTCACGGTTTGAACGAAGCGTCCTGGTCCAATTAATTAAAATTTAATACCACAGCATCCGATACCCCCTTTTGTGATGAACGTTTTAACACAAGTTGCATTACAAGAACTTTTCATGAATAAAATTTAATCTAAAATAATATCTCATCCAAAATAAAAAAAAAAAAAACAGGAGTAAGAAACTGACCAAGCATCTGTCAACTTGGATGCCAACTTTCGAAATTTGGTTGGCACTAAAAAAACTATTGAGGTCCAGAGCTGAGCCCGACTTCCTGTATCGAGGTCTCTTAATGATGGATATTTACCAGCGGTGGAGTCACAAAATCATGTAATAGTCTGCAGTTTTGAAAGCAGTCGTCAGGTTTCGTGCGGTGAAACTTTGCTACATTAATCTAAAGTAATGATGACGATTTTCTGTGTCTGTTTTTGGCACAGGTTCTACAAGCGATGATTCCAATGATCTGCCCGTGTCTTTGTGGCAGGAGTTTGTGTTTCAACGTAACAATGCACAAAGTCAGGTCCATAAATGGTTTTCCCAGTTTGGTGTGAAAGAACTTAACTGGCCTGCACAGAATCTTGCACCTTAATCCAATCCAACACATTTGGGCTGATCTGGGTTTTTTATTTATACTTTGGCATCAGATTTCTCCTGTTGATGGTATCACTAAAACACCAGGCAGATGTATTGGCTGTGACCAGGCCGTGTCAAGTTTAACTTATATCCCCCACAGTAACTGTGTTTACATTATGTCATTATATTACACTTAGTGATATAAGCGAGTACGAGACAATTCCACGCCATTGCCGTGTTTACATTTTTTAATTCACCATGATGGAGATTGACGATCGCAGTGTGCAGAACATTTGCAGTGAAACGGCTTCGCTAGATGTGTGTGACTGAAAAAGTAAAAGATAACTGTGCTTTTTTTTTTTTTTTTCTTTTTTAAACTTGCTTCTTGTTTGTCATTGCGCCCAAAAATCTCTACAAGCATCAGAAAGTTGTAGGAGAAAACACGAGCAGTCCAGGCTGACCACAGTTCTTCCAGTCTCCATTATACTTGCCAACGTTGAGACCTCAAAAATGGAGAGGATTTTGAAGGCAAGGTGGGGGATCTGTGGATCCTCCACCAGGAAAAAAAAATAGTTTCCTGCATTCTGGTGACTTTTAAAGAATTCAATTTAATTTATTACACCAAATGTCATATATAGCAGGTCTAGATCGCACTCTGTATAATTGGTGGTTGGAGGCCCAACACTTCCCACCATGAGCAAGCACCTGGTGACAGTGGCAAGGAAAAACTTCCTTTAAGAAGCAGAAACCTCGAAAGGAAACCAGCTTGTGATGGACAACAATATAAAAATGACAAAATAATATGTACTATGAGGCGTAAGCAGTTCTCTTCTGCGTCATGGGCATGCCACAAAATGACTTTTGGTGCAATTGTATTGTTGTCTGTTGTCTGTCGTCGGAAACAGTTAACTTTTATAGTTGTTTTAGAGTTTATTTGCGTTGTACAGTGCCAGAAACTGCTGGTGTTAACAAAAACAGCGGATGGAAAGTGTGAAAATTAGCCAAAAATAAGGAGCAAGAATGATGACCCTGGGAGACGACCTGGGAGACGACCTGGGAAAATTGGGAGTGTTGGCAGTAATGCTCTCCGTGTAGTATCTCTGCAGTCAACGTTGCTCCAATGTATAGTTCAATTTTTTAGGGCGGGTACTTCAGCTAGATTTTAGCGACAGCAGCTACATGCATAGGCTCCGTATCTTCACACCAGACTATAAATTAACTTTAACGCTCTTGTGGTTGGAGCTCCTGCATCCGAGTTCCAAAATATTATGAAAAAACATTCCCAGAAGACTGTGGGCTAATATAGCAGCAATCAATGCCCATGGTTTTTTTGGAATGAGATGCTCAGCAGTCACACGAGAGTGACATGTTTGGGTGTCCACATACTTTTGGCCATATTGTGCATATAATGCTGTGAAAAAAACAACAAAGAACGAAAGGGGGAGACCAGTCCATAGTTATTGAGAAGGCACCAAATCCGTGACTGTTAAATAAAGAAAAACAGACGTCTCTGTTCACTTTTCAACTCTCAAGAATTTCAGTCATTTATCTGGAATTAGCTGCAGGATTAAGAAACTTATAGTGCCGGTTAATTGGAAAAAAAAGGAGATTCTTCAGTGTCAGGTTTCACCACAAAGTTTTATTAGGCCTCTCGAGGCCAGCATGTGTGTTTCTGATACAAACTTAGAGTCGATGACTAGAAATCAGAGCGAGAACAGAGAGCTTTACAAAGAGGACGTGCAGGGAAAAGTTTTTTTCTGTCTCTTTGGTGGTCTCAGGCAGGGTCTCGCTGGATCTTGAACACAACAGGGGGGGAAATGAGTGAGAGGTTGAGGGGGGGTCCTGGGTTTGGGGGAGGAGGGGTTACACCACCAGAGTCCCACAATTCATCATCCTCTGGCACCGACGGGGGCTGTCTGGACAGACCGGTGGTGGGGAGCAGAAAGCGGGGATTGATGGCCGGCGAGACTCTGTGACCTCCCCCTTTCCCCGAGAGAGGAGATAGTGTGTGTGTGTGTGTGTGTGTGTGTGTGTGTGTGTGTGTGTGTGTGTGTGTGTGTGTGCGCGTATATGTGTGTCTGTGTGTGAGTGAGAGTAATCATCACCCTCCATCCCTTGCATCCTGTTGAAGGAGTTTTGACATTGAGTTAAATCCAGTATGTCTTTATATGAGGACGACACATCAGATCAGACATGACAGATTATTTATTTCTCCCTCCCTCCTCCTCCCCCCTTCCTCTCTCTAACAGGACTACCTACAAGGTGACAGCACCAAAGCATACGAGCAACTGGGTTGGAAGCCAAAGGTGACATTTGAGGTGCGTATCACACGTCTGGTCGGGTTCAAATCAATATCATGATATTGGTAAGAATGCATCACCACACAAGGACAGACATGGAAAGATTTGACGGAGGAAAAAATACTAAAACAAACAATTCAAAGACAAATGGAAGAATATTTCTGAAGGATTTGTGGCTGCGATAGAAAAGCTCTGCAGGAGAAAACAGGAAAAGTGTCAGTATTTACATATGTAGGAGCAGGGTGGGGTCGGCACTGTATGTGGGTGCGACGACAGTGAGATGAAGTATGTGATATTTCTTGTATAGTAGCCTTCTATTTGTGACCGCGCTTTTATTAAGATTAACAAATAAGGATGCACTGACGACAGAGGGCCACGTAATTCACACAGGAAGCAACACAAAAGCAGCAAATGAGCAACGAGTAGGAGCACAGGCCGACTTTAAAGCCTGATGTGAACCTACTTTATGTTACATGGGATGGAATATGAAATAGTTTCCTTTATCGGAAACATTTATAAGCAGAACTTCATGGTGGAATTTAATAAAAATAATAAAAACAGAAGAGAATATTTTTCCAGTTTATCTCAAGATATGGAAAAGGAATGCAAAGCCATGTGTAAAAAATAAATCTGATGTAAAGCAAGCAAATAAACATTTTATATTTAACCTGTAAGTATTAATATGGACAGCAGAATTTAGTCAAACAATAACATGATATGATCATTTACTGTCGTGACTAAAGCGCTGTCAGTTTGTGTGAAATCTTTTGGGTTAATGCACCTTAGTTTTGATACCAAAATAATAATTTTATGACAAATGTAAACAGTATTCTATAAAACCTCTTTTCATTTAATAAAAACATCCAAAATTCTCAAACGGAAACTTTCCATAAATAAAATTCAGTGTAAAATTGAGGAATTGATGAATGGCACTTGAGTTTTTGGATATTCTGTGCATTGTGGTCATTGCATAAAAATCTATGAAGCTTCAATATCCAGCCTTAATTATCATTAACTAATTTTTCTTCTAGTCTATACATGTATTTATTAGATAAAGCTCACACTGTGTGTCAAAGGGAGCTGGCATCTTCACTAACAGCAGGCCAAACCAAAAAGCACAATGTTAATGTATAAAGACAAAACATTTTAATCATAATCTGTGTCTCTGCTGAGATTTATTCATTAAAGATGAGTCTTGAACCTTTTAAAGTAACATTCCTTCATGAAGTGAAATGTTGACTTGTGTCCCTCTGCAGGAGCTGGTGAAGGAGATGTTGGAAGCCGACCTCGATCTCATGAAGAAAAACCCAAACGCTTGAGGCCAAACACTCCTTTGTTCTACCACGGGGACCAGCAGTGGAAGGAACATGTCGTATTTTTACCTTTCTGACTTTTCCCAAATGAAGTACTTGCGTCCTTTTCTTCTTCTTCTTTGTTTCGGTGGTTTCGTTTAAACTGTTTATTGCCTTTTGTGTCTCGTGTCTATTTCTAGCGCCATGCCACTTTGATTTGTTCTGTTATCACATAGCAGAGATGCCTTTTATATTACAACACTGATCATGATGTAATTTATATAGATGGCGAGTTTTATGGGTTTATTTATATTTGTGTTTGTTTCTTTTCATGGTGACATCATTGATTTTTAGATTTTGTTTCTTTTCTTTCAGAATGGCAGACTATATAAATATATAAGAAGGATTAAGATTCTATCTTTTACTGGAAAAATATGAATCAACAGGTTTATTAATGGTCTGAGACAATTAATGAACAAATTAAAAAAATTTGGTACAATAAAAAATGATCTTTTTACATGTTGTCCTTGTATTTTTATTGTTTGATGATGACTGTGATGAAGAGGGAGTGTGTTAATAGAAATACTAAGATCAGGCTGTTGAAGGTTGTGTGTGTGTTTTGTGTGTTTTTGTGTGTGTGTGTGTGTTTTCCCTTTTCAGGCCTGCCAGTGAGAGTGTGAGATATTCAAGCAGCAAATCCTCCTTTAGGTTTAAATGCAGGTATGTATGTAAATGTGTGTGTGTGAGTGTGTATGTGAGAGTGTGTGTGTGTGTGTGTGTGTGTGTGTGTGTGTGTGTGTGTTGCTCAGGTTGTGCAGAGGTCGGCTGGCTCAGCTCCTGTCGTTCCTCTCCACCCTCTGCTGCTCGCTCCTCTGGCTTTCCAGGGTTTTTTATTTGCGAGCACACTGCGCTCTTTTTATTCGGCAGGAAGTGCGTTTTTCCCCGGGCCCGGAGCCCCAGAGTCCCGCTCTCTCTCTCTCAAACGCCTCTTGTCTGTCCAGACTGGCTCCAGATTTCAAAGGCGTAGAGCCTGGATCCGGACCTGCTCTGGTCCTGATGATAGTCGTTACACATCCTACAGACGTTATTTAAACCTACTGACGTGCTTTCTGTCTGCAGTGAAGTTTAGACTTTAAAATGATGAGAGAGGGTGACATGACTCTTCCTCATCTTTAAACATTTTTCTCGCTTGTTTTTGCAAAAATAAATCCGAGACTATGATTAAAATGCGTGCTAAAAATTAGATTTTTAACCTGTCTGACAAGTAATCATTTTCTGACATCCTCCTGGATTATTAAACGAATATAATACACATGTAGGCTTTATAATAAATGTCATTCATTATATTTAATAACGTCTCTTGAGCCTATTATCGGTAAAACGCCGCATAGATCTACTCTAGCTGGCTTTATTTATATTGGTGGAAGAAGTATTAGGTCCTTAACCGAAGTAAAAAGAGCAACAACACGATGTAAAAATATTCAAAACTACAAGTAAAAGTCCTGAATTTCAAGTGAATATTGAAATAATATCAGCAGAAAGTTCCCATCGTGCAGCAGAGCGTTTATTATATATTTTAATATCTGATTATTTTGACTGGTTCATTTAAGTTTAAGCTGTCTTTTAGCTCATTTCTTCTATATTTGTTGAGTAGTTTAATCCAAATCAATGCATCATATTTATCTGATATTTTTTAGATATCAAATCTGCAAAAAAGCGAAAGCTGTCTGATAAATAATGGAGTGAAAAACGCAGCATTTGCAGCTGAAATGAAGCCGAGGAGAAGCTGAAAATAAAAACTCCATATTCTAGTTAATACTTGAGTAAATGTACTTAGTTACTCTCCGTCACTGGCTGCATTTCGGGGTCGAGCGGTTTTGACATTCAACTTGTACCCTGCAGGAGTCATTGAGCGGTCTGAGGAGGGTGGAGGATGGAGGATGGAGGGTGGAGGGAGGGATCGCCTCTGTGTGTTTTTATTGGAACAACACCTACAGGACATTTAAAAGTCTCTCTGTGATCGTCCTGGACAGCGCTGCGTCTGTGCGGACTCGAGATTGGAAACAGATGTGATCTCTGAGGTTGTTTGGGCCCCTGAAAGCGCGCTGAGAGGCAGAAAACACACACACACACACACACACACACACACACACACACTGAGCCTGAAGCCTCTCGCAGGTGCAGCGCGCACCCGCTTCAACAACAATTAGACAAGTCTTGTGATCAGATTTTTTCTTTTTTACTGTTGGCACTGAAAGAAAGTGAAGCTGGTCCGGATTCAGAATGTAAAGAAATAATAAATAATGCAGCTAAACAAACATTTAGATCAGATTAAGCAGCTTGAACGCTCGATTTAGTCTCATGGGGTGGCCTCAGATTTCATAAGTCCTCGTAAGATAAGAATTGAAAAAGTGTTTTTCTGTCTCTAATGAACAATGAGGACTTTAGAGGAGAAAATTAAAGCTGCAAATCCAAAGTAACTTTTTTTCATTCTGTGAGCAGATTTTCCTGCAAAACATCGTTAGATTGTCATAAAACGAAGAAAACTGAATTATGATTCATATTATATCTTATTAATAGGGATAAATTATTATTTAGGCTTGCTGGAGAGCCTCACCTACTCATGTTTACGTCATTTAGGCCTCAATCACTAAATATAGTGCTCTATTAAAAATAACTTTTTAGACATAAAAGAACTCCTGAAACATTTTTAATCTCCAAAATAATCCTAAAGGAAGAAATAAAAGCAGATCTGACTGAAACATGAATGAAACTGTGAGTTAAAGTCTTAAAATGAACAATAATCCAGGCTGTAGATTGTTTTAGAAGAGTAAAGTTGTCTTTAAAAGAAAAAAAAAAAAAAGAAAAATCCACACAGCAGCTGTCAGTGACGCGCCGTGAAATTGTTGTTTAACATTTCATTAGACTCGCGCTTAAATGACTAACTTTTTCTTCTCTGAGGCTTTTAATCGGTCTGATACGTGATCAAGGATCGAGCTCAGCGCGACTTCAGGATGTTTTATAGGACAAAAAACCAACATGAACTCAAAAAAGACCGAGCGAAGAGATGTCAAGCAGAAGCAGCGCTTCAGCTCCACTGAGACACTGAACACACACACACACACACACACACACACACCTCGGACAGAAGAGTGTGTGCCACATATTAGTTTTAAGCGGCCACACATTTTCTGTATTTAAAGCTAAACGCCTCCAGTGTGTAATCCAATATTCAGGGGTTGAATCTGCTTGTGAGGTTTTGATTTTTACGCATTTAAAAAAAAAGCTTGACAAGCAAGATTATATTTTCAAATTCTGGATTTTTCTTCCCAATTTTGGACCTAAAAACATGCGTGGGTTTTTTTTAATTCACGTTTTGCAAAAATCAGCTAAAATCTAACAAACATAAAGTTTCTGTTTGTACCTGACATAAAAGTTCAATCTTCTCGTAAAAGAAAAAGAAGCGTCTTTAAAAGTCCAAATTAGTGTCTGTGCAAGAAAATAGTTCCTCCTCACTATAAAAAATGGCTCCTGTGTGAATCCACTGAGACTCCCAGATGTTTCCAGGTGCTTTTCAGCCTGATAGTTTTCCTCTAAATACTCTGGCAGACATTTAACACACGAGATGAGGGCGATCAGGTCGACACTAGTCTTCCTCATCACAATGTGAACACTGCGGTTAAATCCGCAGACACCTGGTGCCGTAAAAAAAAAAAGTCATCTCCACATCTCTGATGCCTTCAGGCGTCGTATATTTTACCCTGAACTGAGTATTAAAGATACTTCAACCACAATAATTCAATAATTCCTTAATTAGGCCTTTTGAATTTGTCTTTAATGCGCTTTGTTACTGCGTTCTGGCAGCGTTTTCAGCCTGCGGAGCTCCTCTCTCCTCCTCTGGGAGTTCATTTTTACGCTGAAGGCCTGTAAAACTTCCACAACAATACACCAGTCCACCAGTCCGCGGTCTGCAGTCCCACTCAGGGCGGGTTTAGATAAGGTAGTGACAGGCTTCAGCTGCAGGCTTCTCGCCGTCCTTTTCCTTAAAGCGCATTGTTGACATCCTCTCCATTGACCTCCGTCACCTCCTCCTGTCTTGTCCTTATAATGAAAAATGATTCTCAGCCGTGACTGGATTTTCCTTCCTGACCCTTGAGTGTCGCATCCATCACGAAGACGTTTGTTTAGAAGCAATAATCTAGTTTTTATTATTATTGTCATCGAGCAGCTTTCTGCGCGTAATTAGTGGTTATTCGGAGCGTGCAGCCGGTGGAGCCAGTGGCGCATTGTTTACGTTAGTTTTTACGGCCTTGACTCATCTGAACTGGTGGCCCTGGGGAGCGTTTACGCGCAGGATTTTTTTTTTTTCTTTTAGCTTCACTGACTCATTAAAAACTCATCCACACTATAAATGACAAGTCACGTTTTGAGCTTTATGATTTCACACCGCCTTCTATTTACACACACACACACACACACACACACACACACACTACTGCAGAGGTGTTTTACTGTCTGCCACACAGTGAAAATATCTGAGCAGCTCTCTGAGCGCCTGCAGGCTGCAGAGGTCAGAGGGCTGAGGCCTCCAGAGCTCAAACAAACAAACAAACAAGCAAAAAAAATCATGTTTGTCTTCGTGAATATTAAAACTGTCCAACCTGGAAACTACACCGACTTCTGACGTTATAAAAGTAATATTATTATAATAATTATTATTTGCCTGTTATTATAGCTGATTATAGTGTTGTCTTAATTATAGCTTAATAAAAACATTTCACCTATCACCTGGATCTATATTAATGCTTGATAAGTTCAGGATATTTAATGCTTCATAGTGATTGATTGTTTTTAATTATATTTTTTATCTAAAATCTTAATTTAATTAATTTAATCTAAAATATTGGATTTAATCGTGCTGCAATTTTAATAAACAGCTGAGCATGCACGCTGCCATGTGGACCTGCCTGCGCACAAACAAAATATTAAAAATAGATTTGTAATTAAAGATTTTGAGCTTCATAAGAAGCTTTTTGGCGGGTGGAGGAGAGGGTGGGTGGTGTGTGTGTGTGTATGTGTGTGTGTGTGTATGGGGGGGTTCCCCCATGTCATCAAGGAAGCACTGAAATAAATAAACATCTGACAGCAGCAATATTTCACTCAGTCAAAACGGGTCAGTGCGGCTGGAATTGTCTGCAGCCTGCAGGCCTCACCGCGTCCCCCCCTCCCTCCCTTCAGACCAGATCAGTTCAGATCAGGACCGTCCTGCACCAGCAGCAGAGAAACGACCTCCAAAACATAAAGGCAGCTGCAGATTTTCTGCATCCCAAAAAAAAAAAAACTCCCATCACTCACAAACAGCAGTCGGACGGAAGCCTGCTCACTTTTCTAATGACTGATTTGTTTTTGCTGACGAGGCCTTTAGTGAGTTCAAACCGCACTGCTGAGCTGAGCTGCCGCCACACGTGGATTTATTTACCGCCTGTTGAAAATCTCCAACCTGCAGGTTGAACCAAAGCTTTCACACTGGAAGTAAGAATGAACGTGAATCTGTTTGACCTCTCACAGTTTGATATTTCAGCTGACCTCCTCTGCTGCTGCTACGGTTTGAAGTTTGGCCTCTGCGCGTAAAGTAGAACCGCAGAGCTCCTAAAACTTTAATAAAATAGTCCTTATTGAACCAAACAGCTGATATGAACTTTAATCAGTGTTTGTATTTTAATTTAACAAGTCAGAAAATACCAAATTACGCGGATTTACTGAAAAACTCCAAAGCACGCAGCTTTAACGCCACTCAAACTAAACTCTGCATATTTTCTTAAAAAGTCAAATTTTCAGTGGCCTCCATTTTTACAGAATCCTTTCAAATTAAATATTTTACCCCCCCAAACACACTCTGAGCTCTACCTCTGAATTTAAAAATCCTCTCCTTAGCATTACCACTGCTAATAAATCACTCAAGTTAAAATCAAATAGACGGCACTTTATTAAACAAACAAAATGTAATGCCTTCAAAATAGTTTTTTTTTAAACAAATAAGACAAAATGAATAGAATAAGTCAGTATAGACTACAAAGTCCCCCCTCTATTTCTATACAAGAACTGGGACAAATAAAGGCAGCAATAAGAAAAAACTTTTAAGTGTTTGGTCCTCAATATCCATCCACTCCCTTTTCCTAAAAAATAAATTACTATATTAGGCTATAATTTACAGTCTATAGTCATAAAAGCTGGTAAATTTTTGAGCCATCTTTATAAACAATTCTCGAAGTGAGAGAGGGAAGAAAACTTACGTGTTTTTTTGGTGTTACACACGCCTCGACAGAAAAGTCTGAATCTCTTTATGTCCATTCGGAGTGTGAATAAAAGACCAAAAGTACAAAAAAATATAAAACATATATTAGAGTTATTAATTTAAAAGACACACTTTGGCTTTCAGAACTTGCTGCAGTCATAAACAAAAGCTCCTGAGGTGCGGTAGATGGACTGGCCGGATGGGAAAGCCATCTGACAGCTATTATTCCCGTTGACCGGGGAGCCGTTCAGCCCGATCCGCTGGGACTCAAACATCTCCCGCACAGAGTGGAAGTTCTGCTGCTGCGCCGGGTAACCCGGGCTCAAGTGGCTCAGGTCCCCGTACCAAGACGCGAGCCGTCCCTGGTGAGCGTGGTGGCCGTCCTGGCCCGCCTGGCTCAGGTTGCCGTGTCCGAGAGGGGACGCGGTGGTCGTGGTGATGCAATAGTCGGGCAGAGCCTCGTCCACCGTGGTGGACGGCGCCAGGTGGCCGCCGGATGATCTGTCCCCCGCGTACAGGCTCATGGCTTGCATGTTGCAGTGATAGGTCGCGTTGGAGTTCGTGGAGATCACGTTCTGGTTGCAGGTCGTTGAGCTGTACGCGGGTGTCTGGTTGGGGGAGTAGTTGAGCGACAGTGAAGGGGTGATACCTGTCCGAGAGGCGGAGATGAGTGGCGGGGACAGCTCGGCCTGCGGAGACCCCCGCAGGGTGGTCATGATGTTATCCACGCTGAAGCCCTGCGCCGGGGCCTGGCCGTGGTGGTGGTGATCGGGTCCATCCATGCTGAGTGACCGGGTGGAGGGCACACTGTGCGGGCTGCCTGATGACATGCTGCTGCTGCTGCTGTCGGGACTCTCTATCTTGGGTACGGTGCTCAGGGCCGGGGACGTGGCCTGTGGCGGCGTTGAGGTCCCGTTCTCCGTCTTTATATCCTGGATCCGCACCGGCTGAGAGCCCTGCACCGGCGGCTCCTGCTCCCTTCCCGGGGTGCGGGCAGAGGGGTCCTTGCCCTGCCTGTCTCGATCATCCTTGTCCCTCTGCACGTCCTTCTTTTTGAACCTCCTGCGGCGCCGTAGGAAGCTGCCGTTCTCAAACATGTTGTAGGAGTCCGGGTCCAGGGTCCAGTAGCTGCCCTTACCGGGCTTCTTATCGTCCCGGGGCACTTTGACAAAGCACTCGTTGAGAGACAGATTGTGCCTGATGCTGTTCTGCCAGCCCTGCTTGTTGTCCCGGTAGAAGGGGAACCGCTCCATGATAAACTGATAAATCCCGTTCAGGGTGATCTTTTTCTCCGGTGAGTTCTGGATGGCCATGGTGATGAGAGCGATGTAGCTGTAGGGAGGCTTGACCATGTCCTTGGGCTGGTGCTGAGGGGTGTACGGTCCGTACGCCCGGGCCATGCTGGCCGGGTACTGGTCATGGGCCGCATGGGAGTACATACTCATGGGGGCAGGCATCCCGGTGTATCCACCGCCGGCCCGGTAGTAGCTCTGGTCGCTGCTGATGTACGGTACAACTCCCAAAGAGTTGGGGCTGGAGACGGAGTAGCGCGCCTGCATCCTGCGCAATGCGTAAAACCTCCCCAAACTGCTTCCCCCCAGAAACTCTCACAACTTCTTCGTGTGCTCCGATTCTGTTACAGTTTCTCTTCTTTCTGTCTCGTCTGGAAGTTCCCTTTTTAAGGCACAGCTCGCCACGGTGAACCGGAGAGAGCGCACACTGCCGCAGTGAACATTTGGAAGACTGAGGAGGCTAAAAGGAAGGCTGGAGGAGCATGAGTCTACACAGCGAGGAACTTTTTTCACATTTTTTTCCTCCCTTTTGGCCAGTTGGACTGCTCCTCCCCGAATGTGTGCTCCATCATCCAATTGGAGGACGAAATCAACCTGTGGAAAAGCTGCATGGTGACAAAAGTTACTACACCCCCCCTCCTCCCTCCCTCCTTCTCCTCCTCCTCCTCCTCTCCTTCCCTCTCTCCTTCAGCTCAGACATGGAGTTATTAAAATGCTGTTAAGGGTGTGCCCAAAATGCTGAAAAATTCACTTAATGACCCAAATTGCGAGACATTTATTATTTTTCATCAATTTATCATATTGCGAGCCGTAAAATAGCTTCTTATTAGCCGGTTTTGGAAAAGTAGAAAGTGAGTTTATTGTGAGGTTTTGAGCATTAAAGCTTCTGGCCAAATTGGCGCACCCTCCTCTTCATCTCCGAAAAATCAAAACTGTGCGTAAAAGTGGAAACGACCCAAAAACAGAGCTCCCCAAATCTACCCAAAAAGTATATTCAGTGATATCTGAGTGATATCAGCCCCGCAGGCCCGGACATGATAGGATTTTTTTTTTTCAAAGAAATAACAGTTCACATTTATGATTAGAATATTTTTGGATGCGTAAACCTCCAATCAGACCGAAGGTGTCACCGATTAGAAATGCAAAATGAGCGAATACTAATGAGGCCGCAGTCTGTGAGAATCTCTCTATCAGCTGCAGTTTGAGCCTCTGAATAAACACACGGACATGAAAGAGTGTGGATGCCTCCCTCCTGCTCCCCGACAGCGCCGGTGGGCGGTGTGTGGAAACTAATTAAAGGTTAAATGAAGATCATTTGGTCGGGATGGGTGAGAAATGATCCTCCGGGTGCGAGCGGAGTGCTGAGAGCGAGGTGGGATTTTTTAAGATGAAGACCTCCAAATGTCATTCACACTGAACGGGTGTTAACAGAGCCACCCCCCACCTACCCACCACCACCATCTCCCCACGGCCTTTAGAAAGTTGTGTTTCGGTGTGTTTATTGCAAAAAACAAAACAAAACAAAAAAAAAAAAAAACATGAGTGTTTCCAGCCTGATGGAAATAATCGTTTATAAACATCACATGGATTGAAACCATTAGAGGAACAAGAGCTCATATTTTTTAGGCTTAACATTAATATTTTATAATTGTTATCAGTTTATTATCAAACTGAGAAAATAAAAAATAAGAAAATAAGAAAAAAAAACAATTTAATGTTTGATATTGTAATTATTATTTGTTTTATTTGTCACCAAGAAGGCGTTTACCACTCAAAGTCAGGCCTGTGTATTTTAAGACAAATATATTTATATACATATTTTACATTTTATTAATTCATCAGGTTTTATTGGCAGAATTTGTTGAGTAATTTCTGAAAATGTGATGAAGCATGAGGAATAAATCCTCTATCTGCTGCCATATTAATTAGGAGTTATAGTTTATTAATTAATTAGATGCAGAATGTCTTAACCTTTTCTTGGCTTTATAATAATCTCTTATTGAAGTTTATGGATTCAGCTAAATGTTTTAAAAGTTGAATAAATTCACCTGAATATTCTTTAAATTCCAGAAATGTTTCCAAAACGAAAATCTGTTTTAAATGTGTTTACTGACTGAACGCCGTTACACTCTTTAATGCTCTAAAGCTGTGAAGTCAACAAAGTCAACAACTTTGTTTTTATTGGAGATTAGCTGGAGTTCAAACTTTCTTTTAACTTAACATTTCATTTGTATTAAACTACATTTAAGATCCGGTGTAAGGAACAAAAATAACAAAGGCCTCATGTGATAAAAGAGGATCTATATTTCATCTTTATTTTGGAAAAATGATCCCTCCAAACAAATCTCTCAGGATTCCTGAATTTTCATTGGAGTCACAGTAAATTAAAATAATCTCTGATAATCTGTGTGAGGACTTCATTTCTCACTTGTGTGTGTTTTCGTTTGCCTCTTTGTTCTGTCATTTGCATGTGTCGTCAGGACTCCCATGAGGAAGCAAAATGCAGAGCCGACTGTCACCTGTGAGGTCCGGGCGATGAGTCCGTCTGTAACGGCCTGCACTGACCACCAGTGACCCCTGCTGACCACCCGGAGGGTCCGAAGACTCTGTCCGTGTGTGGAGGGCGAGTGAAGCAGAAACCCCACACAGGTGGATGCATGGGAGCACAGCTGTGGGCTTCTGATTGACCGGTTATTCGACTAATTAGTCATTGTTCTTCACTGTTATCAACAGGATAAACCCGTTTATATCTGCAGCATGCAGCACGTCTGCCAGCACTGAGACTGAAATGAAAAACCGACGTCACATCACGAGGTAACAATATGAACTCAAACAGAAAACACACCCAATAACCGCGTCTTTATGCCTGACTGTTAAAGGAATATTACAGTGATATTCCTTTGCTATTAATTAATGGTTAATTAAATTTTACTGGACAAGTTACAAACAGAAATTCTAGCTGAGATGAAGCTGAATATTTTAATAATTCTTCACTTAATGTACGACACACTCCTGACCCCTAGTGGTCGGTGTGTAAAATGTGCTCATGAGTTTTAGGTGGAAGAAGTACCCAGATCTGAGTAAAAGTAGTGAATACTCAGTTACAAGTACAAAAGTATAAGCATGACGATATACTTAAAGTACCAAAAGTAAAAGTACTCATTATGCTGAATGGCTCATTTTAGAATAAATATAAGTATAACCTTTTATCTTATTAGATTATAATTATTGATACATTCATGTGTTCATCACTTTAATACTGAAGCTGGTGGAGCTCATTTTAATGACTTTATATTCAGCTGGGAAACTTTTGAATTTGCCTCCAGGGATCAATAAAGTTATATCAGAATTTGTTCGTTGATTATACTTTATATCATTAATCTGAATCTGCAAATTAGCTGTTGACTAAAATTATCAGATAAATGTGAAGAAGTGGAAGTATGAAGCAGCAGAACATGCTCAGAACCTCAAAGTTGTATTTGAGTACTTAGATACTTTCCACGGCTGGGTTTTAAGGTTGAAGCTTCATGTTCATGTTCATGTTTAGCTGTGTATCTGCACCTCTGACAGGACGTTTAAATAATTTGTGTGCAGCGTAATACTTCATAGTTATTGTTATAACAGGCTTATTGTGAATGTTAAACAGTAAACTGCTGCCTTCATGAAAAGATGTGACAGAGCAATTTAAATGAAGTTTCCAGTGGATGTTTTTGGGGCTGCAGGTGAAGAGTATTTGTTTCACCACCTGAAGAGTGATGATGAGAGAGCAAAATCATCAATAAACCACTGAATGTTCACCAAGAAACACAGATTTTAAATTAAAAGACACGTTGATGAAGTTTATTTTGTCCTTTCAGAGGACTGCTGGTCAGATTCAAAGCTCAAACACTGAAGTATAGATTACAGATGCACCTGATTTAAAGCGTAAATTACCCACGTACATGAATGAATATATATTTCTTATTTAGTATAAAGTCAATATTTAATATTATTTCATAAAGTGGCTGTGAAAGATTTGATGACTTCAGTTCGGTTAAATATTTATAAGACTAAAAAAATACTTATCTGGTTTTCATTTCTAGGCATCCATCCATCCATCCATCCATCCATCCGTCCATCCATGTTGTCACCAAGCTGGTAAGTCATTTCGCACACCAACTGTCATTAAGTAGTATCACAGCGCCCTCTGTTGCCACATTGATGCACATGCACCATCAGCAGCACCAACAGGGAGGTAAAGTTTGATTTTATGAGCAAATTTGAGTTCATTGAACGTTTAAACAGTCGTTTAACGAACGTTCATTGGAATAAAACAAAAATTTAATTTTAGAGGATTTTTCTATTTTCAGTCTGTTTACTGGTGACCTCACATCAGTTTGTGGGTCTTAAGAAGTCTCCCTCCTGAGGGACTTAGTATGAAACTTCAGCGTGTCATCGACAGTGTTTATATTAAGTGCTTAATTAAACACAGACAGATTTCCAAAATATCCCAGGACCTCAAAGTCGTGCACCCAAGAAGCACATTGGAATTGGTTTTCAAATAAATAGCTGCCAATCATCCATGTGCAAAACATTAATCTTGTGTTTGGTGCTCCGGCTGTGACTGGTTTGAAGCGGGTAAAGCTGTTCTCAAGGCCACAACGCGCCTCAGTGTGGCAGTTTTCCCCCTTTTTTACCCCAAAATCTGACATTTAAGACCGGAGCAGTTTGTCTGAAACCCCAAATAAGGCCATGGGAAATAACTGCAGAAAACTTTTCTTTTTAGATTGAGCTGTTTCTGATTTAGTTGCCCTGACGAATGGTATAATTTACTCACATGACGACGCATGAACGATCTCATCTATCTTTATTTGCACGCCATTTCAAATGAAATCAAGATTAGCACAGAAACTGATGTGTTTGCTTCAGTTTATGTTCATTAAACTGTCTGAAAAATGTCTCCTTGGAACTTCAGATTTGATTTGTCCAACAACAACAACAGACCAAAAAAAAAAAAAAGCCTGGATAGTTTTGTGGGGTTGAGTTCCTTTTTCAGTCATTAAACAGTTCGATAATCTGTAGCATTGTGCAGTGAACTCAGCTTTACTGGGATTTTTTGTGTGACATTGGGAATTTAGAGATACTAGACTTAAACTATTTGTGTCGGAAAGTCTTGCAGCATTTTGTAACATGGAAGTAGGAGTGTGGCAATAAACCAGTATCGATTAAGTTTAAGTACATAATATCTGCAAACTATGAGAAAATTCTCTATATATAATGATAAAGACTCATTTATGGTTGATATTAGGTGTCTTGACAGTGTTGACGATATTCGTGATATTTAAAGGTCCAGTGTGTACGATTTATGGGTCTCTATTTAAAGAATATGGTAGAAGTAGAATATAATATGCACAACTATATTTTCATTAGTGTTTAATCACCTGAAAATAAGAATTCTTTAAATGAGCTTTTTACAACTACAAATAGAGCGTGTCCTCTTCCGTGTTGCACCGCCATGTTTCTACAGTAGCCCATAGCAGACAAAATAAACACTGTTTTGCCTTTTGCAGCCACTCCTCCTCTGTGGCTCTTCCTGAGGTTTCTTCCACTTTTTTCCCTGTTAAAAGGGTTTTTTGTGGGCAAGTTTTTCCTCACTCGAACCGAGGGTCCAAGGACAGAGGGTGTCACTCCCTGTACAGATTGTGAAGCCCTCTGAGGCAAAATGTATTTTGCGACTTTGGGCTATACAAATAAAATTTGATTTGATTTGATTTGATTTAAAGGAAAGGGAGGGTGAGGCGAGGGTTTTTCAGTTTTCATTCCCCACTGGACCTTTAAAAATGAAATATTAATATCGTGTTAATCATGCACACGTGATATTATCGTGTAAATAATTCAGAGCCTCTCAAATCATCTTCTTTTCTTTACGTTCTCTCTTTGTGGTTCACACGGTGTCATTGTTCTTCATGGTTACAGACTCTCCCCACCTCTCTACACTCGTATTTTCAGTGTAAGTCATTTGTCAAAAAAAGAGACAAAACACAATGAAAGTTAAAGATGTAGATATCATGATAATATTGTTACCATACCACGATAAGCGTGTAGTGAAAATCTGATATTGTGACAGTCTTACGTGGACGTTTTCCATATTTCCCATTTTGAAAAAACTATAAACAGAGAAGCTCATAAAAATCCTCTAAATATTTAATCATTTAATTGAATTGTTTCTGTGACTTTATTTATGTTGCTATTTTCGAAAACCAACTCATGATGATTATCAGGGTGGTCTAATTTAACAGCAATGTACTGTTTTAGTTAACAACAAGCTAAACTGCAGTTTCTTGGTCAAATTAGTACAAGTTACTGAAACTAAGCAGGAGTCCAAAACTTTGCTGCTGAACTCTGCCCACTAGTGGATTATCTGCAACCACCAACAGCTTCCTCTTCAGGGGTGGTCCCCCTTTTCTTTTTTCTCTTCTCCTCTGTAGAGCGGCTTCTTCTTTTAGAAGAGGCACGATTACACTGCTTCTTTTCAACCTGTATTTATCAGCGCTGAATGCTCTTCTGTAGCAGAGCTCTGCCTACTTTAACTATCTGTTTGCCACTGAAGCAGCTGGAGATAAATGCCTTTGCCTGTTGAGGTGAGCGTTCACTAACAACCTCCTAAGAGCAACCATCCCTTTCCAATTCCACGTGAAGCTACTGTAGCACACTCTCACTGCCCACCTCATCTGTACTTCATTTTGACCCAATCTGCTCAGGCACTATTTCTGGAGTGTAGCTTCAGGATGCTCCAGGGTTTCCAGCCTTGGAAGTTTTAGGAAGAAGGTTAGCTGAGTCGTTTCAATAACTTTTGCAGATTAAAACCTGGAAAAGTCTTTTTAATTCGCACCAAACCTGGAAGAGTCTTTTTATTTCGCACCAGTCCCAGTTTACAGATCTGCAGAGCTTCCGGTTTTTACTGAGCATATTTTCCAGATAACTCAGTAAACCTGCTTCTTGGAAAAAGGCGCAGCTGCAGCGAGAACACAGAATCACAGGATTTAAAGCTCATGATCTGTGAACTGGAAAAGGAGATGCTTCAGCATGAGATAGAGCAAACGGCAAAGGCTTCAGAAAGTCTTGAACCTTCAACATGGAGCTGCTGAGAGAGAGATTCTCCTTAAAGTGCAGCAGCTGGAGGAAGCTTTTCAAAAGTCAACAAGGTGACTCTGAAACATCTGGAGAAGAGTCTGGCCTTCCATCCAGCTCAGCAGAAGGAGCACATGGCCGCCACGATGCAAACTGAGCAGCAGTTTTAGAGCCACGTCATCCAGCTGCAGGAGGCCCTGAAGGACATGGTGCAAATGTGGGTGACAGCTCGATGTTCAAATCTGTGCGATCTGGAAACCAGAGCTGAGGCAGATGTTGGAGAAATTACCAGATCTTGGGCCCGCCCCTGATGGAGGAGGAGAAGAAAGAGCTCCACGGCTTCATCAAATCTGTAGGTGAACAAAAGAGAGCACAGCAACACCTGTGTGACACTAAAACACACACATTTTCTGATAAATGGCTACAGCATGGTGAGTTATTAACCCACAGGTTCGTGTTTTTGGTGTATTATCAGGGTTGTTGTCGGGATGGTGAGTCAGTTGGTCGGTCTGTTGAGCACTTACAGTGAATTATTTTACCACAACTTGGATGGACTGACATGTAATACAGACATTCAGTCCCCATGTTAAGTTAATTATTTTTTATTTTTGTTCAGTTCGTTCAAAAAATCAAAGATAACAAATAATGGCAGGAAACCCAGTGAGATTATTTGAGTTATAGAGAACATGAAATTAATCTAGAGAAAATAACTGCAAAAAAGAAAACTAAGAGTAGCACAAATATTCATAATAACAACAATTACTGTAACAATTTTGTGTTGCTGTGACATTAGCATTCAGCTAAAATGCTGAGTACTGAGATAGGACTTAGTAAAAGTATCAAAAGTACTCAATGCAGAAAAATATTTATTAAATAAAGATTATAAATTGTACTTGTAGTTGTACAATATGTTTGTGTTGATTTGTTCTGTACACGTGACATCTATTGCACGTCTGTCCGTCCTGGGAGAGGGATCCCTCCTCTGTGGCTCTTCCTGAGGTTTCTTCCACCTTTTTTCCCTGTTAAAAGGGTTTTTTGTGGGCAAGTTTTTCCTCACTTGAACCGAGGGTCTAAGGACAGAGGGTGTCACTCCCTGTACAGATTGTAAAGCCCTCCGAGGCAAAATGTGTTTTGTGACTTTGGGCTAAACAAATAAAATTTGATTTGATTTGATTAGATTATTATGACTCATGCATTAATGTAAAAGCATTTTACTAGTGCAGCTTGTTGAGGTGGAGCTCCAGAAGAACTGTTGTATAGAACTACACAAAAGAGCCGTCTTTAATGTCCCTGTGGATAAAATATTATGATGGCCCAAAATAAGTGGCAAATATGCTGCTCTACATGCCAGAAAATGAGTTGGCCTTTACGGCCTTCTAATAGTTAAATAGTTAATAACATGTTCACAGAGGTGTAGCAGTTATACTTTAGATATGAACCACATAATAAAACCTTTTTAAACTGAACCAGGGTTTTAAACTGTTTCGACATAAATGCGTCGCCGCTGCTGCCTTTTTTAAATTTGTTTTTGCCCCTCCACCACCGGAGGAGGGAGAAGCAGTTATTCTTAGTCATAAAAAAAGGAAATCCAACATGTTGACTCATCTTAGAACCAAGTATTCAGTTTTATTTGTCATATGTAGGTAACACAGGATCAGTGGTACAATGAAATGTGTCAGCTCAGCATGAAGAGCACTATTTGCAATAACAGCACTACACATATAAGATAAAATAAGATTAAAAAGTAAAATAGAATTTTAGGTAAAATATGAAATGATATAAACAATATATGTATAAATAAAGAATCATAAGTGCACTACACACTATTTAAAGTGAAAGGATAGTGTGTACTATATAAAGAAGATATACTACACTATAAAAATATATTGTGTGTAAGAGTGACAAATACATCCAGTACTGCACAAAGTATCAGTGCAGGGAGTTTGACATAAACTTGCTTGTGTTCATGTTTCTGGATAAAAATCTAAAATGTTTGAGGATTTCCTCCAACCTCATTATCACACAAACAACAAACTTCCATCTGTACATAAACTGATATCAAAATATATCTGGCACAAAATATTGTGTCATTTATTTGCAGTTGATTGTATTGTTGGTGCAGCACTGTTCAGTTTGTGAAAAGTGTTTCACTGCCTCTGTTTAACAAACTCATGTGTAGGTAACACACACAGATTAGGGAACACATATTCGCCATTAACTACAAGGCCCCAATAACCCACTGGTTATTCACATCATTATTCAGAAACAACAATGCATTAATTTACAGTCAATAAGCAATAATTAGGAGTTAATAGGAAAAATCTTAATTCATGGCGTAATAGAGGTAGAATAAGGCTATGTAGAATAAGGTGTTAATACGTGCTTAATAATTACTAATAGAGGGCTAGCATGCTACTTACATGCATATTAGTAAGCACCTAGTTAATGGTGAATATGTGTTCCCTAATCTAAAGTGTTACCCATGTATAATATTAATTTAAATAACAGAATGTTTGTAGTTCAGTGAAAGTAGTGAATTTCTCCCCTCCTGCATCGTTTGGTTGGTTTCTGTGGTTGCCATGGTCACACAGTGAACTGGGACCTGGATGCCTCATGTTGTGTCCATTGTGTAAATTTGATGGAGTGCAAATTTGTTCAGGAATACACTAAAATATGACGTCAGCTCAATGATCGAGCCCTGAAGGTGAATTATTGTTACCTGTTCTGAAGGACTGTTTGTCATTTGTCACTTTGTTTAACCAAATTACCACAAAGAAGAGGCAAAGGGGGGCCCACAGTAACTTTTATATGTTTTGGCCCCCTAGTGGGTTGATCCAGCCATGGCTCTAAATAATGTGTTTACATTGGAAAAGTGCTGTGTACTGTGGGTGTAAATCACAGGCTCAGCTCTCAGTTTACACTCACCTTAAAGCCCGTTGAAACACTGCTGAAGTGCTCATCGTGTAAATGCATAAATCAGGAGTTCACGTGGATCAGCAGCATTACAATACACACATAAATAAGTGTGTGTGTGTGTGTGTGTGTGTATGTGTGTGTGAGTAGGATATAGCAGGTGGATGAGATTGAGGTCACATTTTTATTTTTACTGATCTCAGTGATTTATTTTTGCTCTCTTGATGTAAAATATGCCTGTGTGTGTGTCTGTGTGTGTGTGTCTGTGTGTGCGTCATAATATTATCCCACTGCAGAAATGATCTCTGTGTGATGGTCTCAGTCACTAGATGGCGCTGTACTCCACCACATTGAAGGTTCAGCACTCCACATAAACCTTGTCATGGAAAATCCAGCAGCTGCAGGGCCACTTTGTGTGACTTTTCATCATGGAGGGTTACATTCAGGAAATCAGAGAGAAACTTTTGTTGTCCAGTCGAAGACGATTTCTTTTTGACATCTTCACTCTCCCCGTTACCTATATGACATCAGTTTGTACCCCAAAGTGTTCGAAACACCAGAGAGGAGACCAGCAGGGTTCAGTCAGTCCCTCTCAATTTGTGTTTTTCTGATTGTTGATCTGAAACTTGCTTATAAGCAGATTAGACTGTTTTATGTTGTATGAAGAGCCCTTCTATCTCTGCATCATCAGCAGGACCTCCACATGTTAACTGCTGTTTCACATGTGTCTTTTTGGACAGTTAAAATGGGAAATATAACTTGTCATAACATGAATTTCACATGTGGTTTTCATTTATAAATCTCTTACTCTTTGAGTTTTGTTCCATTTTCTTACAGAGCTACTTTTAACCTACATTTGAAAATAGATTTAGAAAGTACTGAACCTCAGAGAAAATGTTTGAAACTCTCAGTGCACTTTAACAAACACTGAGGTACGAGATATTAAACATCCATGCAGCCATGCATGCATCTTAGACACAAATAGTGACTCCGTGGATCATTTTAAGAAACTGTGATCATGTCAGTGACCTAATAAGGAGCCGCCACTGCCAAATCCTGTCTGCATACGTGTGACAGTCGTGAGGAATCCTGCATTTGATTCATGAGACACAAAAAGTATAGCAGCACAAGTGCGGCCGCCCAAAGTCTGCTTTCTGTTTGTGTGACGAGGCAGCTCTTTTCGAGTCTGATCTGTTTACCGCACTCTAAAAATACCACTTTGTTGCATTTCCATAGACTCGAGGCCTTGTGTGTGTCGTTTCATTTGTTTATATGGCGTCTTGAGATTTTGGCAACCTTGGATGTCCACATGGAAGGGAGCAGCCTCAGGATGCAAAAGAATTTGAGCTGGGTTAGACAGGCTGGAGGTGGCTGCAAAACATGCAAAATGTGGAAATATTCAGAGTAAGAACAATCAGATTATCTAAGAAGTGGCCTCTTCATCACTAAATCCTTTTTCTTTATGTTTTCAGCTTCATGTCATCAGTCTGCAGGTTATTGTTCAGCCTGTGTAAGTAATCCTGTTTCTTACCTATAACTCGAGCAGTACATGCTTTACTTGAGTATCTCTATTTAATGCTACTTTCTAATCCAGCCCCACCTTTGAGAGGAAATTGATGTGTGTTAGTTAGTTTTTAGATTTTACGCACAAAAAGCTGATAACTTCTGATCTCTGGTTTCAGATTAAACTAACAGGAAAAACATCAACTCCACTTTGACCAAATAAATCATTAAAATTCTGTTTACGTGTTGATAAATCAGTCCTGATAACCCAAAAGCATCATGTATAATGACAGGGGCCATTCTGCTGCATTATGAGTACTTTTAACCTTTTAATCTGTGAAGTACAATTTTTCTTTTACTAAAGAAAGATTAAAAATGTTTCACTTCTATTTGCTGACTTAAAATTATGGATGTGAATACTTCATCCACCACTGTAACAGCCTCATTATGATCACAACTGCAACGCCAAAACAGAAACTATTAAAATAAATCAAATTTCACATTTAAATCACACTGAAAATAAAAAATATTAACTGAATTATTTCTTTAACTGTAAAATAAGAATTAAAGCAGCCAGTTTTGAGGCAGTTGTATGTTGCACGTTAGTTTTTCATACTGTATACGTGCATTTGTTAGAGAATAATTCAAAGCCTGATCATCAGCAGTGGAAGAAGTAATCAGATCATTTACGTAAGTAAAAGTAGCAATACCACAAGATATTAATGTGCTATAATTAACTTAAAGTACAGAAGTATTAACAGCAAAATATACAAAAGTACTCATTGTGCAGCAGAATCACTGCTCTATGTTTATTATAATATTTGATGTTAACGTTTACGCAGAATTTTTATGGTGTAGCTGTTTAACTACTCTGCTGTTTAGTAGTTAAATATATAATCATGTTTAAAATATTATAAACCTGGTTGAAGTTTTTGCAGGTTAAATCTCATTCTGCAAATGAAGTCCAGCAAGTATAAAACAGCAGAAAATGGAAATACTAAATTAAAGTACAAGCATCTCAAATTGAGTTAAAGTACTTTCCATCACTGCTGACCAAACTGAAAATGTACAGAGAGCAATATGCAATATGTGATTATGTGTTTCAGTGCAAAAAATCAATCAGCTTTTCTACATGAATGTTCATGGAAAGACAGAAGTCTTTAGGAATGTAGCCTAAAATATATATCAGCTTTATTGAAACACTTTTACAAGACAAAAAAGTTGGCAAAGGGTTATACAATAAGTGCAAGGTTTGTTGCAGTTCATGTTAGCCTAAAGCGTCATGTGTGTAGTTACTCTAATAGGATAGAACAAAGTTACATAGAATATAATTTGTTTGCACGCGTTACAAGAGCAAACACATTAAAAAAAATTCGTGTTTCTGAAACTTCTTTTGAAGAAGAAAACGCTTGTCAGGGTTCATATAGGCGAAGTGGTTTTTTTAAAGGCCTCTGGGAGTTTCTTCATTCATTTCCTTCAATGCATAGTTTGCACAAGTCCAGCCAGGAAAGATACTCTGGCTGCATGTAAGGAGGCAAACGTGTGAGAGCGGACACCACGGTACATCCTGGTATGAATCCTCCAAAAAAAAATAATAATAATAAGGGGGAAAAAAATCAAAATGTCCGCTTTGTTTGTTCTCATGTGACGGACCTGCAGTTTCACTGTGGCCGTCTTTTGGAGTCCACATTGACACGAGAGCTCACATCACGCAGGGTTTGATGTCCTGACACACGCTCTGGGGGTGATGATGGTGGTGATGGTGATAGTAGGATCCTCCAGCCGAGGGGTGGAAGGAGGAGATGCCGTTAAAGTTTAACACGAAATCTTTCCTGTCGCACACCGAGGAATGGCTCTGATAGCGTGGAATCCCCACTGCACACGAGAGACAGAGAGGACAGGTCAAATATATGGAAATCAACAGGGAGGGCATTAATATTCATCACGCTTCATGTGAGAGCCTTTTTTTTAATTCGAGCATCTTTTTATATTAAATTAATCTGCACAAAAACAGTAAAATGTAACCAGAAATTATTGTTTTACGTCAAACATCTTCAAAATAAATTAAAAACAGCCTCAGATGTTTCATAAATCGGTTCTAATATCAAATCTGGACTGTAAATAAATATCAAACAATCCTGCAAAAAACTGCAACAAAAGTCGCCATGATTCTGTCATGCAGGCTCTAAAACTAACAAAGTTAACTGCACATGACGGATAATGTCTTGTTTTATTGATATTATTATTATTTATTATAAATATAACATTCCCTCTAACTACAGATTTAAAGTGACATACATTTATTTGCATAAATAGAAATAACTCAGTTTATGTGTATGTAATATTTTCTCCTACACCCTCCACAAGGTGACAGCGCAATAATTTGTGTTTTTAAAGTCCCCACCTTTCCTGAGCTCTTTTTAAAAATCACCTTAATGCTTTTATTTTGTTAATAACCATTAGCAGTCATCTGTGTGAGTAATTTTTCCCTGCAGAGCCTCGAGCTTGCAGGAATATTTCAATCAGACTCAGTGACCGTCATTTTGTGTCCGTGAGTGAGCCTCTATTTCCAGAAACAGAAAAATAAATGGGGAGGCTGTGGCTTCGTCAAGGTCATAAGGACTCCAGATGTGACTGTTTTTCAGGGAGGGGGAAAGACAGCAGGCTTTATCCTCCGGGCCACAGCTCGCTGCCCTCTGCGCCCGTTTTCACAGACAACACACGAGCCTCTCTGACTGACAGTACAGTTACCGAGCCTGTGCTGCCCGGTCCAACACATTTTCTCCTCCTCACACAGCCTCAATTACGACGCTGCGTAAAGTTTAACTGGGCCTTCCGTCTCATGTGGATACGCGGTGGTTTAAAATCCTCCGCCGGTGTGGTCCGACCTGCACAGTCTTTGTTTGGTTAACCTCTGGGACCCTTTCGGGCTCCAGCATGGGTTTTACTCGCCTCGTTGAAATCCCCAGACTTTAGTAAATCCTCAGTGTGTTATGTTAAAGTAAATGAGCGTGAACGAGGGGAGGTGAATTAAGAAGCGTGATCACAAAATAGCTGTTTTTTTCCCCTTCTTTCTTAATAGGTGAAATATCCCGTGAAGATTTGTGCAGATGTGACTCAAATAATCCTGCAGAGCTGAGAGCTGACTGTCAGAATCTGAATTTAATTTCTTTATTTGTCAAAAATCATTTTTAAAAACTAAAGTTCACTTTGCTGAACCAAGCGCAGGCCAGTGCATGTTTTATTAATCAATAAACATTCAAAGCAACTTTATTATTCATTAGAACGAGCTGGATGAATGTTAAATTAATTTAATACACACATCTGTTGATCTTAATAAACGCTTAGATGGAAATAATGAGGAGAAAACACACCTCAACTGTAGAGTTCAAATTAAATAATTTTATTAGCACGATTATTTTATCTGCAATCCTGATTTTAAATATTTCTGAAATATTTTACTTTATAATTTAATTTTTACTCCTTATGAATATTTGTTAACGGCCACAGGCCTCTGCTGCACACACACTCTGAATGTTGCAGACCTGCTGTCAGGATTATTTTCACGTTTTTTATGCAGTTTATTTTTATGATAATCCTCAGATATTAAAAAGGGGCTTCATCACCCCCAGTACGCGCCATAAAGCCGGTTTGTGGTACCTGATATGTCGCTGCTGTGGCTGTCCCTGCCGTTCTGGTGAAGATAACTCTGCTCCAGGGAGTAAGGCGACATGCCGGAGTGTAAACCAGAAGATGCGGGGCTGCTGGAGGCTAAAGGCTGCTGTTTGATGTAAGGGGACCCGCCGGAGGACGCCCAGTGTGCGGATGTACTGGCGTACGGGGAGTGGCCGTCCAGCGCGCTTGCCATGGCTGGAGAGGACGGTACGGGGCTGCTGCTGCTGTCCGGTCCGTACTCCCCGTTAGGCGGCACAGGACAGCTCGCCATGTATGTGGAGCCGGGGCTCGGGGACATGTGGGGTACGTGGTGGCCGCTGCTCAGCCCGTCGTACCCCCCGGCCATTGAATTGCTCATCATGTCCAAGTTGTAGCTGTTGCTGTGACAGGCGAGGGTCGCGGATGGAGCTTGAAAGTCAAAACTCTGCGGCAGAATGGAGGTGCCGAAGCCAATGCCGTTCATCATCCGATACATGGGCTTCAGAGCTTGACATTTTCTTCTGAAGCCTCTGGGTCTGCGACGAAAGGAGCCCTCCTCGAACATGAACTCACTGCCCGGGTCGATGGTCCAGTAGTGGCCTTTCCCCGGCCTGCCCAGCCCTTTGGGCAGCTTGATGAAGCACTCGTTCAGCGAAAGATTATGCCGGACCGAGTTCTTCCAGCCCTGATACGAGCCCCTAAAGAATGGGAAGCGAGCCTGGAGGAACTGGTAGATCTCACTGAGTGTCAGTCGTTTGGTGGGGGAGCTCTGTATTGCCATAACGATGAGAGCGATGTAGGAGTAAGGAGGCTTTTCCGGTCTCCGTAAACCGGAGCTCGTTTTCTTTCCTTTAATGGCGGTGGACGAACTTTCTGTGGCGGCTTGTGGGCTCAGCATGGCGGGGTGCAGGACTCCGGACGCCGGGCTGGATCTCAGAGGAGGCGGAGGGTCCAGCTGCTGCTGAGGGGTCTCGGTCGTCATGTCAGCTCTGACGTACGACTGGCGTAGAGTAAAGAGAGGGAGGGAGAAAAGACGAGAGTGCCGTGAGATGTCTGAGAAGAGAAATCTATCGGGATCCAGCGGTCAGTGTCCTTGCAAGTGAGCGTTACACCGCCAGTGGTCCTCAGAATCCCAGCGCAAAATGGAGTGAAATCTGTCTCCAGTTACGCACGACTCTCCCGTTACGCACGGTGCTCCCTTGACGCATGCAGAACGCACGGCGGGTACGCACTGACAGAGAGAGGAAGAGGAAGAGAGAGTGGCGGGGGAGTGGAGGGGGGGAGCTGGTTATCCACTGGAGACTGAGTGTCCAGGGCTTCAGCTCGACACAGAGGCTCCACTGGGTGTCACAGCGGCGCTAAGTGGTGCTGTGTGGCGCGCCGGGTGGCCATCGACCGCCTTAATAGTCCTTCATGTGGAGGAAACGCGAAAACCCCTTCGACTTATTGCGCGCAACAGTCCAGCCAAACAAAGCTCGACCACCTATCATTTCATAAATCTTTCGTCCCCCTGCGAGAGCCCCCCCACCCTTTCTCCTCATCCGCACTCTGCGCCTGCAAATCTCCCTGAAATCAGTGACGAATAGAGCCACCTCCCCACCGCCACCCCTCCTCCACCCTCTTGCCAAATCTGGCCCAAGTCCACTTACCGTTCTCAGCAGCGTTAAAGCCCCTCATTCTCTCCCCTCGTCTTCTTTCTTTCCCCTCCCCTCCCCTCCCCCCCACCCCTCCTTCACTCTTCTCTCCAAGTTCGGACTACACGCAATTAAGCCATCTATCAAACCTCCCCCAGACATCCCCAATCAACAGCGCCACACGCCAGACGCACAAGTTTAAAAAACGAGCTTTTTTTCCTCTCCCCTTTGGTCCTTCATGTATGAAGTTGTGATCTCAGCCCGATTTGCCACAGATCGTACATTTTCCTGACACGAATAAACCACCACAATATATGCAAAAAGATCCAGCGTGCAAGTGAAACCCTGATGCCCAAAACATTCACACGGGCCTGCATGATATCTGCGGCAGATAACACCCAAACGCATCGCTGTGAAGCAATAAAAAAACGCACCATCTTGTATTATTTGTATTATTTTGCTCATAATTTCCTCCCAAACTGGTCCAGAGGATAACAAAAACAAACTATCGCGGTGCCGGGCTGGGGCCGAGGAGTGTGAGAGATGGAGAGGTGGTGGTCTTTACCGTGCGTGTGTAAGCGGGGGGTTGCTCTGAGTAAATGACTTTGACATGAGTGGAAGCAGGCTTTTTCCATCAAGCCCGGCCCTGGATACCACACACAGCGCGCCAGTGTCAGCTTACCGCCCCGGGCCAGAGCCGGTCCCATGGGCCCCCACGTTCATTAGAGAGAGAAAAGCGAAATTAGGCGAGCGGGCGTCGACAGTTTCCTCCCCTATGGAGACATCACACACAGATTTGTCCAACATGATGGAGTTATATATCCCATAAAGGTAATATCAACATCCGTGCTGCGTCGGAGCGGAGATCATTGAGCTTTGAAGGAGGAAAAAAAGGGAGCAAGTTTTGTGGCTGTCGCTTTTTGTGTGTGTGTGTGTGTGTCTGTGTGTCACGATTTTCTTTTTTAATTTCTCGTCGTGCATGAGAAATATTTCAGATTAATTTTTGGTAAATTTCACTGCGTCTTTTCTCTCCCACGGGCCCGCGATTTTGGGTTTGTTGGGTTTATTAAAAACACAAACTACAACTTTGCAGAAAAAAAAAAATCATAATTCCATATTTTTGTTGTTTACATTTTATTTCTCACACTGTGTCTGTGCACGTGTTTGCCAGCACAGCTTTTTTTGTTGTTGTTTTTTAAGTTCACATATAGCCTGGAGGATTTTCTAAACAATAACCAGCAACAATAACCTTTGCACTTTGCACAACAAAGGATGTGCGGATAAAATCATTTTCCACCATGACACACACACATACACATACACATACACACAGTGTGTGTTTGGAGGATCTTAACGGCCTCCAGAAATTTCCTGCGACATCAAAACTTATGACCCCCGCCGAGATCAGGATGCGTTGGCTCGCAGAGGGAATCTTTGTTCTGGGAGCTGCTTTGAAGACTGCGCTCCGGCCGCTTTTTTACGCACCGAGATGATATGAGCTCTTAATTTAGACCTTTTGGAAATATCAAGTGGTTTCAGCGACCACCACGAAATCTATTCCGAGGTGTTTTTGATAGGAGAGTTTGTCTTTTGGAATAGAGTCACACGGCTGGAGGCCCATATGAGCCCAGAGCCCGACATAATAAGGCCTTCTGTTTGTTTTCATGTTGAGGCTGAAATATGTTGTTTATGCCACATAAAATATTAGCTAGATAAGATGTTGAGAGAGTGTTTGTCGGGCTGTCTGACCTCAGGTAACCTGCTTCAGGCCATTTTGAAATAAAAGCCCCACGGCCTCCAATTCTACTATATTTAAATGAAGTATATTACATTACAAAAAATCATAATAATCCGACATGTCTCACTAGAAATAACCACCAACAATTATTTAGCAGTTTCCCCAAATAATATACAAACACAAAGTTTATATAAAATAATTAAAGCCGTCTTAATTCTTCAATGTATTTACTGTTCTTCTATAATTTATAGGCCTGTAATAAACAGAGTTCATTAAATAAAACAATCATAAATCCTCAGTTCGGGCTCTTTTAGCGGTAATCTAATATTCTTTCTGCTGCTCGTGTTTTCTTCCTCCGCCTGTGTTTCCTGTGGCGGTGCCGGGAGCTTTGGAGCTGCCTCTCCGGGACTCTGGGAGGTCAGGCGCGGTTCAGTTTGCCGGAGTGACAGACTGTTTGGACTTCCTAACATTGTGCCTGCCTTAACGTTTGGTTTCATAACACAGTGGGGGCCTTATTCGTCTGCAGTGAGCCCTGGAAGAGGCCTGAGTTCCTCCACAGTGCTGCTGCGTTATGTGGACCGGGTCGAAACCTGACACCGGTTGGAGCTGCAGACACGGAGAGGCTGTTTACAAACACGGAGGATGCGCGTCATGACAACAGAGATGTAACAATGTAGGGACAGTGAGAGGATCCGGAGCCACGTGACAGCCCCGCAGACAGGTATGCTGTTCCGGCGTTTCACCTGCAGGTTGCAGCATTGTCTCTGAAAACAGGAGCGACTCTCACCTGTCACCTGTCAGGCCGCGCAGCGCGCTCTGCAAACAGACCTCAGGCCGGTTTAAAGCCTCACATGCGCAGTGATCAGTAGGGGCAGAATTCAGGCCTGCTCAGTGTAAAACATGAAGACAGGGTGAAATATTAAAATGACTGCAGTGACAAAAAGTGGAAACGTGCAGATTGGTTTTAACCACCTGCGTCACAAGAGTTCATGTCCAAAACTCAAACATCAGCTTTAATAAAACTCACCTGAGTTTCATCATTTTATATATTTTATTGTTATTTTGAAGAATAAAAGTCATAAAAGGTTTACACTCACTCCCCTTTAAAAATTAAATATGCAAATATTAAAAAACCCGTTTGTAGCTGTGGCTCCAGTCCAGGTACAATCTTAAAAATCACATCTCATGTTTGTGATTTTATTCTTCTTGTTTTGTGGTTGTATTTAGTTAAAAATGAGTTTTTATATTTCATATTAACAGATATTTATGTCTCTTCTTATTCGATTTTAATGGGACCACAAAACAGCTCACACCAAACAAACATGAAGGGAATTTAAACCAAATAAATGTGACATCATTAAGAAAATGTAAGGAACGCTATTTTAACCTTTAATCAATCAGTCAATATTCGTCTTTATATTGAATTTAGACGAATAATTACTCAACTTCATAACTGTGAGATTTTACAGGAGCTCTGAGTCGTCAGTGGTCCAGCTGCTGTCTGGGTCTGGGGTCCGTTTCAGGACCGCGGAGAGCAACTGGAGCCTCCGGACACGAGCAGTAAACAGGCTGCACGTCTGTGTGTGCGTAATGATGGAGATAGAGACACACGTTGTGTGTTTGTGTATGTTGTCTGTGTTTGAACTGAACATCTGGACGACACAAATAATCAAAACTGGTGTTTTGATGACGGAACAAATTTCTTGACGATGAGAGTGTCTTTGTTTTGTGTTTGGTTTATTTTTGATAAACTGATCCTGACCTGAGAGCGCGCAGCAAATCATCCTAATGTTTGCAGTAAACATTGTGTGCCATATTTCATGTTGTTATTGTGACAAAACTGTAAAAATCTTAATATTAATGGGCTGTTCCTTCAAAATAAGATCAATTATTGTTCATAATAACAACAATAATAATTTTATTAGTGGGTTCTTCTGAAAAATAAACGTGTTTTACGGAGGAAACATTTCTTTGTGGTTGATTTGGAGGAAATGTTATATGATATTATGTATTATTTATATTTTATCACTGCAGCACAGCTATTTTTGGTGTCTTATGAGTCCACGTGTACTGGGCAAGTCACAAAATTACATAATAATTATAACAATTGTGTTTTTTTTATAGGTTGAATCTTTTTTTCCTTTTATGTATTGTTTATTTATTGATTGGAAAATAAACTGCTTCTCTTTTTGGTATTTAAATAAGCCTCTTTTGAGAATATTTTCATAAAACTTCATAGTGTGTGTGTGTGTGTGTGTGTGTGTGTGTGAGAGAGAGAGGAGGCCTGAGGCTGTATGCTGTATGATTCTAGTGTTTTGACTTTGATTATTATGATTTAAAAGTAAGTTTTTAAAAGCTTCTGTGAAGAACAATGAAGCTCACCTGTTGAACAGGTGTAAAGGCCCATTCACTCCCCTCTCCTCTCCCCTCCTCTCCCCTCCCTTCTCTGCTCTCCTCTGTACACCTGCTTCTGAGCCCACAAACAGCCTTTCATGTCTGTAATGAATAACTCATTGAACATCAGGGTCCCATTGTCTCACGTTTTTTTTCTTTTATTCATAAAAATACCAGGCATGCATGAATCAATCTCAGGAAAAACACATCGGGCATTTCCATGCGTTTTTTAGTGCAGCCACGTGATTTCTCATCGCAGCTCAGTCAAATATTTTTTTTAATATATATTTACAACAATATTTTATACAGCAGGTCATAAAAACATGAAAATATAAATAGATGAATAGTTTTATGTTTCAACGTGGCACTTGGTTGCCGTCATACAGTAGAAATGACCAATGAACCGTGAATGCATGAATACAAACACTCTCTAAACATCTCACTCTCTCACTCTCTCTCTCTCTCTCTCTCTCTCTCCCCTCTCCCTCACACACACACACACACACACACACACACACAGTGGAATGTCCTGCGATGACAGCTTCTTAGTCACCACACAGTTAAAAAAATTATATTAACAACACGCCATGTTTGTTTTTTTCTCACTGCAGTATGACTGACAGTAGTCACGATGAGACAAACATGAGTCCCAAACAGTTAAACAGCTAAAGTACTGAAAGCTATAAGAGCGCCGACAAAAGTGCACATCATGGGTCAAAAACATACAAGTCTGACAGCAGAGTCCCGGAGCTTTATGAGCTTTATGACAGCAAAGAGTCTATATGGAAACCACGCGCCTTGTTGGGCATCTTGAGCGCGTGGAGAGCGGCCTCAGGTGGTGCTGTCTGCTGGAGGTATGTGAGTGCATCCCTGCTGGGCTCTGTGCTGCTGTACTGCCCCTCCGACAGGTACGTGTGCTGTGCCGGATAGCTCAGAGCGTAAGGCAGTATGTGGGCCCCTGGGGGCCAGTAAAACCGGGGGGCGTGGGTCTCTGCATCAACGTGGCTGTCCTCCCTCCGTTTGAAAGGTGTGCTGAGGATGCTGTCGATGGCGAAGGAGCTGGAGAACTTGGTCCCCACCCTCTCCTCCGGGGCGGGGAGGCGGGTGTCCTCGCTGAGGATGTCCGGGCTGTCCTGCTCCTTGGAGGACCTCTTGGCGATGCGCTTCCTCCTGCGGCGGAACACCCCGTCAGCGAAGGTGTACTCGCTTTGCGGGTTGAGCATCCAGTAGTTGTCCTTGCCCCATGGCCTGGATGGGTCCCGCAGCACTTTGAGGAAGCAGTCGTTGAGTGACAGGTTGTGGCGCACCGAGTTCCTCCAGCCGGTGTAGCTGCCGCGGAAAAACGGGAACTTCTTCATCAGGTAGTCGTTGATCTCTGCCAGAGTGAGGCGGCCGCTGCTGGACTCCCGGATGGCCATGGCGATGAGGGCGATGTAGGAGTAAGGGGGTTTTGGTCTGCGGGTGTAGGGCTTCCCCTTGCTGCCGTCGCCGCTCTGGGTGACAGGTGCCGGGCTGTTGGCCACGCAGTCCCCGTCCGACCCTAGCTCGTCCCCGGATAGAGGAGACGGGACTCCCCCTTCTGCGTCCATGCACAACTCCAGCGGCTTCTGCGCGAAGTGGTGCGCAGAGAAAACTTCAAGTTTCATTTTTCCCAAATAGAAAAGTATCTTCTCCCGTTAGTGTCTCCTCCGTTTACAGTCTCAGCTGAGCAGCAGAGCAGGTGCAGCAGTCCTGACAGCTGAAAAACTCTGAGTGTTTGTGTGTTGTAAAGGCTCGTCTGAAGCGCTGGAGGCACCCTGAGCCTCAGTCTGGAGCTGGAGAATACAGATCTGTCTCCGGAGACACGCTTGTCTTGCTATAATATAATGCCTCGGAAAAGGGACGGCCCACAGGCGGGGTTTCCAGCCCGAAAATCCATTGAAGCGATTGAGTGATATAATATATGTATGTTTACAATTGGACGCTACCGTGCCACGCCAGGGAAGGAAAAAAAACAGTGTGGGAGTGAGACGAGAGGGGGCAGGTATGAAAATAATTAGTCTAAAGTGCAACCTCCCCCCCCCAAAAAAAACTGCAGCTATCTCTGCTTTAAAAAGTCGTTTATCACACAGATGATGAGACACGAGAGCATCAACAAAACACGTTTCCTGAACCACACTTTTAATCACCTTTAAATATGTTTTCCTGCCGGATGATTCATCAACAAAAACAGTTTTATGATTTCCATTTTGTCTGGATTTCAGGTTCAGTAATAGTGCATCTAAAAAGTATTTAATTAGTTGAATTTTTCCAATTTAATCAATAATCTGGGTCTTATTTTAATTTTAAACACCTTTAAGGTGTTAAAGCTGAGATGTCAGGTTGTTCCGTGCGCACAGCAGCTACTGAAAAAGTTCAGTGCTGGTGTAAATCTGTGCAGAGGACGACAAAAACAACAGACTACATGTAAAATGTAAACGAGGCTGGTAACTGTTGTTCACTTCAACCTGTTCCTCCACCGGCGCCCCGGTTGGAACGGGGAAGTAACGCGGACGCAGAATTGAAATAAAAGAGATGTTCTGGATGAGTTCCACGTGACGCACAATGAATGATTTGTAGCCTGAACTCTCGGGTTAAGCAAGAGGGTTGAAAGCATAACAATAATCATAATAATAATGACAAAAGAGAGTCTGAGAGGTCATGCAGAGTTCAGAGGATCATTGCACCTGCATGCAAAGAACCACCGGAGCGACAGAAGCCTGGGTGGAAAAGAGGCGTTTGAATCCGTGATGCAAATAAGCAGCGAGAGGGAGACAGTCCGTCCGTCTGTCTGTCTGTCTGTCTGTCTGTCTGTCACTGCTGAACGTAAAGAGGAGTCCTGATGACACTACAGGCTGGAAGTTAGATCATGTTTATTATTTAGTTGTTGTCTTTTTCACTGATTTTATTATTTAATGAGGAAATCAAGGTGTAATTCAAACTTTTAATATGAGGAACAAATGTGAACAACAGGTTTATATACCATAAGATGTACATTAGTCTGCTGTTTAATGAAAGCCAGGGCTGGAACAAGACTTCTCAGGGTCCCATCGTTACTGTGGAGCCTGGTGGTTATTTTCCTGGTGAGGCTGCGTGCCTGATGGCTTCTGCTTGACCCCTCTGGCTCGAAGTAACCACAGAGTAAGTATTACAGTATTAAAGTATTACAAAGTAATCATACAATTAAAATAAAAATGTTTAAAATCTGCTAATTTTAAGTATTTATAACATGAACATTTCCAACATTGGCGCCTCCTGGTGGAAGTATCAAAAAGGACAGACAGCATTGTATGATTGCATCATTTTTTTATTGCATTTTCTTATTTTTCTTATATTTTAAGATTTATGCCATCAAAATATTTAGTGACATTAATGTGATTTCATATAAAGTGGTACAACACATTAGCTAAAAAGTTATTAAAACTTTAAGTGACTACAGAGTCCGCCATGTCGCACCACCATCCATCTACGGTAGCCCAGAATGGACAAACTCAACACTGGCTCTAGATGGGGACTTTTGCGTTTTCCGTGCATTTCACCGCAGTTTCGTCTTCACGCTACGACAGAGGGTGAGGTGAGGGGGTTGCAATCAGCAACTACACTGCTAGATGCTACTAGATCCTGCACACTGGACCTTTAAGTCCCTAATAAAACTTAATTAAGTGTGTTTAATTAACAAATTAAAAATGTGTTAGCATAGTTTCCTTCTCATGAGCAAACTTAAAAATATTGAGTAGAATTAATTAGTTTAAAATAATTAAAATTGACAAAAGTTTCTGTTTCCATGTGGCGGCCCCTGCTGGCAACTTATGGTATCTTAGTTACAAGTAGTTAAACTTTGTGTATCATTGCAGCACAGGTTTGGTGATGCAACCATTTTGATCCTGATGACAAATTAACATACGAGCCATAGATCACTCTGTCTGCAGACATTTAGTCAAGCCATATTTAATAAGTTAGTAATTGTAGGGACCGTAGCTACCCGAACAGGTTTTAAATAAACTGACGTCTCTGACGCCTGTAAACCAAATGTCTGTTTGTCGCACTGACTCTTCTCCTGTCAACACCTTTCAGCCAGATGACGATGTAGAGAGCGGCTGGAGAGTTAACGTGAGTTATGAGCTTGGCCTCGGGCCAGTAATAATCATTAAACTATCTGCTCCAGCACTCCCCCTGTCTCAGCTCCTCGGACCTGAACAGCGTACTACATGTTCAACTCTGCACGCTGTCACGTTCATGTATGTGCAACCTACACCGTGCTCATGAAAAGATTTATAGTGATTCTATAATAAATGTTGTGAATTATGCCATAACCACATGAAAGACCCCTGCAAGAATAAAACTGATGATACCGTAGCATAAAAGATGAGATCACTCTGAACTAACTGCTGCCTAACAGTCTGTTCCTGAAACATGAATCTATATTTGGCATCCTGAACCGTTTGTGTGTCTACATGTTTAAATTTTATCACCTAATTATAACTTCGAGTGTACACGACAGGCATGATTAAAGATCTCAGAGATGTTTGTGAATGTGGGAAAGCAACAGAATTCGGAGGGTAAGTAGGTTAATTACGTTTACACGCACTTGAAGTCTGTCTGTTTTCCAGTCATCTGAATGAAAGGCCTGACGACAGCTCCCTTTTAGGAAACGCTTATCTGTCTTTTGTCACTGCTTACCTCTAATGGTGGCGTGGAAATGGAACAGATATGTATTTTTTGAAGTTCAGGCAACTCAAATGTGACTCTAAGAAAAGATTATCTTGATAATTGTTGGTTGGAGAGAGAAAATAAAGCTTGATCTCATTCAAATCAATCATCTGTCACTTTTTGTAACCATACAAATGCATCATGCTTTGCTGGTCATTATTAACATGCCTTTTCATCTTTAAATGTGCAATGCTGTCATTTCTTTGTCCTTCTTGGACAGACACAGGTCCATCATGAAGTCTGAAGTCTGAAGTCAGAAACTCTGTAGTGTCAGTTATGACGGGAGGAAGGATGTCAGGGAATCCAAAGGTCGTCAGACATCCTCTGATCAAATTTAGATTTTGGAAACTGTTTCCTTCTCTTCTCTCTTCTCTGGGAAATCGTTGCAGCAGCTGGAGAGTTGAAACCGAAATGTTTTTGTTGAAACTCAGGAGGCCGACCGCTGTGAGCCTAAAACCAGAGCTGAGGAAAAAGCAGCGGCATGCGTGCTATCATTATCACCGCCACTGTACGACATTCAGAGGAGGCACGGAGAGAATTTTACACCGCTAGGCTGGTGGTAGGTGTGCCTGCGTGTATTTTTCTCTTTGTAGAAGTTGTGATGAGACTGTATTTGATTTCAGTTACTCTGCCAAGACATCTACACACACCTGTGCTGGAGCGATTTGGTGTGAAAGGCAGCACACCTGTTTTCAGTTTTTATCCTCCACATGGCAATTTGAAATCAAAAGTGGAAAGACAATTACCCCACGGGGATCAATAAAGTATCAAATTATCGCTTCTTCCCCCGGATATCTGGATTAAGGCTTATTTCAGAACATCATTTGAGAAGGTCAGGATCATCTTTTAGCTTTAGGTTCTAGCAGAAAATGATATACACCATACAATGAAATTGCTTCAATTGCAAGGTCATTCAGGTCATACGAGTCAAATGTGCTCTGCAGTGAGACTAGAGAAACACATCATGCTTATATAACCTGTTAACGTGTCTCTCTTCAAATTGGCACCCTGTCGCTTTAGCTCACCTATTGAGGTTTAAAGTGTCTCCTGTGAGCAGGAGAAATCTCTTTTAAGTGCTGACATGAGTGGAATTCCAGTAATGTAAATTCATCAGGTGAATCCTTTGCAGTTCCAAAAATAGCCCCACCTCTGCGGCGGTCGGCGCTCACACGCTAACCCTTGTCTGCATGTCTCTGGATGACTTCTTACCTGTATCTCATCTTTGTTTTCTTTCTTCTCTGTGAGTGAAGGGTGTCCAGCCCCCATGTCTTTGTATAAACAAAGCACAGGCTGTGGGTGAGCAGGGCAAGGGAGGAACGGCAACAAGAGGCGCTGCGTAGCTGAGATTCCCAAGATTCCCTGCAGCAGATTTAGTCTCTGACGGAGGCCGCTGATAGCTGACATGCTTCATTTGGGCGCACAGGTAGGTACGGCAATGTGTCTACTCTGCAGCCAAACTAAAAAATCAGACATTCCTCATTAATTCCACACATTCCTGCACTCAAAACAGTAGGCTCCGGCACAGGCGTTTGTGTATGGGGGTGTATGTCTGTCTGCAGCTGTGTTGTCTGCTCAGGTGTGGGTGTGAAAGTGTGTGAGATTACGCATGTGCCTCTGTAAAACACAAGTGTAAGACACATACATTCCATCTAGTTTATTCTTCAAACAGTGATTACTGTAATTACCCAACAATGGGTCCCTCCAAACGTTTGCTGCGTGCTTTGTTGTGCTTCTGTCAAATCATACCTTTGTGTTTTGGAAGATAAATAGCAGGGGGGGCGCCCATTCCATATAATCAGAGGCACACCTGAACACTTAACAGTGACAAACAAAAAGTTCCCACGAAGCTGTTTTGATACATATCGCAGGAACTTTCCGTATTGCATGCACTAATAAGCAGCTGCTGCAAGTGGCAAATAAAAAAAATAAAAAAATGGTTGGATACCTGATATGCTCACACAGACATAAATACAGTACACGCGGTGACTCATAGAGTTTTCATAAGCGCGGTTTGATGCGCGTAAATCTCTGCTGGTTTTGTGTCAGTGATTAATAAATTAAATCTTGAAAAAATGAAGCGGCATATCCTGCAGTCAGTTGGCAGCCACATGTTGCTATTTTGGGTTTTTCTGCATTCTTACCTGAGGTGCTCACACCCTGCCAGACCAACAGAGAGAAAAAAAAATAGATACATATAAATAAACGGAGCCAACAAGGGTGTAATTAAAGTAATTAAGGAAAGAGGTGAAGTACAGGTGAAGCACGGGTGAAAGGCAGCCTGGCAGTGCTAGTACATGAAACACATGCAAAGAGTGATGTCATTCCAGGTCCCCCCTGTATGTTATTACCTTGATACATGCAATTAATTTTTGCACTTCTAACCAGCTGCTTTATTTATTTATTTGTTTAACTTTTAGGGCATGTAGATTGTCAAAATGTGGTCCTCTTACAAGTTTAAATAAATCTAAAGTTCCCAAGGGCAGCACTGGTTGGTGCAAGCTCCCCAATGGTAAAACCAAAGAGCCCTGAGGTAAACCCGAGAACCCCTCCGATTAGCCAAAGTGCCCCGCCAGTGGAGCTCTGGTTGGCCCTTCTAGTCAGCTATAATACCCATCTGGTCCCCAAGTTTGCCTCTGTTTAGTCCACATGACCTTCTACTTAGGCCAAGCACAGCTCTTGTTGGTGCAGTTCCTCCGGTGGTGATCAACTCTAGATAGGGCCTTTTGTGTGTCTCTTTTTACTTTCTGCTTTAGGATAGGAAGGAGATGGTGAAACAGGAGGTTTGCAATCAACAACTACACAGCTTGATGCCTAAATTCTACACACTGGACCTGCAAAAAGGCAAAAGAGCTCCACTGTTTCCCAAGGAACCATCTTGACCCCAAATCTTGTTTGGTTGATACAAGTGACCTTCTGATGAGTTCAAGTTCTCCTCTCCTCACCACGGTCCTTCTGTTTAGCTAAGTAAGTGCAGCTCTATTTGGACCACTGGTCTGCAAAAGAGTTTATCTGGTTCCTGACCCCAAGTCTGCTTATTCCAAATGTTCCTGTGGTTGACCAAAATGTACCACTGCCCAGCCCAAATATCACTCTTTTTAATCAAGTGTCCCCCCTGGTCCCCAAGTGCTCATTAAGTGACCCCACAGACCTCAAGTGCCGCCAGGTCAGACAAAGTTCCCCTTGGGTGAACCCAAAGTACCTCATCCGGTTGGCTCTCTTGACTGTAGAGGTGCTCCTCCGATGGTCACATCTACCAATTTTCTAACTCTGCTTGCACATGTGAGCAGATGTCTCTGTGTGCATCTATTTATGTCTACTTTTATCCTTGACATTGCACAAAGTCTGCACCATCACCTGAAAACATCTGGTGCCTTTGAACACATTTCCCAAAACCTTAGATCAGATGGTGGTCTGCAGTGTACAGGAACTCAAAACATAACCCCAATCGAGGTAGAAGGCCTGAGTGCACGCCTTAATCCTGCCAGTAAAATGTTACTGTTAGTGCATGTCTGTCAATGAACCTCCACTATGCGGGAAACACGGGCTAGATACCTGCTCTATCTGCTGCTATTGTCCATTTTACCTCTTCACACGCTAGAGTCCCCTCGCATGCCGAGCTAGGAGGCGTGGAGGGAGATTAGGTGGTGGGGGGTGGATAAAGAAGAAAAAGAAGCAATGATTGATCTTAGACATAGACACCTCGCTTTATCGCTGCAGCTGATAGGACCTACCTCTATTCAGCAGTGCTGTAGGCTGTTTTTGTGTAAGCATAAACACAGGGCCAAATCAGTACCTGCGCTGCACTGTTTACCTGGCAGCCGTTCAGCCCTTTTCTGTCTAAACTTGAAATAGGATCCAAACACTCTACTCACGCATAGTGGTTTGCACGAGATGCTTCGCCTGCCTCTCAACCTACCGCGGGGCTCCGTAGTGCTATTTTTGCAGTGTCTGAACCTTAACCGCCCCTCTTATTTCTTTGATTGAGAGGTGGAACATCTAGCTCGCGGGCTTTAACTGCAAACATAGCACTGATTTTGAGCAGTTACCAAGGAATCATACCACAGACAACCCCAACAAACACCTCGCTGATTGATAACATTAGTCTTTGGATTATATTTAGATCCCCCTTTTCTCACCAGTATGTATTACCACAATTAAGAGTTTTAATAAGGCACATATCCTGGACTTTGTAGTGGCTTTAATAAACTGTATGACCTTTTGCCTGTCATTCATCACATGACTATGAATGTAGCTTAATGCTGTACTTTTTTTAAATTAAAAAACTTGAGTTTAATTTTCTTGCAATTTTTAAAAGGGGAATTTTAAGCTTATTAGCATTTATTTATTTTAGGAACATGTTTTGTTGCTGGAGTAAAGAGAATATTTTACGTATACTGAGATATTTCAGAAGTATATTAAAGGGGCACTCCACCAAATTTACACATTTAATTCAGTTTACTCGTCACAGAGCGTATTATTCATCCTGTGACAACAGTTATACTATAATGTCTTCTGTGGCTCTGGTGGGACCTTTCTAAAGTCCAGAAATTGGACATTACAAAGCCTTGCACACAAATTTCTGCAGAAAGCCAGTGTTACAGTGTTACAAACTGGGGGTGTGGACTTGGGGGTATGGACATTAGCAGAGTTACAATAGGCTTCAGTGGTGTGTGGTTTGACCTTTACCTAAGACTAAAAGTTAAGATAGTCCTAGAATCAGGTTTGAACCCCAAGGCCTCCTTATCAATACTGCATGTGTAAACGTGTATCTCTAATTTACCAACTTTTCTGGTCTACAACCACATTTTGAAGGTTGACAAAGTCTCATGACATCAGCGAGTTAGGTAGCTGTCAAATTGTCATGTGAATGTGATGAAATAATTTGATAATGTACTTGTGCACGCAGAGAGGCATCTTCAAACAGATTGGAAAGAAAGGATACTGACCACAAAGTAGAGAACTAACCCTTTAATTTAAAAATCAAAAATCAAATTTAATTTAATTAAAATCAAGTTAAATTGTTCTTTATCTATTTTGTAAGAAAGTTTGTTCTAATCTGTGTAGACTACACGGCTCACTGCAGGATTAATTAGAAACCTGGGCTTCTGGGCAGATGTTACTGTTTGTAGTTAAGGGCTATTAGATATTGATCTGGTGATAATTCGTAAATGAATATCATTAAGGATCGGAAGTTTGATTGGGGGGGAAAAAAAGCCTAATCTCCTCCAGCTGGCTGTGTGGTTATAATGTGTCCTGCCTCCGCTCTTGCATTGATCCATCGGAGCAAACAGCAGCTGCCTGGCTGCACGGCAAACCCCAGCACCCATCTGGTGTAAAACATATCAGATAATATAAAATGTTAGACAGTAAAATGTGTCTGTAATGAGTGGCATAATAACAGGTCTAATGTTTCAGATTTAAGGGGTTCTATTACAGAATATGGCATAAATTGAATATAATGTGTTTTCATTCGCGTATAATCACCTGAAAAGATGATATGTTATGTTATAAGAGTTATGTTTACCTTAGAATGAGGCTTTTATATCTGTAGACACCGTGGGTCCTCTTCCAGGGAGTCCGCCATGTTGAACCACCATGTTTCTACAGTATCCTAGAATGGACAAACTAAACACTGGTTTTTCGATCATTTTAAGGCCACCGTAGTTTTTACCTTCACGGGGTAACTCCTTCAGGAAGGTTAGGAAAGGAGACTGAAATGAAAAAATCTAAACAAAACAAACCTCTTGCTCTGCTTTTTGTAGAACTTGAAGTTCAGCATATGTGAACTTGCATCAGCTAAATAAATGTAATTGTCTATGAGAAAAATGGCGCCCCAAGATAACCCACTTTGCAACTCCCAATGCAAAACCAATGCTCTTTTAATTCATAATATTTTACGTGTTGATGTTTGTGTTTAACTTTGAATGACAGTAGTGTTCAATGGCATGGAGGAACAGCTATGCTAGACTGATTAACAGACAATGCTTACGTTATTACGTAAATATGGTTTCTTCAGGCGATTTGTGGGCGAAGATAAAACAATAAAATAATACAAGGCTTATCCAATTAAACCTTATCATCGGTTAGGAAGAATGCCACCCACGTCAGTCGCAGATGTTTCGCTGCTTGAATCGACGTTTTTGGTGTGATTTTTGGCACAGCCCCCAGCTCTCCTGTTTAATTTGGAAATGGATCCGGCCTTTGAATGTACGTACTCTAAGATTCGTTAACTCCCCCTGCATGCCAGAGAAACAGGTTTGGCCATTGGGACAGCCAGGTGGATGGAGGGGAGGAAAAAAAAAGAAAAAAGTTTAGAGGCAGAAACTGCAGCACCTGCTTGTTGACTGGGATGGGCGGTCATGGGTAAGCGGCATGATAACAGTGGAAATACAGGATTAGCTAATGCGGTGGTTTGATTGTATCCCGAAGAAAATGACCTTCAGCTGTGCCTCATTCGGTGTCTTGCTGGGAGAAACTGTTGGTTACAGTTTCAGTGCTGGGATGAGAGCATGAACAGTTCAATGAGGGGTTAGAAGAGGTATAAATAGAATCATGTGTCAGAGATTCGTGCACTCCTCTGCCTCGCTTTAGTCCAATGATCTCCAATTATGCTAAAACAGAAGAAAACCATAATTGCTGCACTATTAGGCTGGTTCATGTCAGGAGATGCGTCTCTGCCACACCACTCTAATTGAACTTTCTCTAGAAAAGGCGTTGTGAGAAAACAGGCGGTAACTATTTATACAGCTACACACCTGACCAGGCATCTATCCAAACAAAAGGTCTTGAACCCAGCCCTTGCGTGCCTATCCAACCCAGACATCTGATTAATTATAGTGTGGCCGTTAAAGCGAAGAAAAACTAGCTGATGAAAAGTCAGCGAGTCTGCAGGCTCAACCTGCCCAAACAGCAGCATGCGTGTTAGCTTGTAAAATTCTCCGTCCTACCCCCACCACCACCACCTCCACCTCCACCTTCACCCCCCCTCTCTGTGTGTTTCCTCCCACACGCCCCCCCGCCCGTCCGCCCCCGCCTCCGCCTCCCTCCTCTGCTCCGGGCCCATTCGTGCAGACGAGGTAAAACATCTTCCTTGCTGTGTCAGAGCCCCGCAGGTGGGCCCCGCGTGCTCAGGTAGATAATATCACTGTTACTATAGACTGTGTTTGGGTTAGCTCAAAAACACTTTTCACGGTAGGAGCAAAACAAAGTGCTCCGCAGTGCGTGATAACAGCGGGAGCTGCTCCCTACAAATTAACCTGTGGAAACACTTTAGCCTCGCACGAAACATACACACGTAATACCTGCTCCTCCTTTTTTTTTTTTTATAAATCAAAGATACATGATTTACATGATGTTCCTCTTTGAGCATGGAAACATTTTTTTTTATTTAGGATTTAGGAGATTTCTCTTATACGTCATTCACCAAAGGAATAACGTTAATCCAAAACAGTGAAATAAGCTTTTAATGTCCTGGTGGTTATGTTATAGGACGGAGCAGCCTTATGCCCAGATTGAAAGCATTGGACTGATTGGACAAGTCACTCTGTTTCTAATCTGCATACTGCTTGTGCAGTAGACTTTATAAATGGACTTTCTTTAAACAAAAGAAGCATGAATAGCTTTGAATGTGCTCAGGGCCAGAAGCTGGGATGGCTTCCATAAACAGATCACCCAGGTGGTCCATGTGTGAGAGAGAGGGAATGGAGTGCTGGTTGAGAGGCCTGCTGCTGCAATCAAAGGCCTGGATCTTCTTATTTCAGGAGCTCTCTCTGTCTTTTAGAAAGCCTGAACTTCTACTGATGCGACGAGGGTCGCATTCATACTGTTGTCTGGCACCAAATGATTCTTGAACAAACATTAAAGATGACTGACTTTGTTCCTTTTGGACCCCCACGTGGTTTCAACAGCGCACAAAATGTAGCTGAGAGTTTTTCAGACTTTGTTGAAGACACACAATGAGCAAACATGGTTGTTTTAAAAAGGATCATGAGTAGAACAGTGACTTCATCTCATTATCTCAGCAGAATCTGTGGTGTTGGTTCTGCAGAACCTGTTCTGAATTACAAACACTTCCAAACCTCCAAGAACCGGAGATTTGTATGTGCTTATAGGTTTTGTGTATTGATTCGTTTCCATAGTTACGCATTAACAGTGGTCTAAACCCTGGGAAGACATCACCATCAAGCAACGGCATCTTTTTTCTGATTCAAATTATATAGAAACAAGACAAATTTGTGAGTACAAACATGTCTTGTTTGAAACTACGTACAATAGACCACATATACAGGCCTGGAGCCCTGAGACCCAACACAATGGGTACACAGCGCAGCACAAGTGTGCTCGCTGGTTTCTGACTGACACTGGTCATTTTCACGCCCAGCGCCAACATTGTGTTAGTAGCTTGCACCCATCTGTGCGCCCATGGGTGGGTGGGGCATAAAACGGGCAGTGCACCTGATTACAGGTGTACTGCCCGTTTAACTAACCGCTAACTTGAGGCAACAGAAAGCGATTAAACCAATGACCAACAAAAAACGGGTCCTCATCCTCAGCCTCATATGCAGTCAAATGGAGTTGTGGATGGGACAGAGGATTGCGAGGATGGAGGAGGCAAAGAGTCCACAAGCAAGCCCAAAACACAATGATTAATTAAGAGACTAAATAAAACCACTTTGTACCTTAAAATCATTCCTCTTATTGGAGGACTTCTCGACAACAGTTGATGCTTTAATCTCAAACATTGAGCATCAAGTTGTTTCCATCTTTGTTTCTCCACTAATGTCGTCGAGAACAACCCAGCTCGAGTTTTATCCACGCCGAGATACAACCATATGATGATTTCACACATAAAAAGCAGAATGAAGGTCCTAGGTCTTGTTCTCAAACTCAACATAATCCAGTATCACTGAAAGCTCAGTCCTCCTCCATCCCTTTGGCCCGTCTATAACTGTAACTCTCTGCTGTACTTGTTTATACGTTATAGTTTATATTGTGAGCTGCTCCATGCAGACGCAGGCCTCGGAGCGCAGGGCCACACCATAACGGCTCAAGATTTACTAGATGGAAAAATACATTCCTCACACCTACACACACACGTCACGTGACGAGTGTATTCCTCATCTTGAAGACAGGTGAGGGATTACACCGACAATACCAGACGCCTCTCTGCTTTATGCAATGTTTAGATAGCATTTTACATAACTGGCTTGTTTTTGTGGCCTCTCTTATCGCGGGTCGAGCTTGTTTCGTGAATGACATTGACCTGGGGGTTCTTGCTGTCCCGTCACCTTGTGCTATCTTGCGTCTTATCTTACTGACCCGAGTTATTGTGAGGGGGTTTGTGTGCTCAACGATGATTTATGTACAGTGAGCGTGACAGATCGCCCGTCACATGCAGCCCGGTCATTCGCTCGACGTGTCCAAACATACTTGTGCTGTTAGCCGCTCACCCGTGTTTGTCTGAAAAAAGGATTAGAATGAAATATGAGGAAACAGTGACTGACAGTATGTGACTCTGAGGGTAACCCAGCTAGTGTTTCACAATGCTTAATAGTGTCAGGTAATAGCTGTGAGTCATTGTTGAGAGTATGCCATCGCGTGTGTGTTGAGCAGTTGAGGTTAGGCCTGTGTGTGTGTGTGTGTGTGTGGATCTGTGTGTAGGTGCCATTAAAAAAAAAACTGGTTCTTCTGAAATGTTGTTTTGACAGATATCAATAGCGCAGGGATCACCAGATACAGGGGGTTCCCTCCACGGTCACAAACAAAGCTAATTTTGATTTCCTGGCTTTTATTTAGTCTTGGGTTTGGTTTTTAGGCTTAGCCTGTAATGCCGCGTTGATGAATCAGGCCTGACATTACTCACATGGGTTTGGATAGAAGGTAAGGAGTGCATGTTTGTCTGCGGCTTAAGCGCTGCACAAGTTTCTGTTATTGTTTTTATTCTACATGTTACCTTTCTGACTGCAGCACTAAAAATAACACAAAGCCCATAATTATGGTTTTAACCTAAAGCCCCCCTCCTCCTTCACTCCCTCACTCCCTTCTCCTATTATTCTCTTTAGCACCTGTGGTTATTTATGTGTGTGTGTGTGTGTGTGTGTGTGTGTGTGTGTGTGTTTGCCAGGTGATTTAAAGCACGGCTGCAGACAGTCTTTTCAGATTTTTCGCAGGAATTCTGTCTGTGTTATATGATCGCCGGTTTTAAACTTCTGTGGAAAGTTTGCATCATGCCGTAAAGTTCTGGTCCTTTAATAACAATGATTTTATTTATAGAGCTACTGTTGTGTCGCCACAGTGGGTGTGGCACTGAGATTCAAGTTGTCACCTTTCAGAATTCCTCCCGAGTGCCTCGGGCCATGTTGACAGTAAAATAGAGTTAGCTTCAGAGTACATGCATTTTAACAATACTGAGAATCGCTACAGGTGTGTTAGCTGTCGGAGCGATGCTTTGAACCATGTCAGAACCATGTGTGAGGATGCTAAAACACGGTGATGATGTTAAGACACAGATGTAATATTTAACAGGTTCAACAAGCTTCTTTAGTTGTGCAGGTAGGTAAGTATTGGACAAATTATACTGATGACGGCTCTAAAGTGAAATTTAGTGGATCAATACAGGAATGTTGAATATTTGTAACATATCACAGCAATCCATCCAATAGTTGTCCAGATATTTCACTCCAAACAAACCTCATAGAGGGACTAGAGGAGAGGTCAGAGAATGACCAAAATCAGTATCCTCTGAGGACCATGAATGTTTGTGCCAAACTAACTAGTAGCACACTGTAAATATAATACAATGTTATGACGATACATGTAGGATTAATGTATTGTAATCTGACAGTAATTGTTTAATTGCCGATACGTTAAGTGTAATTATTTTACGAGTGGAAAATATCTGGATATTGTGTCTGTGAGATCAGCTTGGCATGTCAGCGGCAGACGAAAATAGCTTGGAGGTTGACATCAACTGACAGTGACTCAGTGTACAGAGGTAACAGACTGTAACATCTGCTTGTTTGTTTTTTCTTTTTTGTGCCGTTTATTCATGACGCACTCAATGTAAAGTATGTAAAGTATTTTTACACGGCTGATCTTGTCTCAAACAGGTTCCCTTACTTAAACCAAAGTTTATTTGCCATAACCATTGTCTTTCCCTAATCTTAAACAAACCAACGTTTATGAATGTATTAGCTAAAGTAAATAAATCACTGTTGTTGTTGTTTTTTGGTCATTGAATCTGATTTTAAAAGGTTTGCAGAATCATCTAATACACTGAACATACATACATTATCTGTAACCGCTTATCCTCACTAGGGTCGTGGGAGGGCTGGAGCCTATCCCAGCTGACATTGGGCGAGAGGTGGGGTACATCCTGGACAAGTCGCCAGTTCATCGCAGGGTTCATCCAATATAAATGTTTGAAAATAGGGTTTTTCGTCCCCCATTGCAAATTTTCTATAAAAGTTGAATGGAGTCATGGACAGAAAAAGAAATAACTTGGTGACATCAGTTGAAAGCAACTCAACACAAAGTGGTTTTAAGGAGTGACAACTCCTTAAAAGTTCAAGTTTTAGTACTTTGGTTTTTAAGAAATTCAAAGAAAGCCTATGAAGTAGTTCCTGCGCTGCGATCACGTCAAATCTTGACAGAAGACCTCAATGCACACGCTCGATTGTGTGATCGGTTAAGCTTTCGTGCATTTTAATCGTGGAGGAAATTGGAGGCAACAGAAAATTGGCTTCTTCAGGTTAATGTGAAGAATTTCCAGCTGAGTTATGCAGGGTATTGCCTTTTGGATGATTCTGCAGTGTAAAATTTAAGTCCTCTGCCAAAAGTCATCGCCAATGTAATAATGGAATTTCAGGGTCAGACTTTAGCTTCAGCTTTGACAGATGTGTTGTAGCGTTAATGAGGTTTGGAGTATACACAAGCACACAAGAATCCAAGGTACCTCCAGGTATTTTTCCTTGGAAAAGGGAGTGGATTTTAGGGAGAATTCCCGGTATTCATCCCTACGGATGGAAGTGTTTGAATATGTTGTTAAATGCATCATTCCATACTTGCATGTGATATGCAGTATTTACTGTGCATATCTCTCTGATCAGAGATTGCTAAATGTTATATGAAGTTGCAAATTTACTTTATTTGTTCAATGGTTCTGTAGCTCAAATGTTTTCCTCACAGCCATGTGCTTTAGAAGCAGTCAGAGACGGAGATGTAACAACAATCTTATCACCTTTCTCCTTCTCACCTCCTCTGCACACTCAGTGAAGCAGCTCCGCCAGTGTCTGGCTGCTGCCTATCAGTCCCCCCGATCACCGCTCTGTTTCTGCTGTAACCAGATTATCACGCATGCGACAATAACGTGCCAGCGTATGCGGGCGTCTTCAGTCGGTTCAGAGTGTTGGCACGCTCAGCGAGGCGTGTGACGTCACGGGGGTGGGGGCTGCGGATCTGATCTGACTGAATCAAGGAACTATAGCACACTACATAGCATAGCATGACAACACACAGTCCCACAAAACAATCAATCAGATAGTGTCACTAAGCTTTAAAGAAGATGTTTCCGACCTCAGCGAAAAATGTGCGGCTTTAAAGAGAACATCAAACTTCCTGAGAGGGCTTAAAGCTTCAAAGAAAACTAGATTTTTGTTCTTTTGATCTCCAAATGAAGTTTTGCATGACAAAAACATCAAGTGAAGATTCTGCTCTTTGTTCGCCTTTTCATGTTTTAACTTTTGAACTAAAAGGTTTGTAGGTGATTGTGGTTTAGGCCCCGAGCATTAACTAAATACCTTACACATGTGTGCATATCTCATCTCTGATCACATCTCTTTTCTAATTCTGTCTGCATCCTCGTAAACATGAGAAGAACATAAAGACGTACCCGCCGTATCAATCTTTATTGACTTTTTTACATTTTACCATGGGTCTCCTGTTAAACCTGACGAATGTGAAATGTTATACTGTTACAAAGATATGTTAGACTTGTTTGTCGAGTTAACAACTTTCAGTATACTCGGGATTGCTTGAATGTTGTTATGTGGCGGTGGTGCTGGACCCAAAACGCAGACAAACAGACGAGGGAGAAGGAACAAAACAGCAGTTTATTGAAACTGAGGGTAAGAGGTGAGGTGGTGTCTCCTGACGCAGGGAAGGCTGTGGAGGCAGGCAAGCTCACGGGGGGGGGGGTAGAAGCAGGGAACGAGGGAGGTGGCTAAAGGGTGCAGTGGCAGGGTGGCTTGGTGGTTAGAGAGCTGGATCCTGAAGGCAGAGAACACAGGTGAGTAATACCGTTGGAAATCTCAAGTAGCAAATTCACAAAAGAGCACACAGGCCGATCTACCACAAAGCGGTGACAATCTGGCAGTGAGAACACAGGAGGCCAGCCTCTAAGTACTGCTCCAGATGATGAGCAGGCTCAGGTGTGTGCAGCCAGCTCCTCAGCCACCCAGCAAACCACACCTATCTCTGCAAAGAGAGCACAAGAGCCCAACCCCCAGCCTCAACACACAGAACAAACTGAAAAAAACTTTTAAAATTAGCAATTCAAAAGTACAAATTACTTTTTGTTGCAAAGTATTATTATTTATTTATGCTCTGGAAATAATCATTTATGCACAGATGAACATTTAACATGTTCAAGAGGCGTCAATTACTTGTTTTTTGGGTTAATACGCCTAATACTGCCCATGAGGCTAGCTCTGAGCTGTATTTTCATGGTAACAATTAGTGACACGTTAACCAGTTTCACAAGCAGGTTATGAAAGGGGAAAAGTTGTAATTTGTGGTTTGCTTAACTAAGTTTTTCCTGCATTCTTTCATGATTTCTTTTTTGTTTACCACAAACAGCAATCGGGCATCAGTGGTAGCTGTTAGCATCATAGGAATCGCGTGAGCTGCATGTGTCTTATTTTACCGAGAACTCTGCTTCTGTTATTTTACTCCAGTTTCCTCATTTTTTTCTTCTTGGTGTCTTTGTCCATTCACCGGAGTCATACATTCTTACTAAGCACACATGTTCTGCTAAAATTAAAGAAACATTTTAATTTGTGCAGGAGCATCCTTGATTCATTTCACCAATAATGAGTTTTTTGAAGGGGTCCATCAGTTTGCAGCTTTAAAATGACAATATGTCAACTATACGCAACAGAATCATCTTTACCAATCTCTAAAGTCTGACTTTGTTGAATCTAACAATCAAAAATCTATTTGTACATTTGTACATTTTCATCATACTGCAATTTTTTAAAGGTTTTTCTGTCAGAGAACTTTGCAAAAAAAAAAAAAAGACACTTTCAACATAAAAAAGTAGTGCAGTCCAGGAAATAAACACATGAAATGAACAAACTGGTGCAGCAGGATGTGCTGAGACCTCAAAGCATGCCACCCTAATCTTATCAACCTTTGTCACTATAAAACATTTGCTAATGTTTCCATGTAATCTGTTATTATTTGTGCTATCTCACCTGGTAAAGACAAACATGTTAGTGGAAATCTGTGTAGGATGAAAACCCAAGGCGAAGCAGTGTACCGTTGAAAGAGCACAAAAAAAAACCCCACCACAGACTTGCAACGTCATTTGCAAAACAAAGACATAAATATGTTTGAGTCATTTTCTGGCTGTAGTAAAACAACACACACATTCTTTCCGCAGCACACAGGTGCGTGAGAATTTCTTACACTTGATTTAATGAGCTGTACTCTCGGATCAGATAAGCCTTATCAGATCTGTGCTCAAGTCGTTCTGTATAAACATCCAAGATAATCTGTGCGTGTGTGTGCATGCTTGTGTGTCTGTGGGTGCACACACAGACACACACTCCACACACCAGTACACACAAGTGTGTAGAATATGTGGTTGCAAGTTTACATAGGACAGATCTCAGAACAGGAGCTTAGGTTTAAATCCAAACAGGGCAGTAAATCTGAACTGGCAGACTGCCGCGGGGGTGACCAGGACTGTGATTGACAGGCTCTCCGAACTCACCTGAGCCTGTCTCCCAGGTGTGATCACACACATGGCTGATGGTCTAAAGCCAGGTGCATACCCAACATCGTTGCCCTTGCATCAGAGCTCACAGAGCATGTGCTAATCCTGCAGGTATTTGCACTAAATTCTCCCCGAAGGGCAAATATACTTGAGCTTTTCACTCAAGAGCTCCGTTGAAGATTGATCCTGCAGAATAATCTGGCTAAACATGGATTCTTAGATGTTTCTGGAGTAAAAACATGAATGTCTATGTCTATGAATGTCTAATTTGTTGTGTGACAATGACTGGCTGTAGAACACAAATGATGAGTGACAACTTTGGAGCTTAAAATGTTGTTTTCTGTAAAATTGTGTCAAACATTTGACAGGTTGAAATCGTTTTAATTGCTTCCAACACTCAATACTCAACTTGCTTCAAGGATTTTCAAACATTGGGTATAACGTTCTCGATATTTATGCAAGAATGTGACTTATCCTGACGTGTTTCGAGAGGCTCACGCTTTCTAGAACATTCTGATACAAGGAAAAGTGCGCTGGGAACAAATGGACTTCTCTCACATGATATCGATTTCTGTAATCAAAGGGTGAGTGTGAGACCAGATTACATTATTGGTATATGCTTGACATATCCGAAGGCCAGAACATGCTTCTTTATGTGATCGGGTGTCATTTGGACACATTTGCATGGCAGATTATGGATTTTTGAGTCTAATGTTAACATGTCTGTTCAGTTCTGTTTCAAAACCACCTCCAGACAGGCAGTCTGATCAACTGATCAGCTTGTTTGACACGCAGGGTTGCACAATGTTTTTGGAAGGGTGACCTACATTTGCCCATAACACCCTTCTTTGTGTGGATCTGCAGAGGCAGGCACGCGTTTTGCTTCAGCTTCAGTTGTTGTTTTCTGATAAAGAGACTCTTCTTTTACGCCACACTTCTGCTGTCTTGAAGCCCAATTGTGTAACGTTTCTACCACAAATTAACAGATTTTAAATCATTTTGATGCTACGCTGACTTGTAATCAGGTTATTCCCTCTCTGCCCCTCGTACGCCCGTTCTCGCACTACGTAACTTTGTGCTCCAGGTACGATCAACCACGCTTTACGGCACTAAGTCACACACCATCGACTATTTCACTGATTCTGGTGAAACTGGATCAGATTTTATGAATATGAATATGATCTGGTTCTCCCTCTGATGATATTCCAACTGCACCACCTCAACTCTGCTGCTGTTAGCTAATGTTAGCTCAGTTTGTTAGACGGGCTGCCTGGACTGTGAGCTCAGAGCAGAGAGGAAATGTTAGTGTGGTGTTTGGACCACTGGGAAGAAGAGAAGGTTTTCAGGTACAGGATGTGGTGGAATGCTGACAGGTAGCAGAGCCGGTGTCGTGCCAGAACAGGAGCTGGGCAAGTGGGCAATGTAATCAGGCTCAGCAGCCTCTATGGACGTAATGACGGAGGTGAAAAGACGGAAGAGGACGTTGGTGGAGGAAGCTAAGAAGAGAAAAGGAGAGAGTGACAGAGCAAGAAGCCACCAGACAAGAGTAAATCTGGAACTGACTTTTAGTGGTTGGTGAGAGCATGTCTTGTGTTGTTGCACTGACCTGATGTTCAGCTGTTGGCAAAGGTGTTTTCCGACCTTTCAAAATGTGTCAGATCCCTTTACAGCTGAAGCTTACACACAGCGAAAACTTCTCACGGAGTCACGCAACGTGACTTAATTTTTTTGAAATATAATACTTATCTTATTAATCATCGGCGTAACTCAGCAGTGATAGTACATCACATAGCAAAGGTGACATTTAATGAGTGAGGCATCAAGTAACGACAATGGTATGAGATTTTCACGGAACGATAGCCGTATCAGAAAATACCAGGGTTTCACAGTGTACAGTAACAGTCACAATGACCCTTAAAGGAATGAAAACAATGGGTTGAATAAATGCCTTTTTATAATTCAACAAAATATTGTGTCCTGTATTTTTATTAACAATTAAATACTGTTGATAAGCAAATGGACATGGTATGATAGCTGTCACTGTATACTGCTGCAACCCCAACAACGACACTGATAATGCGTCAGGATTTGTCCGATCACATCATATGTTTGCTTTGCTGTAATAGCATCACAATGTCTGGAAGATATAAAGTTTTTATAAAGTGCTTACTGCTTCTGCTAAACAATTTCCTGATGGAAACCCAGAGCTCTCAGCGCTAAACACCGTGACCAACCCAGATGCAGCTCAGACCACAGATTTCTTTACTGCTGCACACCCTCTGATGGTCTAATCTGGTCTCTCATGCCACTGGCCAGACAATACCCCACTACAGTTGCCATGTTCCCACGCAAACACACACACTCACAAACATCATTATTAACACCAGCAGTTGCTCCATGCAGACTGACGTATGCAGGCTCGGGCTGGTATGCAGAGCCAGACATTCCTCCGGTCCTGTCGACTGACGGCCCACGTCTACTGACGCTGCAGCTCTGAGGAGCGAAGCAGAGCTGCAGAGTGACGCACGGCACAAACGCTCACCTGCTCCGCTGGTTGATGTTATTGTTTTCTTTAAGGGCAGAGCGTGTTTCACAGCCAGCCAAGGAGGAAGGGCTGGACATGCTTCAGCCAGCAGCTGTCTCTTAAGGTATTACAAGTAAAAGTACTTATGAAAAATGACATCTTTCAGACTGTTGAACTAATTAAAATGTGTTACCATGGAAACATCATGGTCTTTCAGACACACTTTTCATCAGTTTGAACATAAAATCAGTGACAAGTTACTACAGTTGTCAGATAAATGTAGAGGAAAACCAGGGAATATTCAAGTAAAGTTGTACTTGAGTAAATGTAATTGATTACTTTTGCCTCTGTTTTTGTACTTTGTGTGTGTGTTTGTGTGTGTGTGTGTGTGTGTGTGTACTCAAAGGGAAGATTATCTTAACCTGATTAAGAAAACTCAGGAACACCTGCCAAAATACTAGTTACTTTGGTACATACCAAAAAAGAGTGTGTGTGTGTGTGTCAATGTGTGTGTTTTGTTGTCTGCCAACGTGATAAGCAGATAAGATAAGTAACGTAAGCAGAGTCATGGCGGTAGCAGGCGAGTCGCACGCCATGAGCTCCTCTAACCTCGAGCACATCGTTACCTTTAGTTTCTATACATGCCTCCGTGTGCTGCAGCAGAAATGTGCTTGCATGCATACATTCAGCCGTCACATAAGTGTGGATATGTGTGTGTGTGTGCAGGCATGTGGTGTCTAGCATGAGAAACGCAGCAGGAGTTTTGCTCTGTCGCTCTGCAGAGTGATGGAGGGGGGGAGCGAGGGGGGCCAAGCTGTGATAACAAACTCCATTCACTTCAGAAATAACAACACAGCACTTAGAGTGAACCGCGGGCTCTTTTCCTCTGGGAGCCACTGATCCGCCCGAGCAAAGAACTCAACTCATTTACTGTCATTAGCTGTTACATCACAGGATGGAGCTCTGGCTCGGCCTCCAACTGGATCGCTTATCTTCTCGTTTGCACTTTGGACACACGGACACTCCTGCCCGTGGACGTGCACACATATTCAGCAAGTTTCAGCGGCTGTGTGAACTTTCGCTTGGTAAAAGATTCAAACTTTTGGAGTAAATTAAAGAGTACATTAACATATTCTGTCTTAGTTTTTTCACTTATACAAGTTCGGTTTTGTGCTCCGAATGACCAAAATGTATCTTTAGAGAGAACAGATCGCAGTCATACTCGACTACAAGTGATGATGATGTTAATAGTGAGGCAGTAGTTAGAATATAACAGTACAGACGAGAGCTTTTTATTCAAAATTCAGTGTTATGAACAGAAAATTAAATATTTTGATCCATAATGATCTTTTAATTCAGATTCTAACATTAATGCAACTGGTCTTTTGAATTACTTTGCCTTGTCCTTCAGCAGGGAGTATTTATAAAAGCTCACTACTATGAGCGCTACATGAGTTATTCCCAAAGTTCCTTGGACACACAAATACTGCCATTTCACATCATATATGTCTGAGCTGGCTTTCTCATTCCTGGTGTTTTTGTATAGAATTGTATAGAAGTACCATGGTTTAAAATGTTTTGGACCACTACTCTAACTGCCTTAGTCAACTGTCGATCTGTTAGCTTGTTAGCTAGTGGAGGTGCCCACATGTAGGTGGCAAACATGTGATCTAGGATCATGCTATGTTGGTTGCATATTCAGTGTATTAGTTCTACTAAATCTGGACCTGATTTTGGAAAAGACACAGCCCTCGTATGCAGTCACAAGTGATGCAACAAGGAAATGATCCCTCATTGTCTTCCCACCAAATGCTGCTTATTCTGTGGATCAAACCAGACGCTCCTCTGCTGTGAAGTGAACCCTGGTCTCTGCAGTGGCTGCAGTGGTGGTGAGTGATTTTTCCCATCCAGTTTCCTCAATCTATTTTAACATCTGTACCTTTAGCTCAGGTGAAACTGGTACAAATGTTAGATATCTTATCAGCGTCTACTAACCCTTATTGTGGATCAAAAGGTATGCATCCAGGCTGAAGAGGGCCCATTGTGTGCCTGTTTAGGTACACCTGTTACATGTGTCCTACTTTCCAGAACAAATAACCTGTTTTTTTTATCGTGTTTGTGGTCTTAGATGGAGTTAGATGTGAATGACATGAGGTCAAACCTCTGACTCTCTGACCCTTCAGCCCCCCGCAGCTCAAACCCTGCTCAGGTTGTGTCAACACCAAACACTGGAAGACACTAACTGAACTTTAATGATGTTACTAGAGCTTACAGAGAGATGAGTGAGCTCTTTCATTTATCCTTTATATTACAAAATATGCCCCTTTATATTTCCAAGAAACTGTTTTATTTTTAATTTTGTACACAAACATTTTTGGCACATTCTTCAGCACCCGGATGTTCCTATAAAACACTGTATAAAACTCCAGAGGGACCTTCATATGTAAATGTTTTACAGTCCATGACAGACATAAAAAGCCTCATCTGGTGAGCTATAAATACAAGTAGAAAAAATACTAAAAAAAAAACAAAGACATGAAGTGTCTTAACATTTTTGTTTGCTATAACAGCTGTTTGTGTAATACTTTTTGTCATTTCCCATGTTGACAGCTACAAAGCAGATGTACAAATGTACTGGGGGTGAGCTGTTAAGTTGTGTGTTTTACTAAATTAAAGTGTACTCGACTTCTTTAAAGATACAAATACATCACTTTTTTCCTCATCTTAACATTATTTAGCACTCTTTTTCATCCAATTTCATGCCCTTCTTGGTTTTTCTTTCCCCTCTTCTGCTCATCTTGAGCAGTTGACAGGATGACGTGGGGCATTACAGAGCAAACAAGCACGAGTCAAGGGTCATCACAGATCATCATCAGGTCACAGATCAGCAGCCGGTCTGACAGAAGTTAGAAGAGCAATGTTACTGTCATGGTAATTATGACAAGAGATTAGCATCATGGGACCTTTAAACCTGACTATGATTGCTGGAGTTAGAGAAAGTAAGTGCTCAGTGCCCTGTAACCCAGAAACGTCTGAGAAATAACATCATTTGTTCAGTGACCGTGGTGTTAGAAGACCAACACATTTATTTATACAGCACTTTTTAAAAAGTTCTTCACATTCGGGATAAAATACAAGTATGCAAACACTATACAGAGTTTTCAGTAGCTGCTTAAAATAAACCACAGATTCATCAGATCTGACGGAACAGGATAAACTATTCCAAAGTTTAGGAGCTCCAACTGAAAAAAGCATTATCACGTCTGGATTAGGTTAAAAGGTCGTGATCCCATGTTTAGAGTGGCCGGGAGCTGGAATGATGGCTGTGTTATGCATGCAGGAGCCGGGCCATGCAATGCCTCGTACGTGATTAATAACATTTTTAAATTGTTTCCGTGTTCATAATCAGGATTATTGTAAGTAAAAATATGAGGGAGATAAAAATCAAGTACTAGAAGATATAAATATATGTACAATATGTTTTCAATGGAAGCGCTGTACAGTTTTGTGCAGGAATCTGCAAAGTATTCACAGGTAGTGTGGAAAAGTTCACAGTATGCAGAATGTTTAAGTATGCAAGATATTTATCAAAATATAGTCATCCAAAAGATGTTATCAAACGTTGTGCGTTTATGTCATACCCTGAGGAAAGCTTAGGGTGTGTACTAGAAGAAGACGATAAAATAAGTTTGACTTTTGCGATATTTCTCAACCAACAAGCGAGACGCAGTTCAAAGTTCAAATATTGGTCATAAAAGAACACCAAGAATTAATGCTTAATCACGATTCCAATATAGTGACTGACCTCTTTAGAAAAACAATCTGCGCAATCACAAAGATCTCAGTTTAGTCAGGACTGAGAAGGAGGAAGTTGTAACAGAAGCTAAGCAGTCATGAGGGTGGTAAGGTTATTGAGGTTATAAGGTTTAACTGCACATTTGAGTTCTATTTATACATAATTGAAGAGTTTTAGTTATTGATGGAAAATCAGAGTTTTGTATATTTCTCATTTGATCGTAATTCAATATGTTGGGCTGTTTTACAGTTATGTATACAATCATCACTGATATAAACAAACCTTCAACGGCTTAAGTAAACATTATAATCTAGATGAGGATGCTGTCCAAAGAAAGTCAGATTGGTACTGAAAGCAGGTTAAAATCTTGTTTTTTAAAATATATATTTGGATTATGGATTTCTGAATTTGAATTGTTTGTAAAGCTGAAACCCTTCTAGAAATCTCTGACCTTGTGTAACAAGTATGAAGGAACTTGATTTTGCCAAAGCAAAGAAGATGCTGGCAGAGAGTGGCAGCAGTGTTTTACAGAGCCAGAGCCGGGCCAGCAGGCGATGTAAACGGGCTCAGCAGCCTCTACAGACATCACGGCAGAGGCGAAGAGGCCAAAGAGGATGCTGATCCAGGAAGCTAAGAAGAGAAAAGGAGAGAGTGACTGAGCAAGAAGCCGTTAGACAAGAGTAAATCTGGGACTGACTTTTGTTTATTGGCGAGAGCTTGGTGAAATAAAAGGTTGTTGGACTAGTAAGTAATATTAGCTGGCTGCTATGTCTTGTGTTGTTGCATTTGCTTGATGTTTGGCTGTTAGCAAAGTTGTCGACACGCTAGTTTTTGATCATGAGTAATCATAAATAAATCGTAACAAATACACATGTACAAATGTGCATATTTACAACAGTGGTGTAAAGATGAATTGAGCTCTGAAACTGGGGGCGCCAAGTCGCATAAAATGCCAAATTAATTCGTCATAATGTTATTTTCGTTTCTGGCTCACTTTCTACAGTCTCATTAATTCTGTTTAGCGACAAACTACGTGACATATTTAGCAGGTAGAGAGACAGCTTTTTCTTCAAATGTTGATAATATTGGCATTTGTAAATCAGTTGTTTGCTAACTAAATCTATATCCATACCAACCATAGACATATTAACTTTATAAGGTAATATTATGTCAAATGTTTAACTAATTCCCATCATCTTTCAGATTAATGCTAAGATATCTTGCTATAACATGCTAATTTTAGTATCATCTGGCACTAAAATGTGGAAATGTTTGGTTGTGTAATTGTTTGTCGGGTTGTTTGTTCATAAGAATTTAACATTTTTTTTTGTTAAATGATCATTTTGATTTGTTTTAACACTCACAGGAATCTATATTTGTTCAAAGAAAGACCTCTGAGTGTCCGTCTTTGTAAGTTTTGCAGCTGTCTGCTTGTAGTATTTGTAATCGTACGTGATGAATGCTTCCATGCACGCCTTCAGTAGGGATGTGATCTGCAGCAGCAGCCTTTTATTTAGGAGAGCTGAACCCTCCAACCTACCTGCTGTATATACACAGCATGTCAAGTCCTGAGAGACAGAAACCTTTGAGACGTCACTGATTGCCTCACATTCCTTCCTGAAAGCCTCTGATGGGAGGGGAGGGGGTGCTGTTAATGGCACAGGTGAGTATTGCTGTGGTATGTGTGTATGCGTCTATCCACATGCAACCAATCAAACACAAACATTCACACTCGTATGTCTATGTTGCTCAATCAGCTGCTCATGCGCACAGAGACACGTATGTTTGGAATGAACTTATAACACACACTCCAGTGCACAACACAACACACTCCCTTCACCTGCCTTTGTTTCATAATGATTTTCATACCATACAGATGACTCATGGCTTGTCTAATTTGAGCATTTGTTTGTGTATGTTTGAGTGTGTGTCACAAACTATCAAAACAGCGTGTTGATATTGGATGATTTAGAAAAATCCAGCAGAATGTTCAATGGCAACCTTATTTAAAAATGATTTATTTCCACAATAACTGAGCACGGCAACTACAGTATGATTATGTTATGGTTAAAGCTTGGATCCATGACTGTCTGCACATTGTTGGCGAGAAGTTTATGAAATGATGTTTTTAATTATAACAGAAATGGCAGAGCATCTAGAATAGTACTTGTGACATTGTCTCACCACATTGTAAATGTGGAAACAGCTGTTTAGCTCAATGTACATTTTAACCTCTTACAATATTGTTTTTGTCATTATTTTGTTCAATCCTGAAGTGATGAAATTACACACTGAACTAGCACGGGATGGTGCATGTTAACTTATACCTTACTTGTATTTTGCTTCATCTTGTGTATGTCAGCTCTGGTTTGAACTGATTTTATTTGCACTGTCAGTTAGACAGGTAGCTAGCTGCCACATCTTCTTTTTTTGAACATTGTGACATGCGGTGTACCACAGGGTTCAATCCTGGTTCCCTTTCTTTTCTCCTGATTTAAGTATATTTCATATCACTGTTATGCTGATGATACACAGCTATACATTTCTTTTAAATCAAATGGCAGTGTACCAACATATAAACTTTGTGTGGGACATAAAGAAAGTCCAATTCTGTTTCTTCCATCTAAGAAACATTGAAAGCAAATCAAAGGTGCATTAGGAAGCTGCTAAAAACTCACCTGTTTCAAAAGCACTTTGTCCTGTAATATGTTTGTATATTGTTATGTCCTGTTTAAACTTTGTATGTTTGCATTGTACAGCACCCTGTAACTCTTGTCTTGACAAGCGCTTTATAAATAAAATGTGCTACTTACAAGCTGACAATCACAGCCCTGGCAAATTGTCATCTTACTGTTATTGACTAATGTGTTGGCAAACAGGTGACTATTTACACATCCAGCAGGCACGGAGCAACATTAGCATTCATTTGGAGTCTGTTTCTGGAATTCTGTTAACCTGATGAATATAACTCCAATATTCACGTTCCTTTTACCTCTGGTTTGGTCTCAACTCTTTGGTCTTCACCTGTTAGCCACTAACTTTGTCTGTTAGCAATCTGGTGCATGCTGGTCATGTAAAATGGGATTATCTGAGCTTCTTTGCTGAAAATAGCTGCAGGAAATGTGGTTGATGAGAGCGTTGAGGCCTACAATAAACGGGCCATAAAATCAAAACGAGCTAAAAGAAGCTAAAACACATTGTCACCTTTTACATTAATTTATCAAATATTTTACATTTTACTTTTAATTCTCAAGAAAGAATACAGAATAAATCTCAAGCATGAGCTAAAATTCATCAGTTAAAAATTTGTTGCATTTTTTTTGCCCCTGCCCTTAGAGAGTCTGCACATCATCATGCCGTGTGACACGGCAGCCGCAGCAGAGTGCGTCCATCATAATCAACTTGAAACTGCAAACACAAAGGGTCAAACAAACACAGGACTTTCACCCAGGAGATGTCCGTGTCCCATGTGAAACCAGAAGTCAATGTTGGTTTCTTTTTTAAAGCTAAATCATGATCTCTTCCTCAACCTAACCAAACTGCAACTCTTTAAACTGTTTAATAAATGTTGCATATTTATTATTGCTAACTTGACTGGAACTAAACAGACTTATCTTGACATGCTGCATATTAATTGTTGACCGCAGAGACCTGCACATGCTGACATTAGAGGGTTACCTACGACATCTTATTTTGAAGCATTGGGAGTGAAAACGTGTTGTTCGTACAAAACATATTAAGATTATGTAACTAAAACTCAAGGTCATGGTTTGAGCCAGTGTTAATGGTCTGAGACCCAAACCCACAACTGACGTGCTCCATTCATTACCCTGACACCCACATACTCATAAATTTCACCACACTACTTCCTAAACATTGGCATAAATCACGAGGCAGAATCATCCAACATGAATGTAATTCGTGTTGCGTCGCCATACTTTAAGCTCGGTGTGAATGTTCTATTTTTTTAAGGTCATCTGTTGACATTGTTGAAGATCATGAATGCCTCAGATCCCTCCCAGGCTGCAGTCAATCATCTGGCAGGGTGAACCATGTGACAAGGGTAAAGGTCGAAGGTCAGCGATGTCCATTGGCCTGACCGGTTCCTGGTTTCCTCGGGGAACCACAGTGACCCAATGAACCTTGACAGCTCACTGGATGAACAGCACCAGTGGTAGGTAACATTCAAGCACACAAATCACCCAAACAGGCCCTCAGATACATGCCCTTAAAAGTACACACACCCAGTGCGACACACACACACAAAAGCTTGACAGGTCTGTGTCAGCTCCTCAGAGGTTGTTTGGCTTTAACCTCTGTGTGTCTCAGTAAACAGTGTTTTGAACTCACAGTATGAAAGAAGAAGTTTATGCTCCCGTCGCTTGTTCTTTTAAGCCCAACACTTTCAATACATATTTATCTAACAGCAAAAGACACTGAGAAGCACACAAAAACAACCATATGCACATACACAATCTGTATACATGCACTACGAGAGGCTCGAAATGACTGAACCGTGCACAGATTACCTCTCATCTCTGTCAATGAAAGGTTTTCCCCTCTGATTTCACGACCTTTTTTGGGGCTTTTAAGTAAACTAATCTTTGAGCAAATACCACAGGCTGTTTCTGAAGTCTGCACATAATGGAAAGTCTTAATATATATGAATAAGAGCAAACAGACCCAACAAGAGGCTTGCTGGAAGTTTGGGATCAAAGCTTCGGGGCACAAAGGCAGAGATTTAGCATGTTAGAGTGATCGTCACTCTTTCACAGCCAAGTATTGTCTCTGTGTTTCTCTCCTCAAGTTCTTTGAATTCCTGCTCAGTGTAAAACGCTTATTGTTATCCGTGGCTTTTACCGCCGCAGACCGTGTTCTTAAACATCACTACTCTGCCTTTCAGACTCCTCTCTATTGAAGGAAAGATTAAAAAAAGAAGAGAGGGGGGGGGAGAGCCGGGGAACATCAAACAGACTAACATTGTGGGTTCATGTTTTGCTGTTCAGTTATTGTCGACAGACCTGACCGGGGTGTAGTGAATCCCAGCAAACACCTCTTTTCTGTGGTTGTGTTTTAAGTGGTTGTTGGGCCCAGTTGCCATGTATACTGGGCGTGATCCAGGTGTATTTGTACAAGATGCAGAGTTTCTGTGTGCATAAGCAGGTTCTGTCCTCATCCCAGCTCCATTTTAGTCATGATGATTTTGGCATTGTTGATGCCTCACTTTAAATCACAGATCCTGATTTGGAGTCAAGGCATTACACAACTCAGAGTTTAAATTATTTTGTTTCCAAGGCAGCAGCCCTGGAGTTATCACCTCCCACATTACACTTAAACAAACAAGCTTCATTGTTGCGAGGGTTGATCTGTTCAAGCCCTGCGGTTAATTTGATTTAGTTCAGTTCATTAGAGACTATTACACATTGCTTCCATCTGATTGTATCTGATAAGCGCCTGTGCTGTAGATTGTCCGTTCATTTATCTTCAGAAATCTCTCTCTCTCTCCCCCCTGTCACAGTGTGTGGGAGGATTAAACCGGTGTGATGTTTGTGCAGCACACCTGTGCAAAGCAGGTTACGCATTACCAGTGTTAGTTTGTGTGGAGCTTATGTGAGTCATGGACTGTCACTTGACTGTACATCAACATGCTGAGTGTTGATTCAGCACAAAAAAACATAATTCTGATTAGACTCAATGATTCATTTTACACAGAACTTGATGATTTTTTTCAAGTTCAGATGGTTGCACTTAAAGAACCATTGGGTAAAAATAAAAAAACACACATATTGTTAGGTTGTTACATCGTGTCATGCCATTGTAGTCCAATATTTTCATTCCTTTTCTAAAATAGCAACAGTTTAAACAGTTATCATGATGGCGTAGCAAAGAGACTGACGTCCAGTTCAATTTGTTCAGTTTAATTCAATTCATTTGTCACATATCATCTTTAAAGAACAAGCAATTATACAATTATGTATGATTATGTAATTTTTATAATGATGCTTCTTACATGTTGGATTATCTGGTTGCGTCTGTTCTCTTAAAGGTCAAAAAAGTTTCCATTTGGTCAGCCAAACACAACACTTGTGAGCAAATCCACTGATTGTGTGATTTCAATTGTAAATAACTGATTTTAATCCACAGTGTTGCTGTTATGAACGTGTGACCAGGCCCTCAGGATGTGTTGAATGAGCAGGTTAATGCACTTTGTGTATAGTTTTATGAAATTTGGTAAAATTTGGCAACCGTCCTGTTGCCTTAAATACTGGAGCACCAATCGCGTATTCATCCACTGCTGAGAATAGTCCCAAACTGATGCAATACTTCCTCTAGTTTGAGTAATGTGTGTTAGAAACTACAGTGACCAGCTGTTAAATTACTGAGCCTTTGGGCTTGGGCTGAGAACTACAGACAGGAAAGGGAAGTCAGAACGTAGAAAGAGATGGACTACAGAACATTCGTTACACAAGTTGCATCGACCCCGCAGATTATGCAAAGGCCCCGCCTCTCCCTCGTGTCAAAGCAATTGTCAATGTTTATAACTTCAACGAGACGATGAAGCTGCAGATTAATTTATTCTTCGGGTTACGAAAAGAAAAACAAACAAACATCATAAGAGTGAATCACAGGAACAGCAAGTTTGATGTCAGCGAATAACAATGTTAAGTTGATACGTCAACTCACAGTGCATCTCTCTCTGGTCCATCTGTCTTGCTAACATTAGCTGTGCAGTCCATCTCTTGGTCTGTCTGTGATGTTGACGGGCTAACACATTACTGGTTTACAAAAAGAGAAATAAAGAATAATACCTGCTTTATCCTATAATATATTCTGTAGGTAGGATCTGCAATTTTACATACTGGAAGTAAAATTTTGTGAAACCCCGACATCTAAGAAATTTCTCACTTCTTAACCAAACTGAAAGTGAATTCATTTACTGGAAATTGTTCCTCCCTCTCTCTTTAGAAGTTGTTTTGTGTTTGTTAATCTTCTTTTTTTTTTTGTTTTGGCAGGACTTCACTAATCAACTTTTTGGTAAACACAGCCTGATTATTCATCAACAGATTACACCAGAGCCTTTTCTTCCTCGTTTGATGGGATTAGTGGAAGATTTTAAGAAGAAGAGCGTCAAACTTTGGAGTTGTATCCACACACTCAGCTTTGAGGATCTTTTGTGCCACCACCTGCATCTCTTTAAATTCACAACTTTCATCAGAGCTTGGCCAAGCTGATGGTGCTTCCTCGCACGTGATAACTTGTTATTCCTCAGAGGTCAGGGTAAAGGATGCAGGGTAAAGTATGACGAGACTGTGAGTGTTGCAGCATGTCATCGAAGGTCGTGAACTGCATTTGGAAAATGTTTTGTTTCACCTGTTCGTTGCTATGTCAGTGATACTGTTTTTTCCTGCTTGCCAAACAACAGACTGCCAGTTCAGCAGGAACTAAAAGACCTTTTGAACTATCCTATAAAAGTGTTCAGGTACTTCAGCTGCATATTGAAGGATGCAGGAAATGGCATCAAATTTCACTTAAAATGAATCTATTGCTGTCTACACATTTGAGTGCAATACTGCTGTTATAATTGTGGAGTCAACAACTTTGCTAACAGCCAAACATCAAGCAAGGTCAACAACAGCAGACATAGCAGCCAGCTAGTATTACTTACTAGTCCAACAGCAGTCAGTCCAGCTCGGCGTCTGTCTTTCAGCCTTTTATTTCACCAAGCTCTCACCAAACACTAAAAGTCAGTCCCAGTCTCTTGTCCAGTGGTTTCTTGCTTGGTCACCTTCTTCCACCGTCGGCTTCCACCATCAACATGCTCTTCTGTCTCTTCGACTCTGTCATTATGTCCGTAGAGGCTGCTGAGCCTTCATACCCCTTTTATATACTGCTATTAGATTAGATCAGGCAGTTGCAGTATAATTAATGGCATGGTATGTACATTTTTGTGGGTATATGTACATATGTGTTTTTGTTTATGTGTACTGAACGTATATGTGCAGTTTTTTTTTTCTGCACACAAAACTTCAACACCATAATAACACTAAGTCCACATCTGGGGTGGACGGGTCAAACAATCACAGGGTATTCGCCAAGGACGACTCTGTAACGGTGACTTATTTTGAGTCATGTTCATTCATTTTTCTTATGCAACATACATAATGTGATTTTTGTTACCCAAACCTAACCAAACTGCAACCATTTCACAACATTACCTAGGGTTTTTTTTATTGTTACCATTGTTTTTGCGTGCCCAAAAATCTATAAAAGTTGCGTGGTACTTACACTCACCATCCTGTGATATCATGTTGCCTCATTAAATGAGAATTCAGATTTTACTACAACTAATGTTTCTTTTTTTTTTTAATTTCAAGATTTACTGTTGACATTTGGGAAAATATTGAATGAATCATTCTGAACACAATTCCCGTCACCGTGTCCATTAGGACAAACAAGTTTGTTTATTTAGCACATTTCATATGACAGGCGTAGACTCAATGTGCATTCGGCACATACTCAACAGGCAGTCAGACAGGTTTAAGACGAGTAAAATTATTAAACAAGTTATTTGAAAATGAAAGCAGATGTGATGGAAATATACACGAGAGCTGAAGCATGGAAAACATACAAGATCCCAATCTGAAAGTGACCCATGTTGTACCTGTCCTGACTTGGTCCTGCAGTTTTTAGACACCCATTATGACTAGACTAACCGATTCACCTTCAGTTTCACTTTAATTCAATTCCAGTAATTAACCACACAAGCTGTTTTCCAGTGGTGACAAACTCCTCGGGTGAGTACCATGTTATTATGATGACTAAAATAACAATGGACAGTATGACTGAATTAAGACTGGGGTTGTAAAGAAATAGAAAAGCTGAATTTTCCTTTCAGTCCTGAACTCACCTGGTCCAACTGTGGTAAGTCATTAATGTTTACTATACAATGAAAGTAATTCAAGAAGCTGCATACTTGAAAATTAAAAGGAATTTCCGTGAAACCAAGGTGTTTGTTTGCGTCTGTTTATGTTTTGTTTCGCTTAAATAGCTGCTACTTAACTTCCCTGAGCATTCATTTTCTCACTTACCTGTGGCTGCAGGTTGCCACCTCTAAACAGCGTGTTGCCCTCTGTTTGCACCTGAGCTGCCAGGTTACATCAGACAGACAGACAAACGCATAAACACACGCTCACATTGGCAAGAATTCACCTCGGCTGGCATTCAGTGATGAGTTATGGCATGCCTGTGTTTTATAGTTGTGCTTCTTTGCCACGGAAGACTCAGAGTTTCACCCTGATGCAGAATGAGAACTCTCCCAGGGGTTCACAAAAGGTTCGCCAGCCTACGACTGTGTGTGTGTGTATGTAAGTGTGTGTGTGTGCGTGCGAGCGAGCGTGTGTGTGTGTTCAGCAGCCAGCATGTGTGTGCGTGAGTGTGAGTTTGCGCAAATAAACAGGTGAGCCACAGGGTGATTATGCTGTCAACTGTTGCTGAGTCATACACATCTCCACCAAGTTAATTAGAGGTGGCAGAGCATACCTGGGTTTTCACACACGCATAAATACACACATACGCAACCATGTACAACACAAAAAAATTACAGAGAGGTAGACAAATGATATATATAAATAAACTTGCGTGCCATCCGTCGGTATACACTCAACGCTTTGATAGAGTTTGACACCGTCATCCAAGGTGCATGTACCTGCAGCGCTGCATGTTTTGGTGTCACTGTTTCATAGGAAAGCCCCATAACTTCTCATTCAAACTGATTTCTGGGTAAAGCAGTGGCATTCTGGGAAATAAAACAGCTGCTTATTGTACCACCATTGTGCTGATGTATATTAAATAGAACCACCTATAAAGTCAAGTTAAGATAATGCTTAGCAAACATTGTGCAGCGGTTTGCATTAACATGAACTTAGTGCTTTAAAGCATCGGGACGTTTTTGTAGCAGGATAATGTAAGTAGCAAAGTTCTGAAAAATACACAACTCATTAACTTTAGAAGGAAAAATAATGTACATGATACAGCTGGTAATATTCCGTATTTTTACTTTTGTCCCAAAGACGTCGTACTAAACACAAAAAACAATAATTTGTCGGTCCATTCCTCAATATTTCCTGACTTCCCGACCTTGTCTGTGGCATGCAGCCCTATTAATGAAGACATAAATCAAGATGGTTCACACATAACAAAAGTTGGCCACTGCAGTTTTTAAAGGTTACTCATACGGGAATACACCGTGCATTTGTTGGGGACTATTTTCAGCGGTGGATTAATACACATTTTTTAGTAGAATAACATGTACAATGAAATTTGCTGTGTGAGTCTTAAAAAACGTTACATATGCTGCAAGTTCAAACACTCCACATACTCACACGTACATTCACCTGCTCATAGATAAATAACAGCAACAGTAGAAAGACTCAAAAGGAGATTTAAAACAAAAAAAGGAGTATGCAGTATATTCAAAGCTACTTTTGCACATTGTTCTTAGATATTATTACACCTTGAAGATATTATATTGCACATTATCTAGAGATGTACACAGATGTATTGCACATTTTTGGCAGCAGGACTGTGTACGCACAATTAACTCAATTACATGGCTGCGTTGATGGGATGTCATTCACTGTTGTGTTTGAGCTCTATGGCTCTATATCAGGCTTTGGATACACAGAATACGTTTTAGTCAGATCAATTAATTGATGATTTTGAGGTCTGTTTACAAGAAGAAAACTATAGAATATCATCAGCCTCATCCTTTAGATGACAGACAGATAGATGACATAATGATGTGCATAACTTTGGCCATAGTTTTGCCCTTATTAAAGACATTGTTAGTAAACTGTGCTAACTTAATGTTATACATAGTTTTTCTCAGTGTTTTGCAGGTTTAGGCCTGTTTACTGCAGACCATGCATGTGCTACTTTATTGCTGACAGTGAAACATGTTGCTGTGTGAACTTTCTTTCCCCTCCTTCCACTGATTTTATTACAGGAATAAAATGTATTTGCAGAGACTTGAGTAAAGTAATCAATCATCCATCTTGATATTTTGTTGATGCGCCATTGTTGTTGTGAAATAACTCAGTTCAAAGAGCAAATTAAACTGAAAACTCTTTTCTCTCTCTCTCTCTCTCTCTCTCTCTCTCTCTTATATATATATAGGCCTACTGGTATTCTTCTTTTACCAAGACCCTGTGAATTTTACACAACCAATCAAAATATATAAAAAGTGTATTACACACAGGTGCTGTAAGTCCATTTAAGTTAAAAACTGTCATAATTTTTGTTACTTTAGTTTGGTCTGTTGTTTCCACCCCTCACCCTCACATATTTTCTCCTGACCTGCTTTCTGCAGCTTTTCACACTGTATCTGAGCGCCTGACTAACAGTGAAGTCAAATCCTCAGGGGACAATTTCACCATAAGTCTGACGTACTGAAAATGTCTACAGCAGCAGATTACATGAGTCCAATCACTTCTCTTTGTCCTTCTTCCGTTGTTGGTGATTAGATGACAGAGTCTAAAGTTTCCAGAAGGTGAGATCCGGGCCCCCCCATTGGCCTGCTATGTCATTGCATAATAATCCCCTTTGAGAGCGCACAACGCCCTGTGGTCATTTTGTCACAGACACCGAGTCACACCTATGAGGAATATGCCGAGACAATGGACATTTATGTCTTTGTTTCATGCGGTCTGGATATATGGTGTCGACTCTACTTAAAGCACGCTCAAGGTGGTCATTAAATCTGAGCTGGTTGCCAAAAATAAACTCCTGCTCAGGCAAACTCTCACATCACTTCCTAGTAAATACTGATGTGATGATTTGTCCGTTAAAAAGCACCTAGATGTTTTGGTTAAAACCAGACAATAGCTTACATGTGGTAACCATAGACTGTATAAATCATGGACGTGGTATCCCTGACATCACCCACAGGTACCTGAACAGCCGTTGTGAAGCTCAGTGTGGTGGCTCTGGCCACCAGCATCTTGGCAGTCCTGCCTCAGCTAATTCAAAAATGGTCAAAGGAAGTGAAGCGTTGGTGGAGCTGAGGCGGACTGAATGAAGCCTGTTCAAACAAGCCACCCGTGACGGCACCCATGTGTCAGTCAAAGCAGCCACGCTCTTAATTATACATAACTTGATATATTTAAGGCGTTAAGATGTTCACCGCATATCCAAGAGGCTCTTCAGTTGTAAATGACTGGTGGGGAGTTCAAGTGACTCATGGACACACACCTTTACCCAGGGGGCTGTTATGTTCAAGTGGGCCATTGAGGTCATCTGAGTAAAGATGTAGATGGTGATGGTTGTTGAACTGCCTGGAAAGTGATTTTAGGACTACATTGTACGTGCCTGACAGATAATGTTGCATAAAAGTGTCCTCTGTTGAGGGATAGTCTTTCCAGGTTGACAAAAATAGCTTCCTTCACTCTTCTTTCAAGCCACCTGTCTTTCCTGGGTGAAATACAAACATTGCAGTCCTCAAAGGAGTGTCCCATGGGCTTGAGGTGTAGGTGGACTGCTGAGTCCTGACCTGGCTGTCTTGTGTTGAGCCATGCACTTGCAAACTACGTAAACTACACTGTCCAGCTCGTGTCTGGGTGTTCGGCCCCACTTGACCTTAATGGCCCACCTGATGGAGGGATGTGTCCATGAGTCAGATGCCTTCCAAGGTGTCAAGAACCCCACAGAGATAAATACCTGGAGCTTCCTAAACAGTCAGTTATAACTAAAGAAGCTTCTTCAATGAGAGGTGAAACATCTTCAAACTGGTCCAGCTGACTAACTTCAACAGATTCGACCTGGATGACTGAGAATCCTCACAGAAATCTATCTATAGAGACCAAAACCATTTTTTCGTAACAACAAAATCACAATTAACAGATTTAAATATTTACGTTGCATTGCATATTTACGTCACACAGAGGCTTAAGTTCTTCAGTCAATCCATCACATGATTGTAAATGAATTACTCTAATTTTCATTTAATCTAACAGTTCTTTAGAAACTTGAAAAATGAGTTCCGACTTTGACAGGTAAAAAAATGATAACCACATGTTTATATTTTATACCATATCAGTGGTTTAACAAGTTTTATACTATTTGACACAAATGATTTATTATTATGACACTTGAAACATATTTGTGTTGTAAAATCACAATGAACATTAAATTCTTTGTCATTATAGGCACGTATAGTATCTTCAACGTATCAAGAAATGCAATGCATATTTTTAAAAATAATTTGCATTCACAGCTTAATTATTATGCAACATAACATTAAAAAACAATGCAGATTGGATCTTCACTGTTCATGGATATCTGCATCAAGTTTTAAGACTCTGCTAACTGATTTTCACTTGGAAAGGAAAACAATGGCTCCCTGGATCGAATGAAAATATTAAAAGATCTGAATGTTTTTTGAAATGGTCAGCAGTTTTTATGATTCATGAGATACAGTTTGAAAAAAGAAAACAATGGTGTAGTCATTAAAGTAATAAAATCTTTGCGTTCGTTCATTTGATACGTTTCTTCTTCACAATGTAAACAAATACTTTGTAGACCACTGTTTACCATTAAACATCGCGGTGGTGTTATCAAGCTACACACGGTACGACAGTGAGTTATAATACTGTATTTATTCTTATTTACTGTACAGTATATATATGTTACGTTGCAGAAAACCTTTTAGTCCACATGCGCCGGTGACTGAATGCCATAATAACCCTGAGCCAATCTATAATGCCTGCATTTGGAATTGTAAACTAAAGCGAGCCGAAGCTCTGTTTCACATTTCACATGTTCAATTACAAGCTGCATTTTTCATAACTCCTTGACTTAGGTTTTCCCTGGGTGTGGATGGAAATACAGAGAACAGTCCACCTAAAATGTAAACAGCAGTTTCTCATTTCTCTGCCTTAATTTCAATGTAAACCAAACCAATCGCTCCCCCCTGCTCGCGCGCAAACCACCAAACTTGATGGTTTCTTGGTGTTCCTTGCCCCAGGCCACCCATTTGGCACATCGTCCCACACTGTGTGGCTCATTACTGTAAGTCCCAGAGGAAAAGAAGAGACACACAAAAAGCACTGCAATGCAACATTTTTTTTTGTTTTTTTTTTTGACATGTTTGTTTTGTTTTTGGAAAGCAGGAAGCTCTTCAGTGATCAGGACAATTCTTCTACAATTTTTCGATCAACAACACTACTAACTACCGATAAACATTGATTTCAGTTGCTTGTGATTGGTGTGCTCCCGTCATCTCAATTATTTGGTGTAAGGTGGTCATAAAAGTCAGCCGGAGTTGTCTTAAGTTGGTCTTTTTCTTGTCTTGTAGAAGACTTGCAGAGTGAGTGAAAGGTGGACAGAAATTGTTGTAGCCCTCGAAATGCACACACAAGGACAGCTGTGGCCAAAAGCTGCTTTTGTTTCTTCTCAACAGTTTTTCTTCTTGTAAATTTCCACCAGGTGCAGGATGGGAAATAATCTCCAAATGAATCCAGTTGTAAATAGTGACTCTGCGAGATCCCAGAGTTTTGCAAAATCCTAAAAACTCTGACTTTTGACACACTGTCTTTAGATGTGAGAGGATGTCAGACTTTGGTCTTCTAAAAATCTTTTCAAAGTTTTCTAATTTATGGTAGGCATAAGACATTTCTCATGTTTTTAATGGGGTAACCCGGTCCAGTAAATGAACTTGCTGTAGCTACAAAGAGCTTCACACATGAAGAGTTTATGAATACCCGGTGAACCCAATCCAGCAGAGCGAGTTTTCCTGAGCATACTGTACTCTCACTTTTCACTTCTGACCTCCGCTTTAATTTCTTTAGTTAGCTCCAGATAATAGGCATCAAAGCTCCCTGGGGACTGCGTTTACAAGGTATGTGACACTCTGGTATACATGACCCGCTTCACACGGCAACACAATTAAGATCAGGATGTGGCCTAAATTGGCAAATCACAGCTCGTAGCTAATGCGACATCCTTTCTATAGACGAGTACAGAGTGAATCCAGGATGTTCTTTGTGATGCGACACTAAAAGTATGATCACCTTGTGCTTGTGTGAACGCTGCAGACTAGTTTGGATGTGAATATCATTTCAGGAGCACGGACGATCTTGAACAATCTTTATTATTCATTAACTTCTATCATCATTTCTATTTGCACAGATAAGAAGATCAATACACAATGAGAATTCATGCTCTTGTAAAATTTATAAAATAAACACAGATCTCTGCAGTGACATTTGTCCATATTTGATCACCTAAGGTCTAAAACAAACTATCCCTGAATTACACAGCTATAAAGCAATCAGCAGGAGATAGCATGAGCTGCATTATCAGCCTATTGAGCAATTCTTCCCCTCACCGGGTGTGTTGCCACTGTGTTGGCCCGAGCCTGCAGGTCATCTGTTTCTCTGTCAACACTGATAGGAGCTTTCACATGGCCAAAAACGCTGCCCCTCGCTCGTCAGCCGATCCATAATGGGAGCCAGGCGGCAGGCAAACTGACACCGTGAAGCCATGGCACACACACACATGCACAGCTACCGGGTGCGATAGTGAAGCTGCTATTGATTTATATTGAGGTTTACTGGCGATGTTCTAATTATACTGAGTGTAAAAAAACAGCAGAAATGTTCTCTGATGTGTCGTTTATTCAACCATTATTCCTTATAAATGATTTTGAAATAAAAATATGAACATAGGGAGTGTTAAATCAAAGAAAATATTAGATTTTTTCTTAATTTCACTGTCTTACATGACTGGTTTGTTGTTTTATAGACAACGTTTCAGATCAAAGGCGGAAAAAACGAGATAACCTGCAAACCTGTTTTACAATAAAACAATCATGTATAGACTGTGTGTTCACTCGATGTGACAACTTTATCGATTATAGATGATAAATGGTTTTAATGACTGTCTGTAAATGAATTAGCTTGCGACCATGCATGACAAAGTTCAAAACTTTATCAAAATATGTGATATTACTTTACAACAGCACTCCTCGACATGTTTAGCGGTTTGAAGCTGTTACATAACGTCTTACGTGATCTTACAAATGTAAATAACGTTGTGCCTGACCTTAATTTCCTTTTTCCTTCTTATTACCTCAGACACACCCAAACCTCAAAGGCACACAGTAGCTCTGTGCCAGCATATTTATTAAAGACAGTCGCTGCATGATAATTGTCTTTTACCAAAGGTCAGTGTGCAGGGAAACACATTTGGGTGGCGACAGATATGTACTGAACACCAAGCAGCCAACTGCAAAGGCATCAGAGCTGTGGTGAAACAAAAAAAAACTAACTATCACTAAAAGGACATTTATTTTCCAGTGATTCAGCTCCAGTCAGCACAAACCCTTAAACACAGATTAGTTATTTGTTGGATAAACATTAATTCCAAAACCACAAATTGGTTAACGTGTTGATAACGGGTGAAAATGGACGTGACACAGTCACCTCTTTTGTAACATTGAAGGTTAGGTAATGATTAAGTTAAAGCAACTTAAACAAGCTTGGTTAATCGGGGTGTGGTGGAGGTCTAATACAAATTACACTCAGATGTGAATCATCTGAGGTGTAGTTCACTATCGCGTGATTCACTGATTGCCCGTGTTTAATCGACTTGTCATTTATTAATGACTTGATAACTAACTAATAATTCACAGTTAATTTAACCTATTGAGCGGAGAATGGCAGCACTTGATTTTACATTACGATGCATCACAGCTCAGCTCGTATCCACTCTAACATGTGGCATACTCACTACGAACGTGTGTGTGTGTGTGTGTGTGTGTGTTGGCCTCGCAATTCTCAAGAAAATGATGCAACATCAGAAAAAAATGTAAACACAACTTAAGCAACAGAACGAGGTTGCAAAATTCATTCACAACCTCGGTTGTCGGAGATCAGCAGCGAGACAAACATTTGGATGGAGGATGATTCAAGCAACGAGAGCGCTGTGGTTCCTCCCGGCACCTCAGCAGCTGCTTAATTACCTGAGGTTTGAATCACGGAGCCACAGAGAGAGGTTTCTGTTTTTGTTAACACGGTTTCGATGCAATAAATTACAGTTACGTTGTCCTCCACTAACTTTTTGAGGGAACTTTTTTAAGAAACCGCAGAGGCCAGTTTTGGCTCTGATGACACAGGAAGTATCAGGGTAGAGTTTGAATTTCAGTGACGACCAGAAAAAAAAGGTACTTTTTCCAGAGCTTTCAACCTAAAAAAAATCAAGTGTGGTCATTCACTTTGAAATTTCTTGGTTGAGGTTGGAGAGTTTACTGTAACTTCCAAAAGAAAGCAACATTTTCTGTTTGTAGGAAACACTTTGTCAGTCTGTTTCGCCTATTCTATACACTGTTTTTAATTTACGTTGAGAGTTCCTGGTGCTCAAAAACTCCTGCAGTGAAGTTATACAGAAACAGTGGAGGTTATTTTATCCTATAAAAAACAGTATGGAGTGAGTATATTTGTGTTTGAGCACGTTATGGAGTGAAAGCTGCTCAGTTTTGTAAGATTTGGTCGTGGGATTATTAAATTATCCATGCAACCTTAAATTACACAGTGGAAAATATACCAAAACACTATTCATCATCTCGCATTGCCTTCGGTCAGAATGTTTTTAATTGTATTTTTTGACATGGGTTAGAGTCCAGGTTACCGGGTGCTGTGCTGGCATTTGTCGGAGCTTTTCTTTAACCTCCCGTCAAGCTGTTATGATTCTGCTCAAAACAATGAGTCAATCAGATACATTAGTCAGTTACTTGACTAACGCAAGTGTTTCAAACATTTGTCTTTCCACGCTGCTGTCTGGGAGGTGGATTAATGAAGCTGGGATACTCCCAGGTTTCACAATGCCTGGCTAGATATTGAGTATGGACGCCTGAGCAGAAGAAAACAAGAAGAAAACACATGTAAGCATCCAGCTGCAGCCAAGCTTTATGAGTCACCAAACTCTGGAACTTTTCAGAGCCTCGGGAGCTCGGCACAAACATTGATTAATTGGTTTGAGCGGTTGCACACTCTCATAACGTACACTCCATCTGTCGGCCTGGCGCTGCTTGTGACAGGCTGCCGTTTGACTGGACGTTGAGAACGGAGGCTACTGTGAGGTCGGTGGTCAGAGGAGACGTTTGGGGGTAAAAAAGAAACAAAAAATGTTTGAGTCACTCTTCAAATAGCACACTTATGATGTAAATTGAGGGGAAGTGATTAAAGGGTCAGTCCCCTCATTCTCACTTACCTCAAGCAGTGTCTAGCCATGTAGATAGTTATTTTTCCAATCGTTTAAACATCTGTCTCAGATTTCCGCCTTCATCCCAGTACGGAAGGGAATTTAGTTTGGGGTGCTCATTGAAAAATACAGCGACATGTCCACATTACCGTACTGAATAATCCACAGAATACGCTGTTAACAGCTCTCGTAGGGATCTTTAGCTTGTAACGTTTTCTGGTAAACAAACAAAAGTCATGTTTATATTCAGTGTTTCTCACTATAACACATTGTGAGATTGTTTAATGCATTTCATTTCTCATAAAACATTTGCAGAGCTGCTGTTTTGAATATTTGAATCTCGGCTTTCTTTACACCCATGTATGCTAGCTGACAGTCGTCCTCGCTTTTGTTGCAGCATTACTGTCATCAGCTGTCCATCATGGAACAGCTTAAAGTGACACGACTGCAGTAGTTTTTTAACCATTCAGAGAGCCACTGACAGTTTTAACACTTTGGTTTGGATCTATAAAACTCCAGTCTGCTGGCGTTCAACAGCGTGATACGACTGTTTCTTTCCATTATGTTGTAAGAAACAGATAATAATCTGAGCCTCTCAGATCAAAACAAGCACTCTCGCTCCATACTGGACCAATTTCAAGAATTGTTGTCATCATTAGTAATTAGTATTAAACACAAAAACATGAGAAAATCTAGGTCCAGGTTGAAACGATTTATGGTTTGACAGGTGATCTGCAATGCGTCTCCTCTTTAGTTTTTTTCTGCTTGTGCTCTCCACAACAGAAATATGCAGTCATATCGCAGCATCACATTGCCCCACCATAACAGTAAGTCAAGATCAAACGTGTTTCTTTGAAGTGACATTTCTCTGTGCGAATATGTCGAAACAGGGATGTTTCCGGAAAGAGATGCAGCTGTTTATTAATGTGCAAAGCAAAAACTAAACGGTGCGGTCACAGAAGGCTTAACAAATGAAACCAAAACTATTTACATGGTTAGATACTAGACAGTCTTTTATTTTATTACTACAATATACAATACTAAATGAAAAAATATCATTCTGTAATGTGGGTGAACCAACTCTTTAAATCTCATTGATTCCCAGCCACCAAGAGGGACATAAATAGAAACAGACAAGGATGTTTTAAGCTTTAACACATGAGATTTGGATCATAGAAAAGATGCTGCAACTTAATATCAACAAGATGCCTCTAATATTTAGCACATTCAGAGTGTACACAACTGTAAATAGTAGTTTTTGTTGTGGGAGCACAACAATATACTCAGTCATTTTAAGAAGGATGAAACTTTAATGATCCTTGTGGGGGAAATTGGGAAAATCACATTGTAAATATGAAAGGATGTTTTTCCGAGTTTATGAGGGTGCATCACGGCAACAACATAAAGAGCAAGTTTGCAGTCTTTGTCATTTTAATATGGCTCGGCGGCGTGCAAGGGTTTGGAGTTTGTGAACAAATTTCACTCCTTGTCATCGCCGTTGTCTGTTTACCCTCTCGGCTGCTCCGTTTATGCAGAAGTGGGAGCTCGACTTCATCCGCTCCCTCACAAAAGGAGAACAGCTTGTGTCGCTCTCTATGTTAATGGCGCTCTCTTTGTGTGTGTGCTGCACGTCGATAACTCCCAGCTTTAATCCAGGCCTGTGTCTTGGGAGTGGAACATTCCCGGTGGCGTGCGTGCAAGGATTAGCCGTAAGGGTCGCTGTAACGGCATCTAATCTACAGCAGGCCTGTTCTTCAGCGACTCGCTTGCTTTGAATGCATCTGTATAGCACACACAATAAGGGTGCTAGACATCCCCGTTCTGCATATGCACGGCTTTATTACCTCTCACAATGAGAGGCAGGTTTTTGTGTGGCATATAGCTTGTCATACGTTTCCAAAACAGTTAGCTGCATGTGTTCAGGTGCTTTCTGGACTGCTGAGAGTGAGATATCAAATACGAAGGCTGTTTATCTGCGCAAACAATCCTTTCGTGACTGGCTTTAGTGATATAATGCATGAGCTCATGCACATTCTCCCACTAACAACAGCTAAGGTCAGCCCTCTTGTGTTAGCAGCAGTAGATAGGCCTGAGTAATGACTGCAGATACACTTCATATAAGCTGTGGGTGTTACCTCCACCCTTTGTTTGCCCAGTCACTCAAACACTCGCAAGTTAAGTGGAGGTACATGTTAGTTTTGGTGCCCTGATTCCACCCCCTCCTCTTTGACTGATCGACCCAGGACCTGAAGTTCACAGATGCCCCTGTCCTGCAGGTGAACCATGAGAGTTGTGCTTGAATGAGGGTGTATTACATTGTAGAGATATTAGGTGTGTCTGAGGGCATCTGGAGTGTGAAAACCTCAGACTGACAGTCAGAGAAAGACAGTGCAAGAGAACACAGCGTCCCAGCCTTTATTTAGCTCAGCAGTTCAGCAGGTTCACCCTTTACCCTCAGGCCCAGTGTGTGTGAAGAGAGTGGAGACGGAGGTCAAGACAGAAAAGAGAAGGACAGAAGGAAACATTCAAAACAAGAAATATTCTTTGTGTTTTTATGAGTCCTAATACCTGAACCTAATCAATTTTGGAAGTACTAGAGTTTTCAGGTACAACTGGGAGGATTAACATGGGAAAATACTCCCAGTGGTCACATATAACTAAGTACATTTACTCAAGTGCTATAAAATGTACTGTATTTCCTCTCCACTACATTTTACAGGGAAATATTGTAGTTTTTATTCCACTATGCCTGTTCGGAAGATAGTGACATTAGCTACTTTCAAAAGTTATGATCAGGTAATGAAATATGATGCGTTGTTGTTGTGGATGCTTCCTAAATGAGCAATGCTTTCACTTCTGATAATTAATGCCCATTTTTCTTGTAATACCTTTATTAATTGTTTGTTTGTTGTCTCTAAAATATCACATAGTTGTCTAGTGCCCGACATCTTCCTTTGTTTTCAAAAATTATTCAGTGTCCTACCAGAGAAGCTAAAGAGAAGCAGCGAATCTTTGGCACATTTGCTTTGAAATTACAGAAACTATTAATTTATCAAAACATTCTTTCTGTCAATCAGCTGTTCACTTGATCAGCTAATCATTTTGGCTTTAATTGTGGTACTTGATCAGAAGGAAGACTGCAGTAGATGTAATATGCCTGGATTTATTTGATTAAAAGTGAATAAATATTAGCAGTAGAATTATCCATCAGATCAGCTGATGGAGGAAAAAAAATAAAATAAAGAATGCTGATATCTGCAGTGTTATAAACGCTTATCTAATGTTGACAGTAAAACCTGAAAGTAAATCTGTGAGATAAATGAAGTGGAGTTAAGCACAATGTTTCACAATGTTTGGGCAGAACAGATGTGTTTTGTAGTGCGTGGTCTCTCCCTTTCTTTCTCTTTCTCTGTGATGGAGATTGAAAATTGAACCAGGGAGGTAAACAGAGAAGCAGAAGAGCTGGAGGGCAGGGACGGAGTAAAAAAACGAGCAGAGAGAAGTTTTCGACACCTCTAAAGCAGCTGGCTCTGCCAGACACGCCATCCTGCGTGGGTTCACTGACATGCATTACTTCACCTGCCCTGTGGTTACCCAGCCAGAGACCAAACACACACACACACACACACACACACACACAGTCTCAGTCTTTAGCATGTAATACTGTCACATGGACAACCACCATCTGCTGGTTGATCACCAGAGACTAAAAGATTAATTTCAAAGATCATCGAAACTTCTGAAAATCTGAAAAACCGCTGTCTTAATTTAATGCAGTACTCTGTAGCTGTAAATACGATTTTGAAACAGATTTCTTGTGCCTGTGTCAGGCAGTGAGGCAGATTTATTGCTTGTATTAAAAGAAGCTTGAAAAACAAATCTAAAATGAGACAAATCACATCAATTTCAGGCATTAATATTCTTAAAATTGGGTCTAACAACAGTTTTTCTTCCCATTTTCGTATTTTTATTTTTTATTTTTTTGTCACATAAAACATTTTTTGTTAATTATTTATTGACTAATTTATTTCGTTGAGCTGCACTGGATCCAGATACACTCTTGGATAAACAACCGAACACTTCTTTTCTTTGTTACATGACGCCTGTTTGTGGAGAAAGTGTTAAAAATAGAAATCATTATTTCACAGGCGGCGGAGGCCTCGGGACATGTGGCAGTTACACAACATATAGACACATACACTCTCAGGAGACTTTACAAACAAAGACGGCCTCTGGGAACATGACAGTTACACAATCCAGCTTCTGAGTGACTTCTAAGGTGTCACGTATACGTGACATATTATGTACCCGGTTATATAAATTATCTCCGTTACCTCAAAAAACAACACATTTGAGATGAGACTGTGTCATCTATGTTGCCGTATCACTAACACGCCGGGTTACATAAATGAGCATCAACCAACTCAAAAGGACTCCCGGGGGAATCAGTAAGGCGTCATCAGAGTGGTCTGTCAGTATCATGTTTATCCTGTTTGCGTTTGTACCACAAACACATCATTATACCATACGGTTTAGGTATCAGTCATAAAGATCTGTTACATTTTGCATAACAACGGCACAAACTGTAATGCAGCTGTACGTAATGTATTGATTCATGACCTTTGCACACATGTTGTTTAAATAAATCAGAACCTAAAGGTGTCAAAAGCAAGTGAATAAACAACATTCTGTAACTTTTCTAGATATAGATTTTAAATCATTTTGATGCTACATTGACGTGTAATCAGGTGTATGTATGTCTACATCTGTTCTGCAACTATGTAACTTTGTGCTCCACCTGTGAGAAGTACGTAACGCTTTACGGAAGTCACACACCACAAACTGTTTCACTGATTTTGGTGAAACTGGATCATATTTTATGGAGAAAATGTTTTCTGGTTTTCCCTCTGATGTCCTCCGGCTGCTCCGCCTTAACTCTCTGTGATTTACAGACTTTCCTGAAGGACAGTGGAGTAAACTGCTGCCAACTGTAGCTGCTGTAAGATAATTCTAGCTCAGTTTGTAAGCCAAGCTCCCTGGACTGTGAGCTCAGAGCACTGTGGGAGTGTTAGTGTTTGTACCACAGGTGTTTTAGACCACTGGGAAGAAGAAGAGGAGGTTTTCAGGCCCGGGGGGATGTAGGGGAATGCTGACAGGTGTTGTGCTAGAACCGGAGCTGGGCAAGCTCAGCAACTGGGCTCAGCAGCCTCTATGGCGGCAGCCTCTATGGACATAATGACAGAAGTAAAGAGACCAAAGGTGACACTGACGGACAAAGCTAAGAAGAGAAAAGGGTAGTAAATCTGGGACTAACTTTTAGTCGTCGATGAGAGCTTGGTGAAATAAAAGGCTGAAAGACAGATGCCAAGCTGGGCTGACTGCTGTTGGACTAGTGAGTAATATTAGTCTTGTTTGATGTGTGGGAAACAAGTCATTTTTCAACCAGCTGGTGTCTGGCCTTGATTAAAAAAAAACAGCAAACAAGAACAAGCTTACAGGAACTACTAAAACCACAAAGCAACATGAAAAAACAGACAAAGGAATAGTTTTGTATATCTGATAATGTGGATGTGGTGGAGCCTATTTTCATATCATGCTGCCTCACAAAGTCAAGCTGTACAAGCTGTAATACTGCTGCTTGCTGCTAATTTCTAGCTAACAGGTCAGCGACGTTGCGAGCGGATGAGCAGTTGCGTGACAAGCAGCACTTAATGTTAACTTGATTGTTTTGGAGGAGCTGTTGTAGCTTGAAATGTTTCTGTTTGCTTGTGCCTGTTTGCTGTTCATTTTTATCCAGCAAGCTTCTAGTTGCTGGTTGTCTTTGATTTATGTGAAGAGTAGCTTAGATAATAGCCTAAGGAAGTGGGTAGGGTTATATGAGGTTGCCAGGATTCAGGAAATAAAATTAATCTTTTGCATAGACAATGTTATGAGCCCGGCCACTGAGGCACTTTCAAGTCTCAGATGGGATAGAAGAATCTACCGGTTGAGTCATCAGGATGAGAAACTGCGTTGAAAACAATTTGGGTTCACGCAATGTCAAAGGTGCAAGACGACCATAAAACACCTCAGAACAAAGACAACTCAGAGTCCCATGGAGCATTGCTGTAAAGTTACTTTCAGATAGCACATGGCTGCTGCTCCAAACTGCTGTATTTTGAACATAGCAACAGCTGCTGTTGTGATTGTACACAGGGTTGTTTTTTTTTGCGCAGAAGATGCATGAACGATACACCGGCAGTAAACAAAATTTTGGCAAGTTTCTTTAGCTTTCTAGGCATTATGGGAAATCACTTCCTTGCCAAGAGTTACATAAGAACATCGAAACCCTATTGTTGGCAACCAAGCAAGAAGCAGGGTAACAAAATCAGCCTACTAGCACTTTTCAGCTCACTAAGTAAGACGCTACATCTCATTTGTTCAATCTGTTGCAGCTTTAATTGTTTCACTTTTTGATCAGTTTTCAACTCACTGGTGTGTGTTTGTTACTCCTAGTTGCAGCGATGAAGCATCCTACAAGAGGTACAATGGAATTTAGAGCCATTCAACATGCCAAACTGACACTTAGAACATCATTTAAAATATTATTATGACCTTATCATAACCCTATTGTTATAGTTATTGATTATCCAGGATTATCTAGTACAGTATCACACTTACAGACTACCTTTTGTTTAAAACATCCAAGCTTTCCCGTTAATTAATCACTTATCTTTACTGAAGCTTCAGGTTCAGTTTTGTTGTTATGAATTAATTATTAATTAAATTAATTATATATATTGTTTCTTTCAAGCATCAATGCAACCAGGCGACTTGTGCAATATCAACTCTTTAGTGTGACTCAGCCTGCTCATGTACCTTACATCTATAGGCTACCCTGTGTCCTTACCTGCACTTCCAGTCTGTTGTTTACATACGTGGCAACGAGATAAATCAGTAAATGAGACACGACTACATCAGAAATATCTCATAATGGGTGTGTAGCCTTAGGGTTAGGCGGTGAACCTTGTGAAAAAGGTACAACCGTTACTGATGTGTATGTAATGCAAATGAAAATATAGCCATTGATGCAGTCACAAGGCTAATTACGTATGTATATGTACTATTACATTGTGGTAAATATGTCAAAATAAGATCTTTGTATTTAATGAAAAACAGTTTGTCATCTGAGATGGATATTTTGAGTGAATAAGTGGTATATGTACAACTTTTACAAGTATATTTGTTTCCATATCACAGTCGCAGTGTGCAGTTTCTTAAGTTCTTTCATGTACTGTGTCAGTTTTATTTTGGCAGCCAATAAGCATCTAAAAATATCTGTCTAATATGTTTATACAGATTGGTTCAACATAGGGGGACTTTGTGGAAAAGGACCCACAGACTCATTCTAAGGTAACAAAAACGTGATTCTTACTTTTATATTATACACTAATAAAAATATCGTTATGCATATTATTCTGTAAATGGAACCACCTAAATCTGACACACTGGACCTTTAAGCACCCTACTAAATGTGTTGAAGTAAGCTCAAATTATAAATGTAGAGTTTCAAAGTTGTTTTTCGTAGTTACATCAGTGTTTGCTAATTACTGTATATGTATACAGATGAGATAGTACAACTTAAATCTTGTGTATTTGGGTGTGAGTTCAAAACAGTCTATTTTTTTGTTGAAATGAGACAAACAAAGGATGTACCTACTGACCAAATCCCTATAACCAGATCCTTTTTCAAATCCTGGAGGCTGAACCTTTTCCAGCACGTTTTGGGCGAGGCATGGTACACCTTTGAAAGGTCACAAGTCTATCACAGGGTGCCTTGAGGATTAATACAACATGTTGACAAAAAAGTGAGAGGAAAGTCCTCAGAATGCTGAATCTGAATCTTTTAAAAGGCTAAATACACTCAGGCTTTGACTAAGATGAACATTTCCATGAACAAATATTGACCAAATCTTTCTCACTAAAGGTCAACCAAGTTAAAAACATCTGAAACAATGAATAAATGTGTGTATATACTGTATATATATAAATGTACTGTATATTACATAGTTATATATACAATATATTATAACAAAAGCACACTTTGAATAGATTTGCATATATTCAAAGTAGCTTTGAATACACACAGTCCTTAACTGCATTGTTAATAGACATTAGTGTAACACTCTTTCACAAACAAGTTCACTTTACTAATTCTAAAGGTATCATTTGTAAGTACTAATTATACTTTCAGAAAATACACTTTGGTACTTCTTTGACATAATGTTAATGTTACAGACATATTACCATAATAATGTCATTAAAAACTAATAAAAATGCCAAACTGTAATTTATTCTCTAAATGTTTTTCCTTGGTATAAAAGGCTATCCCATCATCTGTCAACATGTGATCATTACTGCTTCTTTAAAATTGTTACTGCTAATTTATTTTATTGGAATTTTGTTTTTTATATGTTTACAAAAGCAAAGACCAACTGGAAAACCGTCTGGAACTGAAGTGGGACCACTGGAGGAGTTTATTCAACGTTTTCCCGCATTGCGTGACTGCAGACTACGGAAGTGCTCTGACCGTAAACTGAGGTCACCCTCCGTGCTCGGGAACCTGGGCCTTCGCCAAGTAGTGGAGAATTCGGCAATACCTGTGGCCAACGGCGTTTGGGGCCATTAGCGCAGGGTGTGTCTGCATACTGTCCAATTTTCTGCTTTGTGTGAATGACTAAGCATTCACATTAACCTAAATTGGATGACAGCTTTATGGTTGTCGAATGGAGAGTAAAATATTGATGCAATGTGGCCAACAGTTCTCAGGTAAGGTTAAGTACGTCTGAAGAGACGTTCCAAAGATCATTTTTTTTGTTTGCTGTCATGAAGAACTGAACAAAGTATGAAGTTATGTTGCACAATAGTCTCATACTGAAACTGTATATGCGTTTCAACGAGGATTTGGTTTGAGATTACTCAAGTTTCCACGAAAGCTTCAGAACACAATGCAGAAAATAGTTTATATGTGACTATAGTTTAACTGGAACAATGGCTAAGCTGGATAAGCTTTGGATCAATGTTGTTTCTTGTTTCTAGGTGTGAACATGTCTGCCTATCAACAATCAGAACTGTTTAAACGAGATAAAGGGGAGTCCATTACCAACTCAGGTGTGTAGCCATTCAAATTCGAGGCTTCCAGTCAACATGTGTAACACCTGTACTGATAAGTAACTTGAAAGTTTACCCACTAAAATCTTCAGACAAAGACTGAGAGATGAAAATGGCATTCTTATCAGCATGTGAAATGACACCCATTTTGCTCCAGTGGCAGTTAACACAGTCTTTTCAATACAACCAGCATTCTTTGAATAACCTTTGACCCTGGCTAATTACTGCACTACAGTTTCATTATTGCTTTGTTCCTATGGTTGCACGTTTAAAAGCTATTTACATTCCTTCCTTTTCACTTGACATGCAGGTACATAAGTGTGCGTGCTATAGATGAATATAGACAGTTACTTCAAATATATCTAATTTAGGAATTATGTCTGCATATCTGTCTGTTCCCAAGACTGAAACAGTTTTAAATAGCTGTCAGGCCCATAACTAATTACACCCCCGTGTGTCATGTCATCAATCAACTCCTGTTTCATTAACTCAGCAAGTTTTTTTCTATTCTGAGGTGAATTTTACATGACAGTTGGTCGCAGTAAGCGGATGATGCATGCAAACCCAATATTAGTGTCAGGAGCGTATTATCAGCGCGAGACATCTCACCTGTACATTCAAATACATGTGCAACGGCTCATTTCAACAAGCTATCACCTGCTGTTCGGAAGACCACAGAGACCAGACCACCACTTTACAACCACACTCATTACAAGGCCGTTATGTGTGTGTGGCTATGCGGAGAGATGATTGTGTGGATTATATTCAAAGTGAGGAACAAAGACATATGGATAAATTGCCAGTATAACAACAAAAGAGGAAGTGCGTGCACGAAGAAGAGGAGATGGATCCTTTTCCTAAGAGAAACCAAAAGACAAGGGCTCCTAATGGGAGTTGCGTATATTGTATTGAGAGACAACAGGGTTGCAGAGTGTGCCTGTGCATGCTTGTATGAGCCACTGTATTGGAATGCTGGCCCCGGGCACTCAGCAGCTCACAGCTTTAACTTCTGTAAACAAACTAATAGCAGGAGACTGGAGGACCACACAGCCTCTCTGGTGAAACACTAACTGCAGCCCGTAGACCCACACTGCTGCCGCTGAGGCTGCTGAAGAACACCAGAAGACTGGTGTTTTAACTGATTTACACTACTGAAACAGGCCTTGAGTACGGGCTTTAAATATCACATATACTTCAGTTCAATATTTATTATTGCAATTTAATTATATACACCAAAGGCAAAAAGTAGAATCAGCTTACTGCTTTATGTTCCAATACTGCAATATCTCTATCAGTCATGGATCTTTGTCAGACACAAAGTAAGACAAACATTTTAAATCATATGAATCCCCTCTTAGAGCCTCATCATACTCAAATTTCCTCAGTCTATGCCTCACTGAACAGTCTCACTGTATGTACCTGGAGGTGGAGGTGAATGTGGTCAATAAAAACTAAGAGAAAATGGAGAAAATCAGAGCTTTTTGCTTGTCAGGCGCGGCTGTTGTGAGCAAAAGTAAACTCAAACCATGCATGTATTTAGAGAGCTGAACAATCTTCCAAGATTGCGCCTCAGTCATTCCAATGAAAGTGGCTCATCGGCCGCATACGCCCATAAAGCATGAGCATCGGTGTCCTTCTCCTGTAGGCTCCCCACGCTGACTCACCGATCCAGCTTCTACAAGCTTTTCAATGTTTATTAGACCTAATGTGATAATACATAAAGTCATGTTGGAGTGTTTGAGATGCCCAGAAAAATTCATTTTATGGACGATTCGATTGCAGCGACCATCCAAGAGGATCAGCTTCATAGCGCCCCTCTTTCCTCTCAGACTGCAGCTCTCGCTTGAGATGACTCATCCCAGAACGCAGCACAGGATGAATTTGACCTAGGGTTGCATTGTTTCATAGATCGTGCTCAAGGCCTTAAAGGCAATTGGCTGCAACTTGAGGCAACAACAAGTTCATTTTAAGAAGACAATGGAATAATCATTAGGTATGAGTAAGGACATCTGGTAAACAAACACAGTAAATATGAAAGGATGTCTATTTTTATTTTGAACATCATCAGGCGACTCTCCAGAGAGAAATTTGATTAAAAACTACGTATTAATAAAATAACAGGTTAAATGAATTAAAATTCAGACGTTGCCTGTTTTGGCTGTTGCCATTCAACAACAAACTCAAAAACACATACCGTCAGGGCAAAAGGTCGGAACAGATTATCAGGTACAACATTTACGCAGTCACACGCCCACATAAACACAAACAAACAAAAGGAAACAAGGAAATCACATCACAAAAGGCTGTGCATGTCTCAAACCGTACAATAAACAGTATGGCAAGTATTTTAGATATTTGTTAGGTGACTTTAATGGTGGAGTTTTCTTCGTCATTAAACTATTTAATGCCCATTTAAGTTGTCGTATTATTTTGGAGATGAAGTTATCGTCTGAAAATATGATAACATTTTTGTTTGTTCAAAATAAAACTGTACTTTGTGCAGATAGTTTGTGTTTGATGTTGCACTTTGATGATTTTTTTTATTTATTTTTTTATATACTCCTCTTTGTACGGGCTGATCCCAGGTCAATGAGCAGCCCACTGGAGGTGTCAGCCTGTCTCAATCCTGCCTTTGTTTGTCTCCCTGATAACAATCCAACTGTCACCTCATTATGAGCTGGAACAGGTTGGATGACATATTAAACATCCAAGAAACCTCCCTGTGCACTCGCCTTCTGCACAGCAGTCACACGCGATGGGCAACCCTTATGTGTTCAAAGATCACAACACGGCTCTGCCACTGTGTGTGTGTGTGTGTGTGTCTGTGTGTGTGTGTGTGTGTCTGTGTGTGTGTGTTTTGTGGCTGCATGGCAATGTGTGTCTGTGTGTGTTTGTGTTTGTAGAGAGAGAGCATTGTCTTCTGGCTGTAGACCCATGATGGATGCGCTTTGAGGAAATCATTAATCCACAGCGATACTCCGATTGTTACGCTTATGAAATGTATTAACCAATGCAAATGCCTCACATTCGATTTCCTGCAGCACACCAAGGGGGGGCTGGTGGTAATTAAATATGGAGTGTTAGATTGATTTTGGAGTACCTACCTCTACTGTCCCATTATAAGGACACTTACAGTATCCTCGGGGGTCTTGTTGGGCTCTGTTAAAGGGATAGTACAGGTTGTTTAAAGTGGGGTTGTATGAGGTTTTTATCCATAGTCAGTGTATCACATAGTAGATAGATTTACCTTCTTTAAAGCCACAAGAATTCATTGAAAAATAACTTTTAATTACTTTAATTAACTTTTAATTAAGCAGTGATTTTACTACTGCTTCCTCAATCACTTCTTTTGTTTCTTTTATTGTCCGACTTATGTATTTAACACATTATTTCAGATCTGAACTAACTTTAGTGGTTACGGATCAAGGCAGTGATAGACCAGCAACTCCCATCTTCTGCAAGGTAAAATCATTCTGGCGGTTTTGGAGCGAGTGATTTAACTGCATCACTTTCCCGTCAGAAAGGGCTGTGTGATGGCGAGGTAAAGCAGTGAAAATATTCTAAATATAGTGTACACTTTGACTGATATTGATTTTTATAAGTGTTTTTTTGCTGCTCCCATCCACAGCAGTACATTGCTTCACTTTCATGCTTGTCTTCCTGTCTGCTTCTCCAAAACTGGGGGCGTATCAACACCGTCTACTGACAGGAAGACACTGACTATGGATAAATATCTTAACATTAACAAAGGCAAAATGAAATAACACATTAAAAAAATGACCAGTACAATTAGAAAAAGGTGATTTCATGGATTTCAAGAAAATGAGTTAAAAGAAGATGCCACTGATTTGATTTTCTTGAGCAAGAATAGGCCTTTTTCAGAGCAAACATTTTAAGTTGTCACAGTAGAAAAAGCACAGACGTTACTAATACAGTGCAATGTTAATGATGGCTCTGTTCTGTTCAAGTATTAGCCATGACTGTGACAGTGAGCCAACATGCACCAGACCAGGACCCTGAAACTGAAGCAATATGTTCTCTTTTGCTCGTGTTAGCATGGCGGCCACATTTGAGGGCCCACAGACTTGCGATAGTCTCAATCAGTGATCCTCATCTTAAGGCCTGTGGGCCACATGGGGTGCCAGATGGAACTCCACCCAACCGTTTTCTAATTCACAATGAAAATAAATTGATTCACACAGGGATTTTTTTGGTTTTGTTTGTTTGTTTATACCGTTTAGTAAATGTTAAATAGTGTAGCGGTTGTTTCTTTGGAAGCTGTACATATATTAGCCTTTAAGGGATTGGTGCAGTGTATAGAAGCTTTTCTGTGAAAAATTCTCGTACACCTGACCTGCTTCGACTGAGTTTGCCTCTTGGCCGCAAACATCGAAATGTTGACAATGACAACAGACGATTCAATGAAAAATAGAAAGAGTGAATTTGCCTGTCACCAATCCAAAACTGTAATCATAAACTGTGTTTAATTTGCTAAAATACAATTGCTATATGCAGTGTTACTAATATCTATGCTCCCTTCAGTGCAGTGTTCACCACAGAAACAGAGAAGTTTGCTACTTTGAATTTGTCTTATTCTGCCACATCTTAATGTTAATTGATTTCATTTATATAAATATTATTAATGTGTTGTCTATTAACTGGCCCCTGGGTTCCTCTTGTAGAGGAGAGCAGTGATCTCCGGGAGAGTAGCTGGTCTAAATGAAAGAGAGAAAAAAGCATGGACTGTTTTCTCAAGAGTTACTCATTATAATCAATTTATGGATTCGATTTTACATACAAAGCACATGAACATCTTATTAGATATATTTAGATCATCCATACAATTTAAAATTCTTTAAAATGGTCTTGTTTACTAGCTACAACAGGCAGGAATATAGGATTCTATTATTTCTTCTCTATAGAAGTCTCTGAAAAGGCATTTACGCACGAGTACCTTTGATTCATGAGTAGATTTAATTGAAAACATTTCTGTAGTCGTGCATGTAGTGTTCTGTAGTGTACATTTCTATAAATAAAATTCTGAATGCATGATTTGTAAAGGAGTATTGTTGTTTTTTTGCATTGTTGCTTTTCTCCTTTTACTTGAATAAAGGACGTTTATACTCCTTTACTGGAAGGATAACTGGAAACTTGCATGCACAACATCACAAACGCCTGTGTGAACCAGTTTCTCTGTTGATTGAATAAGGTCTTTTTTCTGGCTGTGAAGAAGTTGTCAGGGAAGATTAATTTAGAAAAACCAAAGAGATCCCCAGCTGTTTGGACTTGTCTCATTATGCAATATAGCCATCGACTCCATGCCCGCTTCTACGATGCAAGATGGCTGATTGAAAAAAAAGGTCACCCGTCAGTTGATGTTGTGTTTCTCTTCAGGGTGTAGTAGCAATTTGGGCGTGAGACATCAACTTACCCATCAATCATGGCTCAGCTCTGAATTAGCAACCAGATGAACTTCGACTATAAATCTTCTTTGCTTTTGTTTGTCATAATTAGATTGTTTATGCTAATGTTAATCATGCATTGTAATGCCGACTATTTCAAAATTGCATTCCTTGTGTGCATGTGTCCATATGCGTGAGTCATCATTGCTTTGCTGATTTGTATTGTTGGATAATAAGATAATCTTACATCTGTTGTATTATTTACAAAGAATAAGGAGGGAATCTAAAAAATGCAGCCTCTTCTCAAAGCCTCTGTTACTGACACACTAATTACAGATGTGAAGATGTGTTCCCACACAGTGTGAAACAATTCAGACTGAATGGGTGCCGGATCAGTTCAATTATTCTCATAATGTCACATCAGGGCAGATAATCTCTCAAGATTTGTTTGAAGCTCCATTTTATTTCACAGATGTCATTTGCATCCTCCCACTACTGTAATAGACCTCAACGCCAGCACGCACGCTTCACTTACTGTCCTAAAATGTTACTGTGCATCTCCTTTTTTATTCCATTTGAAGTTCAGATTTCCAGATGACTGTTTTTACTTGTTTCCACGTTTACAAACTCTCTGAGCTCTGACAAGAATAGATAAATGAAAAACATACAGGGGCATTTATGGTTTACTGGTCCAGTGTCAAACACAGGAAAGTGGCCCTCTATTAATCCTCTTTGTTCCTGAGCTCTATTGTATTTGAACTTATAGTTCCATCCTGTCATTTATGTTCCATGCGTGTCTGTTCTTTCCAGTACGAAGAAACGCTTTGAAGTATTTCAGCTCGGAGCAGAAAGGTGACGACAAAGAGAGAATGTAAAATGAGAAATGACGACAATCAAAAATAGGATGGATCTTATTTTACAGCCTGTTAATAATTTTGTGTTTTATCACAAGGCTTTTTTATGCCAGTGTTTGCTGAGTTATACTGGCAAGGTTTTACACGTGTCATGTCAGGTGATGCAGTATAAAGAGTGACAAAGTCTCCATGGGGAGGAGGTTGAGCTGGATGAACAAACACAGAACTTTGACCCAGGAGACCGCTGTGCATGTGATACCAAAAGTAACTTACCTAATCCTTTCCAAAACCTAACCAAACCGCAACCGCTTCACAGTGTTAACCCCGTGTTTATTACTGTTACCATGACAACGGGTGACTTTGTCCTTTCCTGCACATCCAAAACTCCTAAAATGTGACAGCTGCAATGACGTTAAATGACACGTGAAAATCTTGTGAAAAGTCTGTAAAGGCAACGTGATATTACAATAGATATTTTTATACTTTTGGCCACCTTTTCTATTCATTCAATTCAATTCAATTTTATTTATATAGTGTCATATCCTAACAAAAGTTATCTCATGACACTTTTCATACAGAGCAGGTCTAGACCGTACTCTTTATAATATTATTTACAGAGACCCAACAATTCATATTCATTATGCTAATAATTTATTCACCACGTCAGACAGTCAGACAGTCAGACAGATCATAAGCAAGTCGACAATTTAGCCAGATTGAGTGAGCCGCTCTATTTGGAGGTGAAACACATGATCACACTCAAAATTTTGACAATAATCCCTCGACCAAAGTTTTAGCACAGGTTCAAGCAGAGAGACAATTATTTTATTTCATCATCACTCTGAGGCTCCACCTCTCAGTTATCATCAGGTGATTTCACTTGGATTTGTTTCCTGTCATCCAATGATCATCTTATTCGAAAACTAATAGCGTGTAGTGTCGAGGCCCAGTCTATGGTTCTCCACGGGGATCTCTACTGTATATCTATAAAAGTGTGTTATTGTTTGTTATTCTTAGAATAAAGCTTCTGCATTTTAGTTTGCTTGTGTTGTGTCTGCTGATTGGAGGTCAAAGCTGAAGGTTAAACTGTGATGTACGTTTACAATCAACAGTTTTTGTACTAGTCTTCCAGTTTTCCTCCCAGATAACTTTAGTTAAACTTTAGTTTGTCTACAACTCGTCTGATTATCTGACTGCTTGTTGCCATGTTGGTCTTTGTCGTAGTCATGCCTTCTCATGTTTGTAGATCTCTTGCCTTTGGTGACCAGGATGTTACCTGATGTTAACTGATAGAAATGATGCTCAAAACATAAATCCCAGTTTGCAATAAGCTGAAATGACCAATAATAATCACACTTCCTGACTGGGAGCAGCCGCATCCCCACCTTTTTCCCATCGCTACGTTTGCAGACGTTGTTGAGACACATTAGTGACACAGTGAATCAAGTCTAAACATCATAATCCCATTAAGTAATTATTTTTTGATCACACGCACAGTGATTGACATGACCTTGGATGCTTTTGCAGCAGAGGGCCACACACACACGCAAACAAGCGGATTGCTCCAGGCTTCGGGTCCGCTGTCTGACAGGTCGTGGGAGGATCAAAGTTCAGATTTTGAATGCACTGTAAAGGAAAACGAGGAGAGAGGGAGTCAGGGAAGAACAGATAGAGAGACAAAGCATTGATAAAGCCCAGCAGGATTTATATTAGCAGGAAAAAGGGGGGATGATTTACAGAGAGGCGTGGGCGAGGACGCGACCAGTGTTAGGCAGAGGAGAGGCGAGACAGATGGAAATAAGAGATTATCCGTGTAATAGAGGAAACAGTTTGTGCTGCATCAAGCCATTTTTGTCAGGTAAGAAAACTGAGGTCCTCCCCGCCTGCTCGCCTCCCCCTTCCTCCCTCCTTGGCGAGGGAAGCAGGATGTCTTTCATCCAGTTCAGCTAAGGGATCAAAGCTAAAAGGCTACTCGGCTGAAACTGACCTCAATTTGCACTGCTGCGCACTCCTCACCTCTCCAGCATACACAATCCTATAGTTCTCCTTACATCCACTCCACCACCTCCCACTGAACTACACACATGCTATTTCCCTTCCTGCATGCCACACTACCTCATCCACTTAACACGGGAAATCTCTCACCGCCTCCAGCCCATTAATAGCACAATTTATAGCCTCCACATGAACGCTGTGACATATTGCCTTTAATCTGCACCATTTATCACGTGTTATCAGACGTATGGATGATCAGATACGTCTTAGGCTAACATATAACTCGTGTTTGCGTTGCTCAAATAACCTGTTCACAATAGAATTAGCCTGCTCTGTACTTCAAAGAGCAGCCTGTGTTTAGCTTCCTCTCTGTGTCTTCTTTCTCACTGTTTTCACTACAAACAGACTCTCTGCTTCAACTCCCCACCCACACACACACTGTAATGTATACACATACACTATTTGTGTACACATACACACATACTCTACGCTGGATATACATATATATGTATGTATGCCCCCCAAAATAAGTCTTTGCTGATTTAAAGGCACGTGATTGGTTGATTACACCTGTATGTAATGACTTTTTCTGCTTCCATACATATATATAATCACATTTTTGAATCATGCATGCATACTGAAACCAAAATATAGGCACTTATTTACTTAATGCACTGTTATCTGACATGCTCCTGTGATCATATGATATTATATGTTATAGGCTATATTTTACATAACATCACATGTAATAAAATGTACTCACTGATGCACCGAATGGACAAAAACAATCCAGCGCAGCACTCCTGCAATAAATCATGTCTCTTTGTGTTCGTTTTTTAGTGGGAGTCAGAGAGGTGTGGTTGTTTTGTATAATTATTTGACCTTTTCATCTTGTGTTTAAAGATCTCTCTCTATTGATTTCATTTGTTCGTGTCTGAATTATTTTTATTTTTACACTACTCTTCTTTATCTTATCTCTATTCTTTATACTATTCTTATATCTTGCTACTGGACTTTAGTTTCCCCTTCACTTGATTGTTGTAAGAGCTGGATATTGAGAGGCTCAATACTTATATGTACCAAAATATGTCTACATAGACTACAGAAAGTTGGCAGTGTATCTGGTCATATTTTCTGTTTCTGATTTAAATCAACATTTTATTAATTGTTAAGTATTAAATTTATTAAAGTTCTTGGACAGTTGCTCGTGTGTTTTCACTTTAGAGTGTCAGCTTCCTTGTTAGATTTTTTAAAAAGTTAATATTATTAATCATTTATTGCTCGGTGTGAGGTATTTTAAGAGTAGAGTGTTTTGGTATTATTTCAAACTTGAATCTGCGCTTATTAAATCAAAACATTTTAAACAATAACCACTAAATGTGCTGTTGTTAATGTATTGCATTGTCTTGTAAGATGTTCTCATTATTTTGTCCACCCCCCGTGTAGGTTCATTCTTACAGTGAATGTAAATACAAGGATCAGGTTCTTGTAAGTTAACCCTGCAATCACGAGTCTCTCGTGCACATTTTCCATCATCTTCAAACTTTCTGTGTTTGTTCGTTCACCTCTCATCTCCCGTACATCTGCAGCTCTCCTCCTCCACAAACAAGAACCACGGAGGAGAGGCAGCCGAGTTCAGAAATGACATTCTTGGGCGCCCCCTTCTGGGCTGCAGCCTCAATGTATTTCTCTTTAAATATCTGAACTGCATGAAAAGAGGGGGGGGGCATAGTGAGGCTGCCGGCCAAGGCCTGAATCCTTACTGTCATTGATTTAACAAAGGGAAATGAAGACATATTTCTAAATCATTTGTGAGCCAATATGCTGCACATTGAGTCCAGTTAATATTCACTGAGGCCAGTTGAGTTCCTCCTGAGTGTGTTAAATCCTTACAGGCTGATCCATGGGATAGAAAACCCCATGTGTAGCATTAGAGGGCTCATTCAAGTTAAGACCCTCTCTTCCTTTCACACAGTGGAAAATAAAGATATAATGTGGTAATGTGGTGTCTCCTTTAATCCTCTAATTTTTCAATAGGTCCCTTATTTTCCAGCTATACTGTACTGTATGGTTTACTTGGATTGTGACCACTTCTTAGTGCTTTACAACACTTTATTAAAATCCTTCATGCATGTCTTTCTCCCTCGTTTAGGATTTCATTTACATTTCTCTTAAATAAAAAGTATTTCTCATAAGAGGAATATGCTTATTCTCTTTGCAGACTACAACAACATAATAAAAACCTTATAAAAGCATTTAATGAAGACTACAAAAACAAACAGGTGCCTAAACCAAACAAGTTGTTATTGAACTAAAAAGTCACTCATCTTTAAAAAAAAGTTTTAATTTATTTTTAGTATTAAGTTTTAGTTTTAAATTATCATAAGATATCATTGTGGTTAAATTAAGTCATGTAGCTGCAGCAGAAATGATATAATATTAATAACAAAAATATGGCAGCATCAGACCAAAAAAAAAAAAGAAAATCAAATCATCTGACCAATGACGACAGAAAACAGAGCCCGAGCGTATAACATCAGCCCGGGCGAGTGTATGATTTTATTGTGCTCTCCTCTTGATTGCGATTGGCTCGGTCCCACGCAGCACACAAATAACCCCCAGCTGTAACCAAGTCAACCTGTTTATAAATACAAACAGTTATGAACACACTCCGACCTGTCACATCTCATCAGAGATAGAACATACACTGCAGCATGCATCGATGGCTTCAGCTGGCCCCTGTGGATGAAAGCTGTTTCCTCTCAGAGTTATGTTACTCATTCAAGGAGGGATGAACAGTAAAATATGAGGGGGTGTTACACAACAACCTTTTGGAAGACAATACGTGTCAGAGGAAGTCATTCTGGCTTTATTTTTACATCTCCAGCACATTTGTGGATTTTTCATTTTTACTTTCTAGACTTTTCCCAGAGAGTGTTTCTCCACATTTCTGAGGGTCAATCCGGTCTGTGCCTCCTGAGACACAGTAGCCTGTTGTCTGGCCTAAGGGGGGTCGAAGGAGTGGTGTTATGAGAAGGCAAGGAACATGTTGTGTTAACCTGGGTGGTAAAAGCCCGAACATATTTGGGAAAATGCCCCTTTATACCCTCTCACACCCACTCTTTTTCTTTGGATTCTTACACCTAGCTATGGGAATTCTCCAATCTTCATGGTGTCTTAATAATTAAAGGGTCAGTTCACCCAAATTACAAAATACATTTTTTTCTCAGTTTGCTCCTGTGGCATTAAATAGTTTTGGTTTAATTTAGTGAATGGGATTTCATTTGAGATACTTGAAACACAAAGACACACAATGACAATGTCCCTGTCACCGTGTGGGTATAAGATTTAAAACTACAGTTCAACTTCAGATCTCTTTAATTTGCATGATGCTAGAATCTACTGTTATTCAGGCATAGAAATACAAATTCTCCTAATTTTAAAGGACCAGTGTGCAGGATTTACTGGCATTTAGCAGTGTAGTTCCTAATTGCAATCCTCTCACCTCACCCACTTTTTCTTATCTAGAGCCAGTGCTTAATTTGTCAGTTCTGGGCCACTACAGACTGCCATGTTAAATAGGTGGAAAAGACTGATACAATGTAGGCACAGAGCAGCGTTAGTATTCATTTGAAGTTGTGTTTGTGTATGCTTGATCAAGTTTGCACTTGACTCCATTATGTTCATCTGCTGGGCATTTAGTGCACAGTGGTTTTTTGCTGCTTGCTATGGCTGAAAAAATTAGTAAAATGAGTGTAAAACCAAAACAATGAGCTGAAAGACACAAAAACAGTCCATACAGTTGAGGGGTACTGCAGAGTTGGGTGATTAGTCTCTGTGAGTTCGTTAACTACGAGTAACTCCTTTCACATTAGACAGAATCATTTGATCCATTGTTAATATGAAAACACTGACTGGAACAGCTTTAAAGGTCCGGTGTGTAGGATTTAGTTGCATCCGGCCATTTGGCTGCAGACTGTAACCCAATGAATACCCCTCGCCTCATCCTCCCCTTCCAAGTTACTAGATCTTACAAACAAGGCCTTTAAAGACTGGGAAAAAAACATGTGTACTGTAACTTCTCCTCAGGTTGGTGAAGCCCACAAACTCCCAAAGACAATACCTTTGATGGTGTCTTGTGCCCTGACTGGTACTTGCTATGGTCCTGGTCTACAGATCTCGCTATAAATAGTTTTCATCAGAACTACTTTATGGAGAAATGGTTCCTGTGAAAACGGTTGACAGTAACAGAGACACTGTTTCTCGGAAGAGTTGCTGTTGCAGTTGAATCTAAGCAAATACAGCCTCACAGAGTCAATAAATTGGCTGTAGGCATTGTATTTTTTAATATGGCATCTGCATGGCAAGATACCACAAGGGGTAAATGAGAAAATATGTTTTGTTTTTTTGGCGGGGAATTTTGGTGAACTAACCCTCAAGGTCATGGGAGAGATATCATCTGAGGCCACCTTGTTGTAAAATCATTCCCATACTCCCACCTCCCCCCCCTTCATCCTTCCATCCATTTATTGGTTGTGTTATCCAGCGACTGTGTCAAGCAATGTGTCAGCACTCAGACTGAAAGGCTCTCTGTTCCCCTCTCCCATTGTGTTCATCTGGATGCTTTTCCAAGCTAAGCCTGGCACAGGCCTGGATTTCCGGATCCCAAAATGTGAGCCCAAGGAACTGGATTCCTTCGGGAAAGGGGAGCAGCGGGAGATGGAGCGCCACTCGGAAGCAAAACAAACCCAAATATCAGGGGTTTATTTAAGATCTCCCCGTCTTATATTAACAGCAGTGCTACAGGCTAGTGATTAGCCACACATGGGTCATGGGTTGCTCACTTAATTTCCCTTGGAATCCATATTTTGTGTATTTTATGAGATGCAAAATACTGACAGGGATTGGATTCATGCCTTTTTGTTACTCAACAGCCACAGAGAAGAGCAGCTATGGGACAGGTGTGCTTAACATTCTTCTAATAAAAAAACATTTTGCTTTTTGATGGCACATTTGTAGATATCCTGCTTTCTGGTGCGCTTCACAAAGAGCTAAGAGCTGCTCAGGTTATTGTAATGTCAACACTGAGCATATGATCTCACTGCAGCGATCTTTGACATTGAAGGATTCATACTTGTTTGATGTCTTACAGTTGAAATGCCCTGCGCAGGAAGGAAGTGCTCACCCACTGGTCGCCTGTTCCATCTTCAGGAGCTCTATGGGAGGGAGGGAGGATTTCAGTGCAATATTTACAGTGACCTTTTCCTCTCACTGGCCAGGGGCCCATGGGAAAAAACTGGAGAAGACAAACAATGAACAATAGGGTTCAGGGATGAGCAATGGTGCCAGCGCAGCATGTGCCATTACGGGATGTGGATTACAGAGGGTCGGGGGGTCACAGCAAGGATCAAGGAACCAGCGGTGTCCCTCTGGAGCACACCTGGGACACCTGCTCAGAAAGCATGCGCTATTTAAAAACACAATATGCAATCAGGTTTTCCTCTGCTAAATGAGAATATTGTCAGCAGTGGGTGTTGTTGTTTGAAGGAAAAGTTTGATATTTTTGTGAAATATGCTTATTTTTTGATGAGAAGATCAATACCAGTCTCTTATCTGTTCATTAAATATGAAACTACAGCTGAACATCTCCTGGCTTTACCTTCATATTTAATGAACAGACACAAGAGTAGTATCAAATGTAAACTATTACTTCAAAATAACTTTGCATAAGTAACTCTTGCTCTTCTGTACTGTAAAATGTTAAAATTGGCCTTGGTAGTTAATATTAACAATATTTTATGAATATATCCTCGTGCGTTACATTAATATTTCAAAACATGACACATGTAATCTTTCAAATAACCCATTCATTTGTTGATTTACCAGTTGGTATGTGTGATATGCCACTAATCTTCTCATTCAGTGGCAAAGGCTGTACCACTGAGACCAAGATCAAAATCTTCCAGCGTCATTGCTGTAAGCTGATGTTTATATAGACAAACAGCCCCTGTGTTGCATCAGCATCTGTGCAAACTCCCAAGTCACAGTTTGATCCCTCAATTATCAGATTACCCCGTCTAATTGGACAATATGGTTTCCCGGGGGATTGGGCCTTGCCTTATCACAGAAATTCTTTCTGCCCTGCACAATTTGGTGAGATAAATGTAATGGTATCAGTGTTCTAGTGTGTGCCTGGGTGGTCTCTGTTGCATTTCTAATGATGCTGCGCCTTTCCCAGAACAAGTGGAAATACCTCAATGATGCACCGTGAAAAGAGAGATGAGGAAAGAAGCAAAGCTCCCATTGGGGCTCAGAATTCTCACACAAAGGACATCCAACACTTCAGAGCAGCACGCAGGCTAATAATGCTGTTTTTACTGCATTTTCTGTAGCCTTACATCCAGTCTGAGGACAATCCAGATGACTCACAGACCAAACTGATCATTAGACGTTGTTACAGCTCGTCAATATCTTACACTGATTCTCAGAGAAGAGCCAAATCAGAGGTTGCGAACCAACAACCCACCAAACAAGATGGTATAATGTCAAATGTGAAGATCATGGATCAGTCTGGTCAGGTAACAGTAGGGTGTCTGCAAGGCTGCAATAGGAGAAGAAGTATTCAGATCCCTGACGTAAGAATCAGTATCAGTAATCAGTACTATTAGCAGAATGCACTTTGAGCACCAATAACCTTTCAGTGTGTTTTATTATAATATACTGTATAATATACTATTATTGTCATTGATGCATTAACTCATAAGCAGCATTTTAATGAGGTAGAGCTCATTTTAATTGCTTTATACACTTTTGGGTAGTTAAATCAACAACACATCATATTTTAAAAGATGATCATATGATTTATCTGTAAATTCTTGAACGGTATAATAATTCTAAATGTCAAATAAATGTAGTAAAATAAAAAGTACAATATTTACCACTGAAATAGCAACTTAAAAATAGAAATTTTACTATAAAATTACTAAACATTAAGTTGAGTAAATGTACTTACTTTCCACCACTGCTGGACACAGTAAAAAGTAGAGAATGTGGGGAAAAAAAGGTATACTCACAGTAAGTTTTGTATATGTTAGTATTTCTATTGTCCTTTTCATTTTTGCATTTGTTGTCATAAAGATTCATGCATCAAATGGGACAAAGAATATGCAAAATGCTGAATACATACTCTGTGCTCAGTATGGTGTGTCTAAATCAAATGACAGTGAGAAATTGGCAAATGAATTTAAAATTTGAAACCAAAAGAAAACCAAACACTCAACTTTAATCACTCGTGTTTGTTTTATTTTATTTTTTATTTTATTTTATTTTGAAGGGGAAGAACGGAAATCCTGAAGTAGTGACAGGATACAGGAAACGGTCGCTGCAGCTCGTCCGTTGTAAACTGTAAGTTTCTATTTTCTCTAAGATATATTTGTATATAAATGTTTACCGTACGGTCACGGTAATTTACGGTGGGACAGGTGAAAATATAAACGGTGTGTGAGGTGAGGACGAACACGAATGACAGCCGTTGCTAACGCTTCCGTTGTAACGGACAGCTTCGGTTAGCCTAAGCTAACGGTTAGCTGTCAACATTTGTCAACAAAGCTGCTGAGCCTCTCTGAAGTCACTCACGGGTTGTGTAATATGTTGTACCTGCAGTCTGTAACGTAGCAAAGACTCAAATATAATATATGATAATATAAACAGCTCACAGATACGCCTTAATGTTGTCATCTTGCAGCGGCTCAGCTGAACCAAACTCCATTTAAATTTCTGTCAATTTAAAGTCGATGTTGTTGTTATTAGTGAGGAGAACTAACCTGTACCTGTTGTCTTGACTAGCTGTGTTTAATAGCTGCTTCATCTTGCAAACGTACCACCTCACATGCCTCTACATCTTTATTATTGTTCTATAATTTGCATGTCTCCAAGTAATGAGTCATATGAGGTTTATACACTCAGTCAGTGTGATGTTTAAAAAAATCACCTGTGTGCTCAAAGCACCAAGAAGTGACACCTGACTCCACAGAGACTTGTCTTTCCAAGAGTGTCTCGGTTACTCTGGATTGTTGTGGAGAAATTGCTGCAGTCAAAGGTCAGTGGTGAGGTCAGGAGGGAAGAAAGTGTTCAGGAGGCTCTGATGTCTTACGCTGTAATATTTATTGACGCTTGGCCAAGGAAAATTAGAGACACTTTCAAAGTACATCATAAGTGCCTGAGTCGGTCTCACATTCTGCCATTCTCATGCTGGTGGTCAGATTTTAAACCCCTACAGATAACAACACAAATACTATACGCCCAGAAATAGTGAAAGAGAAGTGTTACCGTCAGCACATTCTAGTCTGGAGACACTGTTGTCTGTTTATGTTAAAGAAACGTCAACGGCAAGCTATCTATTATGTCCAGGAAGGCAACATTAGGTCTCTTCGACTCTGGCCACCACAGTGTTGAGATAGGCTGGCACCTGCTGTTCTCAAGCAAAGCCAAACAACTACTACTGCCACGGACCTCAAGGCCCACACGTGACCCCGTGTAACCTAAGGATAGAAAATTCCATAACAAGTACAGTCACTGATGTGTTTGGGGAGAGAGATCCAGAGGGAGGAGGGCAGCTACAGAGAAGGCTCTGTCGTCCCAGGTTCGGTGCTTGGTCCTGGGTTGTGGAAGTCAGAAGGTTTGCATCAGATGAGCGGAGGAGGCTGCGGGATGGATTGTGGCGATGGAGCAAGTCAGTGAGGTAGGAAGGAGGCCTGGTTATGGAGGGCTTTGTGTGTGAGGAGGAGGATTTTTTAACTGAATGCGCTGTGGAACCGGGAGCCAGTGGAGGTTCTGGAGGACAGGAGTGATGTGGTCACGGGTGTGGGTGAGCAGACGTGCAGCGGAGTTTTGGATGTACTGGAGTTTATTTAGAGTTTTGGATGGTGTTCTGTAGAGGATGCTGTTGCAGTAGTCGATTCTGGAGGTGATGAAGGCGTGAATGAGGGTTTCTGTAGCAGGGAAGGAGAGTGATGGGCTAAAAAGTCATCTGTGTGCTTAAAGCACCAAGAAGTGAGACCTGACTCCACAGCGACTTGTCTTTCCAAGAATGTCCCAGTTACTCTGGATAATCTGCAGACTTTTGACCAAATCTAAATCACAAAGCTCTCTTTCATCACTCCATCATATCCTTCAGCCAGCGTTGAATACATCTCTCACATCAAGTGAAGCATTTACGATAGCCTGTGATTGTAATAATTGAAACAGCACAAGTCGGTTAGGAGGTGTTGTATGCATGAGAGGACCTGCAGTAGTTACTCATTGCCAGGTGGCATGATTTCTCTCCCAGCGTCTATAAACACGGTGCAGTCGATTCCAACATAAATAGATTAAGTAACTGCCTGTTAGCACAGAAATAATGATTGCTCATGAAGGGCTTTATTAAAACAAAGAAGATTTATTGGACTTAATACCTTGCTTGTACTTGGAAAACATTTACTATACTGTACACAGATGTGAACGAGCGAAAAAGAAGAAAACAATCACACCAAAATGAACTCGTATGACTCAGAAAGGCCTTCCACTGATTGGAAAACACTTTGCTGAATAAACAGTAGAATTCTATAAATGAGGTTTTTAAAATGCAAGTTGTGCATTGATTGTAGATGACAAATTACTGGTTTGTATTGAAGGACCAATCAACGTTACATCAAGCATCTTGATTACATGTGAAACAGTTTTCAACCTCGTCTCACTGCCACGACTGCCGAATCAAGTTATTTGTTTATCATTGATATCAATTCGTAGGCTTGTTTTGCAGATATCTGGATATCGGTCCGACTTTTCAGGAATCATCTTGTAACATTCAGTTCTTCTCAATTTAAGCTCGACCATGACCCCCACACAGACAGTGTCATTATCTCTCATGAGTGTGTTTAAGAGGCATGTGCAGCCATGACATGAGGCTTCAGTGTAAAAGCTTAAACTGTATCTGATCACTAAAGTTAATCTATGAAGTCTGATTTCATTTATTTGCTGCATCCCTCAGGCTTCCAAGAAGGGAGTGTTGCTTCTCTTCTGGGTTTTAAAATATGCAATCATGCAACTAGTAATGGGCAATGTGGGCCTGAAATAATATTAGGATATTTCAGGATATTTCTGTGAGAATGATTTTCTTGATGTAACAAAACACTGGTAAATATTTTGGGTTTAGAACTCACAATAGCTGTTGAACTCTCCTTGTTCTTAACCGGGTGCTTCTGTGTGAGGTTGTGAAATAGTCACTTCTAACATGCAGCTATATTTTGCTCTACATCTGATCTTTTGTAACCAAACCACTTCCACACTACTGATGTTGTTCCCCATTGCTGGTAGCAATATAACTTTCTCTTTCAGCCACGCTTGTTGTTGCTTTGCATAAAAGTATGACATCATTATATCAACAAGTCGGAATATTATCATAGTATGATTCTTTTAAAATAATACAACACATTAAAAATGACTCTGGTGTTATTGGGAACACTAGGATATAGAACACAACTATTAATGATTATTTTCTTTATTGATTAATTTGCTGATTATTTTCTATTTGTTTTGTTTATAAAATGTCAGAAAACTGAAAGAAAAATGTCTGTTATAACTTTCCACATCTAAAGGAGACGTCTTCATATTGCTTGTTTTATTCGACCAACAGCCTAAAACACAAATATATTCAGTTTGCTGCCATATTGTAGGGTGAACTGAAGTGAGGAGTTGTATTATTTGAAACATGATTTTTGATTGACCTTCATCAGCAACTGTTAGAAGAAACATTCAGGCATCATTCAGTTGCAGCTCCATAATTTAGTGATGAAAAATGCAATTAGATATATTATTTACTTATTATTTACTTTGAACTGTGATGAATCAGATTCAGGTTTGATGTTTGGTCCTGTAAGTGATGTGAAACAGTTCTAACATGATCTAATGTTAGTCTGATCTGTTTGAGCTGCGGTTGCACGTACAGTCTAGCAGGTCTTGAGGTTAAGATATTAAGACCTCCCTGTTGTGATATAGACACTTCTCTCAGCTCAGCCTCATTAAGTGGACTGTTTTCAAACAGAACAGAGTCTAAGCCTCTATAATCCACACTCCTGTCAAATATTGTTTGAACAAACTCTCTTTAAATCGGCTTTTTCAGGGGAAACCGTACCTTACCGTGTATGCTTGTATAACTGACTGATTGTGTGAGAGAGTGAAAGAGAGTAATTGATTGACAGGTGGGTTGCAGGAATAAGTTGTCATTGAGCTCCTCCATCATTTGCTTGCAAGTCGTCAGCCTTTCAGTGAGAGCCTGCAGAGCTCGGCGTACCTCCTCCTCTTCCACACAGTCAGCACTGCTTGGCTCAGGGAATGGCGGGGGCAAGGCTACACTGATCCATTTCCTGCCCCCCTCTCGGGGCTCTAATTGAAAAATTTGGGTGGCCCTGCTTGTTTGTTTTGGTGGAATGTGGTGGGTTGTGTTTTTTTTTTTTAGGCTTTTCCTCAGCGCCGCTGCTCCGTAGAGTTCGGGGTGAGCCGAGCGCCGGGGGTCAGGCCGAGCCTTGTTTGTGAAGCGGCACTTCTCTCTCACCCCCGTCTGCTCTCTGCAGTCTGACCCACCTGGTAGTCTCCTCCCCGCTGACAGGCTTGCTGGGCCACTGGTTTTCACAGTATGGTTTCTGTGACCCAGTCAGACCTGGACAGACGGACAGACAGACAGACAGACAGAGGAGCTTTGGGCTGGGAAAACATGTCACAGCACAGCTTGAAGAGACGAGCTCAGATCTAACGGTCAGCTTATTTATTGCAGTGAAGATTCAGACCTAATGAAACAATTAGCTAGTTGATGATAGAGTGACACAACAACAACACTAAATTTATATATAATCAATTAATTGTTCAGGTACTTTTTAGTTTTCTAAAATCGTTGCTAAACATCTTAATATTTAGAGTTTGGTTTGGCACTATTTTTCAGTTTTTATGGAACAAATGATTATTTGATGAGCAAAATAATTATTGATTTCAGCCCTTGACTCTTTAATTTGTCAATTTCCAAAACAATAATCAACAACAGTTTGAATAACTGGTTATTCCTTGTAGTTTTAAAGCATTTGGCAGCTTCTCAGATGTGAGGATTTGCTGCTTTTCTTTGTGTTACATCGTAAATTAAATATCTTCGAACTGTTGAACTGACTTGGTGGGACAAATCAAGCAATGTTAAGATGTCAGCTTTCTGCTGTTACCACTTCATAACATCTATTAATCAAGTAAATTGTTAGACGATCATTATGCAACAATGTTAATAGCCTGTTAATGCCAAAAAGTTACTGATTTCAGCAACACAAATGTAAAAAAAAAATATTTTTTCAGCATTCTGTGGTGGTAAATTGAACATTTTGTGGGTTCTGGACTGTTTGCCAGACCAAACAAGAGTTTCACTTGAACTCTGGGAAATTGTGTTTTTACATTTATCAGTATTTTCTGACGCTTTATTGAACAAACAATTCACGATTAATTGAGAAAATAACTGGCAGATCAGTTGATACATACTATTAATTAGTTTTAACCCTAAATAAAAGTCCTGATTTGTATTCTAAGTGATAGAATTCATAGTTAGGATGGTTCTCACGCTGCTGATGTGTTTTTCATGTAAAGCAGCTGGGGCAGCCTCGCTCATGAAGGTTCAAATCTCTCCATTTCGCCATGTCATTGGGCAAAGCCGCCTGTCTCCAGCCTCTTAATCCTCCGAAAACATCTTCCTGCATTCGCAGGCCTATACTTCATATTTCTGTTTATTGTTTCAAGATTTTTATATGGGAAATTGGGGACTTTGCTTCGTTAGGCCTTATTTCGAAAAGCACTTGAGACCGACAAACAAACAAACAGACAGCCCTAAAGATTACAAAGCCTGTGGGCAGACATCTCGATGGTCGGATAGTGAGCCAGAGGCACACATCTGATCACTTGGACCTCTCTCTCTGTCACGGAAGACTCTCCGCGAAGGCAGGAGAAGCTGAGTCATGGAAGAACTGGACTGGACAGTGGTCACAGCATCTGTTTTCAAACAGAATACGCACAGTTCATCTTATTTATGATCCATTTACTTGAAATATGATACAGTTGACACACATTATGGTCAATCTTTTTTGCCTATCAGCTGCATTACCCTCGCCACATCTTAGAGGCATGTGGTGGTCTGGGTGCGAGCGAACACTGTGGAGGATTGTTCAAAGCTTCGCCCAGCCCGTGTGATCAGACCACTCATCTCAGGCTGGGTGATGTTTGGCCCGCTCTGTCCATTCAGAGGAGTCGGGGGGGGCGATCTTTGATGGAATCTGGTGTTTGTGTAATGTTGGGGAGCACGGAGTGAAATGGTGTTAGTGTCGGGGGGTGCTGAGCCGCCGGCATAGTGAGTTAGCTGCTCTGATGGAAGACGGAGGGGGTGAGGGTGATGAACTGTCTAAATGGGTCCCTTTGTGCCCTCTAAACCCATTACACTCTCTCTTACACACACACACACACACACACACACATCCACACACACACGCACGCTTGCCAATCACTGCCATATGCGAGTCACCTTTGAGCTCAGAGCAGCGTATGATCTAAGGTATGAACGCCTTATTCATGAGATAGTCGTGTGGCAGTGTGTGTGTGTGTTTGTGTGTTTATCTGGCAGGACGGGTAGATGGATCCTCGTGTTCGCGGTGCTGCAGAGAGTTTGTCGTGTTTTCGAGTTGTTGATATAAAAAGCCGAAAGGTCAGAGTTTGAGGACTTGTTGTGTGTGATCTAAGTGCAGGTTTAAACTTGTAAGATGATTAAGATTCTTGTTATCCAGCCCAGATATTAGTTTCAGGTTTACTGGACGTTCCTCCCTTTATTTGATTGACAGAGTGCAGAAAGAGGGTGTGTGATTTGAACACTTACGGTGTTACGGTGAGTCATACGGCTTGACTCTTAGATAAGGTTGAGGTGATCATTTTAGATTTGCAACTAACAAATATCGTTTCCGATTAATCTAACACATTATTTTTATTTTATTAATTGTTTCAATGTCAGAAAATACAGAAAAATATCCAAATAGATGCTCTCAGATGTCTTTTTTTGTGTAGCCAACAGTCTAAAACCAAAAATACTCAATTTAAAATAATATAGAACTGAGAAAAGTAGAAAATCCTCTCATTGGAGGAGCTGAAATCACCAAATCTTTTTGCCATTTTTGCTTTTGAAATTATGATTATTATTTTTTTTATGTATCAAATAATTTGATCACTAAATAGTTTCAGTTCTAGATAAGTTGATGTTATTATTAATTGACTTTTAATGAAATCATATCGTGTTGATAAAATTATCATTTTTGCGAAATTCTGTTGTCTATTGATGATTGCAAACTGTAATTAAAACCCCTGAAAAATGAGTTAATAAATATGTAAAGAAGTCAAATGTATTTGTAGAGCACAGAGAGTATTATTACTGGACAGCATGGAAACACAGTTAATGGCAATCAATATGAATTATATTATTTTATTATTTATTTATTTTGATCTAATATTGTGTTGTATACCTTTTTATGATGTACCACAGTATGAAAGTTTACTGTTATTAACATTACGTTGTACATTTACTTATCTATGGGATTTTATTCTCTTTGTGAAATTATAATAAATCGCTTCTTTGACCAAAAATATTCTGTTTTCATTCCTTGAAGGGTCATTGTAACTACTACTACTACTACTACTACTACTACTACTACTACTACTACTACTACTAATAATAATAATAATAATAATAATAATTGTGTAATTTCATGAAACCATTATATTTTCTGAGGTGGTTATTGTATCTGGCAAATCTCATACTATTGCAACCCTAATATTGTGATACTGATTTGAACTATTTAAGTCTTTATTCTAATAATTTATTATCATTTAGTCGCAGCAACAACTGAACTTAATTAATTCATTAAAAGTTATAGTTGTCTTATTGTAAATCTTCCCTGCAGGCTGGTTAATCACTGTGTGATTTGAATCAAACACCTGTGATTGGTCAGACAGTTACCTGGTGAATAATAACACCTGATCTGACGCATCAGAGCGTGTACCTGAAACATAAAGCATCAATATCGACAGCTTAATCAATTTTGCGAGGTAAAATTGTGATATTGAAATAGTTTTCTGGTCTTCTAGTTTGTTCTGATGGATGCTGCCATCATCTCTCTAAACCCTGTATTATTATTTTAACATATCTTGTTATGTAAAATCGAACACATGTCCTAACCTACAGGGGAACTGAACTTTACTAAACTTATTTATGAAAAAGACATCCATTGCTGCCATCTAGCCCGGACCAGACTGCACAGCATTTTTTGGGGTTGTACTGTAATGAAACGGTTTCACATGACAAAGAAAGATTTGTTTGGAGCTTTAATAAAAAGACTTTTCCTTTTGTGTCCGCACGCTCCAGCACAAAGCCAGAGAAGGGTTGTCACTTATTAACAGCGCTGCAAGAAGATCCCAAGTCTCAGACTTCCACAGCTACCACACAGATTAGAGCCAACCCTGCTGTTTGTTAGTCCGCCTCCAAGGAAAACAAACCTGCCTTTTTAGCTCTATTACTAGAGAGAGAGAGAGAGAGAGAGAGAGGTTGGGGTTGGGGTTGGGGCTGGGGGGCTAACAGCATCATGGTTGGAAGAGAATCGAGCGAGAGAAAAAGGGGGCTAAATCTGGCTGTGTGTTGTCATTGATTAAATTTAGACTTCACAGTACGACACGGCTCGACACATGTTGGAAGAAAGTGGGGTATGATCTTACGGGGATCCTCTGATGCCCCCTAGAGGTTAATACCTTCATGCCTCATGTGGAAAAAGCCGCCGACATCATGAGTTTCCAGCCGGAGCTTCAAGAAAGCTCTTCTTTTGTTTTCCTCTTCATGCTACTTTCAGGAAAAATTCATTCATTTAGTCCATATAAAGTTATAGTTTCTATTACCTAGTTTACAGGGATTTGTGATGGTGTGTGACATGAAACTTGTGCAAGAGTCCCCCCTTTAGTTTCTGCGTGACTTAGTGCGTGGGTGTGTGTGTATGTGTGTGTGCACGCTGGTGTTATAGAGAGGGGTCTGGGCAGTGTTCCCGTGTCCATGCACAGCCCCCAGAGTAAAGTAAACACAGCGGCTCTTTTCTCATCCCAGCCGTCAGCAGGCTCTCCCCAGGCCCGCGCCAGAGACCACACACCCAGACCACACACACACACACATACACACACACACACACACACACACACACATGCACACGCACACACACTGCCCAGACCTCTCTCCGCAGATCCTTCCACATACTCGCATACACACAGACCACACAACACCAGCTCGGGCCCCTCGCACGCAACCTAGCTGAGCTGTCATTCTGCCCAGCGTGTATGTGTGCTTAAGTGTGTGTATGTGTGTGTGCGTGTAGGGGGAGGTGAGGGGGGGTGAGCAGGCTATCTGTGTGTTTGTGCACGTGTATTTCCAAGATGAGAGGGGGGGGCTGGGGTGGGATAGGCTAGAAACACTCCTGGAAGCAGAATCAGTACAAAATAAAGATCCCAATCCTCTGGCCCTCGCCACTCCCACTCTAAACATATGGGATTGATGAAGGTTATACCGAGCTCTTGTTTTAGGCCTGTTAACCTCTTATCTTCTTCATGTCAGATACATAGCCCCTCCATTTCCTCTGACAAGCGCAGGGCCACAGCAACAACACAAGGTAAATCCCGTTTGAGTTTTCTCGATAACTCCGGGAGGTTAGGGTGATGGAGGAGGGCAGGGGGGCGTCCTGTGGCAGAAAAGTATCCGAGAAAGGTTCCTACTCCTGGAGGTTTCTAGGTCAATACAAGTGCTGCTGTCCCGCTGCAGCTTTTCATGCTTAATTTTTCTCGACATGAGGACGCTGTCATGAAAATCTGAGTGCGATATTTACTTAAGAAAAATTCAGTATTATATCAATATTTGTCGCTGTGGTGCGGGCGAGTGCTGATGGGGAACAGAGGTAATGTCGTGCCAGAACCAGAGCTGGGCAAGCGGGCAATGTAACCGGGTTCATAATGGTAGATGAGAAGAGACCAAAGAGGAGAGAGGTTGTGGGTCAGGTTGTGCAGGTGTACCTCCCATGTCTAATGAGATAGTTGTGCTTGCATATATATGGTGTTGCTGCATAAAGTCAGAGGGCTTACAACTTGACTGAAGTGCAGTCCTGTGAAATAGGGCTTAATGAATTAAAGATAAATTAATAAAATAAAATCAAATATCAGAAAATAGTGAAAGATGTCCATCAGTCCAAGGTGACGTCCTCAAATGTTTTTTCTTCTAACGAACACTCAAAATATTCAGCTATAGAGAAAAGCAGAAAATTCTCACAGATGAGAAGCCAATTTTTCAGTATATTTTACAGTAATATTAAACTACTCATGGAAAATGGGAATAAATGTTCTGTTGATTAACTAATCAGCTAATTGTTTCAGGTTTATAATAAAGGTTTATAAAGCTCAAAAGTCATGCAACGTGTGTAATCTAAGCAAATAATATCTTCATTTAAATCAACTTATAATTAGTATTAAAAAATCCTCACAGGGTTTTGACCCAATGTTGGGAAAGGACAGAAAACTAAAAACTGTCCCAGCTTCTGCTGATTTATATGAATTTATAAACTTGAATATAATTGAACAATCAAACAAAAAACAATAGATGAATTCATATTTAATGAATCATATGTTACAGGCCTGGTTTGTGGCTCTTGCATGCACCGGCTGCTGCAGGGGTTAAAACTGATTCTTTCTACAGGAAAGTCTCTTTAACAAGTACAGTAGACTAATCAGTGTTGTTCTCTGTCAGTTCTGATTTCCTTTGATGTCGGCGCCCCCCATTGGCTCTTGGAAGTCTTCTTGCACCTCAGTTGTACGCCTACTCTTAATTACTGACCATATAACCGTGCAAAGGGTTAGCACGATGAACTTGTTGCAGGTCCGGTCCGTGTGAACTCCTGCATTGTTTGTGGAGAACGTGTTTTGGCTGCGGAGCAAAAGGGCGGAAGCCTCGCTCAAGCTGCTTCAGAGAGTCTAGATTGGTCAGCCCTTTTTTTCAGACCTGGCAGTAATTTATTAGCAAACATCTGTGCTGCTGAAATACATCCTTTCATTTTTTCATTTGGAATCTTTCCCTCTGTTCCTTTGCTCAGACCCAACATGAACTGATTTGCATGGGTGCTCCTTCACTGGTGCCATAATCTGTACTGTATTGTGTGGGCTTATGTGGAATGATTGGGGAGTCCAGGTTTATTTATCCTTCGCTGTGAGGTTTACATTCTTCCTTTCCTCCCCTGCTCTCTGTCTGCTCCTTCATTCTTGGCTCCCTCTTCTATTTTTCCTATTATCTGAGAGATAACTGCTGAAATGCATACATTGTTTGGAGACCTACAGGGTGGGAAATTAACACTAGCTGCCAGCCAAACGCTGCTCGGATTCTGCTGTCCCTGGTCAGTTGTAAAAACTGAAATATCTCGTCAGTAAAAGCAGCTGGTGAATTTTAAAAAATAATTTACCGTATTCATAATTAGGAGCAGGTTGTGGTTTCACCAGCTACGCTTCAGTGTTGACATAAGGATTATTTTCACCTCATTTTAAGACCTGGTGGATGTTGTTTACTGCAGATGTTGTGTGTCGAAGTGTTTTGTGTAACTGTTCGTCTCTACAGCGCTACTTGACCCATATTATATTATATCTTGATAACTTATTTCAGCTTACAGATGTATAACTAATATTTATTTTCACTATGAGTTAGATTTTTTTCTGCAACCAGGAAATGTTTTTTTATTAATAAATCGATTAAACAAATACCTGATTACTTCTCTAAATAGACAGATGTATGGATACTCATCATTTTAGCACTGAAAGCTTCATTCACATGTTGTTCATGTGTTAAATGAACGGTCAGTGTGTGGTTTGTTGAGTTTTGCATCAGTCATCATGTCCCCTAACGCATGCCTCCCTCCGCCGTGTCTTTTTTTCCAGGTGCCGATCGACCCCGGTGTTCCCCGTCTGCTGCCTCAGGTCACCATGTCTCGTGCCCGTCAGCCCCCGCTGGTCACGGGCATCTCGCCCAAGGAGGGTGCGGCTTGGACCAAAGTCACCATCCGTGGAGAAAACCTGGGCACGGGCCCAGCCGACCTCATCGGTAATACATTTAGAACCACATGACTAACCGCACACGCAGCTCTGTCCTGGTAAAAATGTTTGTTTAATTTTTTTTAAATAAATTACTGCCCGGCAATATTGATTTTCATGGGGAGTAAAGACATCCATATTCATCCTTTACATGTCTCCCCTTAATATTTTCTCTTTCTTCTTCTTTCCTAATAAAATATGTATGTAGTTATATACATAAATGAACACGTGAAGATAAATACACAGTACAGTATATATGTATTTTTTAGATCAGCACACAGACATAAATATGCCTGTGTAAGATGTCAACACATTACTTAATTAACATTTATTTGTTTCATCCTTAATAATGATTCTTAGGTGCTGATTTTTATTGTTTTCTCTCACTGATGAGTGAATGTAGCTGCTTTATTAAAGCCACTTAATTTCTGCAGTATTTTGTAACTTAAGTCGTATTAACTGATTTTATGACCTTATCCATCAACAAACCACAGCGACCCCTTTTTTAAACAGGCTGGCGTAAAGTTTGTTTTTGTTTATACGAGACGTAAGTGGACAGGACGCCTGATTCTTTTCCCCACGGCTGGAATAAGAGTTTCATCACTTTTAAAATATTGAGGTTTTATTTTTATGACTGTTTGGTAAGTAAGAATTAAAAGCAAAACAGTTTAGACTTGAGCAAATTAAATTATGTCGAGCGTTTTTGTGGAGAAAAATTGTTTATTTCTTTATACACATCGGCAATAATTAGCTATTAATTTAATCTGGCTGTTTACATAAATGTTTAAAATGTTCAGTTCGTGTGTGAAGTTGGAAATGTAGACACACAAAGTAGAAAATTGGTTTTCCCGTCTCATCGTGTAATTATAATTTGACATCTATTCTCTAAATTATTGTACGTCCTCTTTTAAGCTTATACCAATAAAAATAAACAAACCAAATAAAATATTGAGATATTTTACCGCTATGTCATTCAGTTTATCTTCTGAATTCTCTCTGCAACACACTAAAGACACACATTTTTCTTTTTGTAAATATTTAGATTACCGTGTGCTTAGTTTGAGAAGAGCTTATCAATATGCATTAATATGAAAGAGTTGATTTTTCAAGAGCCACACAGCTGGACGACCTTCATCTTGTTCTCATTATGTGTTTGAGCGTCACACTTTTTCTATACTGATATTTTCCCCTCGTGTTCGCCAGTTTCTCCTCTCCCCTACTTATTTGGTTTGAGTGGAGGTGGTTGTGTGGGTGTGGGGAGGGCAGTCCACAGGACTCACACACACACACACACACACACTGCTCCATGCTTGGCATGCCGTGCTCTGGCCCATGATACAGGTCTATTTCTGACCATGAACGTCCCTGGGGCCCGGAATTAGACAATTAGATATGCACAAATGTGTGTGAGTGCTTATGTATTCAAACAAAGTGGCCAGTAGAGAACAGAGGCAGGAAATGGGGCTCTAATGGGCATATTATTCACGGTTTTATGGGCTATTTGTTGATCAGCTTTCACAGGCTTCTATGATGTTTGATTATACACACATGAAGCTTTCTGAATCCCCCCTCGGCTGGAAATGTCAAAGTAATCCCCCCGTGTCTGTTATCTAGTGTCCAAATAGTTTTCGAGAGGGTTTAAAAAGAGGACGACAGATGTAGGGGCAGAGTGCACATTGTGCCAGTAATGGGCCACTTAGCACTGAAGTGACACACGTTAGCTTAAAGGAGCTGAGTGAGAGGAAGGAAGGTCACGGCCACCCACGCCCATCCTGACCCCAACTTGAACTTTGACCCCCCCAGTGACAGTTTGACTAAACTCGCTGATAGACATCAATTCCGCGTGAGTGAGCTCCTCTTGTTATAGATTGTCTGTGAGTGTTTCGGTGCTACATTCTGTTTATTTGCTCTGTCACTGTGTGGCTGTATCTCTCACCCTTTTCACCCCCCCCCCCCCCCCCCCCCCCCTCTGTCTCTCTGTTTCAGGTCTGTCGATCTGCGGCCATAACTGCCTACTGACAGCCGAGTGGATGTCGGCCAGCAAGATAGTGTGCCGCGTGGGTCCTGCCAAAGATGACAAGGGAGAGATCATTGTCACCACCAAGTCTGGAGGTCTCGGCACCTCCACGGTCTCTTTCAAACTGCTCAGGCCAGAGAGGATTGGTAAGACTCTGAAGACTAAAAGTCTTATTTTGTGTCTGCAGCCAATGATTATTTATATTATCTTAAATTATCTTATATTATTCTTAAATGTTTAATCTGTGAAAAAAAGTTAGAAAATAGTAAAAAAAAGTGCATGTCACAGCTTCCCAGAGCTCAAAGTGACATCTTCATATTTGTCTTCCTTCTAATTCAAAACCTAAACATATTCAATTGACAATGAATATGTTTGACAAATACTCAAATTTAGGCTAAAACCAGCAAGAAATTAATCGATTATAAAAAATATCTGATTAATTTTCTATTAAATAATTGAGATTTTTTCAGCACTAGTTGCAGCTACTCAGCCTAAAATTACAAGTTTGTCCTGGAGGCCTTACATTATGTATCTGACACTCTCTATGTCTCCAAACTTTGCCTCGAAATTAATTTATTTCACAAAAATAAACTTTATCAGAATAAATAAAATTAGGAGAACCATCGGGAAGAGCAACAGAGGAGGGATCCCTACGGTGGGTGAAAGAGCTCCATGGATGACAGAATAAAAAAACAAGTGAGATGAACAAACAGATGACGCAAAGAAATTGTTCACCACTTTGGCAACACATGCATCACATTAATTAAAAAAAATAAAGAAAACACATGCGGATTGAAAAACCCATATGAAAAACTAATGACATGTCAGTGATGTCGCAGAAGGAGAAAACAGTGTTTATTTAAGTTTTAACAGTTTGATTCCATGATTCCAATATATATATTACACACTTGCTGTACACAGGCGTTAGTCTTATGACTTGTGTGTCCTCCGGAAACGTCTGTTTCTGTGTACGACCTGAAGCATTTCTGTATTTGTGCTTCTCAAACTGCTGTGTTTTTATTTATCTGCAGGTTTTTCTAAATGCAATGCGTGTGTTGTCAAAGTGAGAGGCTGTTTTCTTCATTTACTTGAGTTTCGTCCATCTGCATGTGTTTTCTGACCTCGCAGGACCTACAGACATGTAACGGGCACTGTACGTGCAGAGTAACAGACAGAATTTGCAGTAGTTTATTTACAATAGGGAGAAAAATAGTCTTTAAAAAATCTGTATGTGTTTGTACGTGTGCACAATATGTTTGAGAGAGTCCGTCTGTGTGTGTGTGTGTGTGTGTGTGTGTGTGTGTGTGTGTGTGTGTGTGTGTGTGTGTGTGTGTGTGTGTGTGTGTGTGTGTGTGTGTGAGAGAGTGCACATCTGGGATGTGTTGTTGAACTCGGTGATATGTGTCTCGCCCCTCCTGTCCTGCCTTGTCCTGCAGGTATCCTGGACCAGTCTGCTGTGTGGGTGGATGAGATGAACTACTACGACATGAGGACCGACCGCAACAAAGGCATCTCCCCCCTCTCCCTGCGACCCAGCAATCCACTGGGCATTGAGTTAGACAAGTACGGACCGAGAACATACGAATACACACACACACGCAAAAATCACTCAACACAATCACACCGCCATAAACACACGCGCTCTAGTTATTGAGTCATGGTTTACATCCCTAAACAGAAACAAACTCTCCCCATATGCAGGCGTTTGAAATATTATGCCAACACAGCAATGGCTGAACTGGCCCTAACCGCTGCTCACAGGGAGTGGAAACAGAATAATTGTGTTTAAAGCAGAGAGGACGACGATAGAAAGGGATTTGGAAAGAACTAAAGCAGCGACCCACACACGTTTGTATACCGCCTCGGAGCAGGCAGCACGGTGCTGCCTCCCACGCGCCTGGCAGGGAGTGCAGAAGTTGTAATATATAGTTTGTGTTGTCGGGTTCTGGCATTTCTAGCTTAGTGTCTGTTTGGTTTAGAGGGGCCGGGGGCAAGTGACCGCTCGTGGCCAGAGACGAGACCCCCATAAACAGGCTGTACCATTCTCCCCGTCTCTAAGGGTTGCATTAAACACCCGGAAGAAGTTTTTTGACATCCTTTGACAGAATTATATGGACACACTGTCATCTGTTTGTGTTGATGTGATACAGCAAGAGTTTTAGAGTGACATACGACTTTTTAGCGTTAAATCAGAGGAGCTGTTTGTTAGCTGTTTGCATCACTCTCATGCACATCTTTCTGCGGTGATGTCACTGGATGGTTATTCAGCTGTAGCCGTTTGGTCCAGCTGTTTGTAGCGTCATACTTGGCCTCAATATAATGTAACTGTTTAATGAGTGGAGATAGAGCAAAACAGGTTGCACCGGAGCTTAGTACCAGGTGTAAGTACAGAAACATAATGTCAAGACCTGCCTAAAGTGAGTAGATGTAACATGGACAACATATTTTAACTATCAGATTTAGATACTTACTAATAATAAATGAAGATCTAATGTGCAGACTAATGTATAGTAACGGTAGCTGTTTTAAGATGATAAGAAATTGACATTAGACTGTCCCTTGCTGTTTGTAAATTCAGTGATATTCTCACGGATGTCCTACGGTTTAACTTCCTGGTCCCAATATCTTTACAGTCGGAACAAAAAGCAAATGAGGCACCTTTATTGCCGTATTTTAAGTAAATAGAAGATAAGAAGCTTTCCATCTCTAACTAACTTTATTGATTTTCATTTTGTAAATCGTGTGTTTAAATGTCAAAACACAAATGTAAACTCCTCAGCAGAGCTGAAGCAGATCCATCAGAGATGTTTTTTCTCAGACAGAAAGAAGAAACAAAGTCCTGGAACTCACTAAATGATCACTTGAAATTTGCTGCAGACTTCACCACTTTTAAGAGAGCAGCTACCAAATCCTGGTTAACTCAGCAGCAAACCTGTACGCCTGTGGACTTTTTAAATGTGTGTGCTTTAGAGTCTACCCTCTTTTTACTTTGCTGTTTTAATCTCTTATTTTCATAAATTCCTTTTTAGGGACGGGTGTTGCAGATTAGCGTCTGCTCTAAACACTGTTATACTATTACATAACAACATAATATATTATATTGTGTTGGATAGCTGTTTTCAGTGTATGTGTACTCTTTCTATGCTTATCAAATAAACCAGGAAAAAAAAATCATATTTCACAAAATAACCCAGTGTTCAATTTACTCAAATGGCTCAAAACAAGGACACACAATTAGCATAATTCATTATTCTTAATATAAAATACATATAATTCTCCATGTATCTATGGAGTAGAAAACAAGTACAATCTAACCAGCTTATGCTGAGCTTTGCAAGTACATTCAGTATATTGCTTGTTGCAGACAAAGCTGCTGTATCTTCAGAGTTTGTATTGTTGATTTCTCTGTGATTGGACAGCACTCCAGATGTTTCCTCACAGCCACACATGACTAAGACTTTTTCTAGCTGAGACATTTCTTAAGTATACAGCTACAAGTTCCTGAGAATTTATGTAAGGACCAGTGTTATTCTAGTCAACTAAAACTGGGTGTGAAGAAACATTTTAGACAAACTAAAATCAAAATATCAAAACTAAAAATGTCTTTTTATTTTTTTTGTCTAGCAAAAATGTTTCTACTTAGAGACAGGTCGTTACTTTTTTCTGCAAACTGAACATGTGTGTCACTTACAGGGGAAAGTCAATAATATGAGGAAGAAGGGAAGTGCCTCAGCCTCCCTCATTTACTTTAATACTAACACAGAACTTAAAGGTTCAGGAAAGGACTCGTCATTGAATGTTAAATTAGAAACAAATAGTCGCACAGCTGTTGAACGGGACTGTCTTCAGTAACCGTCTTTAGTTCGGTATCTCCTGAGCTAAACCGAAAACAGAATGAGACCAGCAGCATTTTGTCCTCATTTACACTCACTTCCCGAACATTTTTATCTTTTCTGGAGCATGAATTTAAAACGCATTGAGTTTAAATGAACTGTGATCTTTGATACAGATGCTTTTAGATGTTTTAAAGCTTGCAACCTGCAGTAAGGTTGCAAGCCCAGTGCCCAAAATATCGTATGTCAGCTTCACACAGTGAACATGTGTTTCTACCTGCGTATAATTATGTCCTTTTATTATGAGGAAACGTCACTTCGTCATAGTTTGTTTGTTTTAGTCTCATTTAATGACTGCAGCGGTTCTACCAAATGATGTCATACACGTGAATGAGTGTGTATGTGGTCTTCTGTGCATGTGTTTGTGTGTTCTTGGATATTTCTGTTGCAGACTTTAATACTGTACTGTCCATGCGTTGGTTTTTCTACATGTGTGTGTGTGTAACTGCAGAGTGGGTGGTGATGGTGGTGGTGGGGTTTGGTTTGTGTAGGCCACGGGTCATTAGTAGAGATCAAGCTTCCCTAATGAGCGCTGGGTCCTCCAGGGGCACCCAGGCGTCACACACTGCACTTCCCACGCCAACCTCTCCCAGCCTGGGTACTTTTTGACTGCACACTGCCCCCTGCTGGAAAAGCTGGCCCCAACATCACATTGAAAATGCATCTTTATATTTACACACATCTTTCTGTACTGAACAATCCTCGACTGTTTATATACCGTACATCTTTAATACAGTGGGGCTCTTCTTCGTCGTGCCTCTCCTCTGTGTTCATCTTTGTTTATCTCTCTTCTCCCAGAGGCAAAATCCCACAGAAAGACATGGAGCTGACATTTCCAGGAATGAGTGGAGACTTCACCAGTGAGAACTTCTCAGCCACCTGGTACCTCATAGAAAACCATTCAGGCTCCAGGTAGGTCTCCCGTTATCACTAACCTTAAGCTACTAACCTTCATATCTACTAATCATGGTTTCCATGGGTCCTTGAAATCCAAAAAATCAAGGCGAAGAAAGTTTTTAAAAATAGACATAAATAGACCAATGACGGTATAAAGAATAGACCTGAGTCATATAAACATATTGTGCAAAAATAGAAATGGAAGTTCTTTTTTTGTTTTGTTATTAAATGTTCTAAATGCTCGTCTTCATGAGTGTCTCTCACAGTTAAAAATTGTTAGTGTTGTAATGGTAGTTAACCTTGACACATGTCTCAAACAGTCCTTACATTTGACAGAATTAGGCCTGGAAAGTCCTTGAAAAGTCCTCAAAAATTATGTTTAAAAAGGTGTGGGAACCCTGACCAATAAGAAGGGCAGGGAAGACGGAGTAAAACAGGCAGTTAAACATCCATCCCTTTGACCCAAACGCTATAGACGCAAATGCACGTTTTACTGGAGCCCCAACAGAAGCATCCTTCCAGTAACACGCCTTGCTGGCAGGTGAGGTCAGTGGCATGTAAAGCCATGTGCTGCGTCTCTACCCTCACCAAGCCAACCAGAAGATTACGCTCCAAAAGATCGTTTAAGTAATTATTCAAGATTGCAAACAAGTTTCTCAAATGTGAATATTTTCTCTTTCTTTCACTCTTCTGTGATAGTGTGCTGTGTATTTTGGAGTTTTGGACTGGTGGTTGGATGAAAGGAGACGATTATAGATTGGATGAAAGGAGACGTTTGAAGACTTGGACTCTTGAGAAAATGTCATGGGCATTTTCAACATTTACTGACATTTTACAGACCGAATGATTCATCGCATGATCAGTTAATTCATACAATATGAACCCACAAATATGAGGCCCGAATTGAAAATAAAATGAGTTAGACAGAAAGAATGGAGAAAAAAAAACAGAATTTCTTCAGCTTGGTTTCATGACGTTCATTTGAGGTTATTGTTTCTTCACATGGTCTTCTGGTCCAGGTCGGTATGTAGACGAGGCATGCCGCTGACCCAGATGCCCTGAGCCCAGTTGACTGTCATGTCAGGGCAGAAGAGAGTTATTTTGGACTCTCCTGGCTTCCTCTCCCCCTGCTTAGCCTCCAAGTAACCCAGACCCCAGGATCCAGCATGACCAGGGGCCTCTGTTTGGACCTCGCTGGGTGACTGTTTCTTCCTGCGGAGGAAACCTCACTCAGGACACTGACACACAGACACACGTACTCACTTCGGCCTAAAAATGTGTGCGTGATTGTGTCTCTGACATCCACGCTGTGCAGGAAAGACACGTGTGACAGCAAAATGGCAAAATATTGAAAAGATTAGTGGACTAATGGGTTAGAAAATTCAATCACAAAATGTATCGACAACAGTTTTAGTAATCCATTAAATATGTTAATGAACAATGCTGAACATTTGTCGGTTCTGGCTTTTTAAATATGACGATTTTCAGCTTTTGTCTGTTTAACATTATAAGTTTGAATGTTTGAAGACGTCATCTTGGGCGCTTGTAATGGGAATTTGTCTAGTTTTCTAGACTAAACAATTAATCAATTAACCAGACAAATAACGAAAGTAATCACAAGTTTCAGGCCTGACGTAATGCTGCGATCGTTTTGTTTTTGTTTCCCCAGTTTTGAACAGTTGAAGATGGCCGCCAGTAACCTGAAGAAGCAGGCCACGAAGAAGAATGAGGGGAGTCTGGCCTACGTGAAAGGAGGCCTCAGTACGTTCTTTGAGGCCCAGGACGCTCTGGCAGGTGAGAGGGATTAACACGTTTTTGTGTGCTGCAGGACCGCACCGAACGGTCGACAATTAATACACAAACTCCCCAAATCATCACTCTTCATCTCTGCTGAGGGAAAAAAAAAAAAAAGCTCTTGATTTTTTGGAAAGTGTGCAAATGTTCCACCCCCCCGTGCACACACACACACACACACACACATGCGGTTTAGCAGCGGTTGATTAAAGAGGTTCATTTGGACGCTGTGTGAAAATCCCCTCCGCTCTCTGCTACAGTTACACCAGCCAACCACAACACGGCTAATTCACCTTCATCAAAATGAGATCAGCTCTCACCTGTCACACACAGTTTCACTCCAGTCTCCCTAGAGCCGGGAAGTGGACACACACACACACACACACACACACACACACTTGGCCACACTGACTCCCAGATGCCAAAAAGATTTTAAGGTAGCTGAGACTGACTGCTGTCGCTCTGCCAGGTACCTCAAATCAATTGTTTGCTTCATCATTCATACTTTTGTCTGTTTACTCTCTCCCCCCGCCGTAGCCACTCAGTTACTTCCCCTTTCTATTTATACGTACACTTTTTCTGCCTCCATCATTATTATTATTGCTTTCCGTATGTTTGTGCCCCGGTTGGGAGAGAGGCGATGTTTTCATTGTTAGCGGCTGAATCTAAATAAACGGAGCAGACCAACACAATGCAGGCCAGAGTATTAGGGCCGATAGCGCTGATAACAGACCCAATATGACCAACGGGAACAATGCGCAGTCATTCTCACGTTCAGACTGAGCGTGCCTACTGTGTGCCCGCTGCCTCCGATGGGAAATGTACAGTCTCTACAGATGGAGGAAGCGCCATGGATGGACTCAAGTGACCTGTGAACCCAGAGGGCATCATGATGACTTATGATTTTATGTAACCTGAATATAAGACAGCTTTAATTACAAGATGCCCCATTTACTTTGCAACTGCCTTGTGGATAAACATCTGTGTGCCTCCTGGGTGCCCCTGGAGATATAGCACGTTTAACACATTTTAAATGCATTATTGAATTTATTGAAGTGAAGTTAATAGTATAAAATTTAAAACAAAATAACTAACAAGCAATATTTAAGTGCTGTTTCATTTCTGCTTTGTCATTTGAAGGAGAATCTGCATTAATCAGTGGAAGGTTTGCAGTTTTACCTTTAATAAAAACTCCGTTAGCAAAATATTCCAAACTCAACAGTTAGTCTTCATCCATAAAATATTTCTCCTTTAAAAGTGGAACATCAAATACTTCCATTAAAGCTGCATTAATTAATAATTTATATTTCTAAAACACTGACACTGCTCCAAATGAATGTTAAGACTCTCTGTCTGCTGGATAAACACTTCTAAATAAATAAGCGTCACAAATATATGAATAAATATACAACTGTCACCATAACAACTTTATAAAGTGAGTGTTTACCCTCCAAACCCTCCGCAAGGGAGCAAAAATTCATTATATTCTGCTTTAAAACATAAATCTCACAGCTGTCTAGTTTGTGTTTTCAAGTCTGTCTAACAAACCAAACTTTATGGTCAGCCTCTTTGGAAGAAGTCCGAATGTTTTTAGGTGCTACTATTTTCCACGCTGTCCTTTTTAATCTTACAATCAATGTGCTTTTAACTCATTTGCACTTCACTCAGAGGCTCTAGTAGGTTAAACTGGGCTCACCTTTAGGGCTGACTAGTTACAAACATCAACACACGTCCTAGTTTATCTAGCATATCAACAATAAGGCTACAAACAAGCTCAAATATGACATTATCATAAAGGAACAGGCTCACTCTGCAGCACGAGAGAAAGTACTCACTTTATTCAAACAGACTCCTCAAATATCACACAGCTCCCACTTTTCAAATGTCATTTTCTTAAAAAAACAAAAAAAAAACATTATCTCATATTTGGACCAGTAATCTGACTCAAAAGTTCATTTTTAAACTTCCTGACTTCCGTCTTCTCACCATGACTCATTACAGCACTATAACATCCTTTCTCGGCCAGGATTTGGCTCTGAGTCATAAAAAATGAAGTGGTAGCCCAGAATGGATAGCTCAAGTGGAGATATTCTGTATACTAGGTATGGTCAGCCAAACCGACATACCAGCCGGCACGCTGCTAGCAGCCAGCCAGCTCGAGACAGCTCTGCAATAGCTCACTGCCAGGCCTAGTTAGCACAGCTGTCTGAGGAACTGTGAATCCCTTCTTTGTCCCTCAGCAGCGCTTTGGCAGGTCTCTGTTGTTCCGAGTCGTTCCAAATGAACCTCACCTGAGATGTGGCTGTGAAAATGTAAAAGAAATGAGCTGTGAAAAAAAGAAGAAATTAACAGGGTGCTTGTGTGTTCTCCTCGCTCTGAATTTGCCGTGTTAGAAGTTGCTACAGTGCCTCCAGCCCTCTCAATCACCATCAAGTAATTTTTGTCTCCTCTCTTGTTTATTTTCAGTTCTGCTTGCATGTGAGATTTTTATTGATGACTTTAATAGAAGTCTGGAGTTATTTTTTAATACAAGTGTACTGCTGCCGGCAAGGTGGAAACAAGGAGGAGAAGCCAAATCTGGGAAAAGAAATGAGGCGGATAGAAAATATTTAGAGCAAACAGCAGAGCTCCATGGGGTTTCTCTCCCTACCTCGTTTTTTTTTTCTTGTCCCCACTAATTGCCTCTTAATTGCTCTCCAGTCCAGCTAACCATCTCCAACAGAAATAGCAAAACAAAATCCCATGTCTCTTTTTTAATGAACTATGAACTCAGCTTAAGCACACAGTTTAGACGTTTGCATGTGAAAACCACAAATCTTGTTAATTACGGCGCTCTTTGGGTTTGTTAGCTAATGTCGGCGAAACAGGACTGGTGGACTGCAGCCAGTTATTTATGCCGGGGCTGTAATCTTAGAGCTTCAAAGGGGAAGATCAGAAGTGCATCATCAATTTGCATGGCCTCCAAAGATTTACATGGAATGAGCTGCACCCAGATCAGCATCGAATCTTTTACCATCTTATTAGCGACTGTATTTTTTATTGACCAGGTTAAATAGTGATTAGTTTCTTTGTCAACGCCGTTATAAAATTCAGTTTTTCCGCTGTATTTATTAGGTCATGGTGAGCTGCAGACTTTTTGGCAATACAGTAATTGCTGACCTCATGTTACTTCACATAAATCTGGTGGTGTACAGATGTTAAAATCTATTTGTATCAGTCTGTGAATCTGTGTTAGAGATCCAAAGTTGAGGTTTCCGAATGGTTATTAGGAGTAAAAAGGTGGATGGGTGCATCATCAAAAAAAAGCTGCTTATGAAACATTAGACAACCTTGAATATGAATGAAGACAAAGTGTTACTGATGTATTCAAATCAGGATTTCATGTATTTTTTTAGTGTTGTCTTGCGGTTTGCTGCAGTCTGAATTGAACCCTAACTCTGGCCAGTGTGGACAGACAGCTGTACTTGAGGCTTTGACCCAGAGAGGTAATGCAATATCACTTCCACAAGGTCTGACAGGGTGAAGTCCTCTAAATGTATGCTCTTTTTAACCTTTGTCTGATGGCGTAGTTACTGGAGGTAGAAAGTTGGAAGTATTAAAGTAATAATATAGTTTCAAGCACCTATATGTTGAATTTTTGAAGTGTACATCAAGTCTTTCCTACTAGTTTTAAGGTCAGATAGTGTTTTGAAGTGACCAGATCTTGATGCTTTTTTCAAGAAATCTCATCATCAAGTCATTTTTCCCCATTGGCAATTTTTTGTTTAATATAATATTTGATTTGTTTATAGAAGAGATTTTTTTTTTGTTTATGCAGTGAGGACATAAGTGATCCTGTAAACACTCCATGTGAACCGCCACAGACTGGTGAAAGAGATGGAGGGTTGTTTGGGCACGGAGCCTGTTTGGTCGCAGAGCCTCGGCGACAAACAGAGGCCGTGCTCCTGAGACAGAGCTCCTCCAGGCTGATTGACTGACTGACTGACTGACAGTCTGTCAGGGAGTCCAGGGTTGTTTCTACTAAAATGTTGAAATTTGTGGTTTTTCATTGTTGTGTGAAAAGGAAGTCTCCCAGTAATGCAGGAAACGGAACGGCTACCGTGTTCCAAAAATGCCAGATTCCCAGGGCCTATTCCCTGAGCCCCCAGCCCCGGCAGGAGTCAAAACATCTCCAGCTTTAGAATCCAGGGACACTGTATTTTTATTCTTATTCATTTTTTTTTTCTCCTCAATGGTTCCAGGAAGTGAAGCGGGGAGCTGCAGCTCTTCCTCAGGTCCTGGCTGCGTGTGTTATCCGGACTCTGACCTGATGTTTAGGTTAGCTGTTGCGTCATCAGGCCCTTCAGTGTGTGACAGATGCAGAGGACACACAGCTGGCAAGAGGGCAAGGGGGGAGTGTGGAGACGTGAAGCAGACCTGCAGCGTGTGTGTGTGCGCGTCTGTCTCAATCAATCCCGTGCTCTCCCCGTATACACTCCCACGTATACGTGCCTTTGTCCGAACCTGCATCTGGCTGCGTTTTCTGCCGGTCGGCGAGCAGTGAGAGGTCCACGAAAGGGCCGACGACGTCCATACTGATTAGGCCATGGCATGTTTGAACAGTGTGTTTTAGGAATACCTCAGTCTCTGCCTTGAGGCTTCTGTCTGTCAGAATGGACCCACATATTTATTTACAGAACTCTCCCCCTTCACTTTGCCTCTCACTCCCTCTGCTGTGTCCAAGCTCCGCTAACAGCCAGTATTTGTAGTGGAACAACTGTGGGAGAAGAAGGAAGGCAGGGAAGTGAAGAGAAATGAGAGGATCGTTTTTTTGCCTCCATGTTTCTGTCTCTTAACTTCATTCTTGAGATGTCTCCCCGTTGCATATTTGAATCGCTCCGCAAGTATGTATGAGAAGGTCTCCTAAGCCTTCTCCACCTCTCCTCCACTCTGTCAATAAACCCCACACTGCAGCTCTCAGCACCCAGCTGCCCACTACTGCACACCATTTATTTATTCACTGGGGTAGCCACACCACTCGCTCTGCCTCTTTTTCTCTCTCTCTGTTTTCTCCCCCCCGTTCCCCGGCTTTTCGAATTCCCCTCTCCCGCGTAAAGCTCTTCACGCTAAGTGATGGATACAAGCCATCGGAGAGTTCCTCCCACTTCCCCTGAGCAGCAGTCATTTTTGGCATTCAGACCTCCAGCTCAGCTCTCCCGACTGTTATTTTTCTGAGAGTTGAAACATTTTCGATTCACATTACCTCCAGGTCAGAGGGCTCCAAATGTCCCAAGACCACAAAACTGTGCTGTTAATGGCTTAGGTGAGTTGATCCAATACAGTCACCACTGGAACAAGGTCAAGTCCCTGTGTTGCGTGGGAACAGGCACAAACAGGGGAGGGTTCAATAGCAGCATCTGGGGGCGGAGATCGACAGGGTTATCTCCCATCTACCACTGGGGTAGGGCCTGTTTATTGTTTTACCTTCGGTTCCTGAAATTGAAAATGTTCCTGTCTCGGGGGATTGCACGTAGGTTACAGTATGGGGGAACCGTTCCCTCCTTTTTTTCCACATTTCCGACATGACTGTACTGTCTGTGCATCTACTCAACATCCATGCTCACATTTATTATTATTATGATTTAGTTTCAGTAGATTTCACTGTATTTTGTCCTTCACTGTCCTTCACAGTATGAATTAATACTGACTTGTGTGTTGCAGCGATCCACCAGAGGCTGGAGTCTGATGGCACAGAGAGGGTGGAGGGATCCATGACCCAACGACTAGAAAACATCCTCAACAGTAAGCATCCTTTCATTTAGAGTCCAACCACAAGAGACACTGAAGATGGTGTTTGTTTATTGCACTCCTCGTGTTACCGTACAGGCTGAAATACATCTCTGCACATTTCATACATTGACCAGTGATGAAAATGACATGTGACTGTATACCAAGCTGGATTTAGATTTGAATTCTGACACAATGCTAAATACTGTCACCTTGGAAGAAGCAAAGACGTTCATCCTTGATAAGTATCACTGATTATGTTACTAAAAAAACAAAGTCACTTCTTGTATACTCTTTATTTCTTCTCTATTTCTTAGAATTTTTGTTCTCCAAACATTTATAATTATATTCAAGGAGAAATTCTTCCAGTTCACTAATTCAAACGTTACTGATCCACTCACTTAACCAGTCATCTTTACTTTTCATCTTCCCAAATATCTTTCTGTCAGTTTTCAATAGAATACATGATTCTTACATGTGACAAAATCATCTCAGGTTCAGTTACAAAACTACATCTCACATCTTGTCTTCCTCATCAGATGGAGCCATGAGTCACTGAGTGTAGGTCATATGATAACATGATAACAAGTGGTCGTATACAAGGGGACACTGTGACTCATGTTCTCTGTTTTAAAGATGTCAGAAGTGAATGGTCGTGATCTTTCTCCCAATATTTGTCTTTCAGACCATAAGATAATAATAATTATCTGCATCTCATGGCAAATGCAGATAAGATAACTGATCATTTCACATTTTTGTATTTTAAGAATAATTTCATACCCTTTAGTTTATGCACACATTAATGAAAGGCACAAAATTCGCACCAGCCACCAGACAAATGCTCGCAACATCTGAACATTCACTAACCAATCGGGGGTGATGGACAAAAAATGTGGCATTTTGTATAATTTTGCAGATTTCAGAAAAAAATTATATTATTATAAGTGACCGAGAATATATCTGCTGTGATTTCATTATCTGAATAAGACATAGTAATATACATTTCCCATTACTGTTATATATCAAGCATCCCTAAATATTTCTCCATTCTCTGTCCATTGAAAAAGCTTGTCGGTGGTGAGATCATTTAATCACACTTCCCATGCTCAAAAGTCTAAATCTGACATCTTTTACCTTATTCTATGTTTTTTAGGTGGAGATTGTTTTTCTCTCTTTACACTTCAAATCTTATTTTTTGCACTAACATGTTCAAATAAAACTCACAGAGCTAAAGAGTCAGAGTGATTATCAAAGAGACAATCTGATGCTGTGCTGGCCAACTTCACCATCCACCATTCATCACACTGTTCTGCTGCCTTTGTAGATCTTCCCCTTTTTAACGAGCAGATCCCTCAGCAGATCCTGTGTTCCCACCCTCTCATCTCATACATGATAATGTGACTTTTCTAATGGAGGGTCAATAAGCAGGTCCTTTTCCCGGAGTCTAGAGTAAATAAACCTCCCAGCCGGACGTAGCTTTCATCCCCACAGCCCTAGACTTGTGGGCCCATGGCCCAGTGGGCCCAGGCCACCGTTCAACCCCCTAAAAAAAAAAAAAAAACCCATGCGCCAAACACACACAGCACCAATCACAAAATGGGAATGTTCCTTTCATGACGACTCAGATTTGCGAGTGAAAAATGTGAAATATTCCTCTGTTCGGTCCCATGCTGTTTTTCCTTCAGGGATTTTGTGTTGGGGGTGGGGTTTTGTTTTGATTAGGAGAACTTGTTTCTTTTTTCTGTTTGACGGCACATCCGAGGCCACCCACGAAGCCGGTTAGCTGTGCAAAGGTTCCACTAAGCTGTCTGACTAAGAGATAGCTGTCACTTTCTCCTTAGCAGCTCGGCCTCGACTGTGTCAGATAGCATACAGAGCAGGAAGAAAACCAGAGACCGACATTAAAAGTGAAATGTGGTATCAACATTTATTTTCATAGTATCTCAGTTTCTCTTTTTCTCACTCACTCTTTCTCTCCCCCGTCCCTCTCGTAGGAGCGAGCGATACTGCAGATACTCTTTTCCAGGAGGTCTTGGGGCGGAAAGACAAAGCTGACTCCACACGCAATGCACTCAACGTCCTGCAGCGCTTCAAGTTTCTCTTTAACCTGCCACTCAACATTGAACGCAATATCCAAAAGGTACTATCCACAAATAATAATAACCCTAATACTTCCCTTTGCCTCCACACCAGCACACTTGTAGCGCTGCGGTTGGCGACCTGACTTGTGTCTAGTGAGATATCGGATCATTCATTAAGAGGAAAAGCTCTCTGAGTGATGGTGGAGATGAAAATCTGTTTTACAGTCCGGACTCTCAGAGTGTTTAGCTCTGGTTATTTGTGAGGCTATTGTCTTCGTCTCGGTGTTCATAAAACTAATCACTTAGCTGTCATAACAGGACATCGTCCTCTCAAACTATGGGAACATAATCAGAGAAGTGTTTGCGCTGAATCTGAGGGTTAATATTCATTAGTTATTTTAAAGCCCAGCAGCAATCATAAAACCTAATGGCTCCCATGAGAAGCTTCAAACGCCATTTTCACAAGTCCACCAGCATGTGAAACTTCACCTCATTTCACTTTACTTCCACAGGAAACCATCCCAAATACAAATATTTTAAAAAGACGAGAAGCAAATAAATATATACATATAAACAAGAAAACAACAACCATAAACGTGTGTGTATGAATACACGTATATAAGGTATAAGATTAAGTTGTTTGTAACTCAGGCTTCAGCTGTCCAAAGCTCACTAGTCTCACTAGTTTATTAAATTATAGTTTAACTTTAAATTATGCTGCACCAATCTTAAAATTAAGAAAGATTCAAATTTAAGCATCTTTTTGGACCTCAGTTTAGTTTTCACTCTCTAGCTTAAATTTAATTATTTTACACCAAAGCTTTAAACTCCACTCTAAAACTTGATCTAGTTTTAACTTTAAACTGAATTAAAATGAACTAACTGAACTAAAAAGTCTGCCTTTGAGACGGACTGAGCAAAATGGTCAAGTTTCTTCAAGGAAGTTGAGAGACGGACTCGACCCAGTGAAGTTTAAAGATGCTGCTGAATTTCTATCAAGATGCTTGTTCAGCAAGGAAAGCATGTAGGATGGAGCTGAAGGGGAAGATTGGACCAAACATGGCTGTCAAACAGGGCTGTGAACGAAATGCAGCTGTGCCACCAATTCTCCAACACCAACCGGATGTTTCCAGAGGGTGGATGTGGATCTGTTTGGCCTACGCAACTCCACTGACTGCCACATTGTCAGCAGAGTGTCCACAGCAATAACAAGTCCAAGAAGGCTAACTAACCTTTTAACTAGCTAGTAAATAATGTTTTGTTGTCCACCCATTCTTTTATACTCCTTATAATTGTGCCATTAAATGTAATTTTAAACCAAAATGTACTAATTTTAAACTTAGTTTTGCTAAACTATGGTTCGAACTAATTAAAAATTAATCTGTGTTGGTGCATCAAAGTCTTAGATCTCTGAAGCTGCCCTACAAGTAAAGAGCAACCGGCATCATGGGATCCTTGTGGAGCAGCTCTTTTAATTATTATTTGTTATTTCAAAGTTAAAGTTGTTTTTAATGCAGTGTTTCCCAGTACGTGCAGTATATTTGTTTTAGGCACAGACTGGAGGGCTGTCATCCAGAGGGTGGAGCTAGAGAGGCACAGTGTGTGTCATCATTAATAAGTTAAAAAACTGAGGTGTGTTTCCTCTCTCAGGGTGATTATGACGTGGTGATCAATGACTACGAGAAGGCCAAATCTCTCTTTGGTAATACCGAGGTCCCTGTTTTCAAAAAAGGTATGAAATAAAGGAAAATATCACTCTTTTTTTAAATAATCCTCTCTATATTAAATATTCTCATCATGAATAAAATTGTTGTCGTTACTCTGCTCTAGTGTACGCCGAGGTTGAGACGAGGATCGGAGCTCTGAGGAGTCTCTTATTGGAGAAACTGCTGCAGACGCCATCAACACTGCACGACCAGAAGAGATACATCAGGTCTCTTTGTTTTTATGTTATGCTGCCACGGCTACTTCATAGCGTCTGTCTATATTCCTCCCAGTCGTCACGTTGTGGGCTCTCCACATCTCATACACAGGTTCATTATCTACTATCCGGGAGCTTGACATTTCTCAGCCATGTGTCTCACAATCTCTACAGTCTGTGTACATTAGATATAAAGTCATGACATATCTCTTATACTCCTTCATTAAACTCGTTTCATGTCTGTCTGTGTCATCGTTTACCAGAACTTCATCCTCCATCCACTGCCTCTCACTTTTCTCAGAATGTTCACCGATCTTCTCAGCTCTCTGTTGTCTCGTTCTTTTGTTTCTGTTTCTATTTTTCCCTCTTCCCTGCCTTTATTTCCCTCTTTTTTCCCCCCACTGTCCTTCTATCCATTCATACTTGTGGTCTCTCCCGATTTATTATTGTTAAGACCGACCTGTCAGGATCACAGAGACCAGTCCTCAACCACACGGCAACATCTTTCATCCTGCTGCATTAGGCACGGCTCTGAACGCCCACTCAGCTCCTGTTTACTCTTGCCGTGGATGGTGGGAGCTGTGTGTGTGTGTGTGTGTGTGTGTGTGTGTGTGTGTGTGTGTGTGTGTGTGTGTGTGTGTGTGTGTGTGTGTGTGTGTGTGTGTGTGTGTGTGTGTGTGTGTGTGTGTGTGTGTGTGTGTGTGTGTTTTGTGCCTGTGAGACTTGCTTAAACTTCTGAAAGATGCCACCTAATGAGAAACAAATGAGCAGTTTGTTGGTAGTTTGTTGCTAGGATGACAGTAGAGGGAGCCAGGCCACAGCTCAGAGAGTGAGTCATCTGTCGTCCCACAGGTCACTGAGTGATGCACAGGAAGTAAACTCCTGGGAGAAGGATGATTATGGGAAGAAAGACTGTAGATGGATAAGTGGGTGAAGGAGTTGTGGAGTTCAGGGCAAGAGGGTCAAAAAATCTGCTTTAGATCTTTGCGTTTTTGCCTTTTGCTCCAATAACAGTTGAGTAAGCCTTCGGCCGGAACCACGTCAACTCTCTCCTTTCCTGTACTTAGATATGCTGTGTGCTAGCTCGTCAGTGCTGAAAAGACAAGGTAAAAGACACTGGTGGCTTGTGGTGGTGCAACAACTTACCAACACACTTTATGTGTCGTTTTTAGAAGATTTGTTGCCTTTCCTCTGAAGGCGTGTTCTGTTCTCTCCTTCATCTGATGTCTACTGTACCTGCAAGCCGGCACTTCACCAGAATGAGTGTGGGCTTTCCTTTTCCTTCCTTTTCTTTGAGTGTAAAGTTTTTACACCTGTGTTTTTGCAGGTACCTGTCTGACCTGCACGCTCCAGGTGACCCAGCATGGCTGTGCATCTACGCTCAGCACAAGTGGATCCTGGAGCTGATGCAAAACTGCAGAGATGAGTTCATCAGTGGCCAGAGAGGTGACTAACTCACATGAGCACACACACACACACACACACACGTCTGAGCTGAAGTGAAAAGCCTGTATTTAGCGTTTCCAATCAAGCGGCTGGTAGATGTCATGTGAGTCTGAAGGTAGCCGAGGGAAGAGAGAAAGCCAGCTGCCTCTCCGTCGTACCAGCTCTCTCTGCTTGCATTCCCCCTCTCCGTCACCGCCCTCCCCTGCCTTGAGGCCCGACTGTTTATTTTTTCATGAATGTATGAATAAGATGAAAGTGAGGGAGCATTGGCTTTGGATTTGGATTTCAGAGCTTGACATGTTGCTGCACACGCACACATACAAACTCTCTTTTCTCACTCACACACAGCTTCACAGATGGATTGGAACAATTAACCCCAATTAAGCTGTTCCTCTGTTAAATCAGCCAGCAGAAAAATGTGAACGTGAAACCGTCCGCTCAGGAAGAACAGCGATTCGCCAACCACGCTTAGACACACACACACACACACACACACACACTCGCACTCCTCCACTCACACTTACACAAAGGCACCCATACAAATACATTGTGAGTGGGTGGCTGCTTCACATAGTGCAGCTGGAACATAAACATGTCTAATGCTAAGGGTAACAGTGGTTTCCGGGGCTCAGGCTTGATGGATCTGGGGGTTGGTTCGCTCCCTGCTTCTCCACAGTAAAATATCATCTTGATTATCATGTCAGGGATGGCCCCCCTTTTTTCAGTCCACAAATGCATTCCACAGCAGAGCAACATGTGGCAGGGAGCGAATCTGAAATTGCATGCAAATCACATGCAACCCAACGATTCTGAAAATTGCTGGGTTGCGAGAATGCAATGAAACACACACACGTAAATTAACAGTTGGTTTATTCATGTTAATATAAAGAGAAAAATGTTAACACTGACACTGACGATGCATAAATAAACAAACATTTGTCCGTCCTCCGTATGACTTTTCCTAACAAAGCAACCCGAGGCAACTAAAGCTGCTCGGCGAAGGTTTGAGGATTTCATTTCACATTTAAAAGAAACCAAACTCGACTGTTTCCAGCAGGCAGGACATGAGTTGCGGTCTGCACTGTTGAAGTCAGGTTTTGTAAATCCCCCCCCCCTCACTCAGACTTTTGTGCGGTGGTGTCAATAACATGACGCTGCCCTCTGCCACCGCCACCAAGAAGAGGACAGTCATCATTCACGCAAACCACATGAGGTCACTCGTAGGGAGAATGTAAATGTGGGTCGTTTTAAAGGTGCCCTGTGAAGTTTTTTGTTGTTGTAAATAAACGTGATTCTGTTTACGTTTGGTGTTTCTAACAAAAGATCAGCAAAATTGATTTTTTTTTTTTGTCGTGTACAGCAAAAAGTTTTTCAGGGTTCCCACTTGTTGGGCATGCTCAGTAGAGAATCTTGGAGTTCAGCTTCGTCTTTTTGGGCCAGTGGTCATCATGTGACCTGCAGATCTACGCCAGAGACACTTCACAGCCCAGTGTTGTTTTGGGGGGACTTAGTTGGCACTCAATACAAACACACTAGTCAAAAGCGTGTTTCAACAAATGGCTGACACTGACATCTTTCTGGTGAGGACAGTCTTCGTATACATAATGACAAAAACGCAGTTTCCTGTCTTCTCTTCTCTTGTTTGCCAGCTGTCTCCTGTCCCATCTGCTGTCACACTTTGGAGAGCCCCTCTATCCCCACCTCTTCCCCTCACACACACACACACACACACACACACACACACACACACACACACACACACACGCACACCTGGTAACTATTTACCAACCCCACTCCTCGCTGCTCACCTCTCGCCCAAGTACGAAACCCGTGCCTCCCTCCACCCAGGCAGCCCTTGAACAGCCACCATCATGAAACCACATCCACTACATTCCCCCGACCCCACTCTTCCTCCCTCCCTCCCTCCCCTCTCAAATAGCCAGAATCCCCCCTTACTGGTACCTCACAGCCTCACCCCCCCTGTGTGCTGGCGGCCTCTTCTTCCTCCTCGTATCACATTAACCATGGCAGTGTATTTATAAGCCATCTTTTATGCTATTGTCAGCATCACACGTGGCAGGGATTATTCTTCTGTGATGGATCAGTCATGTTTGCAGTAACTGACGTCATTTTGTCTCTTGTGTTTCTCAGTCCAGAATATGAGGCCAGAGGCCGTTCTGGTGTAGTTATGATTCCATTAATTACCATATAAATTGCCTTAAACGTGAAATAGAGCCATCCATCTCCGTAGGAACAAAAGCATGAAGCCCACGAGGAAGCCTTGTGAGGAAGCAGAGCAGCGCAAGTTGCTTCCGTATGTCTAAACACTCCCATCATGCCCCAGTGCTGCAATCTGATTCTGCCCAATTGAGTTATAAACTGCAGTACTCTTACTTCCTTGAACGGCGCTTCTTCTGCCAATATCAATACAATTAGCGGGAAATTTTGTTCGTAGGAAAAATAGGTTTGTCAGTGAACAATTACAGCGGTTCTAGTGTTCGTACGTTTGGCTGGAGAACATGCGGTTGTGATTTTAGGCCGAGCCAGCACCACTCGTGGAGAAACGTGTTAATTATTACACTTCAATTAGCATGTTAATCATGTGTTTGCATCAGTGTGGGGTGATGTGTTCCAGAAGTCTATCAGTTTATTTTTATTTTTTATCTGTTATTCTGAAAAAGACAAACTCTTCTTTAAAATAAAGAACTAAAAGATGCAAAAAAAAAAAAAAACAAGCTGAAAATTAAATTTCAAAACTTCAGGTTGCAGGTGGAAAAATGGTTGTAATGGTAGCAGTATCATTTGTTTTTTTTTCTTTGTCTTGGAGGGATTTTGAAGTTCATTTTGTCTTTACTTTCGGTCACCAGATGCATCTTCTCAGCTGTTAAAGCCTCAACAGAACTTTGTTTGCGATAAAATACGGCGGTCAGTGTCTTGCAGCAGGAAGCATAACAGCTTTTGGATCTGTGAGGACATAAAATATGTGAGCCAAACTTGAAAACAAAAATCTTTTGCGTGGGAAATGAACTAAATTTAGGAGTCGGTATGTTGCGTGTGTGTGTGTGTGTGTGGTTATGAGTGACCCCTCAGGGAACAGGAACTCATCCGACCAGTGTCACACCTGATGAAGAAGTGAGCAGGTGACACACATTGTCTCAACACAACATACTTAGTGGTTCCTATATTTTAAACCTTTAGGAAGAAACAACACGGCCAGCCTAATGTATAGTTTGAACACTTAAATCAGCGCCACACACACACATGCGCACACACACACACACACACACACTTGTGCATTCTGAAGACGCCGGGGGTTCAGCTGACACCTGGATCAACAGCAGCTCTCATCCCTGTAAAAAACATCACAGAGACAGACTCTGCACAGCTTCACGAGGGGCTGTGTGTCAGTGTGTTGTGTGTGTGGGTGCGTGTGTGTGTGTGTAATGTGAGAAAGCTTGGTGTGTTTACAGATAATCTGACTCAAATGAGAATTTCCTTACATTTTCTAGTCTGGATGTCTCTGTTGTGTGCACGGCCAGCTCAACCGCATTTGCTCCTTCGCTTGGGGATTTCTCAATACTTGCTTACACACTACATTCAGTCTGTGACTCACCAGTACGCTTTTCTCCGTGTGTGTGTCAGACACATGTTTTGGAAATGTGGCCATCCATTTCTCTTCGTTTAGACAAACTATATGTAGGCGTATTGCAGCGTTGCACGAACTCGTCTTCTGAGTTTCATTTTCATTGTAGTAAGTTTGATCCCCTCTCGCACACACACGCTGTTTCACTTTCATTCCTATTTGTCAACTTTCACCCCTTCTTGTCTTATCTTAAGTTATCTCATAGATTCGTTTGCACTAAAGTAATCTCACTGGCCGAGTATAGAAGTGTGTGTGTGTGTGTGTGTGTGTGTGTGTGTGTATGTGTGGTTGCAGAAGGACTGCTGCAAAGCTCCCTGTTGCCATCTAGTGGAGCTCTGGCTCTTACCTAAAAGCCAGACGTGACTGAGCCCAGTGTGGCCGACGTAAACCCACTTCACCCCAGCACTCACAAAGCCTCGGCTCTGTTTCCTCACCCTGGAAACAACGGGACATTCTCTCAGCTGTGGGCCACGGCAGAGACGGATCAGAACACAAATAAAGAAAGGCCGAGAGGGGCGAGGGAGGATTGTTTGGTGTGAAAGCCTGCTGAGCTTATTGAGGAATGTGGAATTATGAAAATGGCTTATTTGATTATTTGATATCTGAAGTATGTGTTTCTTTTTCATCCGAGTTCATTTCTCATCTCTCTCCTCCCCCTCTCTCTTCCCCTTCCTCCTCCTTTCGTTATGTCTGTCAGTGGGTGTCGGAGCTCTCGACCCAGAGGGGGATACCCGCCCGACCGCCCTAGGCAGGCTCAGTCACACGGCGTCTCTGAACAGAGGGGGCAGCCTGCGAACACCACGACCCAGCAGTGAGCACCACAATCATATTACAACCCAGCCACACATTCGGTGCTTGGGAGGGGCTTCCCTGCCTGAGCCTCACTCTGACTGTGCATTTGTTTGTTTGTGTGTGTAACACTTTTGTTCCTACTTACAGTGCTTAGGGGAATCACAGCATATAAGAGTTATGCGTAAAGGAGCTGCAGCGTATCTCTTTACATCACGTAGTCCAGTAAAAGTAACCAAAACAAACAAATGGAGCCTGGTGTGCCTGGAAGTTAAATATTTCCTTCTGTGATTCTTCAAATTACAGAAGCACTCTGACATTTTTTCAAGTCGAGTGCGGTTTGCTAAATCATCCTTTAAGACCCACATCACCTTCCCCAGCACAGCATAGATATAGTATTGTGTGTGTTGGCGTGTAATATAGTATGTGTGTCTTTGTTGCAGCCTGGCGCTTTGAAACCCCGCAGCAGGTGCAGTTTGTGGAGAAGCTGTCAGATGTGGTGATCGGTCAGTTGCCCAACTTTTGGAAGCTTTGGATCTCTTACGTTAACGGGAGTCTTTTTAGTGAGGTAAATACAGGAGAAGCTTTTACAGTGACAAGAACACAATCACAGTTTTTCCCCACTCACCTCTCGTGGTTTGTAACCCTTCAGATTGTTTGATACCCTTCTCTGAGTTTTCTCCCTCCATCCCCAAAACAATGGAGATCACAGTGCCAACAAAAAATATCCACCCATTATCTGTAACCCCTTATTCTCATGGTGGGGCTTATCCCAGCTGACTGGGCGAGAGGCCAACCTAGAGACAAACAACCATTCGTACTCACATTCACACCTACGGCCAATTTAGAGTCACCAATTAACCTATTAAGTGCATGTATTTGGACTGTGGGACGAAGCTGGAGTACCCGGAGAGAACCCACACAGACACGGGGAGAACTTGCAAACTCCACGCAGAAAGGAAAGAAGCACCACTGCCGCTCTCGTATTCCCTATGAAGAATGTAAATTTAGAAAATCATGGATATAATGGGTCCTTCAAAGCTTGTGAATTTGAGGGAATAAAATCAGGGCCTTGAAATTTTTTAAAAATAGACGTCGGCCATTGGAAGTGCTTGAATTTATATCTGTTTTTGTAAATAGGCTTTGTTCCACTGTCTGCATCTGTGTCTCCTGCAGTTGCGTCATTGTTTCACACTCAAAGTCTCAGTCTCATTAACAGTAATTAACCTTGGCTCTGTGTCTCAAATTATGCGGTGTTGGGTCCTTGAATTTGAAGGAATTGGGCCTGGAAAGTCTTTGGAAATTTTTGGGAAAAAAGTTTAATTTGAAGGCCTTTTAACTGTATTGTTATTGACGAAACAAAATTCGGATGACTTGTTTCCAGATGATATTTAACATTAGTGTTTCTTGTTTGTTTGTTTCCTCTGCAGACTGGAGAGAAATCTGGGCAGGTGGAAAAATCCAAGAAGAATGCCAGACAGAGACAGAATGACTTTAAAGTATGCCTCATTGCTGCTGTTTACACAAAAATGTTATTCTGAGAGTCTTACTCAACACGTTTGTCGTTTTTTTAAAATGAATGCCACATAAACTTGTTGTTTGTATCCTTACTGTGTGTTTTTTTTTTTTAGAAAATGATCGAGGAGATGACCAATCGGCTGGTGAAGCTCATTCGAGGGGCTCTCCTCCCCACCACCCTGCCGCAGGCGGAGCTGAGTCTTTGCGGAGGCTGGGAGAACAAGACGGAGCTCACTGGAGCCTGGCTGACACAAATCATACACACCGTCAGGTTCTGATTGTTTGAATATGTCTCTCATTGATTACGTGCAGTTCTGACATGGTTATATACACAGTTATACCGTGACATTCATGCATTGGTCAATTTTGAGGTTATGGGCTGTTGCACAACATGTACATAACACGTCTTCTTCTTTCAGACTAGAGGAGAGAAAATTTACCACATTTAGATGTTTATTTGACTTCACTTTGTCTGTTTGTGTCTGTAGATTTCACCATAAGTTAGCATTAGATGATGATGCCTTATTTGCATATTCAAACTTGAAATATCAAAATACTTCACCTGTAGTGTCTCAAAATGTCTGAATGAATTTTCCAGCCAGGTTTTTCTCAAACTCTGAGTGAGAAATCTTGACTTCAGTAACACATACATCAAACCTTCCAGTTTTATTCCCATATATACTCTTTACAGAGGGCTTTTTTTATATATCATTCAGAGCCTGATATTCATACAGTCATTGTTGTCGGGCTGTTGTCAGTCACGTGACTGTATTTTCTGATTTATGAAGTCCAAAATTCCCTCTGTATAAACATTTGACTCTGTTGTATGCAAATGAACACATTTTTAACCAGATAATGCTGCTGCCTCTCGTCTAGGGCTTGTCACGAGGCTCTGTCTGCTCTGGAGATCCCCAACGATTTGCTGCAGGTGATCCAGGATCTACTGCTGGAGCTGAGAGTTCACTGCCTCATGGTGACTCTGCTGCACACCACAGACGGTGAGTGCGACAGCTGGAACAGTAACGGAGGGAGGAGGTTTAAAAGTAACGCTTGGACTTGCAGGTTGCAAGAAATCTTTATCAAAAATTAGGATTTTTGAATCAGTTTCACAAAATGTTTAAAGATTCCGTCTCCGAGCACATCATGCACGTTATGTTATTGTAAAATAAGCTGCTATACCAGTCATAGCACAAATTATGTACTGTATTTTCAGGGAGCAGCTTATTTTACTACAGTACATAATTTGTGCTATGAATGGTATTTTTGTTGCACAGTTTTCACCTGGAATTTGGCATAATCGATTTTTAAATATATTTTCTCATTCAGTTTTTCATTTGAATTATTATAAAGAACACAAGCTGTTGCCAAAGTCTAACCTACATACTGATTCTAAGCCTGTTTGTGCAGTTGGTAAGCAGGTTTTAGGTTGATTCTAAAGAATAAATGTTAATTCCTTAGAAAGACGCCGTGTTTTTCTTGTTAAGTTCAACTGTGTGTCATACTGAAGTCGCAGTTTGATTGGCGTCCGTTGGGGCATGTATCATTTCCTGTAGCCACAGAAATGGTAAAGCTAAATGGTAAAGTGCATCGGTTTCTTGTGCACCAACTGCACAAACAGTACACTATAACTATTAGTGTATAGATGTATGTAGTACACACTGCATACAAGTAGTACGTCGCGTGAAATTGCGTAACTAACAGATCAGAAGTGAAGATTTATAATGAAACCATTCTTTGATAAGAACCCAGCACAGACCGTAAATAGATTTATCTGCTTATGCTGAATTATGTCATTTAAGCATTTGGTGGTCAATGTCCTCAACTGTCACCTTTTACCAAATTAAACTTCCAGGGTAGGAATGGAGAAAGTGTTATGAGACCAAAACCAGACATGCTCAGTTTCACTTGTGGTTAGGCATGGTCATTTTGAGAAGAGTGACTGGTTTTCACTTAAATTTCCGCCCCACACACACATCAAATTGTGGTCTTGACAGAAAGAGTTTGATTTTATACCATGTTGCGGTTTTCCCTCAGAAACCCTTAATTCTGTTCATATTCAATTGTAATGGCCCTGTATGAAAGTGATCACGCTTTATTTATAGAAAGGTTTCTTTTCTTGTCTGTGACTTCAATAAAATGTGGAGAGGTTTCAAGTAATTGCACTTTTGATTCATATTTGTGTTTTTTTTACACACTCAGATGTCAAGAGGCTCGCTGAGAAGGAGGACTGGGTTGTAGATAACGAGGGAATCACCAGCCTGGTAAGGATGAAATGACGGATATATGTCAGATATGCACACAAATATCAGTATTGCACTCTAAATTGTCATTTTTCAAAGCTCAAAAACAGCAAAGTTAGAGTATGATGTGTTTTTATGATGAAGTTCAAATTGGAGTCCGTTTTTATAATCCCCATGTTCTCCTTCTCATGTTTTTTTTGCAGCCTTCACAGTTTGAACAGTGCATGGTTCAGATGCTGCAGTCACTCAAAGAGCCTCTGGAGATCAAACCAGGAGAAATCAATGTGAGATAATCAGTCACGAGTAGCAGAAGCTTCCATATGATCATTTTACTCACAACTTGCCATTGACATCTTGTGTTTTGAGTGCTTGCAATGGTTCATTAATGTAATCTGTTTGTTTCTAACACAGCTGCACTGTCCCTGCACGCTGCTCCTTTTAGGATGAGTTGAAGTACAGGATGAATAACTGAACTAAACAAAAAAAAATGTAGTCAAATCAAATGTCATTCTCTGCAGCATATTTTGTTATCACACTGTTGCTGTTGTGATCAATCTTTGGTGCAGTTTAGATCCCACGCATGGTGAATCATCATCAGCAAAGCAGCTCTGATGCAGTCTGATAATGAATAAAGAACCTGTGAAGGCATCATATGAGATTGTGCTTCATTAACTTTTAGGAATAAACATTTAATTGCAGTAAAAACTTAACCATAGCCATAACCTCTGATTGTAAGGATAATTGGACTTTTCTGATTCTCTCGTTGTTGTTCCTCTGTCTTTTCATCAGGTGCTGCAGTTGGACCAGGTCCAGGACCAGGCCACAGAGCTCAGTGTGAGCATCATGAAGGTGAGATTTATCAGCATGCAGCCAAATGACAGACATGACATGAAATAACACACACACACAAAAAAAAGCGCCAAATAAGTCCCACAAAGTCCCACAATGTAACGGATATAAGAAAACCATATTTACTTCAGACTTTGCAGAATCAACATGTTATATTTTTGTGTTTCTCCTGGCCACGACAAATCCACACTCTCCTGCTCTTTTAAGGGTTTTTCATACATTGAAATGTTACTACTAAGACTCAACCTTGTTGATTGTTTTGCTACATATTAAAACTATGACCGTCTCTGCTTCCATCTGTCTGTTTTTTTTTCTATCGTAGTGCTAAACGGACTTCATTCAGTCTGACACGGATTGCCTCAATTTTATTTTTCGATTTTATTTGTGCCATCTCACAGTGGATACACCGTCCACCGAAGCACTGACTCACCTTGTTCTGTCAATCTGTCATGAACTGAGCAAGTTTATCATGAAGAGTCAGATAAGTCAGATATGAGTGTGGTATTATTTTGTTCTTTACATCACGTCTGACGTGTGTGTTCATCTCAGGTTTTCATAAACAGCTTGGAGCAGCTGAGCACTAAAACAGATGGAGACATTAATGCAGCTCAGTAAGTATTTGTATGATTTTTATATTTTCTTTGTTGATAATGTACTCAACACTAAAAACACATTAAAATCTCTCCTGTGTGTGTGTGTGTGTGTGTGTGTGCAGCAATATTTCAGTGGACCTGTCCTCTCCAGATCGGTTTCCTGGCGTTCAAGAGGGCTTCAGTCCAACATCTGTAAGCGTGATGTGTTTTTTTTATTTCCTTTAAACTGTTTGGGGGCTAATACACCTGAAATCCCACATCTGGCGGCTGCCAGCGTCACCAAAGCGTGGGCTCTCTCCATCACACAACCAGATAAACACGTGTCTCACTCATTCAAACCACGAAATGTTATCAGGCTGTTTCCTGGTTGTGGACAAGAAGCAGATACGTCCTCATTTCCTGTAACTTGTTTGAGATGTTCGTGAAGGGGGTTAAACGCAGGGGAGGAGGACAAGGAGGCTGAGGAGGAGGAGGAAGAGCAGGGCGTCGAGTGATTCTGGTAAAGGGAAATGGAGCAAGGTGCAGATGGGGTTTCCCCAGCCCAGATATGTGTAGCAGGGGTTACACAGCCAGGCACGACGGAGCGCAGCTGACCAGAGTTAAAACTGTCCCTCGTGACATAAACTCTAGTGTTTGGCAAGTTAGAAACCACCGCATACAAACGAGGAAGGCGATATCTGACTGCCATTACTACATCAGCCCTCTGAAGCCTCTTACCTTGTCTGTAGGTAGGCAGTGTGTGAAAAACAAACTGCTGCCAGTGACGACATCATTTGTGGTTAAATGTAGGCTAACCATCCTGCCATCTCGTCTGTTTGTGTGGTTATGTTCGTTCATTTGTATGAATTATTGTGTTTGTGCTCTTGTACTAGTACCAAATTTAGATTTAGACCTTGAGAGCGACACTTCAGCAGTGAGAAAGCAAAGACATTTTAGGAAAATAGTTGAAAAATTGGGGAAAATTAGGACATTTTTTAAAAGTGAAATTTTTTTTTCAAATAATTGGATTTTAGGAAGTGAGGATATAAAGACATTTTAGAAATGTGAGGACATTTTTGTTACATAAGGACCTTCAGAAAGTGAGGACATTTTTGGAAAGTGAAGACAGCTGTGAAAAAGGAAGACAGGTGGAAAAGAATTTGGATAGTGAAGTGAGGACAACTTTGGAAAGCTATTTTAAGAAACTAAGAACATTTTTCCAGTTATTTGACAACAATTTTGCAAAGCAAGAATATTTTAGTGAACTAGGGACATTTACAAAGTGAGGACATTTAGAAAGAACAAAGGTGAGAAGAGAAGTGACACAGAGACATAGAGCAAACTTTTTAGGAAAGGAAGGAGCACGTTTTTGCAAAGTGAGAACAAGATTTGGAGCCATTTCATCGAAGTCACAGCAGTTATTTAAGTCAGGACATCTATATTAAAGAGGACGTTTTATGGAACCAATGACTATTTTGTAAAGTGAGGACATTTAGAAATGTGAGGACAAGTTTGTAAATTAGGAATGTGAGAACATTTTAGTTAAGTGGGGACATTTGGAAAGGTTTGTATGTATTTGAAAACAGAAGACATTTTGTCAGGTCTTCATTTCTTCAAAGGGCTTCTCAAGGGTTAAGACTTTAAGGGTTATGGTTAGTTTTGGGGTTACTCGTCTAGCTGTGAGGGTTAAAGTTATGAGACTTCTCACAATTCATAAAGTCTAAACGTGTTTGTGTGTTTGTAGGAGCAGCGTCTGCTGATCATCCTCAGTAACTGCCATTACCTGGAGAAACGCACCTTCCTGAACCTGGCCGACCACTTTGAGAAACACGGCTTGACAGGGACGGAGAAGATCACACGGGTCAGTGCTGCGCTCTGTTAATTACCAATTCAAAGCTGTGAAATAACTGTAAGAAGTTCAGATACTCTCAAACTGTTGATGAGAAGTGTGTTGTCACTAATAATAAAGCTGATGAGAGATGCTGATGGTCCCTTGATCTCTTCTGAGCAGAGATATGAGTCTTTGGTTAAAAAAAAAAAGAAAAGGTCATTGTCTTGGAAGCTCAGTTCCCCATTTTCAACCCCTTTCTCTTCACACACACACGCACACACACACACGCACACACACACACACACACACACACACACACACACACACACACACACAACTGCACACAATGACTAATGGCTGAATCACAAAGCAGAGAAGTGTCGGGTTGGTTTTCCTGTAAAAATAATTGATCATCTTCTTTGAAAGATCCATTTTGACTTTTACTTATCTTGCGTTTTAATAGTTAGAGAGTGAAACATGGGTGACGGTTTGTCTAGATTTTAATCTCTAAATATCAGCGCAGATGTTGACTTTGAAAAATAAGAATTCCCCTGGCGTGTACCTGCCATACAGCTGCCACACTGTGTGGCACATTAACACTGCAAGAGCTCTCAAATATTGCAAATCTAAGAAGATAAATAGAATATCCAGTTATTATAATTTAATTTTACTTTCATTAGAAACGATAAAAACGATATGATGATAAAATTCTGCTCTAAAATAATAAGTGTCAGTAAATAAATAAATAATAAATGACTTGCTAATGTAATGCATGAGAGTGAGACATGGTTCATGTGTGTCATATGGGTAGTTGATTAGTCAATTAACAGAAAAGGAACCGTTTTGATAAGAAATTAATCATTAAAGTCATTAATGAAGGAGAAATACCAAAACATTTTCTATATCCAGCTTCTGAAATGTCACAGTTTGATGCCTGTTTTTCATTTTGCATCATTGTAATTGATTGTACGTGAGATTTGGACTGCTGTACTGAAGCACTTTGAAGGCATCATCGTGGCTCTGCAGGTCGAGGTCGTTCATTAGACCTCCGTTAACAGTGGAGTTGGTGGTTTGACGTGTCCACACGCTGAAGACACTAGGCACTAGACACTTGGTTTCAGCCCTACATACAATCATGCATCAATGCCCGAAGGTATTGTGTATTTTCTTGCGGTAACATTACGTATCCTTGCCCCACCAGGTGAGTGTGGACGCTGTACGGCAGCTGGACAGAAATCTGTTCGAGGCCTACATCGAGAGGCGAGCTGACCCGATTGCCGGCTCACTGGAACCCGGCATCTACGCCGGATACTTTGACTGGAGAGACTGCCAAACACCTACAGGTACTGCGCAGCGCTGCCTCCACTTCTCAGTCTGCACACTCTCCTTGTCGTGTCACGATAAAACCTTAGGGATGCATGTCTGAGATGACGGTAGGGAAATCACCCGCAACACTAACCACTAACTGACCCCATTAATGTTGTTAAATTAGCCCCAGTACAGTCCTGTGGCATGGGAACTCGGCATATCTGGTCTGATACGTGTTGTTGTGGTTGTCATGTGTCATGTGTAAAGTACAGCTCTTTGATGGCTGACTGTAAACACCGCTGAGATCACTCTTGTCGGTCCCCCCCAGAAGTCTCTTGGCCTTTTGTGTTCTGCCTTCTGCTGTGGGTGTGTGTGTGCAGCAGCAATAAGCGTTTGTACATGTGTTTGACTTTTTGTTCACCAGATGCACTCCCAGGTGAAACTTAAATGCGTATATGTGGTTTACCTTAGCACAGGATGTGAAGCAACATGTCAGAGAGAGTGTGTGTCTGTGTGTGTGTGTGTGTGTGTGTGTGTGTGTGCTCTGGGTAACTTTTCAGCTGGGCAGAAGCTTTTCATGCAGTTTTTAAAGGCAGCATTTATCGAAAGTTTAGCTTTGCTCTGGTTTGTTCCTGCCGGTGTGAGTTTGTGTGTTTAGGCTGCATGTGAAAGAGGAACATTTTGGACACTAACCACAGATCTAGGATATGATACTTTCACTTGTTGCACTTTTTTGTGTGGGACTCTTGTTGGTGTGTGGGTGCTGAAGGCATTAAAAATCCAGTTGCAGTACTTTCAGTCTGTTGTTTCGCTGTTAGAGATTCTAAACTTCCAGGCGACGCATTAACTCGAGTCTCTTTTTGTCCTCACAGAACGTCAACTAAAAACAATATTGTTTTGAATAAGAACAATGATGCACAGCCACACCTCCAGCTCCACCTGTTAGCATTGTTTTGATCTTTGGGTGCAGCTTCTTGTGCTTCTTTTTATTAAACAAATTGTTAAGGCGGTGGCAACCAGTGAATAACAATTCACCTTCACAAACACACAAACAGTTCATTGGTTTAATGCCCTGACAACTGTCATTTTAAGATTTCAGGTTTGACATAACCACACACTTTTTGGAGTGCACCACACTGAGGACATAAGGTCACATTAATTAATTTATTTAAATAACAATAACTTGTCACAGGGAACAGCAAAAAGAAGAGTCACAAGATGGCAGACAGGTATATTACAACAACAGCTCACCTGTAAAAATTCGGTTTACTTCGAGATTCGTCAGTTTCGATTGAATTAAAGGTCCAGTCTGTAGGATTTATTGGCACTTAATGGTGAAGCTGCAAACTGCAACCAAATGAATACTCTCCCTTGACTTGAAATTGAATTCTCCTAAATCTTACACACCGGACCTTTAAAGGCTCATTTGGATCGAAGTCCTCTCGCTGACGGTGGTCCAGATAAAATTGTTCATCATTAAAACTCACCTTCACTTTTACTCTTGTAAATCATGTTGACGTGATACTGGTGTAGGACCTTCAGTGTGGACGGATACTTTTTGCATCACTACAATCCCCCAAATCTCTTTTATTCAGTGGTTTTGACATAAATATATAGATCACACTCAGGCATGAGTTTTCATATCAGTCCCCAAACTTATGTTTTGTTTGATACTTTTATTTCACAGATATAAAAATGTACAAAATCCACAAAACAGAAGTCGCGGCGTAAAAACATGACGATAAATGTCTGCAGAGCACATAAACACATTGGCAGCTAATGATGCACATCGAAACAGCTTCGCCCATTGTTTCCCGTACAGGCCCACACACACACCAGCAGCAGAGTACGCCACTGCTCTAATTCACATACTGTAGCATGCACTCCGGCATGTTTCGTGGGCATCAGTTCACACACGTGAAATGACGTAACACTTTTACGATACAGCTGGTGTGTTTTGCATTTCAGACCTGCTCCACGCACTTTGTAATTTTCACAAGAATTTCTGTTATATCTGCGTGGGGATGCCTCTCTTCGCATCTCATTATCCTGTTGCTTTTTTTTTTGCTCATGTTTTTTTTGCCTTCTTCTCCCTCAGGTGTGAGGAACTACCTGAAGGAAGCTCTGGTCAACATCATCACAGTGCACGCCGAGGTACAAACAGCACACACACACACGTCACATGAACACTTCTCTTGTTTTTGTCTTGACTAACTTTGTCTGTCTCAGGTCTTCACGGTCTCTAAGGACCTGGTTCCTCGGGTTTTGTCTAAAATAGTTGAGTCTGTCGCGGACGAGATGTGCCGCCTTATGCAATGCGTGTCCTCCTTCAGCAAAAACGGAGCCCTGCAGGTACACACCGACTCCTCACGCACATACTCAGCGTTATAGAGCAGTTTATCACTCATAATAAGACCCTGACTCATAAGTCGACCCCCACACTTGTCGGGGATTTACCTGTCGTTTCTGATAATGCCGTATTTCAGTTCAAACGACCAACTGCTGACAGTTGCCATTCTTTGTTTGATTTCTTCTTTCTTTCTTTTTTATAACCCCACACCCTCCTTCACCCCTCATCCTCAGGCTCGACTTGAACTCTGCGCTCTGAGAGACGCCATAGCCGCGTTTCTAAACGCTGAAAGCAAGTAAGTGCAAGGCGGCGCACACACATTCACACAGTGCCACAGACGGGAACTTGTATGTGTGTGTGTGTGTTAGTGTGTGTATGTGTGTGTGTGCCCCAGTGATTTATGGTAGCAAATGTCACAAACATAAATCTTGGCAGTCGCACATCCCTCACTGCGATCCCTATTTATGTTACTTGGTGGGTTATGGAAAGGAAGTGAAAGTAATCTGGTTCTGCTGTGTGCACGCACTGTGTGTGTGTGTGTGTGTGTTCATGTGAAGAGGTCAGTGTTCATGCCTGGATACACACAGACTCATTCTGATCTGTATTTTCAGTTTAATAAACTTTTTTTAATAAAGTTTTAACCGAGCGTCTCGTTTTTTTTTTTTAAGCGCCAGCTTCAAACTGGCTTTGGACGCTCTGCCTCAGCTACACAGCGGAGCTGATAAGAAGTGAGTCTCACACTGCTTCGTGTTACTAATAAGTATGATTTAGTGATTCATTTCACATGATTCACGTTTGTTTTTTTATGTTTTCCGTCAGGTTATTGGAAGAGCTGTTGAACAAGTTTAAAAGCAGCATGCAGCTGCAGCTCACCTGTTTCCAGCCCTCCTGCGTCCAGCCGGTGAAGAGATGAACTGTCCACCGTTTCACCTCGCCATCTTTAAGTTGAACTATGTGCAATCAGCTAAAGAACTTTAACTCTTTATCTTTTCAGTTATCACTTTATCACTTGTTACTCATCGCTTTTTTCAGTGTCACTTTCAATGTCTAGATCGGACACCAAAAACCGCCTGTGCATCTAATCTCAAAGACACTAAATGAGTTGATTTCATTGTTACTGTGCAGGACAGTCCCAATCATGTTGGTTATGCTAATCTCATCTGGCCACTCATGCAGCTAACAGACAGTGAGATGGAGGCTGTGCCAAAATCTTGAGTCTCTGCTCAGACTGAAATAATCTGTCCTAAATGTGCTTGCTGTTGATGATTTGTACTGTGCCATCTCTACTGAACCAATAAAGTTAAACTCACTGGTAAGGTGGCGTGTTTTCATTCGTCAACTCACGGTCCACTTACTTGCTGGTTCAGGTGCGTCTGACCGTATCACACAGTCTTCATCAGCAGATTTTCTTAGTTGTCATGGAGATGTTTGTGTTGAGTCTTACCAGGACTTCTTGTCTTCCATGTTGGTGGAGAGGTTTAGCTTGTTTTCAGCGGTGATCTGTGACTCGATGCACTGCAGGCAAATTGTTTCTTCAGAGAGGAATACTGTAACGGTTTGCAGTAGCTCGATGTTTTTTTTTTTGCTGTCACGGGATGGTAATTAGTGAAACTGTAAAACGCTTCATAGAAAACCACATGGTGGTGCCATCCACACCAGATTATATCACTTGTTCTTTGGCCCATGGCAAACGCTGCCACCAAATTTGTGAAATCGGTTGAGTAGTTAGTCATCAATATCCTGCTAACTGACAAACACATGAAACAGGAAACCTCCTCGGTGGAGGTAAATAATGTGATCTGTCTTTGTTCCAGAACAGGCATCAAACATTCAAATTTCAAACATCAAATGTGACTCGATGCACAATTTAAACAATACAAATTTAACTTGTGCTGGATTATATCATATTTTGTGACGTTTTTTTTTAAAGATATTTATTTGGCCTTTTCAAGCTTTTATTGTATAGAGACAGCCTGAAGAGTGACAGGAATGTGAGGAGAGAGAGAGATGGGGAATGACATGCAGCAAATGGCCGCAGGTCGGATTCGAACCCATTCGTACATGGGGCGGACGCTCTACCAACTGAGCTAAACGACACCCCATATTTTGTGACGTTTAACTTGAAAAATACTTCATGTATGTCTAATTTAGTGTCATTTATCCTCATACATGTAAGCAGTTTATCAAAATATTGCTTCTCTCTGAGGTCAGGGTGTAAAATAAAGTATACATGTTACACCAATACAGACAGAAGTAAACTACACATGAGGTCTCTCTCAGATACAGTCTCAAAGAAAGAACATTAAAGTTCCTCTGCTGACCTCGATTAAACCTTAAATTTTCATCTCTGCTCATCAGAATTGCATATTTTAGATGTAACTCTGCACCTTCACCTTCATGTGCAGATGTGTGAAAAGCAAGTTGTCCCCCACCACCTTCATCTTCACCTGCTCACTTTCAACTCTGCTCATCAAACACACCTCTGCTTCGTGCACATGATCACACCACATGCACTTCAGCTGGCTAACTTTATCTTGCAAACACTGTACTGTGGCAAACCTTTATCACAACATGCTTTGTTCGTTAACGACCACAAATTATTGTTTTTCTGCTCAGCAGCTCAGCTCACTGTGTAATCGACATTATTATATTATAACACGCTGCAGATTTGTTGGACACAGTCAGCGGATAAAACACAAAAATAAACTCACCTGTTGACCAACATGTTCGCTCGTACGTCTTGTTCCCAGGATGGAAAAGCACAGACTTTCAATATAAGTTTAAATCTGTTTTTTCATAGACGGCACCCACTCATCCTCGGACTCGCAAATTCTCCTCTTGCAACTTTGCAACCTGAAAACGAAGCACATCTCTGCCTTTGCTTTGTGAAACAAACTTAGCTCGACACCTAACTTCACCTGGCGTCTCCTCCTCATACCTCCTGAAAGCTCCACCCCGCAAGGTGACAGGATTGGTTCCACATAGGTGTGTGACATATGAAATCAGTTTTTGAGACTGTCTTTACTTCACTGCAGCTCCAAAGTGGAAATGTGCAGCCATGGTGATGACTTATAAGGACATGTTAACAAGTTTTAAACTTGATTTTCATCTTTTAAATCCTCATAAATGAAACATTCTTTGCAGAGCTGTTGTGTTGTCTTGGAGATAACATTGTACTGGTGTTAACATCAGCAAAATGTTCACTTCCATCTAGTCTTTAAACTTGCCTGCAAAACTGTATGTCACACACACACACACACACACACACTGAACCGTTTTGCATTATTGCATATTTGCAGACAGTTGGTGTTTGTGCACCATCGTTCAAACCAGCGAGGTTTAACCATTCATCTCTGGAGCTGCAGCTCACGAGTTCACTCATGCTGTCTGGCATCTGAGCGTCTAGCATCTGTTGGGAGGAGTTCAGGGCGTATGCAGGGTGGGGACAGTGTAGCAGGCCGTTAATTCAGGCCAGCAAACAGACAAGACCGTATCCCAGAGGAAGACGGTGACAACAGAAAGCATGATTATGATCGTGGGTGTAGGGACTTAGAGAGCGAGCAAGGACGGTTGTGGCAGGTCTAGTCACCCAAGCAGACAGACTGACACGCCTACAGCTCACATGAGAAAGTTTGACAGGACGTGAGGTTATCTGAGGACAATCATGTGTTGTAGCAGCAGTTGACCCATTCACTCTCAAATTATGAATGTACAATTCAGTTATCTCCTGGTTACAACTTTCTGTTGTCGTCTACATTTACACACACTGAACCTTTGTCTGTCTGTCTGTTTCCCATCTACATTTAGGGGAAAGCCATGCACGGCAGGCAGGAGTTGTTTTGATTCTCTGTGAGCTAAACTTAGCTCTCTGTCCTCCCACGGATTCATTCACAAAATAAGTTCAAAGCCTAAAGCCTTATCCGTTCTCTGCCAGCTCTCTGTTTACAGTAACAGAGGTGAGAAGGGGGAGTTTTTTTTATGCTTCTTTTTTTTTTGTTATTTTATTCGCCTGTAGTCTGTTCCATTCAGGAGATGATGATGACAAAACCTGCAAAACATATTTCGACTTTGATCTCTTCTAACGTGAGTGGGTAATTAAAAGAATGGAGAACTTTGACACATCAGAGAAAATTCGACAGAGTTTACCTTAGATGTTGATGAGCAGAGGAAGATTCACTGTTTTTCTCACAGCTTTAATTCATGCAGACGTCAACAAGTTTAGCAAGAAACACATATTTTACACTGGAAATTTGTTGACAGGGACGTCCTGTATTAACCTCACTTTAACCCTGTCTGTGTGGCATTTATAATTTAAGGATTTATAACACATTATAATGTAGTTTAAGGACATGTTAAGTGCTTTTTAATATACAGTACTTGTCAGTAATTGTGACTTAAAACACTTTAATCTTACAACTGCATTATAGTTGTGCTTATATAGTGCTTATAAATGGGGGTGGTGGAGTTAAGTTACCAAACTGTATCGTGACCAATACATGGATGGAATATTTCAGGCATAATATTGATACGCTCGTGTAATCATTTGATAATCTTGTGAGTTATTGATTAATGGTTCACGTCTGACTTTCTCTGCGTTACGTAAAAACTTAAAGGGACGTCCAAACCGAGCAGGTTTCCCTCCTTTTTTTGAAAAACATGTTTTCACTTGAGGTGAAGCTGTGACGTTCAAGGACCCACCTGCTGTAGAAAAAAAAACGTTTAATGTAAAGTTCCACAAAAGATCAGGACAGTCACCGATGCAGTGATGCTTCATCTGCAAAGACGTAAATCTTATTTATTGTTGGTTTTTGTCTTTTTTTATGGCATTTGTTGATAGAACATGACCAGACTTACCCTTTACTTACAGAGTATTTGCTCTATTTGTGTGTATTAAAGCGACATTATGTAGTAATGTAAATACAAGTAAATTCAACAGCCAAACATCAACAAGGTCACCAACAGCAGACATAGCCGCCAGCTAATATTACTTACTAGTCCAACAGCAGTCAGTCCAGCTCGGCGTCTGTCTTTCAGCCTTTTATTTCACCAAGCTCTCACCAACCGCTAAAAGTCAGTCCCAGATTTGTCCGTTGACCTTTTGCTTGGTGACTCTCTCCTTTTCTCTCTCTGTGTTCCTCTTCGGTCTCTCCGCCTCTGCCATGTTCTGTCTGAAAACCTCCTCTTCTTCTTCCCGGTGGTCCAAAACGCCTCTGGTTCAAACACTAACACTCCCCCAGCGCTCTAAGCTCACAGTCCGGGCAGCCCGGCTAACAAACTGAGCTAACATTAACTAACAGCAGCTACAGTTGGCAGCAGTTTACTTCACTGTCCATCAGGAAACCCATCAGGAAGCAGCCGGAGGACATCAGAGGGAAAACCAGAAAACATTTTCTCCATAAAATATGATCCAGTTTCACCAAAATCAGTGAAATAGTTGGTGTTGTGTGACTTAGTGCCGTAACGCGTTACGTACTTCTCCCGACCCGGAGCCCAAAGTTACATAGTGTGAGAACAGACGTACGAATGACAGAGACACCATTCACCTGATTACAGGTCAGTGTAGATCAACAGGATTTTAAATTTTCTGATAGAAAAGTTACATAATGTTACTTTAATGAAGCATTTTCTATAATACTGAAACGATGAACTGCAATTTTAATTATCAATCTAATCATTTAATAAATGGAACAAACATCCAAACTTTTTTACTACTTCTTACACTTTATGGACTTAATATTTTATGTGAATTGAAACCACAGTGAACACATGAATGGATGTTGAAAATAATCACGAGCCCTGATGTTCTGCTTACAGTCAGTGTTGAGAGTCATTTTAACTTTGAAGCTCTCTTCCTGCTGAAGAGGAATCATCAGGCAGTGGCTTTCAAAGTAAAAAATTGTTTTTCACGAACAACCCTATCGAGTGATGACATCTTCCTCGCTCTTCTTGTAAATAACTTTCGTGGCAGTGACAAATGTATTTGTGGGTTTTTGTGATTGTTTTCCATGGAAGTGGAAACAGACTCTAATCTGTGAGCAGAAACCAGGAAGGCTTTCTCTCCGGCGCGGCGCGGAAAGCGTGGCCAACCTCTTCCTCTCTCTCTCTCTCCTCCCCTCGTGATGTCAACACATTGTTTGTGATAATGAAGTGTTTGATTAACCAGCCTCATCCTGCATCTGAACCACACTTCCTGTTCAGAGTGTGTCTGAACAGATAATACCCGAAGAGCTCGCACACAGTTATGAACAGAGGTTGTCACTCTTTTGCACTTTTATTGTTTTTTAAGGACAGAAACGTGCTCATTCAAGGCAATAGAAAAAGAGCTCAGAACATTCACTCTTTCTCAGATTTGATTTATGACACTTAAATTTAAAAAATATATCATGCAACTGAAATATATGACACAAAATTGAGTTCAACAAGCTTATCTAAAATCAGCTCCCTGAGAGATTCACACACAAACACGGCCCAGCACAAAAATTCATTCATAAGTTATTAAATGTTGGTGATAGTGTCTCCTAGCAACAAAATTATTCAGAAGAATTAACTAAGAAAATCAATACCACTCTCACGTCTGTACAGCAAATAGATAGCATAAAGACTGCTAAGCTAACAGCTAGCCTCCCATACAACACTATATCTTGTTAGGTTCATGGGTTATTGTTGTGCTGGGCTATTTCTTGGCTTTCTTATCTCTAGGAAGCTAACCCCCTATTTCCAGTCTTTGTGCTAAGCTAGGCTAAACGTCTCCGTCTTCGCGTTTTGCTGTACCCCCTCGAGTGAGGCATCGATCTTCTCGTCTAACTCTCGGCAAGAATATTTTACTAAAATGTCAAACTATCTCCTTTAAGGCACTAAGAATTCACCACAGTTTTCCTACAGTACAATCAAGCTGTCAGTTTTTTTGCATAGTCGGTATAGAAAATATAAAAATACAGTAAGAAAAAAAATAACACTGCAACTTTGGTTCCAGCCACACACACTGACAAACACTCACAGAACTCTACAGGGGAAATAGTAGCTGTCACTAAATGTCCATTATTTTATGTACAATGCCGTCTGGGTTTGTCCTCTTTGTCTCAGAGTTTCCTGGTCTCCCGTGTGAAAGGTTTTTTTGCTGCATCTCGAAGTTTTCAAAAGTCACTTGAACCCACTGAGATCACTCCTGCAGGCTGCTGCTGTGATGATGTGTGATGGCCCTCTGGTAGTCCTCAGAGGTGTTTATGTGATCCGTGACTCCCGGGTGCTCGTAGCTGCGGTAGTAGTGGCCGCCCATCTGCTGGGCGTAGTACAGGAGCTGCCTGGCGAACAGCGGCTCCACCTGAAACGACATGAAAGTCAGTGAAAAGACGTTCAACATTTTCCATTGTAGATAGTTTCTATGAGGTCAGATCGGTGTGAAAATATCAAAACTAATATCTGAAAGCCTAAAAAGTGAGTTTTGAAAGTTTAAACTATGGTTTGAAGAGTGAAAAATGGGATTTGAAAGTGTAAAAATAACACTTGAAAGTCTGCAAGAGCTGCTCTGTTCTCAGAGTTTTCGAATCGTTTCATAACTTTAAATTCAGGTTTGACAAGAAATCTTCACCACAGGGTCCATTTACTAACTTTTTCCAGAGCTTTCAGCTGTAACTTGTAATCTTTCTCCTGGACTGCTTGCTCAGTTGTAATGGAACTTGGGTTACCTGTTATAACGCAGGACCGAGGACCCTGAGATGCAGTTGAAAGCTTTGAAGAAAAGCGAGTAAGCGGACCTTAAGTTTCTAAGATTCAACACACCTGTTTCGGTGCTTAAAATCTTTTCAAGAGATCTTCAAGATCTTTAATTGGCGCTATGGAACAAAATGCAACGAATGGATCTAAAGATGACAGCTTGTATGATAGTTCAGGCTTCTTAATAACTGTCCACATCTCAGATGTAGATTTCAGAGACAGGTGTGGGTTTGGTGTTGTGCTCATTGACACCTTGGTTGGAAAACCAAAAGGCCAATCTGAACTTTGTAGGTGGGATCAGGAATGGGGGCGTTGATTGAAAAATTTCACAGAAATGTCACCAACTGTGTGTATCAGTGTGGTTGTCATTTTAGGCTTTAAAATTTGCAAAAATCAAAGTGATAGTCCAATGTGATGGCATCAAATGACTTGTTTTCTCTGACCAACACACCAAAACCTAAAAAATATTCAGTTAACTTCCAAATAAAACAAAGTAAAGCAGTTCAAACATGGGAATGTTTGATGTTTTCACTGTTGATCGGCTAATTGTTTGAGCTCTAATCTTCTTCGATTGACATGAAAAACGACTTCTACTTTCTGTGCTGACTGAAGGTGATGACAGCGGGACAAACAGCATCACTCGATACTGATTGTTTAAGGCGAAATACCAACCCCAACAAGAAATCGGTCAGACTGACTAATGAAGTGAAACATTCAGTCTGATTATCAGGTCATATCGGTGACACTACCAGCCGAGAAAGGCTGGAGCACAATTAGTTGAGCCTCTGCTTTTTGGGTTTCTGGGTTTCATATCTTCCCAAGTTGAAATGGAGTCACACATCCTATCATCTGAATCACCGCCCACGTGTTGCGGTGATTCAGATGATAGGTCTGGAACCAGGCGGGTGCTGAATCTCTACTCGACTTGTTCAGAAACTGAATTTAAAGTCATGAAACACAGCAAACATTATGACTGGGAAGGAGTTCTTTACAGACTTTCAAATCTTGTGTTTTAACTTTCAAATCCTATTTCTCACTTTTCAAACTTCACTGAGCTTAAATTCCCAGGGCTCGAGTGCAAAGTGCCAAAAATAGAAGTCGAATAAGAAGATGTGAGATAAGGGCTGAAGATTAAACAGTGCTTTACTGAGTGTTAGTGTAACAGTGTGGACAATCACCTGGACAGTGAGGGTCCGTCTTTGTCTTTGCGGGTCCAGACACTCGTCTCCAAAATTCAGCTGGACCTGGAAACGAGGCAGCGGCCGACCGTGGAGCCCGTAACTCTGGATCTCTGATAGCCAAGAAAGGAGATCAGATCAAATCAATGTTAGCTTTGATATCAAAAATCATATAACATCTTGACTGGTAAAATTCAAATGAATTCAAATGAATTTCACTTGAAGTTATTATGACCTTTGGGGTGATTCGAATGGAAAGTCCTGGTCACACCATGTATGCAAATACACTGACGCTGTGTCTTCTACACAGCTGGGGCTGGCTTAGCATGTGGGTGGGGATGATGTGGCTGTGAAGAAGTCATGTGACTGTTGCCTCATCATGAAATACAACTTTAAAAGGTTTGTCTACCACAGTCTTGTGATATTAACTTTTGAGGGGTTGTATTACTCTGAAGTGGTCTTCTTAGTTATTCATCCGAAGTGACTGACAGTAAATGAGCTGTAGCTGAAGATCTGCTGTTGACTTACTGTAAAGTTTAACCCCAGCTTGTGCCTCTTATGTATCACTACATTCAAGTCACAGAGCTAAACCCTCCACAATAAGGTTGATTAACAACACTTCTAAATCATAAAAGACTCTTCCAACCATCTGGATGTGACAATATTGCAGTTGCAACTCTTTTTCTAAAAGCCAAATGCCATTTTCAGCTACCAGCTACAGTTGTCACATAGGAAATAGATCAAATATCTCTTTTATTGTGCAACATGTAAAATGTGTTTTCATCCAGATGGTTGAAAAAATCTTTGAGGATTCAGAAACTACGCTTAGTGTCATTGGATGCTCACAAACCTGACATCAAATGTCCGGTCATATTTGTAGATCAGTTGATTTATTAAAGTTTTAGACTTGTTTATTTTGGTAAAGTTCTTCTTCTTCTCTTCAAAGTATCATATCGCAAAAGAAAATGGTTTTTGGTATCAGTACCGAAACTCAGGTATCATTTCAGCTCTAGTACTGAAAAGATTTCGAAAAGTTACCCAGCGTTACGTGATTGACAGAAAACTTTTGTATACGTTCATCAAAATTCAAATCGATTGCACAACTCTCCTGCAGTGCGTCATGCTTATGTACTAGAGAGGAGTCGTGCAGCAGATTGATTTGACGGCCGAGCTTTAGGACGTCGTGATGGCATTTTTCACAACATTTCATTGACTTCTACAACATGGACAATTAATCAAAAACAAATCAGATTAAATCGTTATGAAATGAGTCGTTAGTCACTGTCTCACCTGTAAGGCAGTCTTGCATGTGGAGGATTTTACAGTTGACATCTCTCTCCAGTTTGTTGGGCTTGTCTCCGTACTGGGACAGTCCTCCCTGCCAGTACACTCTGCTCGGACACATCCTCCGAGCGTAGAGTCCGTCTGGGGCCATCCACAGTAACACTCCCCTGTCCAGGTGGGACGAGGGACTCGCAGGGCCCTCGTCTGCCCTCCTCTGGCCTGACAGACTGTCTACTGGCAGAGGGACCACCTCAGGATTTCCAGGCTGCGGGTACTGCTTCTCATCTGCGGAGCACGGAGTGATGTGGCACCCCTCCGGACTGGAGATGGTCATCTCCCGCACCAGACTGTCTCGGAAATATACGGACACGTGCAGGCGGTAGTCTGATTGGAGAAGAGGACACAGGCAGTGATCACTGAGCATGTTTTCTAATCAATTTTTCAGTAATTTTATCTGCTACTGCATCCTGAGGTTTGTAGCCAGCGCTAGGACTCTGCTTTTAAGGTTACAGTCAGAGAATATTTGGTGCAAGATTTGTGTCAGAGTTTAAACTTTAGGTTTCTCCATCAGTCGTTTCAGGTGTTTTGAATCGATGGAAAGAACTTCTAAAACATGTCATCCCTTCAGATTTCATTTAGGTTTGAACAATCTTTCCTGAAGTCTCACCAAAACCTTTAGATCTTAAACTGAAGCTACTTTAAGCTTATGGTATGTTCTTAATGCCAAAACAGTTTAATTAAAGCTGCAATAATTATTTTATGGCCACTAGGGGGCAGTAAATAATCAAATCTAGCTACCCGATACATATCCACCACCTGGTTTTGGTGCTGGGCAGGTGGTGTACATCGAGTTTATCGAAACGCCGGACAACGGGTTTGATGCGAACAGCGATTTTGAATCATACAATAAATGTAAAAATCTGAAATATTTCATTACAGCGCCCCCATTAGGCCAATAAGTGTATTTTTAAAACGAAAACATCGTGCAGTTGCATTAACCTTCCAAGTTTTCAAAGTTAAACTTAAAGGTCCAGTGTGTCAGATTTAAGAGGCTCTTTTTACAGGATGGAATATAATATCCACCATAACTTCTCCTTCACACTAGGAAGGTGAGGGGGTTCGCAATCAACAACTACACCGCTAGATGCTGCTAAATCCTGCACACTGATCCTTTAAATAGACGTCTGCATCTTTAGCTATGTTGATGTATATGAAGCACAGTCTTGTATATATGGACTTACATGTTGCATATTATGACATTTCCAGAAAGGTGTTTGTTTACCTGAGAGTGCCTCCGCTGATCTGATGCCGTCCAGCGTAAACGGCGAGGGCTGGCTATCAGCGGGACTGTACGAGTAAATTGAGGCTCTGAGCTGATATCCTGCACACACAGAGGAGAGGACAAGAGTTTAACACGAGTGCAAAGAAAAAACATTCACATGCAACAGTTAAACTGACCACAGTGCTAACGCTTGTATATGAACGTCGAACACGGTACCATTCTCCATTGACGGGGCCTGCCATGGCAGGCTGCGGGGGGGACAGGGACACTGAGTGAAGGGCAGCTCAGGCAGGGAGGTCTGCTCCTGACAGTAATCTCTCCAGCCGCAATCTGCTGTGGGCATGTACTGCGGCATCTGCACACGGAGACACAAACAGTTCACACATGTAAAATTAAGTTATAGAAATGATGATGCAGCTTTTTACAGCGGTTAATGTTTTAATTAGGAAAGTTAGTGTCTTACATGTGATATTTTTAAAGTCAATAACTTAAACTTTGACTGTTTTTAGACCAAAACTGTTAAAAAGAAAAGTAATAAAATAAAATAAAATAAAGGAATTTAGTGTGCTTTAAGACTCTGAACAATAACTGCAGTAAAATAAGGAGCTAAATCTACAAAAAAATATTATTAAATAGTAAAATTAAAGTCATATTTTTGGTGATTAGTCACAAATTTGGATGTGTGCGTTGTCCTAAAATCCTGGTTATGACCTTGAACACTAACATACCATGTGATGTCCCTCACATGGTATCACATGTCCCCCACCTAAACGTCACATCCTTGTAACTTTTTCAGCACCTGTGACTGAAGTCGTCATCAGTGAGTGATGCAACTCCTAACCCTGTGTGACTTACACTTTGGCATCAGCTGTGTCCAAGGTCATTCATGCATGCACAGTATGCCTCTTCATCCACTGTTTCTGTTTCAACCAATCTTTCTCTCTCTCACTCTCTTTCTTTCTTAAACCCATCCCACTCGTTTCCATGTGTATGAAAATCACCTGAGTCTGCAGGGGGTACGAGGTGTGCACCTGAAAGCTCATTGGGCTCAGAGGACTGTCCTCCTGTCGGGGTCCTAAATGCAAAGACAGACAGAGAAGAAGAAGAAGAGAATCTGAGAAAAAGTCCACATGTGTTGACATCATGCAGTCTGACCTTCACTGGTGGGTTTTTTTACAGCCCTGAGGAGTCAGCGACCTTTTATCAATCAGCACATGTGCACTGAGAATTTCCAAAAACCAGTTTACCACAATATCTGACGACCATAAGACATTTTAAAAGAAGTACAGTCACTTGCTGCTTTGTCATTTAAAGAATCAGCTTTTGATAAACGAGGTGTTTGATGCGGGACTGACTTTTCTTGGCTCCCTCGGGGATGATGCGGTACACTTTGTACGGGTCTGAGATGTCCAGCTGGCTCCTCTCCACCAGCTCCTCAAAGTCGTTGCTCTTGTTCAGGGCGCAGCGGAGGCGAGTCTTCCAGGTCGGCGGATCAGGCTTGTCGATCCCCTCCCGAAACTTCCCCTTAAACAACGCCCATGCCTGCACACGGGTCACCGGTAAAAAACTTAGAAAAAATACCTGACAGAGGATGAGACAAGCAGCTCCTTCTGGGTCCTCTCAGGAGAAGCAAAGTTTATTATAGATCTTATAATACAAAATAGAACTAAAACAATTAGTGAAAAATGAATCTGCAATCATTTTCAAGCTCTCAGATGTGAATATTTCCTGTTTTTTTCTTCTTATATGACGTTAAGCTGATTATATTTTTGTTTTAACGTTATTTTTTAGACTAAATATGGATTTTAATGAACATTTTGAACATTTTCTGACATCTAATCAACCAAAAATAATAATCCACAAATGAATCGATAATGAAATTAATCGTTGCAGCCTCGTTTCATAAACAATACTTCACATAAAACATTAAAAACACAAAAAATCGAAACACAGGATTAGATATTAAAAGCTCAGACTGATAAATGTTTATAAATGAGTTATTAATCTTGAATTGTGTCACGTTTCACTGTGTGAAAATCATTATAATGATACAAATACGAGCTGTGATATTTCTCGTGAATCTCTAAAGGCATTTCAAACGGTGTCCTCTCTTTTATTCTGAGAGTCACACGTTGTGTTCGTGCTGGATGGACACCGGAGGATGCGGTGCTCGTGTTTTACCTTGAAAAGCGCGGCATCCTCATCCCGGTTGTAGTCCTGTTTCCCGGCGTGTTTCCACGGTATCCTGAAGATGGTCTTCTCGTCGTTCTCCCACACCAGACCGGGATATTTGCCGCAGTCCACCTGCTCGATGAGCCATTGGCGCAGCTTTCCGTTGCCGCTGCTCCCGGAGCCTCCGTAATCCAAGTCTGCGTTCATCTCTGTCCAAACACACGCATGCAACAAGTCCAGTGAAATGTTTTGAAAGTTTAGCAGAGAAGGATGAGTGTATCTAACTTCTGTAAAACTTCGCTAAAAGGTTAACCCCCCACCCGCTGCGTCTCCCACGCAGACTAACTTGGCCCTTAATATGTGCGTGCGCCCTTGGACGCGTTTGGAGCTGCTCTTACCTGCCTGCGAAACTCGAAACCCGTCAAGTTTTGAAATCAATCAGTCTCAGAAAGCCCTCATCATTACGGCGGGCCCGCTTAAATCCTCCCAGCCTATAGCGAGCAGCGGGAGGGCGGAGACACAGCCGGGGATGCTGAGGAGGACGCACCTGCTGCTGCTGCTGCTGCTACGGCCCGCCTGCCTCTCTCTCTCTCTTTCTACCTCCCTCCCTCTCTCTCTCTCTCTCTCTCCTGCGAAGCTTATCAGCGCGCACACAGCGGCCGATCTCCAGTAAGACACCGGGGGAAACCCTGCCGGCGTCAGTCAGAACTGTTACACACCCGCACACGTGGAAAATTATGGACGGAGACAAAAACAATTCTTTGAAATGATAAAGCTTTACGAAAAGTAACTGTAGAGTGGTCCTGCCGTAGAAACGCTGCTGCACACACACAAAAAAGTTTGTTCCCAGTGGAAGATTATGAAGAACAGCTGTGTGATAACACCAACAAGAAGCAGATACGATTATTATAAAGTGTGTGTGTGTGTGTGTGTGTGTGTGTGTGTGTGTGTGTGTGTGTACAGTAAGTGAGCACAGTGCAGCTGAGGGTCACAAACAATATACTGATTGATAAAACAACTCACTTTAACCACTAAATCAGTCATTTTAAACATTTTTGGCAGAAAGTAAAAGTATAAAAATCAAATTGTACTCAAGTAAAAGTATTTATACTGCAGTACTGGCTTCTGTCAGTGTGATAAAGGTTATTTTAAACACTGTGTCATGTAAGAAAACAGTAAAATATGTTGTCTAGTGAGCACAGAGTCTATAGGTCACCTCAAGGAGACTTAGAAATATATGATTTTGAAATATAAGTCAATAAAGAAAACTCTAAATGAGCATTTCCAACTTTTTATTCTTATTCTACACTCAAAACTTTACTTAAGTTAAAGTACAAAAATCAAATTGTACTCAAGTTAAAGTATTTATACTGCAGTACTGGCTCCTGTGAGCGTGATAAAGTACATATAATAAATGATTTTAATATCATTCCTGATGCATTAACATTGTGTAGTGTAGCTGTTCAGTTTATACACTGTTGGAGGGTTTAAGTTATAAGATCAGCATAATATATTTAATATATTCATCAGTAATTATTAACTGTAGTCTATTTCCGTCTGATAAGTAACTAAGTAGAAGAAATATTCATGTAAAGTGTATCATCGAATCATGGAGCATGTAAGCTGTACTTTAATGTTGGAATTTAACTACAATAATATGTCATATTTCATAAACTGATCTCCATCTGTGAAGCAACTTTGTGAAATAAATGTAGCAGAGTACAAAGTACAATATTAAAAACATTAAATGTAGTAAAAGCAGCATAAAACAGAAATACAGTTAAAGATCAGCGACCTCAAAACTGTACAGCAGCTGAGTAAATGTACGATCACTTCATTCTGCCGCTGCCCTTTGGCTTTGGCTGTGCCTGCTTCTGATCTCTGTCAGCGCTCGCAGCGGGTGGGATGCATTCACTCACGTTTTGTACTCAAGAACAGCTTTGACGGACTTATACTTCATAACTTTATTTTAATGGCTTCACAAAAACAAAGTGAAAACGACGATAAGCAGAGAACAAAAAAGAATAAATGTTAATAACAATAAACAACATTAAGAACAATCACAAATGTTAAGAGGAATAAATATGAGTGTTTTCAAAAAAGTGTGATCAGCTTATTAAATACAGTACAATGGATTGATACACAGCTGTATATAAAGTACTTAAAATTCCACCTTAACCAACTATTGCTACTTTTACTTACATAAAGTAACTAAATATTTCTTCCAGCACTGACCAGTTGTGACCAATTCAACCAAAGTCTGTTTTTTTCCTTATTTTGTTTGAATATTTTATAAAATTATCCATCGATTCGCGAGAAAATCGAAACATATTCACATTTTGTGCAGTAAAAACACGTAGCTTCAATTTACTTTTTGCTTTCCAGTCCTTTTTCTCACCTGACAAATTTAAATCTCACGTTAACAGATATTTAATTAAATAAAACATAAATTCACATGTGTGTCTGGAGCAGAAAGAGGTGTGAATCATAAACTCCACAAACAGAAATAAACGTTTATTAAGGAATAAAACTGCCATAAATAAACAAATACTGCTTCTGATACTGTGTTACTGGAAGATGGACGTGTTCTTCAGCTTCCACACTGTCTATAGAAAGTAATACTCATATTTCAAGTAGAAGACACAGCATAACATAACTGATGGGGAGTGCACACAGCTAAATGTGCGTTCACACTGTGGACTGTATGTACATATTTCCTTGGTGCCATGCTTGACTGCCCTTGCATGTTGTTTTGACAGTTAGAGGCAAGGACATGACATGACGAAGGGGACAAAGATAATGACATAAAAACCCCCCTCCCATCACATGACTACTTAGCCAAGATGAGATTCGACATATCATATCGATAAAGAAAGTGTTCCCGCTGTAGCTTTTCTCAGCAGGATCGACAACGACAGCAGTTTTCTGGTCTAGTCTCAGCAGGCTTAATGGTCCGAGAAGAAACCCCGCAGTCCTCAGCTGGCTGCTTGACTTCAGGAAAGATGAAACTGACAGAAGCAATTTCATTTCAGGTGCCTAGCGTAGGAGTAATGCTGGACCTTATGGTGTTGCTGCTGCTGTTAGACTTCTTGGTTAAAAGGTTCTCCACCTCCTCATCGTCATTGAATGAGTTCTTCCCATATCGGTCTTTCCACCAGGCCTGATACTGGAGGGGAGGGGGAGAGCAGAGGGAGTGTAAAAGTGAGTCAGAAGAGGTAGAGGGTATTTTCAACTGAGAGACAATAAAGACAAAGAAAGTTGGTCAAGATGCTTCAAATGACTCATCAGATCATCAGAAACCCCCTGACAACACGCCTTTCACATGTCCAAACTGTAACTGTAACAAAACTGACACTCAGATGTACAGAGATTGACCAGTTGTGCCAAGGTGGTTTGAAATTTTCTCTCAAACTTGTTATTGTTTGTCACACAACTACCATTGTCACGTCTCTGCGTGCAAACGAGTGCAACGCCGTGAATGGCTTTGAGGAGAGACTGTCCAAAAGAGAGTGTTCTCGCCCTCCAACTATGAACATGTCTGAAATTTGTTCCAAGCACTGTCTGGCTCTCATAGTGAAAGAGTGAATAGAGTGAATAAAACCTGAATAATATCGGCATATTCTCCATGTCTTAATCGGAGATGCTACATTTAGAATATTCAAACAAAATATTGTGTTTCATTACCTGTGTCATGTTCAGAATAATCACATTTGGACTGTGGATTGGAAAATGTAAAGTAGTCATTCACAACGATGTGTTTATTATCCAATGGGAACAGTAGACAGGCTTTAAAGAGCTACTAAACACCCACTTGCTGCAGTGATGTACAAGTGTACTCCAGGGCGTGTCAGTACGTAGTGACATCACTGTTGGGCGTGGTTACAGGTGCAACAGAGCAGACTGATAATCCTCGTAGCTGAATAGTTACAGTCCGGTTTGATCCCAGCCGTCGACATTTGTTCCATGTCACACTCCTCTCTTTAACTGTTAACTGTCTAATAAAATGGCAACGGACCTGACCATGATGAGGAAATGTTGTTAATTAACATACCTGGTGAGTCACAAAAATGCTGAGACTGAACATAGCAGTGAAATGTTCACTGATAATGTATTTCTTTTCCACTATCCACTCATAGTGACTACAACATTATTCAACTTTTTTATGGTTACCTTTAGGCACTGGCAGCACTTCGCAAATGTTAGGGAAAGATCATGGTCTGTTTTAATAGAGGAAAAAGTCAGAAGTGACTTTAGATATAAGATTTTTTTATTAACATTTAAACAAAATCCTGATCTTTACTTAACCTTAACCAAAGTGCTTTTGCTGCCTAAACTTAATCAGAGACTGGAGAGTCCTGATGTGAACTGCAGACTCTGGTGTCACAGTCCTACACTTTGTGTGCCCGCCATCCATCCCAACCGCCTCCTTGTCATTCCAGTGCAGTCCATAAATGTAGTGTTTCATTCACTCATAGAAACGTTGTCTCTGAACATAATTCAGGCAGTAATTAGTTTGTCATCACAGGGTAATTAAGACAGCAATCTAGTAATATACAAGTCAGGAGTCTGGGTTAAAGTTACGCTTTAAGCAGCTAAGCAGCAAAAAAGACGTCTGCATCAAGCCTAATATGTGTTTCCATCATTTCCTGTGAATCCCTTATGCATAGATACACAATCTGGACCCCACATAGTTATGGCAGACCCTGCCAGTAACAATGAAAACTAATATATAGAGAGACAATTGCAGAAATGCAAGATTTGATTTAATAATCTCAACTTAAAGCGAGATCAGCGTCCACTCACTTCTGCCAGCTCTGTGTTCTCAAACTCCTCCAGCTGCCGGAGGAAGCCCAGGTTCGGCCCCGCGCACGGCCGAGCTGCTCTCACCGCCGCCAGAGACTCCACCCAACCGCGACCCGTCACCGTCATGATGTAAGCCACCACCAGAGTGACACTACGGGACACTCCTGCAACACTGAGAGCACGGGGCTTCACAGCATCATGCCAGTTGTGGAGATCAACACATATTCAGATTCTCTTATTTAGTGTACAAAGAAGTGAAACCCCCTTTTTTGCTAAAGTTGTGGTTAAATGCTCGATTTTGCATGTTTGATATATGAAAAGATGAAAGGTGATGAAATTTACGATGAAAGCATTAACCAAATGTTCTGTTTGGTGACACTGATGTGGCTGAAAATGAAAACTGGGTTAATAAAATATGAGGACTTCAGATCACCCTGAGCCAAATACTCATAAATTTAAACAGAAATCAACTAAAATATTTTTGCTGCTTCCTTTCAACATCCTCATATGCAAATGACCAGTTTCATACCACTTACTCTGATGTACAGGATACTGTGACTTTTAAATTTAAAGAATGTAAGCCGCAAAGAATCAAGTGAAGTTCAAACTACAAGAAAAATACATTTTGAATCCCTGTTTAACAAATCAAATTGAAATATTAGTTTGGTATATGATTTTAAGATGAAGTACATTAATAAGGAACAAGCCAAGAACAAGTATTTTTATTTGTAACTCACCAGTGCACGAGGCAGCCCTCTCCTTTCAGCCGGGACTCGTGGATAAACATGATGCTGTCTCTGAAGTACTGAGTCCTGGTAACAATGAAACAAATTAAATATCATATGTATATAAACATATATAACCTACAAATATCTGTCTATTTATATGTATTTATTTGATTCCACTTAATAAAGTTTTATGATTATGTATTCTGCAGTGTTGATCCATCAAACATCGACTGCTGAACCTCCCCTCCATCCACAAGACATTGTAAATTTTGTTATTTATTGATAGCTGTAAACTTTGTATAAACATAATTAATCAATCAGTAATCAGACTGTATATGTTTTAAATGGGAATGCTAAATCGAGTTCATGGGATATCAAAAAGTTCATTTTCTAAACACAATGTGCATCGTGGAGCTCTGAAAATTAAAATTAGCCTCTTGTTTCTTTTGTTTTGGAAACAGGGGGTTACAATTACACTTGCCACAGATCATTAGATGGTAGATCCATCATTGAAGATCACAGTAGACCTCGTATATACATTCTGTATATCATATAAGTACTCACAGGTTTTGCTTAGAGTGGTCTGCAGCAGATATGCACAGGTACGTCATGTCCTACAAGGCGAAGGGGGGAGAACTTTAGACTCAAACAACACTGTAGAGAGTATTTTTGTGCCTGTTGAATGAATTCATGTAGAACTGTTAACAAAGATCAGGTCATCTGTTTGAACGCTGGCTAACACACTTCCTGTTTCTCGGTGGATGGGACGGCCCCTGAAACCTTGCCCCTCTGACCCTGCCAGTGCGGCAGGGTCATGACATAACGATGTTCTTGTGTGTGTTTTTTTGTACTGTGCACCTGGCAGCTGATGGTACATGCAGTGGACAGAAACTACCTTGTCCCGTTATGACTGCGAAGCTGCAAAAACCCCTGAGCCCTCTGGGACACACCGAGGCCTGGAAGTGCTCCAGACAGGTTAGCTCGCACACACCAACTACAGATACACACACTTTAAACACCAAGAGACGTGTGTGTATCGAAGTAGCGTGCATATATATCGATAACATTTGCAGAAAACGTCCGATTGTGCAAAGAAATACTTATAATACTCATATCTTTGCACCATCACTCCTCACAACCATGACTCAGCGAGTTCTAAAAGCACAGACAGACAGAAAGTACGAACACACTCCCAAACAATTTGCATGCAAATTGTGGATAGGTGCAGAAATTAATTTACCCGCAATAAGACCACAGATTTGCTCTGTGAAACTGACCTTGTCATTTTATTATTCAGTATGTTAATTAGAGTCACATTCTGTACAGTAAATAGCACAGTAACGACCTCAGAGACTTGGTGGTTGCAAATTCTACCTTCCTCTCTCAGGAACCTTCGTGGCGTCTTCCAAGAAATCAATCAGTCAACAGTTTGACTGTTAGGTATGCAAATAAACCATCCCATCTGGCCATTTCTTTTTTTGGCCACACCAGTAAAACAGACCTGAGTCATCATTATGCTGCTGAACTGAAAAAAAAAAAAAGAAAAAAAAGCTGTGTCATCCATCCATGTATAAATGAGAGAATCATCCTATGAGTGAGATCAAAGATTTGTACAGCTGAGCTGCTGAGTGAAGGGCAGAACAGTTCAGCGGGAGTCAGACAAAAATTTCAGGCCCAAAACCTTTTACAAAGTTTTGGTGGTTGACCAGTTTTGGTAGTGATACTGTAATACAAGTTGCTGTTTCTCTTCACTGTTAATGAAACATACATGGACGGAGAAAGTGTACAGAAATCTCTGAGCACTTTTTCATGCCCGCTTTCAACAAGAAAAGATGAAAGTTGTGAAAGCGGACATTGAAGATCAAGATTTTCAAAAACAAATCAAACGGACGCGGAGACGGTGACGGAGAGAGGGAGGTTTTGCTCAACTAAAATGGATAATTAATTATTATTCTGGAAGGATAACGTCTCAGCTCGATTAAAAGTACCAAATTAAACTTTATTCTCTAAAAACAGATTTAACAGATTGTGCAGAGGGCATATTCTTACATCTGTTACCCAAATGGAAATCAGTGACAGCAATTTTCTACTTTCAACCTACCAGGTTCTCGCACTAGAATCACCTCTTGCTCTCCTTCTCACACTGACTTGCTCACGTACACCGTTCCCGCTCTTTCATACACAAATCAACAAGTCTAAATGCAACCATGAAAAAGCCAGAAACCTTTTTTTTTTAATGTAGTTCCACTTTCAAGACTTTTACAGACTTCAAGGTGCTGAGCTAAAATCATCCTGTGTGAAAAAAAAAAAAAATATCTTGCCGTGTGATGACCTGTATCTTCATCACAGCCAGCTGCACCACAGACTGAAAACAGCATACAAATTTTTACAGATATTAGCTGGGATCCCACACAATATTGAAGCATCACAGGCAAACAGGAGACTGCTTACTTGGTAACAGCTGGTGAATTCCAGGTCCTGACTGATTTAAGACAAAAGGACTTTCCGTGTAAAATTGAAAATAAGAACATCTGACTTTCACATCAACTGAAGTGGTCTATTTCAAAAGCCTCTGATGACAGTCTATCTAAAGAATATTACTCTACACCCTTTTTTTCTTATTATTTAACCCTTGAAAATGCAACTACAATAACCTTATAATAAATAGATGTAGAACAAGGATGTAAAAGCTGAAACAATTAGTTTATTATTCAACTAATCAGACTAATTTGATAGAAAATTAACATGTTTAAGTGTTTAATCTAGTTTTTAAGCACAATCTACTTAAAAGTTGCTGCTTCTTCAATGTGTGAAGTCATCATTGGGAAATTCCTCAGACTAAACAATGAATCAGTGAACTGGAAAATGAATCAGCAGATTAATCCATGATGCAAATATTGGATAATTGCAGCTCTAATTAAGACAAGTTGGATAAATACAGTGCGTCTTTCGGGCCAACATTAAACACTAAACACACTTTCAGAACGAGTGCTAAGCAGCAGGGACACTGACGGGGGAAGCACTGCGGTGGTGAGTTCAGGGGAAGTTGTGCACTTTATGGGTGGGTTTGTGTCGTCCGTGGGGCTTTGAGGGTCACACGGGATTGAAATAAGACTCAAAAAGACAGCTCACCTCCAGGGTGGGTGCAGCTGTGTCATGAATGGACAGGATGTGGGTGATGTTGTGCTGCGCTAACAGCTCCTTGTCTCGAGCATCTGCGGATCGCAAAAGAAAATCAGAAAATCTCAAATATTCCTTCCGTCCAATCACAAATCGCCCCACGTAAGTTCGAACCTAAATTAAGCATTTTCTACCCAACAACAACCCCCCTCCTCTGATGTCTCCCAAGCAAATGTGGCCTTATGGCCTTAAAGTGTTGCTCTTGTTTGGAACTGAAAGAAAAACCGGAAAACCAGTGTTTCTAAAACAGTCCAGCAGCTTGGGCCAAAAGCAAGAAACAGTAATTGTTCTAATCAAATTTTGTTCTTTAAAAGGAAGCCAAATGTTTTCTACTTGGGACAGATGTGTTTTCAGCACTTTTTTTCTCATGCTCTGCAAGATTGCAAAATATGCTGATAACACCTATACAAGACTGAACCCTTCTGTCACCTAAATCAGTAAAGCTAACCCAAATTTCACAGTTTTTTTTTAATAAACTGCAAGACAGAAAAACACTGCTTATGACTCATGTATACACATATATAAGTATACACTTCATATAAATCAAAGATAGTTGCAGGGGAAACACAATCTGATGATGTAACTTACACTGCAAGTGACTTGAAGGTCATAAATTGAATCCCCATGTGTACTGGTCGTGAAGTAAATATTTTTATGGGGTGTCAAGGTGCTGACATAACATTAAAGCTGGTAATAGAGAGCTGACTTTCTGCTGAGCAAAGGTCACTGACACTACAAAACCAAAATGGAGTCACTACATAGTTAATCTAATCTGTTTTTTGTTTTTTGTTTCATATAAAAATGATTATGTCACAGAAATGTATAATTTCAGTGAAAACTGAAATTAGGAATTAGTAAAATTAGGAATAGCTACAAAAAGTCGATAAAGACAGACAGCTAAACCCAGAGAGCTACAAAAAGCTAAAAGCAAAGTTACTTATTGATATTTCCCAAGTTGTTCACTGTAAATACTCATTTTAATATATTTTTAACATATTGCGGTGGTAGTTAAATTCAACTATTATGTAAAATAAAAATAAAGGTAACACTAAACTTCTGCTAAAGCTAACGTAACTGGCTTAGCAAAGTAGCAGTAATCTCAGATGCAAATGGAATTTGGGGTGGAAAAGCTACCTTTAAATTACATATTTAAATCTATTAAAGTTAATTTAATATATTTTGTGAGTTTATTTTCTCTGTAAGTTCGTTAAAATGTACAAGAAAGCTGTAATGTTTGTCGATACTGGATATTGTAGCAGTTTCTCCTTCAATCCCCAATTATGTAGGTTCTACAGTAGTCAGGGGGGTTTTTTTGGCCTAAAACAATGTAAAACAAAAACTGAAAACTTTTACCAACTTCACTGTTTCTGTACTGTTCTGATTTGTACTGTGGATATCTTAGCGTTTTAGTCTTTCTCATACTCACTTGCACTTTCTGTTGTATGAAGACAAAAGGTTTGAGAGGTGGTTAGGGGTTAGATATATAAATATATACCGTATATATATATATATATATATATATATATATATATATATATATATATATATATATATATATATATATATATATATATATATATACGTGTACGTATATATGTGTTGTAAAGTATTCCAGGCAAAACTGATATCAGATGCCTAAATAATAAGAAAACATGTCAGATTTCCTATTTGACAGCGGTTCCACGGTGACAAAAAGTGATTTCCTGTGTGGTCACTGTGTCATGTGCACACAGATTAAAAATAATTTTAAAAAAACGATTGCATGTACTGTTTTATGGAAAGATGTGGAATATAGTTTGCAATGGGGACACCCCCACACTATGGGGCATTCCCTCCCACATCAACCCTCACATGGCCTTCCTCCAGCTGCTGACAGAGAGCTACACACCAACCCCCCCTGCACACTCACATGCACACTGTGCAAAAAAAACACAATGTAATAGTGTTTTTTTTTTACATCAAGAAACACAACTTCAATCATTCTGCTGTACACTGTGACCTCTCCACTCTATAGAAACTGAGCTCAGTGTAGCATCTCACCACATGCCTCTCCGTATGAGGAACTGAAACATACTCTACTAAATAATCCTGAAAATAAATCAATTCTTTACTCAAATGACACAAGGTAGGACATCTTACCTTTGATATTTCCTAGATAAAGATCAGGCAGGACCTAAAGAAGGTTAGAAATGTAGTCAAAAGAATGACGCTGATGTTGTAAAAGCAATTAAGGTTTGTTAAAGTGTAGAAAATTAATACTGTACCTTGTTTATTCCATTACCCATGTCAGCCGAAAGTCTCAAGAAAAGCACAATTTAGGATACAATTTTTTCTTTTTAAAGCTACTTAAGTTGTGTATAATCTAGAGCTCCAGAGGTGTTTAGCTCTCCTCACAAATACAATCCGTCACTGGCGTCCCATAGTTTTTTACACCACCCCTGACGACTTTTTTTGTGTGACCCAGAATATCATAAAGCCTTTGACGTGTTCACAGCTTGTGCCCCGACTGCTATTGAGACTATGCTGCTTAGCATGACGTAATGTGACCTTAACAGTGGAACACCATGCTTAGATTTTTATATTTAGACCAGGAGTCGGTCATGGGACTGTGGATAGTCGCATACCAGCCAGACAAAGATGGTTGAGGAAGGCCAGAGGGCAGAGAAGAACAGATCCAACAGTGGGTCACGCCTGGATATCACTATCTGCTGAGGGCTATCACTATCTGCTGAGGTGTTATACCGTACAAGGAGCTCTTCTGAATGGAGCTCAAAATACACTTGTAATAAATCTCTATAATAATAGTCTCCAGGTATATAGAATGGGGGTTGTTTGATTTGGTTGTTTGTCCTGTACGTGAACACAAAATTTCCAAGCAGTTTCCGTTATTTGCCATGAAAGCTTCGCTGTATTTTTCATTTCGGCTTCTTGTGTTCGTCTTGCTGGTTTGAAGTGGGCGGGTGGAGGTTGGAAAAAGGTGATGTCACACATTTCTGCGTACCAGTCAGGATTTAGCGATATTTGAAATTGTATATTTCGATATTAAATGCGGTGGCTGCTGTGGTGAGGGGAAGTTTGCTTATGGTGCCAAGCTGCAGTTGATTAAATCTGATCAAACCACACTCAAACAAGCCTGATGAAGCAGATAAGATGAGTTTTTAAGCACTACACTAATGATAAATAATAACTTATATTCCTTGCAAACTTTAACTTTATTTATATTTAACCTTTATTAATTTTATAAACAAATACTCAAGACTCAAAACCATTTTTTCAGGGGAATTAACTTCACTCAATGTAATTCCAGTAAACTTCTACACCTTTGACATGACACTCTGGGCAATTTGTTTTATTTCTGTACCACCTTGCAGTTTAATTAAAATTACTAAATTAATAAGTGAAAAGTTTGACCAAGTGGTTCCAGACGAAAGGTCACCAAAGTCAATGGGGTTCATCCTCTGGTCATCACAAATATCAGTACCAAATCTCATGGCAATCCACACAATAGTTGTCACAATGGTATTTCTCTCCAAACCAAAAAAAGTCAACCTCTTGGTGGCACTAAAGGAAATATCAGTGGATCATCAAAGTCAGTAGGGTTCATCCTCTGGGGAACACTAATGTCTGCGCCAAATTTCATGGTGGTCCATCCAAAAGTTGCTGATTTATTTCAGTCTGAAGCAAAGTGGTGGATCCACCAGCCGATATGTCTAGAAGCTTGACGCCATGTGGCTAAAAACTCAAAGAAAAGCAGCAGTAATAATACTAATTCTGTAAGTATTGCTCATAAACTTCATTCCGTTTTCAAAGAATCTTGGCAAGCGCTGTTTATTTTAAACTGTGTTGACACTCAGTGGACATTAATTTGAATACAGTCACTGCGTTTCCAGTAAATTCTGCTGCATCTTCAACACATCTCGCTGAGGCGATCGAGGTATTTTTAGCCTGGTTTTCTCATCTTGTCTTGTGTTCCTGTGTGTGGTTCAGTGTGTGGCACAGCTCAGACGCTCTGACAGGCAGAGGAGAGTGGAGGCGTTTACTAAAAACTGCCTGCCTGCCTCAGAGAACTAGGTCTGAACAGCTCATCGCAAGTGGCGGGTCAAACCCCATTGATAAACAGATACATCACACATTTAACAAAGGGTGTATGAGAAAAAAAAAAAAAAACACCTTCGTCAGAGCATCACCGAGTGCGTTGGTGTGTGTCTGTATGTGTGTGTGGGAGGAGGAGGTGGGGGAGGATGTGAAGTGTTGATGATTAAATCTGTTTTTAAAAAGTGAAAGATGAGACGTTCACTCAGAAGTTACTTTCAAGTTTGATGGCAGTTTGTATGTTATAACAAGCAGATAATCCATCTGCGCTACTTCTGCAACAAAACACTGTAAAGTCCACCGTAAAGACTGCAACTAACAGTCATTTTTTATTGTAGATTAAGCTGTTATTTTCTTAATTACTTGTTTTGTCCAGTCCAAAAACGGTCCAAAACCCAAAAAATGTTCAATTCACAGTGACGTAAATCAAATAAAAGAAACAGATCTTCAAATTTGAGAAGCTGGAACCAACATTTGGTGTTTTTTTTCTGTCGGTTCCCTACTTTGGTCTCAACAGCTATTGGATAGCTGTGAAATCTTGTACATGTTGTGGAGAAACTGCTGAAGTCAAAGGTCAATGGTGAGGTCAGGAGAGAAGAAGGTGTTCAGGAGCCTCTGATGTCTTATGCTGTAATATTTATTGACACTTGGCCAAGGAGAATTAGAGACACTCTCATAGTGCATCAGAAGTGCCTGAGTCGGTCTCACATTCTGCCCAACTCATGCTGGTGGATAGACTTTAAACCCCAAGATAACACCACAAATGCTATACGCCCAGAATTAGTCAAAGAGAATGTCTTTACCAAAAACAGTGTTATCAACATATTCTAGTCTGGAGACACAGATGTCTGTTTACGCAGATTGGAATGTCAGCGGCCAGCTATCTATTATGTCTAGGAAGGCAGCAATAGGTCTCTTCGACCCTGGCCACCACAGTGTTGAGATAGACTGGCACCTACTGTTCCCAGTCAAAGCCAAACAATTAATACTGCCGAGGACCTCAAGGCCCACACGTGACCTTGTGTAACCTAAGGATAGAAAATTCCATAACAGTACAGATATTCGTGTTCCCCAGAGGATGAACCTAACAGACGCCGGTGACTCCCTGACTCTCCCTCTAGCGCCCCCATGAGGTTAACATTTGCGTTTTTTAATGAAACGTCTCAAAAACTATTTGAATGGCTTGCCATGAAATTTGGTTCATGTTCCCATCAGGATGAACTCTAATAACTCGACAACAGCGCCATTATCGGGTCAAATGTTGAAATCGTCCATTACTAGAAAAATGACAATCCCATCAGACTCAGCTGTACTTTGTGTTTAGTGCAAATCAACCATTTTCAAACGAAGATGGTGAAATTACTTCTGCTGAACATAGCATGGTCACAGAGCTGCTTGTAGATATATAGATATTGTCAATCTGGACCAAAATGCTGCTAACATGGCTAAAAATGGGTTAACCCTAATGTCCTGCTTTGGGTCTTAGATGTCTCAACGCCCTCTTCATGAACCCCAAACACATTTATTCTGTTATCAGCTTGATACTTCATGACTTTTACTAAATTTAGACGAGTTTTTGATGTCTTGTTTCAGAAGTCTGCTGTAGGTAATAAATGCATTACATCTACGTTTTTCCTCGCCACTGTCGCCAAGTGCTTGCTCATGGTGGAAATTGTTGAGTCTCTGTAAACAATATACAGTCTAGACGTGCTCTATATGTGTCACGAGATACCTTCTGTTATGATTGAATATGACCACTATGTAGGATAACATATTGTATATTTCTTCTGTATATGACACAAAACAAAAGGAATATGTGTCTGTGAAGATTCTCAGTCAGCCGGGTCATAGTATCCATTGAAGGTTACGATAATCTTTGATGGAAAGTTTATTCATGCATAGTCCATATGAAGTAAAAGTTACTATTTTACCCATGATTTCATATAATTTCCTAGATAAGAAGATACTCTAACTTTACTGTAAGCACGCTCATACAAGTTTCCCGGAAAGGACTAGTTTGGTGTAAAAATGTTGGTGCACTTCTAATAAATGTATTATGAATTGTTTCTGAGTGTAACCTGTGGGTCAGGTCAGGCAAACAAACAAGTGAAAACACCCCAAGATTTAATTTTCCAATATAATGAATGAATAGTTGTGTTTGTGTGGAACTTTACCTGCGTGGAAACTCCTCCTCCTTGCTAAATATTTACTGTTTCACATTGTCTCCATTTCCCCTGTCACAAACAGGAACACGCGTCTTTAAAGGAAATGTCCTCGGAAATTATTTGGAAATAAAAAATAAAAAAACCACCAGTAAAATAATACGTTTCTAAAAATATATATTACCAGTGTAATTTACGTGACTCTCGGTTCTTTTTCGTACTTTCGCTTTAAAATATTTAATCATTAAAAGAGGACACGTGGAAAGTGCCAAAGTGACTGCAGCTTCCCGGAATCCCGGAAAAGCACACACACACACACACACACACACACAGTGCGGCACAGATCAGGATTTCGTAACACTTCGTTCACTCTTTAACCACCTGAAGAGCTGCAGGACACTCTCTGGCTGTGCGCAATGGCGTTGTTTTTACTCGGAGGACGTTTATTTAAATGCAGGAGTGGCATACAGAGAGCCGTGACGGTGACCCAGCCTTACTGGTAACTGTTTGCATTGTGTTAACCGTGATTTGCATGTTTAAATGCACAACTGGGCTTCGAGCACGGAGCGCTGCAGTGAGAAAACAGGAAATGTCTGCCCCTGCTGCTTTTAGTAGACATGGTAGTCCTTCTTGCACGAGTTCTCTGAAGGATTGTTTGAATTCTGTCCACTAGATGGCGCAGTGTTACCAGACAGTGCACCATATACAGTATGCACGCAGCGCCGTAAATGATCTGCATGGTATTTATATATTTTAGTAACTGTGAGTATTATTATATGCTATGTTTTTATTTAGCTTCCCCACAATGTAAGCTTGAAAATAAATTAAAAGTGCCAGAAGACAAAGAAGGAAGGGGAACTAAATTGTCATGACATAAATCTAATATCATTAGATTAATATCATCATAACTGCACCCTTAAAAGCAGTGATTGAGATAAATTTGTCCAGTTTTAGTGTTTTATGTAACAGTCCAAACATTAGCAGTAGCAGACTGCCAAAGGATGTATTGAATTTAGGGCCCTTTACTCTGATGTGTATTATACTTCAATAACTGACTTAAATACAGGGGTGAGTATCCAGGAAGGTTTTGTAAATAAGTGTAAACTAATGTTGTTACGACCAATGTGCAGAGAAACCCGAGAATACAGAAGACAGTGGTGTGTTTTAATTTGTGACAAATAGCAGAATGATAAACTGTGTCAAGCTTTTGAGATGTTCCTTTGCAAGTTATTCTATAAATTGTATCCTCAAAATCAAATATGGAAAGTATGGTCATTTCAACAATCCTCTGTTTGGCAGCAGATGTAAAAGAGAAACGATTCATGTGCAGAAAACCAGGTTTTCATGGTGACATGATTAGAAAAGGTCAATGCACTATCAAGCCAGTATTTATAAACCATAATAAACTCCAGAAACTTCCAGCTCTCAAAGCAGAGAGAGACACAGTACCAGATTTATTTAAACTAACATTCCCTCTACAGTTAGGTAAATCCTCGAAAAAGTCCTCGCAACTAAAAATTTTCCAAATAAGAAAGAAAAGTTTCCCAAAAATCTCAAAATATATCGACCTACCCAAAGGAAAGAAAAGAAATTCTGTGGTTAATTTTCTGCTGGAAAGAACTGGTGATCACTGAGCGTGCATATCATGATTAATTTTTGAGATGCCTTTTTTTCTTCTATAATAGAAAGATGTCATATCATATTCTCCTGTCATATCACTCATACTGCTGTTTTTCTTCCACCTCAACCATATAACTTTTTAATCATAACTCATAGCTCAGTGTTTAATTATCTCTACTAAACTTACTGAATTTATATAGCACTTTATACACACCACAGTTGATCCAAAGTCTGTACAGGTCACAGACAAATACAAGAAGTTTACTTTAGTATGAAATAACAAAATCATTCCTTCAGGATATTTTTTTATTAACTCGGTGGAACTCCTTCAAAGCAGTCACTGTTGGTGCTGCTTTATATTTTATTGAAGTGTCCTTGCTGACATGTTTCAGGACACAGCATGAGTTATGTTTAACAGCAGGTCACATTGACCTTGAGCGGCAAACTGTGACACTGCCACATGCTGCAGGTACAGAGACAAAATACCATTACATTTCCTGTGGATCTGAGCCAAAGTAGCTGTAACAATCAAGCACAGGCTCCATCTGAGAACAAGAATACAACAACATCACATGAGGTTCAGTCAAAGAAGCTCTCATTGAGGGCTGTGGGCATCGCGGTGTTGTGCATCTATCAACTTTGATGATGAAACTTACATTTCATGCTTGAAACACAAGAAAGATGCAGTACTGTCGTGTTATTATGCCTGATTTGTACATATAATTGCTGTAATTGTTATACAGAATTGATTTTACTGTCGCTGTCAAATCAAAGTCGATGTTTTTCTCTAGACAGAACCACTCTGTTATTTTCCACCTCAATGATCATCACTGCCACAGTCTACCTGTCTTGTTTCCCTGCAGCTCTTCAGTGGCCTCGGGCAGGCAGCATATTAATGGAGTGAATCTATACTACGAGCAGACAGGCAGAGGGAAACACGCTGTGCTGTTGCTCCCTGGTGCTCTGGGTAAATTCAACAACACCCCACAGAGAATATCTCTCTCTCTCTCTCTGTCTCACGTCATGTACGTCCTCTAAACCTGTGAAAATCATTTTGGTCTCTTCTACCACAGGAAGCACTCGGACTGATTTTGGACCTCAGATGAAGTCTCTGAACAAGGAACGCTTCACTGTAGTTTGCTTCGATCCTCGTGGTTACGGACAGTCCCGCCCTCCAGCCAGAGACTTCCCCATTGACTTCTATGAGAGGGATGCAAAGGACGCAGTGGATCTGATGAAGGTCTGATCTGTCTGTTGATCATCCAAGAGTGATGGTTATTATCAATAAGAATAACATAGTTTACTAAGAAGCCCCCCTGTGAATTATATGGTCAAAAAGGACATGAGTGTGTAAATCTGAGAGCTATTTTTGACCCCATGGGCCTCCATAGTTTACTTTGACTTGATCCAAAGGATGTTATTCACCTTCTAATATGCTTTGATCACTTAAATTTGCAATGAGAAGAATGGATTTGAGACGATATTTGACACTTTGATAGTAATTTATAGTATTTTTCATTTCATCGGCAGGGTTTGGGCTTTGGAAAATTCTCTATGTTGGGGTGGAGTGACGGAGGAATGACAGCTCTGATCGCAGCAGCGAAGAACCCCGATCTAGTCAACAAGATCGTTGTGTGGGGATCCAACGCCTATATCTGCAAGCAAGACCTCGAGCTTTACGAAGGTACTCCTACTGCCAACAGTTCTAAACTGTGCCAGCTGTGCATTGTTTAGTCTTTCTTAACTGTGTATTGTGTGTTTTTGTGTGTGCGTGGGTTTCTGCGGGAACACGTAGCGGTCCGTGATGTCTCCAGGTGGAGTGCGAAGATGAGGCAGCCCATGGAGGAGGTGTATGGAGCAGAGCTCTTTGCTAAAACCTGGGAGGCCTGGGTGGACGGGATCGCAAAGTTTGAAAATAGACCAGAAGGTACTGAACTCATGTGGTTAGAGAGTCACTGAAAGAGAAACAAGAAAATCAAGAGATTGAGGAGAAATGTTATATATATAGGAGTTTATATTAATGATGTTGGTAAAGTATTGGTAGTATTTAATTGCTGAGTTTGCGGCTGAAATTAAAATGGTATGCTGAAAAGAGTAAATGTCCTCTGATCAGGGAGCATCTGCATGGAGTTTCTGCCCTTAGTCAGCTCTCCAACCCTCATCATCCATGGAGAGAAAGACCCCATGGTGCCTGCTTTCCATGCACATTGCCTCCTCAAACACATCAAGGGATCGCGGTGAGAGCACACACACACACACACACACACACACACACATTTTAAAAAACAACAATATTACATTGACCTCAAGTTCATGTGTACAAATTTTTGTTTGTCCCGAATCTAGATTGCACCTGATGCCAGAGGGTAAACACAACCTCCACCTGAGGTTTGCTGATGAATTCAACAAACTGGTGGAAGACTTTCTGGAGTGATTCATTAACACATAGTTAAATATTTACACTAAGAGCATTAAAGGTCCATTGTCTCAGATTTAGGGGGATCTATTTATAGAATATGGCAGAAATTGAATATAATATGCATAACTATGTTTTCATATTATGACCTGAAAATAAGAATTAATTTTGGAAATTTTTACTGTTTTCTTAAGACTTAATTGAAAATTGTATATTTTGCTTAAATAAAAATAAAATCCAAATAAATTTGTTAATTTGTATGTTCATTTTTTCGTACTTAATTCTTTATTAAGCTAATTGATTTCACATGCTAATGCTAATCACTCATTTACAGGAGGCCCGAGCAGTCATACATTCAAACATTTTATTTCCTCTGTTTTCTCATGATAAAGAGTTGTTTTAATTTGTTTTCTCAAGATCTTGAGTTATTTATGTCATTATGTCAACAAATGTTGTTATCCCGAGATAACGGGATAATTTTCTCAAGGTCTAAAGATAACGAAACTTTGCTTTCCCGAGGTAATGCCGTCATTAATTTGAGATCTCAAGAAAACAAAAGGTTAGTCTTTATTGTAATTGCAACACTCTCCTGCTCCTCTGACATTGCTACACTGAATGATGTTTCCTGCAATGATTTCACATACTAGACTACCTTTTTGTTTCATCTCAAATATGTCATTTCCATAATGACATAAATAACTCAGGATCTCGAGAAAACAAATGAAATTAACTCGTTATCACAAGAAAATGGAGGAAATAAAATCTATGACTGCATTACCACTCCAGGCTTCCGTACTGATTGCACTGATAACTGTTACTCTATTTGCACTACGCTACAAATTCAAAGTCATTCCTACCAACTGCCATGACTCTGTATAATGACGCCCTCTGTGCAGAGAGAGGAGACTCATTCTGGAACAGCTGAGCTGATGGACATATTTTGCACAAGTTATTGCACGAGTCCATATGTATATTTTTCTTATGTATATTTTATAATCCTGCTGCAACGAAAGAATTTCCCTTCAGGGATAAATAAAGTACTCATCTATCTATCTATCTATCTATCTATCTATCTATCTATCTATCTATCTATCTATCTATCTATCTATCTATCTATTCATATTGTCTATTTTCACTGTACAATACATCCTGCTGCTACATTTCTGTGAAAAAAGTCACAATTTTATTCTGTTTCTGTTTTATTCTTTATATTTCATATACTTTATATTTATACTGTTCTGTTTTTATTCTTCTTTTGCTCATTGTGAATGTACAGCTGAATAACAATAAAGTCTGTCTAAGTCTAAGTGTAAGATTAGCATTAGGAAACCTTTATTAAGGGAGCAGGTACCTAAAGTGGCACCTGACTTACATGTTGATGTATATTTAATGTTTAATATACACATTAAATATGGTCTTTCTTTTTTTGTAGGTCCATATCATGTTTAATACAGTTTATAGTTGAGATCGGTTATTCTGGTGCCGCACGCCTGATCATCGATGATCGATTACTTCGGGCTGCCATTTTGTTTCCCTCTAACCAGGAAGTGTCTGTTTGTGTTTACAGCTAGCACGAGTTCAGTTAGCCCGGGTTAAACACAATGACGGAGACACTAAACGGAGCCGTGTCTGACGTTATCACGGTTCATAACTTCTCGGAGAAGATTCTGGAGCAGGCCGTACACTTCCACGTCATGAAGCTCAGCGGCGGGTTCTTCCTGTGGGTCGGTTCGAGTCCCGTCCTGTCCAACCTGGCGGTGTCGATGAGCAGCAAGTATGTAAGTACAACACACACACACACACACACACACGCACACAACTTTCTGAATGAACGAGCGGCTGCAGCAGGTGTATGTGTGGACTCTGGTGCTTCCCCGGTGTGTAGCGGTGATCTAACGGAGGCTGGGCCGGTTAAACCCGCGAAAAACAGGTCGGTGGTTTCGTTTTGATGATGTGATATAACTTAAATCACAGGGCGTCACATGGGCTCCATAAGAGTCTAACTTTGCATCCAAATACAGGTAATTTGATTAAATATTTATTGTGACAGGACTGAATTCATGAAGCTTCACTTAAATAACAACAATAATAATATTAAACTTTATATATTTATATAAATTTAACAGCTTCCATACTGCTTTGTTGTTCTTTAGTTGTTGAATTGTGTGTGTGTGTGTGTGTGTGTTCATTTGTGGCCTAAAACCTGTCTAACCTTTGCAAAACAAAACTGAAACTGTCTGCATGAGGAGGCAATGTTACAACATATAACTTGAGATGATATACACTGATCAAGTCATCACACTTTTTTTGCATCAGTTTGTGACTTTCTAAAAATAGACATTCCTGTCTGTTTTCACCATTAATACTTCATTTATTTTATATATGATATTATACATCAAGCCCCGTGGTGATTTGTCCATGATGTAATCCGCCTCTTGCCTAATATCAGCTGGGATTGGCTCCAGCCCCTCTGCAGCCCTGATGGGGATAAGTGGTTATAGAAGATGGATGGATGGATGTTATATATCAGGCTTCCTCCCACAGTCCAAAGACATGCACTTAACAGGTTAATTGGTGACTCTAAATTGCCCGTAGGTGTGTATGTGAGCGTGTTTTTATGTGTCAGCCCTGTGATGATGAACTGTGCCTCTCGCCCAATGTCAGCTGGGATAGGCTGTGTAACCCTGATAAGGATAGGAGGTTACAGAAAATGGATGAATATCATACATCAATGCAATGATATAAAACAATGTATGCCATGGTAGGAGAATTTATCCATATTGCCATATCGATTTGACCCCTGCTGTCAGTCTGTGGAGGTCACAGATAAAAGCAACCAGACTGCAGGCAAATCAGTGCTCGATCACTACTCAGAGGAAGGCATGGTGTGTTGAGACCTCATAATCTAATCTTAAAGTCACTAAAACATCCTCTGATAGCAACACAAACAAAAGAAATTAAAACATCATTTTGGATTTATCTCCTTGTTGGACTAACCACTGTTCTCCTCTTTGTTTGTTTGTCTGCAGGATTCAATGCCTTTATCCACATTAGTCATGGGGGACCCATCCAACACGGCTCCAAATTCCTTGGCACAGAGATTAGGTAAGTATTTATGACTTGTATGCTCAACTTGTAAGCGCATAAGTAACAGATTTGGTTGCTCAGTAATCGTAATATTGTTGACAAAGCTGAAGTTATGTCACCTTATAAGCTTGTTATATTAAGTTAACGTCCACCATGACCTCCATGGACTATAGCTGTCGTCAAAGGAGTTTCTAAAATAGACATATTACATATCTATGTCTGGGAGGAAGACGGTCCATTCAGGATCGGTTTCGAGTCCTTCAGTTCTCTCCATCTGTTTCTTCCGTCTTTGGTCAACTCTTTTCTTCTTTTCTTTGCTGATCCTGCACCAGTATCAGCCATAACCACAAAATATAATGTCCAGAATAAAATTCTCCAAAGAAAAATCCCCACCTGCTTCAACTTTGCCTGGAAAATCTAAACATAGGGTATCCCGCTCTGTGTTGTAAGTCGTTTTGTCTAATTTCCTGGAGACAGGCATTGAGAATAACTGTATAGAAATAACCAGTCTTCTCACTGATGGTCTCATTTGCTTATATAGATCATATAGAGACTTATTAAGGTCGTTTCATCACTCTTTAAAAACCCTTTGTAGTAACTTTACTGTTCTTCCGAATCCCTTTCCTCTCTTTGCTTTGAGTGTTGTCAGAGTTCGTTGTTGCAGATTAATTAGAAAAGTCTAAATAAAAATTAAACGATGACAGAAGTTTGACAAAAATAAAAGCGATAATGATGTTCACTGTTAGGGTTACGGGTGTCAAACAAGCCTTCACAAGTTGATATTTATTCATACCAACCAAAATTTAATTAGAATCAGTGTCTGAAAAACACACAAAAATCCCGTGATAGGCTGTGGAAGATGAAGCCTGCAAAAAACAGACATGGCCCATTAATCTAAAATAGTGCCAATTTCCGAGACTGACGACTTGAGTGTAATTGTACACTACAGCAAGCCATTTTGTGTGTTTTCTAAACTAAAAGTGAAATAATTGTCTGTTTCTGTCTGTTTTGCAGCAAAGAAGACCAAAAAGCAAGTATACGTGAGTTACAGTCTTCCAATGACGGACTCCAACCTCAGTCTTTTGGTGGAGAACAGGATCAAAAAGGAGCTGGAGCTTCACCCTGAACACTTTTGAACACGTCTGATTGTTTATCGAGGCTCCTTTCCGTGTAGAACCGAGGACGTGTCGGCCAACGTAAAGCAGAAGGAGCCTCTCCTGTTCTTTGGACTCTCATACTGTAACCGCACGGCAACACAATAACCACAAACGGTCACATCAAGTGTTCTTTTATTGACATAATAAATTAAGTGGTTTATTATCAAAACATGTAGGCCTATGGCTTTTTGTACAAATGCATCATATTAAAAAAATAACACTTAGAAAACAGCATTAGTGGTTGAGTTCTTGTTTTTTTGTTTTTTTTCTCAGTGTTTAACTGTTGAAAACATACAAACTAGCAAACCATACAGGGTGTCCAAAATACGTGCTGTGTACTAAATATGATTTAAAAAATGGAGGATCTGTGGATTCAGGTACATTTGGACAAAAATGGTTCATGGGATGGTTTATCTATTCAATGTGCTTATATCCTATAAAAGTACGTCCGACAGTCCATACATTATGAATGAATGGCACATGTATGCATACCTTATGTTTCTATGCAGTCCTAACGGATACTTACATAGTAAAGTGTGTAAATGTACACTAATCAACAACTATGCCAGGTAACTGCAGACAACTCTGCTCTACTCTAATCGTCACAAACGTTTATCTCAAAAAACCTGTAAAATATTGTGCTTGCTGGCTAGAGTTACACATCCTAAGAGCAGGATTACAACATTACCACAGTACAGAGAACAAGGAGTGAGAAGTGGAGTGGAAATATTTGCTAATTAAGGAGGTATTTCAAGCGACAAATTGCCCTTGGCAGCATGACAAAATAAATACTGTTTTTTCTTAAATTACATTCTCTGTTTTGTTAAAAAGAACAGAGCCATCGCGATAAAACCATTTTAAAAATGCTGAGATGCGTCATAAGACATACAGAAGTCTGTTCAACTCTCAGATTCGTTTAGCATGACCTACAGTCTCTATAGGCTACACGTACAGTCTGCCAAGGTCGGTCTCCGGCTGTTCGTCAACGTCAGACAACCATCATACACCCACAACGAGAGCAGTAATGCTTTCTTTAAAAAAAAAAAATCAGTGTCTACACTGACCTCACCTCTGAGGATAAAGTGCCACATTGGACTTCTAGTAGAGGGACGACAAATAAGAAGAGAAAAAAAAGCTATTTGTGCCCTTTCATGCAAAGAGTTGTAGTGGTTTAGCCAATCCCTGGATCTCCAACGTGTTGGCTGAAAATCACAAACACTTTGATTGTGTCTCTGACATTTAGTGCAAAATAACTTATTTATAAGATGAAATCCTTTCCTCAACGAGTCAAAACTACAAACAGAAAACTCACAGAGCGCGCACGTTATTGAAAAGCTGGTCTAGCTCTACTTTGTCTCTTCGCTCGCCTGCGTCCGGTTCGTCACAGAGCGGACGGCAGTGCAAGAAAATCACCAACACCACTGAAGACTTTCATATTATTGAACACACACTGAATTCAGATAAACTTAGTCCAGTACAATTTTTTTTTTTTGGCAACTCCTGAATGAATCATAGTCACTACAAACTACACAAATGTTCTATCGTCACCATCTCAAGAGTTCATCTGGTTCATCCGAACGATTCTTTTTCCCTTAAAATGTTTTTTTTTTTCACAAGTTCATTGACCATTCAGTCAGGTTAATGCTTGAGCAATTAAAAGCACAACAGTCAACTATTGCTATGATGCTCACACCCCATTGGCTATGGCACGATTTCCAATCACCTCCCCACCAGTCGCCAGGGCGTATGAAGCAGGTACCGCTGCCAGAGCGGTGGCTACCGCCACTGTCGCACCGCCAGTGGCTGAGAGGTGTAACGGTGTGTCGTGGACGCGGGAGTAGTCCCCGTCATTCTTGGCAAGAAGGAGGTGCTGCTCTCCCGGGTGGAGCAGGGTCTGACGGGTGAAGGTCTCTCCGTCGGCCAGGCTCTCCGGGAGGGGCTGGCCCCGCGGCTCAGGCAGCAGCAGCAGGCAGATGATGCACAACAGGGTGCAGCAGGCGAAGATCACGTGATGCAGGAAGTAGCCCTTCTGGTTGTGGAGCTCCATGATGGGTGCGGTGAGCATGCCGAAGCCGGCGCTTGCCAGGACCAGACCCAGGCCTCCACCCCTGCACAAAGAGAGAAGATCCATTACCAAGGTAGTCCGGCATGATTTAAGTCACACTACACAACTTTCTGTCTTGTAATCTCTGTCTCTGTTGCAGCTGCAGGATTGCAGCAAGAAAATTAGAGGCGTCCCATTTCTGCTTGGTGGAATAGATACACACCAAATTGAACACCAACCGAGTACACTGTTAACTCACTGTTTAGTATGCACAACCATATTTTCAGCAGAGTAATTGCTTCAGGAGGTAAGCCCGTCGTTGGTCTCGCTGGTTGTTGCTTGTTGCATGGCTCCCCGACACAACCAGACATTTAGCCTGATGGATTTCTTTCAAGTGTCTGTGAGGCATCGACGAGCCCTCTGATCACATCTTTGAACAGTTTACACACAGCGTCCTCATGGGAGGAAACGTCGATTAGCTTCTGAACCGTCAGCGATCTCGAAAAACTGTCTAAACTGGCTAAAATCATGTAGTGTGGACTCAGCAGCTCTAAAGGCATCAGTAAGCTTCAAATGAAGCTGAATTGTCGAACAGAGTCTTCTTTCTTGAGGAGCTGTGTCTGGCAATTTATAGAACTTTATAAATCCGACAATTTTGTCCACTTCACTCAGTGACCAGGTGTGAACTTCTCTCAAATTCTCTTTTCTCATTCTTTACACAACTATTTCTGCTATTTTTGTGACTGAGGAGACTTTTCAGCCTTGACTTCAAATGTGGCCAAACATCGAGTATAAAACCTTTCTATTTCAGACACCCTCGGATCACACTTTGTACAAACCAAGCGGCAACCTCCGGTGTTGGGAAATAAAGCCAATGCGGAAGTGCTAAAAACTGCAGTTCCTCAAATGTCCACATGAGGCTGGCTGCAGAAGTGAGTCAGTCTCCATAAGTCCCCATGTTAAAATGTCCAACTTCACAGCAGAAATAAACATGTTTACAGCCTGGTACAAAAAACAGTTTTGGTCTCTATAGCTAATTTCTCCGTTCATGACAACTGTACTGAGGGGGGTGAATTTTTTTTAACTCACTCGTTCAGATGATATTAAGGCTCGAAGTTGCACATAATTAACATTGTGACCGCTTGATTGACAGGTACCTGCCGTTACAGATGGCTTATTAGAGCACCCAGGCCTCAATTGACCCGTCTCAGGTCCGCTGATGATGTACGTCTTTACTGATATGTTACATCCAACATGGCAGCGGCCAGTGGCGCATATTTTTGGCTTCAAACAGCGCTTCAGAAACCTATGGGTGACGTCACTCAGGCTCTGTCCATTCTTTATACTGTCATTGGTACAAACTAGTTCAATTGAAGCATACTGAGCCCTTTGTGGGCACACACTCCCCCTGTCGGTCAAAAGTGCACCACAAGATGGAGCCAATAAGCAACATAAGAACAAGAGCTGTGTCCAAAGACTCCATACATTGTAATGATAAACAGGATTAACTATACAGTAATGGTCAAAGTATATGTTTTTTACATTTAGTACACAAGAAATCAGAGTACTGTACTTTAAAGCGTTCACTACAGGCAGAGATTACGGAGTGATTTCAGACACAGGATGGAGCTTGGCTATCGTGCATCACCAGCTGCTGTATTTATGTGTGCGATAAAAAGGCTGAAGACATAAAATATTACATGTTTATGACCTCCAGGCTCACCTGATGACAGTCGGAGTGATTTCAGCACAGAAGAAGATGCTGAGCGTGCTGACTGCGTGAGAGGAGAACATGCCGATGATGGAGAAGGCCACCGAGAATCTCCTGTTCAGAGAGTCTCGCAGAACTGTCCGGAGGGGGACAAGAAAATGTAAGTAACGACACTGTCAGCAGCTGATTTAACATTAAACCAGGAGCGTTTACGAGAATATGGCACAGGGATGTTGAAGTTAGACTCATTTTGGAGCTGTACCTGTGTCATGGCGAAGGCTGTACTTCCCGATCACTGGATTTTATTAGCGAGCATTGGAGAGTAGAAGAGAGGACATGACATTAGTAAGCACAAAGGGCAGCACAGTGCTGACTCAGACAAACAGAATGAAAAAAAAAGCCTTCAGGAGGACTGAACAGTTAACCACTGAAGCCTGAAGTAATGACTTCTGGAGTGCACATGTAGGTCAAAAAAAGGGAGAACGAGGAGGAGGCTCCTATTAGTCTGAGAGTTGAACTGCAGAGTCTGTTTTAATGACACAGGGATTTCTGTAGTGTGTGTGTGTGTGTCGGTTTTTCATAACTTTTCTGAACTGATTTTTTTTCTTTCCCCCGGCAGCAATTGTCCAAACATAGCTCAACAAACGTAACAATGCACGGCCGGTCTGTCAGAGCTGTGGAGGATTCTCAACATGCTGATTTAGCAGCACCACAATAATGACACTTTTAAAAAACTCCACCATGCAAACAGTTTGGAGGGTTTGTCCTTGACTTTCCAAACCAAAAAACTCAAGAACATAAATGTAAGAGATGAATAACAATGTGTTTTTCAGCTCTGAGGTAAGTCGAAATGTTCGTATGCCTTGTAACGTAGCATTTCTTTAAAGGTCCAGTGTGTAGAATTTATTATTTTTTTTACAAAAATATAAAGATTCTTATTTTCAGGTGATTATACATGCATGAAAACATAGTTATGAATATTATATACCATGTCTGCCTTATTCTGAAAATAGAGGCCCCAAATAGAACTTTTGGCCTTGGTCTGTTTATCGTCATTATGGCTGATGATATGATATATGATATCATTGACATAAACATCAAGTCTGTAGTTAGGATTATGCAGGGTTTTCCAACAACTTAAAATTATTTAACTCGCTAGCTACAGCTGATTTCTGGCATCAGAACCAATGATCGCCAGCTAAAATTGAGAAGCTGCTTTTGTCTACTTCTGTTTTAAATCAGAGACTCATTGTTTCTAAAATTGCAATGAATTTCGAGTGAGTTTTGACATTGTAAACTTGTAAAAAAGGTGCAACCCTAGAATGCATAGTTTGACTGGTCCTGTGTGGTTACTCACAGTTGAGTAAACCCAGCTGTAGCAGCGATGCCAGGGCTGTTATGATCATGAAGGTGAGCAACCCTCCACGCCGGCCCATCAACCCCACCGCGGGGCACAGCGCCAGGCAGGTGGCCACGGCGATGCCGGCCATCGTGTAATAGTCCGCGTGGCACAAAGCAGTGGGCTGGGCCTCCGGGTCCATCATACTGCGGGCGAAGCAGTGGTGGATCCCGTAACCTGTCAGCCTGCACAAAAACAACACGTAAAACCAACAATGAGAAAGGAGGACAGTGGTACCTGAGACATGCGTCTGCCACGGGGCGAGTGAGCTTTACACTCACATACATGTCTTCATTTCTCTCTTGGGTAGGGGGGGACGAGCTCATGTGTAATTCATGCTCTCTCAACACAACGGATGTTGGCTTTGATTAGAAAAGGAACTGTACAAGCCCAGCCACAAGCGCGACACACTTACGAGTTGACACACAGCACCACAATGTTTTTCCACAGGTTCCTGGTGCTCATCATCTTGACAATGCAGGTCCTCTGAGGTTTCTTGTGCAGCTCCTGCTCCAGCTCTGGTAGGAAACATGAAACGCACACCTTGAGACCTTTTCCTTTCAGAAGGTAATGAGAGACCGGCCGCTAAGGGACCTTTAGCACTGACAAGCTAATCTGCTGAGGGGGGCCTGTGGATAGATACAGCACATCCCTTTGCCCACTCTTATCTACGTCTGCTTGGCCACTGACAGAGCCAGAAACAGAATCAATCACCAAGGCAGGGGAGGAAGAAGTGTTGGTGACACAGAGAGGAAAGGTCTGAGTAAAAGTAATCACCAACATGTCACTTCTTTGCACAGTTGCCAGAAATGCACTAGTTTGAGCTTCTCGAATGTGATCCTCCCTAGCTTTATCAGAATATTTTTGGGTTTTACTCTGTTCATCGGCTCATGTTGGGCTCTAAGATACCACGATGGGCAGTTTTCACTATTTTCTGACGCACAGATTAAACTCTAATGAAGATGTTTGTTTGATTTCGATGATCTTCCTGTGAGAAATCACCAAAGATCTCGAGGAGCTTCTACGTGTTTGTCTGATTGCAATCGCATTTCATCATGTAAAGTGCTGCCACTTCATCACTTTCGCCACATGAAGTATGTGAGTCAGTGTCTGTGTTGGTTGCGTGTCCGTTTCATCACACACCAAGAAGCAGCCGCAACATAACGTAGATGACGAATTAAAAATAATTTGCATAACGAAATGAGTAAAGCAAAATAAAGTATAAATGTAAGAGCGAAAATGGATTTTTGGATCATTCATCATCTTGCTTAATGTCCTGAAATCTCCCTCACCTGTGAGAACTCCGCTCGGCTCGGTTGTCATGTCAACCTGGTTCTTCCTGGCGATGCGCAGCATCATGGCTTTGGACCGCCTGTAGTGCTGGGTGGCCAGCAACCAGCGCAACGACTCGGGAAAAATCCTGCAGACAGACAGAGTGAGAGAGGGAGAGAGGGAGAGAGATGGATGGGAAGGACATGAAGAGAGCAGACAAAGAAGGATGAGAGCAGAATATGTTGAAGAAACAGAAAGGGGGCGAAGAAGACAGACGACAGGAGAAAGAGAGTATTGTTTGTGAGTAAAAGCCGAGCGTGCTCAGTACTGTGTAGTGCAGTGTGTACTGTACAAGCCATCGCCTGGCTCAGTGCGTAACCCCCCCCCCCCCCCCACTTCCCGCTGTGGAATTCCTCGGAGGGTGGGACTCACCAGACGTAGGGCAGCATCAGAACGAAAGGGCTGATTATGACAATCTGCAGGACCTGCCAATCATCGCGGTCCGGCCAATTGCGGCACAGAGCTGCCACCCCTGGCATCAGTAGCTGCCCGCCCACCATCAGAAAGCTGGCCACCATGGTCATGGAGAAGCGCCAGGCTGGCAAACAAAGCTCGATCCCTAAAATAAAGAGACGGAGAGATTTCGTGTCACAGATAATATAGATTCTTTTATTGCTGATGCACCAGTGGAAACGAGTAAATTATGTATAATAGGTATCTGTGGATGTGACTACCATCATAAACTGAGCAGCAGCCTTTAATGGCCTGGAAGAGTGTGATGTATGTGTTTGTTTAATGGTGGTGCCAGTATTGGATTTCCTCTCTGAATTATTGAGGACTCCTATTACTGATCCTTCCCCCGAGAACACACTAGTTTAACACCAGACCTCTTTATAAACTTCCAATGGACTGCACGCCAACGCTTTCGAGAGCTGCTCGATGAGAGTTTTGCCGTAACAGTGCCTTCCGACTGGGCTCCCATCCCCTCCTCTACTGTCTGTAATATGGTACAGTCCAGATGGCCTGGCCCATATGGCAAGGTCTTTTTGAAGGTGACCATTGTGGGTGGGTGAGGAGGGGGGAGGCTCGCTAACCTGGCCTCATGTGCCGTCACTTCTTATTGTAGTGAGGAAGCAAAAGAGGGGGAGGAAAAGGGGAATGCAAGGGAGAGGAGAAAGTGGGAAAGAGAGGGGCAGAATACAAATTACCTTTCCCCCCAAAGGACACGAAAAAGTCCCGCTATTCACCAGCGGAATCACCAGAGGAATGATAATAAAGACAAGCACGAGGGAGGCCGAGAGAGACAACACACGGAGAAAGAGAGAGGCGTCGGGAAGGAAAGAAAAACAAGGAGAAAGATGATGAAGATTTCCAGATAGGAAAAAGACAATCACAAAAAAACAAAAATCAACCAGTTAGAACAAAAGACAGGAAGGCTGGGAGAGGAAATATTGGAGGTATTATTGGAAATCCCTTAATCTCTGTTCTCTTCAGACCCAGACAGACAGTTTTAGAGTTCATGTCTTTAAAAATCCTCCCTGCAGGAACCAACAACAGAGGACGGAAATTACACTGAGCTGTAATCCTTAACCTGCCTGTCTGCTTTTTCACTGTCTTTGGGCATCAAAGGTGGAAGACAGATTCACAGTCTGTCTGTCAGCCTTTGGTGTAAAAAGTATTTAGATCCTTTGTGAGATTTAAAACAGGAATACAACAATGTAAAGAATTTGTACACTTTAAGAAGGAGAATTTTGGTTTGTTATGAGGGCAGGGCAAGTAACACGAGCAGTCAGATTATTTAAACCACTTAACTTCAAGCAAATGCACCTGAAATATCAGTCATGACAACTCTGTGTGTCTGTTAACTCTCATGGATTCCCAGTTGTAATGAACCAGATTTATCATTCAAAGCTTCACAAATCAATATTATTGTACAAACAATAAAGGAATGGGGCCGCTACAGAACATTAGCAACCAGTGAGTGAAGGTGGAGCATTAAGCAGCTAAAGAGTTGGAGGAGACCAAAACAGAGCTAAAACTAAAGTGAATATTGGCCATGTTTCCTTCAACATATTAAAGTATTGCAATGGAAAAAGTTAACGGATGGACAGACGGATCTTAATGGGAGATGGAAACAATTTTTCCGATAAAGTGACGTAGCAAACATTAAGTCGTAGATTTGATGTAACCTTCCTTACATTAATTTTACATCTTCTACATTTTATTTACATCCTGGTTGAGATTAGCGCTCGCCATATTGTTGCACCCTCTTCTTCTGGTTTTCCGACTGGAGAATTAGCGCCACCTACTGCTTATCTAATGAGCTGACTGTCTGATAATGGCATAACAGTAGTGGAAAAGCATTTATCTTCATTTTCTTTTGCAGATTTACTTGAAATTTGGTTAAAATTTAGATACATTTGGATGGAAACATGGCTACAGTCATCAGGTGGACACAAACATGAGTCCATGAGTGGGATGATAATGTTGCATCTGTTTGCTCAGCCACTATATGAATGAATGAGTAAATGCTTCGACCAAAGAACAATGAATGCAGCTTTGAGTAGAATTATATGTACAATTCTTCATATTATTCAATCATGATTGATGTTTTGCATGTGAAACCTTTATCTGCAAAGTAGTACACAGACCTCTGAAGTGTAGTCAAGAAGTAGAAGTAAGTATGAGTAGCATAAAATGAAAGTGTGGTAGTAGAAGTACCTCCAAATCATACTTAAGTACAGTGTTTATTTTCAAGTACTGCATTTAGTTACTTTCCACAACTGCCGGCTCCCCGTCTGTCTGCTCTGACAAACAACACAGCGCCGTGTCTCTGTGGTACCCCTGTTCACAGCAGCCAATCGGCATCAGACAGCGCTACACACACACACACACACGCACACACACACACACACACACACACACACACACACACACACTCAGACTAGAGAAATCAACTGTACCTAAGGTATTAAAGGTAATGCTTTCCCAAACCTGCCTCGCAAAACAAAAACCACTCCCCAATTCTCTGGAGGGGGGTTCTTGATCATGCCGACTCTTCTGGGATATCAACACACACACACACACACACACACACACAGCTACGCTGGCAAGGACCTTTTGTTCCAGCTGAGTGGGAGAATGGTTCTCCTTGTGCTGATTATCTCACTGCCCCCCCTGTGGGCCGATCCTCCTTCACCCCCCTCCTGCCCACTCTTCCCTCTCGCTCATCAGGGTTGAAGTGGCTCCCTCACCCTTTGTAAAGCCACCATCCCCCACCCCCCTCCGCCTTACCCCCTTTCCTCTCCCCCCTCCTCCTCTTCCTCCGCCTCCTCCTTTCACCAACCAGCTTCTCCACTGTCTTTACATCTGAAAGCGAACAGTTGCAGAGGGTGTGAAAGTACAATGGAAGAAAGGGAGGCTAAAAAACAAAAAAAAGAGGGCAACAAAAAGCAGCTGATCTAATGACCTAAGTAATCTTTGATGACAAATGGCTGACAGCTCCACCACACACACACACACACACACTTTGTGTTGTCTGCTGCTCCCGTGCTAACCTTGCCTGGGGCATGAGAACAGAGTGGAGAGACAATTGGCTCGCTAACAGCATGAGTTCAGAGTGAGAACCACAGTCTGTGCTCATGTGTGACTGTGATGTGGATACAGAGATCTAAGAAACGTGGTGCTGGAATGATTCGTCAATCATCGACTGACAGAAAATGAATCTGTGACTATTTTGATAATCAATTAATCGTTTGAGTTCATTTATAGTTTCAAGACTGGGCTGAACTTGTTCTGATCGAGTCTAACCCAGATTGAATCGATCAGAATAACAAGTTCTGCGTCCAAAATGAAAAGTGTTTAACGTCGGGTTCAGGCTGCACAATATGTTTGTCGGTTAAGATGGTCACCGTGCCAGATTTGGTGATTATAGTCAGAAATTCTTGCTGTGACTCGTGACTCATAGCTTGCCGTCTTTGATAACCTCCATGATGTCAACTTCCATGAACAAACAATGACGTCTGTAGCTGTGTGTGTGTGTGTGTGTGTGTGTGTGTGTGTGTGATACTGGCTGTCTTGTGTTTCACAAAAGCCTAAAAAAGGCAAAAAAAGAAAAGAAACAACTGTGACATTTTCTCTGGCTCTTTTTTAGATAGCAGCACTTCGGATAGGAAGAGCTGTACGGCTCCTGATGAGTTGGCAGTTGGCACCTCGCATGGCAGCACCTGTCGTCAGTGTATGAAGGTGTGGGTGAATGGGTGAATGTGACAAGTAATCTAAGGTGCTTTGAGTGGTTGGAAAGACCAGGAAAGAGCTGTATAAATGCAAGTCAATTAATGCCAAAAAAGCCAAACAGCTTCTCCAATTTGAGGATTTGTGGCTCTTTTACCGAATGAGATGATCTTGGTTTGGTTTGGGACTGACAAAACAAGAAATATGAAGACGTCACGTTGGGTTTTAGACAGATAATGGTGAAAAATTTAATTGCCAGAGAAGTTGGAGGATCGCCAAAGTTACTGCAGTTCATCCTGACATGAAGACGATTGTCTGTACTTAATTTCTCAGCAGTTCGTCCTATAGATGTTGAGATATTTCTGTCTTGCCCAAAGTGATAGACAGACCAGCTGATCTACAGAGTGCCGTCTCTCGAGTTTGGATAAAAAATGCCAAACATTAGCTTGTTCCAGCTTGTCAAATGTGAGGATTTGCTCCCTTTCTCTCTATATCTACAGTATATATTTGTTCTGTATTATAGCCAACACAAAATGAATCAGTAATGAAAATAAGCTTCTGTTGCTGCCGTCGGTGGATGATTTTATAGAGAGGCATGGATGGGAAACAGAAGGCTTGACAAGGGCACAGCATGACAGGACAGTAATTCTCCCCAGCTGAGTCAGCAGTAGTCATCCCCCCCAGCTCATATAAACACACACACACACACACACACTTACATACATCCCTCTAAGGAAAAGGGACAGATAGGAAGAGGCAGAGATATTAACCTTGTCTCGATGGTGTAAAAAGAAACTGCAGCTTAATTCCTTTGGGTCCGTGCAAACCTCATTCGCTGGAAATCTATCTTTTGAGTACCAACTGCTAACTCCCTGCAGGCCTTGAAAAGTGGCTCTGAAAATGTACCTTGCTGCAGTAGCTGTAGGCAACTGGACTTCACAGGAAGTACAATGGATTCAAATGTTGACACAGTTTTTTTGGGGATAAACATACCAAAACATATCTATAGAAACTTACAGCATAATCCACTCCTGTTAACTGTCCTCAAGTCTTTTGCAGCAAGTTTAAGTCCAAATATGTGTCTGAACAAGTCTCAAGTCCTTGAGGGGTATTCCAAATCGACTTGAGTTGTCAACAGTCAGTCCTTGAAGAGAAATTCAAGTCTTATTCGAGTCTTTCAGGTCTCTGGGTGGTCACAATTTGGCAAGGCCTGCCTTGTTCCAGTCAAAACTTGAGACTTGAAGTTTATTGGCGGTGATGTCTTACGTAAGGTCACATTCAGACCGAGTGAACCAAAGCCTCCTCATTAATTTGAATGAAGCCAGTCTGTTGATGCAGAGGGCTCCAGAAAAAAATGTTGAACGCAGCTCGTCTGTCGGTGGAACGCAATGCAACATCGTCCAGAAGGACGTGGTTGCATTCTCCAATCAAGTATTTGCAAGTGCACATTCTCTGTAGATTACTTTGTGATTATGGGTGCTATATTTATGTTGATGATCATCACAATGAAAGATAAAATTATAGCGTATCCTTCCTCATAATGTTATAAACCATTGCAGTGTTGTGGCGTCTGGAAAGCCTCCAAACTTGTGGATCTTCTAACGCGGAGCTGTTTTCGGTCTGAACACCCACCACGTCGAGTCTCTCAGACGTTGGGTCCAAGTCAAGTCTCAAGTCTCCTTTATGTTCACAGTTCAAGTCTGACTAAGTCTATCTACCTCTGTGCTACACCATCGCCTCCTCAGAGCTCCGAGACTCCACAGGAGTGAGAAGTTTCTGTGGATGCTTGATGTGTTTTGTGTGGCTGTAAAGCTGAACACATCTGCTGTCTGCTGTGAAGAAGCAGCCTTTCAAGCCAACAGAAGGTGAGTATTTGACACTCAATTGATTTTCAGCGGAGTATTCCTTAAAGGTTTGTCTTTAAATACTTCCTTGCCCAAGCAACACCTTGGAATTAATATAATATTGTCCGTATGAGTCTGGATAATGGACAGCCACGATAACAAGCTGAAATTGCATCCAGTATGTCCTCAAATTTAGAGGAAAAACAAGCAAAAGGAATGAGGAGACAGAAGCTCTTTCCTTACAGCTCCCAGAGGACGGCCTTAAGGTAGGTGCTAAATTGCAAACTAATAAACCCCGTGCAGAATTGGTGCAACAACCAGATATGCACAAGACACACACACATCAACACACTTTACATCAGCAGAGCAAACTAAAGCTTCTGCTGGCAGCTCCAGTGGACTTTATTATGCACTGCGTGCTGCAAAGAGATAACCGAACGATGAGAGATTTCAAATGAGCCTCGAGAAAATGAGGGTGAAAGTGCTGGTGGTAATAAAAATGGTTGCGAGGGAGAGAAAGAGAAGGAGGACGGGGATGAATGGAGCAGAGGAGAGTCGAGGGAAGCATGGCGTGAAAATGGAAAAAGGCTGCTGGATTTAGAAAATTCAGTGTTGCTTTTACAGCGACAGAGTGTGAAGGAAAGAAAAGGCAGGCAGAAAGAGTCTTTCTGTGGGGGGGGGGGGGGCAATAATACAGACGCAACCACAGCGTGTACACAAGCTTACTGTACAGTCATCCATAATACAGTATATGTTCGCTACATGCAGATTTTTCTGCTTCCCGCTGCAGACTCTCGTCTTTCCGCACGGTTCGATTTGAAATGAAACAATGACTCTGACGTTAAAGTGCCGCCTTTCGGCTTTAATTTGAGGCTGTTTACATCCATAATGGGTGTAAACATCTGGCCCTTTTCATCCACGGTGCCACAATTCTTGCGCAGTGTAGCAGGATAATGATACTTAATCAGACAAAGCATTCAGCAGGCCAATTGGAAACGGGGCCAAATCAGTCACGTGACCTCAGTCCGTCGTTGTGTTTCACCTGCTGAAGACCAGATGGAAGCCCTGAAACAAGCCACACGTGAAATTGGCTGAAGTACAGCACTGGAAAATCCCTCAACCACACAACTATGGTAAGTACAATGGGTCAAAGTCGAACATGGTGATTGATTTGTTTCCCGACTGTGATGGATGTCACCAGTCAGACAGTTTGGAAAATTTACAGATCACCTTTTTTTTCTCTTCTAAGCAAGAACTAAACTGCTAGCTTGTTTAAAACCTGTGTGACCGTCTGACTGTTGGTGTTTCTTGCCCTGCAGAGAGATCGCAGCCCAGATCTTACGGCCACAAAACCATAAACACACCCGACCTCGTCTGATCTCGAAAGCAGGGTTGGCCCTGGTGAGTACTTGACTGAAAGACTGCCAGGTGAGTACAGTCTTATTATTAAGTTTATCGCCACATTTGGTGCCTTAAAGCAACATTATCTAAGATTCACCATTCACCTATCATTCAAAATGATTTAAAATCTGTTATTTTAAGGTAGAAAAGTCACATCATGTCACTTTAAAATGGAGACTAAAGGCACAGACTGTTCCTCTCATGTGAATATAAACTGTCCTTGGTTGCCTTGTTTGTATGCTTAGGATCAATATGAATGTGAACGCCTTCAAATTAAAGCTGGAGGTCAGCACAACACGACCAAACGTGCGTCACCGTCTCAGTCCTTCAGGGCGAGTATTGTACATCTCTCTCTTGGCAAACATTAAAAGCAGAAACAAGATACATTAATGAGAGATTTCATATTCAGCGTCCACGTGTGCATTTCCCTCTCCGCTCGTGTGTTAGTACAGCATGTATTCAGCCTGTGGCGATGTGTTTATTGAAAGCCTCTTTATTGAACGCTGTGTGCTGTTATTCAACATGTTTTTTTGCTGTTGAAGGGACGTCAGCATCTATTATCTGCCATGATGCGAGTTTACTTCAAAGCGAGTCATTCTGTGGCAGCGAGCCGACTCTTTCCTCCTACTGTATTCATCTACACCTAACACAACCAACAACAAACACCTCACGCTAACTCACACCAACACCTTTTTGTAAGCAAAAGACACACACACACACGCTTATCCCATTATCGTCTACACCAAGCACAGAAACAAGTGAGATGTAGAAGAACTGCCTACCATTACAGGTACTTTTTTTTTGTGGCAACCAGAAGAAAAATGAGTAACGTTTGTCCGTGAGTGACAAGAATAACAAACTGTAGAGGATTTACAGGAAAGTCAAGTATGTAAAGTATGTATAGTAGTTAAGAGTTTTTAGCTTCAGGGAAGGAACTTAAATGTTAAAAAAGAGCTTTATTAGCTCACACACACATAACACACCAAACTTTTAATGACTGACCTGAGATTTAAATGTGTTTGTGCCATGCTGAAGTTTCCATAATAACTGAGTAAGCTCCGATATACTCGACTTTGTTGAATTTGAATCTATCTTTGATATTTTCCTCAAATCGTTGGGCCTCACACGAACGTGAGTACCTTGTGTAGTTCCGAGTAATTAAATGCTAATGTATGGATATAATCAAGTGCTATATTGATCTTTTTCTAACATTACTACTTATTAAAGGAGTGTTTTGTCAGTGAATAATTTGCCAGCCAGGTAGCATTACTTTTGATATTCTTTAAAGATTTCTAGATAATGTTTCTGTAAGAGCCTCTTAAGCCATATAGCTTTATTTGTTGATGCCGTCATGCAAGTCTTAGTGCGCATGAGTGCAGGGAAATATTTGGTTAATTGGTTCTATAATTACACTCTGAAGTCAACTGAGGTTTGGTTCGATATGAGTTTTTGACCGTCGCCGTTGTCGTCTTTTTTCACATTAAGGATTGCATTGAGTCGTTAGTGGACCGGTTTAAGATGAGGATTTTTGTAAGTCGTTAACTTTCAAACAAATCAATGTTCAAGATGACCTTCATCTCTCTTCGTGATTGTAGTGGGTTTTCGCAAGAGGATTGAGTAAGGTTCATGGACACGCGTCAAAAATATGATTACTCCGTTGACTAATTGGCCTAGGCACTTGGGCCTTTGGTAAACGGCCACTACAGTTTCTGTTTCTATTTTGTTCACGTTTACTGATGCTAATTTGTGTCTGTTTTGGGATCAAAACTGAAAGTAAGACAGTAAAAATCTCCACTAATAAGTGAAAGTGGAAACATAAGACTAGCAGCCGTCATCTTGAGTTGTTTTATACTGTAAACACAGGATTATTTGTCATTGCTACCTTCCGTCACGTGATGTGAATTTGGAGTTTTAGCAACCTGAGGGGAGTCTAAATTCAGCAATTTAAATAACAAACACACTGGACATGTTTAAGGCAGATTTCTAGACTAAATATATTGGAATTTGACAACTTTAAGGCCTATAAACAAAGAAATACATTCAGAAATTCAGTATTTTCCAATAAAATGTCATTTCTGGCAGTGTGGATATGGATTTGTATGATAGAATGGATGTTGGATGTATGTCTCGGCCCTGGCTGCAACACGACAATCAAGAACATTTACCACAATATGATCATGCTTTTGTTACAGTGTTGTCTTCATCTCCCCGAGGCTCGAAGTTCCTCAATAGACAACCCTCATTTGTGTCTGTTTGCATACATCGCAGATTAAACCCAACTCTCCGGAGTCTCCCGGCAGAGGCGTCCATTTTGTTTGTTTGTTTTTAGAAGCAGTTCAGTGGAGATTTATCAGGAACCCCCGCTGAGCGAGACAAAACCCGCCCCACCAACCAAGCTCAAAAGTCTGCCCTCGCCTCACGCATAATGTATGACTAATCTCCTGCCCGGCCTGAAAGAGAAGAGGCCAGCAGAGGGTGAGAAAGAGGGGGACTGCAGCGGGGGAGAGGGGGCAGCGGTGAATGCAGTGGCGGGTGAGGGTTATTCTCCCAGTTATTCTCGGGAGAATTGAAAATGCTGCCGGCCAGCTTGGCGTCATTAAGATCACATTGGCCGCTGGCTATTGTGTGGAGCTACAGAAGGGACTTAGAGGAAAATATTCCTTACATACTGTACTGTTCTGTCACATAAAACTATCATGTCTCTGCACCACAGACCTTAAGAATTAAAGCAGATGATGTTAAATTGTTAAATGTGTTTGAAAGCACTGTAATTTGGTCATTTAAAACACTTAAAGCTGAAGTCCGAAAAATGAAACGAGCTGCTGGAGTTGATTATCCATATGAGATAAATGAGTATATAACTGCAGTTGCTATTAGTGTTCAAGCCTCTTAGTTAAACAACAATTTGTTTATTGCCGCACAAAAAAACCCTGCAGCTTCCAACATGTTAGTGCATGTGATACATAATCCTAACTGTTAGTTTCATCCTCATTTATAATATCCACCAACACCTTATTCCAATGTCTTTTTTTTTTTTTTACAAACGTTTAGCTGAAAAACGCCCGCCTGCACAAGCCCGACCCATCCAACAAACTCTAAATGAACTGAGGACTTCCCGCAATCTGTGAAGCTGCTGACATTTAAACCACAACGGTATTAAGATTGCTTTGAGATTCATCATCTCTGTCTAGACACGCATGACAAACTGTTCTGTGAGATTAAGTTCCAAGCCTGGATTTGTAGTAATTTGCTGTATTACAAATGTCAGTGTGGTTTTACTTTGGCTTTTTACCACTAATAGGTGTCCCAAAAATAACAAAAATATTTCATTATGCAATATTATTAACTGAAAAGGATGATAGAGCGACAATATACTGGGAGAGGACTGTGGATTATTGAGAATATTTTTATATATTATGAAGTGAAAAGACATCAGACTTTGCCTGTGATAAAGTCATAAAGCCCTGGACTCCCTGATTTATTTATTCATTTTATTGCACATTTCATGTATTGCAGCAGATACAGCCAAAAGCTGATTTCTCTGGTCTCTGGTCCTTGATGTTTTTACTGTCTGCCACCTTTTATCAAGATAAAACTTAAACATCTGACCAAACAAACATCAAAAGTAATAACTAAAAAACTGGAAATATGAATTATAAAAAAGAAACTAAAACTTTTTATGAAGCAGTAGAAGGTAGACTTAGACACCGTAGCAGAATATTTCACAAAAGTAAGTTTTTTCCCCCCAAAATGGATCCCAGGGATCCGTACTACTACTCAGGCATTAATGATTAAATAACCACAATAAAGGACGGAGGACGAATGAGGAAATACAGAAAGCAGAAATCAAAGCGCAGGCAGCGATGAGGAAGTGGAAGCGTGTACTTACTGAGCACGAAGAGGGAGAGAGCGAGGCCCGCCAAGCAGAAACCCTCAAAGAAGCGCAAGGTGCTGAACATGGTGACGTTTACAGAGAAGGCAACGCTCAGACCAAACACCAGCATGAAAAGCACCGAGAGAATCAACACTGGGTGCCGACCAAACCTTCGAAAAACAGAAGCAGAAAGAGAAAGAGGCAGCAAAGCGTTTAAAAACAGTCACAAACAGAGAAATTATGTCTGATGTGCAGTTGGGTGGAAGAGACCATTCCGGTCATTGTTTCCGTCAGAGTCTGTGGACTTCCTGGTTTAAGGGGGGCCAGTAGGTCAATGGGTCAGGTCAGAGCTGAGGCCTCCTTGGCCCACACATTTCTTTACATTGTTTCCATAGTTACTGATCCCAAACACAATGCAGGGACTTCTTTTCCCACGAGCCAGCTCAGGTGGCTGCAGACGTGACCACAATGAGTTTAACGGACATCAGCCGTAAAGGGTCAGTTCACCCAATTAGAAATAAACATATTCTCACAGATAGATTTGGTTTTAAATGTTTATGTTTTGAGATTTGTGGTAAAAATGTAATTTAAATCATTTCATAGCAACATGTGTGTCTGAAAAACAGTCTCCTGGTAACTCCTGAACTGTTTTCTACCAAAGAAATTGTGCCAGCTGACAGTAAAGTCTGTGGATTAGCCAGATTATTCAGGACACCGGGCCCCTTGTACCAACAGATTTGTCCCTGTGTGGCACACGCAGGTGATTCAAGAGAATTTGTGTCATTTGCCAATTTGTTAGCTGTAATTTCTCTTTGCCCACTCACAGAGGAGAGCAGGCGGCCTTACATTGCAGTTTTAGGGGTGTTGATTGTCCTGGTTTCATAACTTTGTCTTGTTAAGAGAGTTTGGTCAAATCGACTCAAAAAGTAAGAAAGACTGAAGGGGAGAAGAAGACCAAAATATGGCCCATTGTTTCTGTAGAGATTTTTTTAGCCACACTAGTTGCATGGCTTTAGGATGTCAGTGTTGGTCAGCCATTGAAATTTGGTACAGACATTCATGGTCCCCAGGGGAAAGACTTCGTACAGCTAAATATATCCACCTCTAAAAGATGTGTTGGCACAAAATGTTTGATACAGAGTGAAATGTTTCAGTAACTATGGCTGGATTTCCATTCAGACATTCATCACCACACGACGCACTGAAATAACTTTGATGATTCCCTGAATAGAGCCATCATCGTGAGAAAATGTTTAATTTGTCCAATATTTTGGAAAAGTTGGACCAAATACCTCCACGATATTGGTACATGGTAAACATACTTGCTGAAGGTTGTTTGCATTGTTATTGTTCGCTTCTTAACATGTAGACTTGACTTGCTAGCATGGTTGTAAATGCTTGGTCTTGTTTAAATGTCATTTTTCAAGGTTTAAAGGGCAGATTTGTACGATATAGTGGTGTAATTGTCAAATGCAACCCCTCACCTCATCCTCTCCTTTCTAGAATGATGGAGAAATGACGGTGGCCACGATAAAAGCAAAGGTCCACTATGTAGAACCAGTGTTTAGTTTGTCATCTGCTTGGTTACCAATAGAAGTGATGAATGGATCCTTTAGGGTTAACTAACAGAAGCACGAAACAAAAGAGGTAACTCACCAGTCGGCCATGACACCCATCACTAGGTAGCCAAATATGGAGCCCACCAGCAAAGAGAACTTGGCAATGTGCACTTTCCAGGCTGAGTCACACACCAGGTTCCACTGGAACAAGACGGAGGGAGGAACGTTAGTCAACTTTTTTCAGAGAGAAACCACCCACAACAAGATCAAAGGGAATCAAACATCATCAGCTGAGCACTTTTAATCTGAAAGCTGCACAGAAACAACGAGAGCTGTGGGCTTCTCTCATCACAAGTGTGTCAAAACTCTGACTCAATGTTTTGATCATTCGTGAAGGTTGATGAGCGTGCAAACACACTGCCAACGTTTCTGAAATATTCAAATATGCGTCTCACCATGGGTGTGTGTATGTGTGTGTGAGAGAGAGAGAGCAGCATGCGTGTGAATGTGGGCACGTGTCTATAATAACAGAAATCAATAGCTTTCCGCTCTTTCCCATAGGCCCCATGGGTCAGTGCACACACCGCTGCAGCTCTCAGCATCTGAAGCTCAGCCAAGGACACATGTGGAAGCACACGATGTGTACGACCCTGAACGCATCCACAGTTCAGCTGTGTGTGTGTGAATGCAGCGGCTGGTGTTTAACAACGATTTACAGAACTCCCTGCTGAGGCTCCGACTGTGCAGAGGAGCAAAGAGCAAGAGAGTGGAAGGGGATGATTATTGGTTATGACTTATGGTAATGGACAGTGGTGGTGTCAGTATGTGTTTATTATGTACAGACTGTGAGCACCATTCAGGCACACATGCCAGAGCTGGGTGATGTTGTCGTGATGATATCACCAACAATAACCAACAACGATTTCAGCTAAATTAGATTCTGAGCAAATATCGGCGTTATATTTTGTAGTTCAGGGCAGGATTAACCTTCTGGGGGTCCCGGGGGCCCCATTCCTTCCACTCTTTGTACAATATGTACCATTTTTCTTTGCTGGACTCGGCTCCAGATTGGCTCTGATGTGATTAAACTCATTGCTTTAAGAATAGGCGACATATAATCACAAAACTGACATAATGATGGTTTTAAAACTGGATTTTGACACAGGAACGTCCTCACAAGAGGGCACGAAGATTAGGTCAGTGTTTTAATGTGGCATATTCCCAAATACCCAAATAGAGTTGCTACAATTAGGCGACTTATCCATTAGCGGAACGAAAAATAATGGCCAAATATCTTCGATAATCGTTGAATCGTTCATGTAGTTTTTCATGCAGAAAATGCTGTTTACAGCGTCTTAAATGTGGAGATTTCCTGCGTTTCTCTGTTTTATATCACATGTAACTGAATATCTTTGAGTTTTGGACTGACAAAACAAGACTCTGAGACACTGGAATGGAAATCTTTCACTATTCCCTGACGTTACACACAAAATGATTAATTGATCGTTCTAGAAAGCAATCGGCAGATGAATCCATGAAGAAAATAGTCGTTACACAGTCACAGTTAAATTACCACAAGACTGTTAACGCACAGTAAATCTGGAGCTTCCAAGGCCCCTGGAGTTCTGGGCAAGGACGCACCGATACTTATTAAGCAGATCAGGATATCGGCCAGAACGTTAAATACAGTTCTTTCCTCAATGTCATTATAAATTTGAGTGTTTCTGCTTTAAATTACAGTCACCACATGAGGGGACACAGGTTGGACACACTCTTGTTTTATCGGCATGTGCAGATACATCGAGGTGAGATAATGGAATCAGTATCGGGAGGAGAAAAAGGGTTTATCGGTGCATCCCTACTGTAGTTCTCCAGCTCTGGGACAGTTGCCCAGTTTGCCCAGTTTCTTTGTGTGGGCGCAGTTCAATGGATGGAACATCAATTTGATTATTTAAGATGTGATTTGGTATCAATTTGTCATATTATGATGTACAGATGTGGAAAAATAGTCTTGATGTGGGACTGGCTTATTACCATATTACAAAGCCCAACACACACACACATTGTGCATCCTACAACATAGCTCTAGTCATCAGCTGCCTCTTCTCTGAGCTCACACACACACACACACACTTGTCCTCTCATATTGAGGTCAGTGGGTGACTTGTCCATCAGCTGTTGTGCATCACCCTCTGCTCTAAACTCAGCCTGGCAGTGATGATGAAGACTCATGGTGGTGAGGAGGATGAGGATGATGATGGTGAACACAGAGCAGATATCACTGGGGGTCTTATCTGGTGCTCACTCGTTACCTTGGTAACCACATTCTGACTAAGTCCCGTCTGCAGCTCCAGTCTCCACTCCTTGCAGGCGCACAGCATACCGCTGCCGTCGCCGTATCCCTCCCCGGTGCCGTTGCCTCTGAGTTGCAGCAGCGCGGGCGCGGCGGTGACCGGCGGGGACGCCGCGGTCCAGTTACTGTGGTTCGCGAGGGGTTGCACGCACGTGCCATTGGGTTGCGCCAGGAGGAAATAATCCGAAAACTGGCTAAAGCCGATGAACAATGCCGGTATCCAGGTCAGGACCACGAGCTGCTTCTGGTGTTTCCCAAAGCCCCCCAGAGACGGCAGAACCGAGCCGTCGATGTGCGGTAGCAGCCGGGGCGCCGGGTGCTCCAGCGGGGTAAAGCCGTTCTCTGGCGGGTGGTCCTGCGCCTCCGGCCGGCCGGCTGCCATCACGGCCCCGGCCACAAAGAGAGCAGCTGGGCGCAACAGCGGGTGAAGCAAAAAGCCCCCGCTCCGTTGCCGTCCGCGCACTCTGCGTTAAGCCCTTTGACACAAAGAAAGCCCACAGCGCAGATAAATCCTGTGTGTAGCCGACAAAAGCCCCGGTCCAAAATATGAACTCCGGTCCGTGCAGGCGTGCAGAGGCACCAAATCACCGAGCAGTCGTCCTCATGGCGAGGGGACCCGAAGCAACCAGGGGATGTCCGAGTAGAGAGGCTGTGTCAGGAGGAGAGGGCTGTGGAGAGGCTCCCGGAGAGGAGTGGACTCGGATAGGCAGGCATGCTCACCAGCATGGGCTTTGTATTCCATGAGTACAGCTCCTACAGCGGGATCCATCCATGTGGAGCTGAACTGGGCCAGGCCTGCTGGTGGTGTATGAGTGGAATATGGAGCTACATCCACACTGGGATCCTTTAAACATCTGCTGGTCCTTCATCCATGAGCGCCACAGGTCTCATACCTGTCCAGACCGTGACCTCCTGGAGGTGCGCATCACTTCAGTCTCTCAGCTCCAGAACGTCCGCGCTCCCAGTCATCACCTGTCCACTTTGACGGTGTGGAGCTCAGAGACGCGGTGGACGATGCTCCTCTGTTTGTCGCCGTCTAGTCAATGGGACACGGTGCCAAAGTGGGGCTTGGAGCAGAGAGAGATGGGTGGAAGGGAGGGTTGGACCAAGCCCCGCCCTCCCTCGGTCGCGCTATGGCTGCGATTGGAGAGCCTTCAAAGGGCGACTGCACCACTGACGGGCATCTGCAGGCAACAATGATCCTCTTTGTGCAGCCTGTGCCCTCTCTACTGAATATCAACCTTTTTTTATTATTCAATAATTCACGTTTTCCATCGATTGGATGAGATTTATGATGAAATAATCAAGTGGAGAGCTTGCTGCAGGGTTTTTTTCTGGTGGTGCGTTTGCTGTGCGTCCCACAGAGGCTGTTTCACGTCATGTGATTTTTTTTTCATAACCGTCATATAAATAGGCAGCATTAGTTACTGGTTTGAGGAGACAATGGGAGGATGTCAGGGGGAGCTTTTGGGATGATGTGCTGCCTGTCAGCCGCGAGGGGGCGTCAGACGATCACCGATATGGGTCCTTGTAAATCCATTAATTAGATTTTCAGCATAATAACAAGACGGAAAATGAAAATACAGCTCGTCAGAGGTGCAATGAGGCGTGTGAGTGAGATCCAGTGTGTGTTTAAACGGACACACATGTTGGAGGTGGCGGTGGTGTGGCTTGCAGCTGCTCCCAAATGACTGAGTGTGAGTGACCTTGAGATGCAAGTGAGTGACAGATTTTCTCTCAGCAGTGGATGGAGAGGCCTGCAGCCAAGATAATGTGAGAAGACGTGTGTGTAGGTGTGTGTGTGTGTACACACATAGCTTTGTGTGTATTAAACTGACAGCACACCGTTTACTCCTGATGCCTCTGAATGACACAGAGCTGAGTATTCAAGGGTGCAGCTGACGGTGTAACAGAGAGGTGACAACTTGTGCTCAGCTCTCGCTCATCTGTCACCTCTCTCCTCCCTCACCCCACCTCCTGCTGCTCCTCCTTATTGAGGTTTAAGATCGAGGAGGAGGCCCAGAATGAGCCGAGGAGGGTGTGTGTGTGTGTGTGTGTGTGTGTGTGTGTGTGTGTGTGTCATCTGTTACTGTCTGCCAACCACACCCATATTATGGCACATACCAGAGTTGGCCGGCATTCTTGGGGCCTGAAACAGAATGTGGACCCCCCCTCCTCTCTCTACATACAAGCACTGATTCAAGAAAGTAAAACAAGTTCAATTAAATTTAATTAAACGTCATTGTCAACAATCAACTGTTGATGTCCAGGGTGGACCCTACATCTCGTGCAGTGCTAGTTGGTATTGGCTCCAGTCCCTGCGACCCTGATAAGGATAAGTGGTTTTGGAAGATGGATGTCAGCAATCACTTTATTAGTTAGTTAGTAATTCAATATATCCAAATAACATGATGATTTATTGATGTTTTGTTACACATAGCAGCTCTAAAGGAACTGCGATAAGAGTGAGAAGATGAATATCAATCATGTGTATTTGTGTACACAGCTTACTTGCCAACTTTAAGACCTTGAAATGAGTTTCCTGCATTCTGGTGTGTGCACTAATCTCGTTTTTATGTTAAATACTTCTAATTTTACTCCTCAGGAAAGAATACAGAATAATTTGTTCCTCTGGCGTGAACTTCTAATGACTAACAGTCATCAACTTTCATTCATTCATTTCACTTTTTGAGCCTGTGCAGTCTCACGTCATTGTGCGACACGGCAGCTGCAGCGTGTCCACAGCAGAGTGCTTCCATTTTAATCGGCTGAAGCTGAAATAATAGCGTGTCCCATGTATTTATGCAGTTAAACACACTTTACAATGCCAGCATGAGGTTGTGAAAATCGAAAAAGTAAGAAATCAGGAGAAATACGAGAGGTGTGGATTAGTTTATCTTAGCATAAAGACTGGAAGTGGGGGGAAACAATTAGCCTGTCTCTGTCCAAAGTTCAAAAACACTCACAAGCACCTTTAAAGCTCATTAATTAACACATTGTATCTCATTATTTTAGCATGTAAAAATGGGTTTTCAGCGAGTCACATGCTCTTGAAATGAGCAGTTGTGTTTCAGTGCCACCTGCTGGACATTATTGTGGATGTCTAATTAAAGTTGATGGGAAATGTAGTTAATTGAGACAATAAATACCTCAGTGTGTGCTATATTGACTGAGGAAAGCTGAGTTCTCATGGAGCCTTCATGTGACTTCACGTGAATACATCACGCATGAGCTTCTGATTACCAAACCCACTTATGAGCTAAGCTAGCTGCTGGGTGACACACAACATTACACAACGTTGGCAAGCAAATGAATTCCTGCAGTTTAACAGTGCGAATATGTTTTACCCCTAAGTATATCATTACCTTCAAGCTGAAATATCTTGTAGTTCTTCTTTGACTCCAACTACATCGCAGTACTCAAATGACAGCGCTGGTGCCAGATGAAAAACAGATTTTGGAGCTCTTTCTCGGCACTGAGGAATTTGCTGCTTCAACTGACTACATATAACACCGATTGGACATCCACATAAAACGTGGCAAAATATTCCTCTAGTAGGCAGAGTTGTCATTCAAGGACCAGTATGTAAGATTTTTAGTGGCTTGTCGCGCTGTACTGTAATTGCTGATTGCAACCACCTTGCCACACCCTCCCCCTTCCAAAGCACAAAAGAGAAACTACAGTGGCTGCAAAACTCACGAAAAACATGAAAAGGCCTTCTTCTCTTTCTGGTGATTATACACTAATGCAAACATAGTTATGCATATATTCAGTTTCTGACATATTCTGTAAACAGAGCCTGACACACATAAGACTAACAGGTCAGTTCAGTTAAGAATTTGCTGCAGTTCTTGTCCTTGTCTTTTCTCTCTGTATGTGTGTGCACCCGCTCGAAGCAAAATAATATTTTGTTAAACACTTACAGAAGTAACACCTCCAAACACATGCTGTAATTATTATTTTTTGGCAACCACAGCTTCTGGAGTTGTCAGACAACCAGCAGATCGATAAACTGTTGTCGTATTAATATTAAATTCAGCTTGTGCACCACGTTGGACACAATCTTAAGATACTAATCCAACACAACAAACATAATTTAACATGGAACAATAATATACATGTCAGACATAACATATTTGACATGTATGTTATTTTTCCAGTATTATTTGGAGTAATAAATAAAAGAGGAACACGGTTGTAGACTCACTGCATGTGACACTGATTTCATACAGTAAAATAAGTGGAAATCAATGGAAGGTTGGTAAGACACATCAAAAAATCTAAACCACTTCATCACCATTTGGAAATAGACTTATAACATGATTATAAAGGACTACAGTGGTGTTTAACTGTTTGAGCTCATTCACGACAAAAGTCACATTACACCAGAGTCTCCACTTGACAGGCCTGGAGTGAAAGAATTCCTCTGTCTACGAGGAGGTGGAGCAGCATCATTTGTCTCCATAAAACCATTGACCCAGATTGGTTCAGGTGTCATGTGACAGCTCTCTGATGGCCTGGCTCCACCCTCCCATTCACCGCCGCCCCCTTCCCCTCTCCTCCTCTCCCCGACTCTGTGTCCATATCCCCAGGAGGCATATCCATGTCACCCTGCTGCACAGGTACATTTCTGTCACAGGATCGGGGAGCTACAGCAGCCTGCTCTCTTGCCTAATACTACACAGTTGACACAGAGTATACTATCATTTGTAAAAGCTTGAATAGGTATACGTAGATGTACTGCATTTTCTGCACCAACAGTCTATAAACATGACAAGAAACACGGAAGATGCCGGCAGCCATGTTGAAACTGAGCACAGAGCTCCTCTCACTTCTCTGTTTTCCTGCACAGTCACCTCTTTCACCTTTGATGCAAAGTCCCTCAGGCGATGAATGCGTCTTGTCTTTCTGTTATCCTCCCTTATATGCTCATTCTCACACTGACACACACACACACACACACACACACACACACCTGCACAGGTGCAAACACAAGAATAAGAGCTCAGTCTCTCTTTCTCCTCACTCCCTATGATTCAGTGTGCTCTATTAAAAATGTATGACTGTCAAACCAGCTGGAATAAAAGTCCTGACTCTTCTCTTTCTATGACTGTATGTATGTGTGTGTTAGTGTGTGGCAGTGTGTGTCTTTTGGTTTCTGGTTGCTACATACCCAGCTCCACCCTACCCTCCACCACAGAGCCAGTACAGTCCATTTGAAGTGTATGCAAATACTGCTTGTATACACAAAACAAACCCAAATGATGAGAGCAAATTCAGAACTCACAAGCACATTAATAATTAAAAACCATGTATGAGTCACGTATGAAGCACAGTTTGACTCAGTTGCTCGCTAGCTTCTGCCTGTAAGGATTGTTCCTCTTTATTTTTTTCCTCTTTCAAATTGGGCGTTTATTTTTTCACACGAAAACACAGTCAGTGTAGTGTTGTGCATTTGTTACATCTACAAAAGACGTCCTCTTACTAGGTTTTGGTTCCAATAGCTGGTTGGATTTTGGATCCAGTTCCAAGCTGATAAAAATACCCAAATTCATTAAGCTCAGAGTCTAATTAATCTCCCGTGTCCTCACTGTGTCTTTTTTTAGCACCAGCAATGAGGGATGCACAAAATATTCACATAACCGCTCTGAAGTGATACGCAGTACCTGGAATGTGAATGTTTATAAATGTTGCTACCTAAAATTGTTAAAAGCTGAAACTAAATAGTTCTGATTACAGATGGAAAATATTAGAGTTGAATCACTTTAATTGTTACGTATAGCTTTCCACACTGGAAGAAGTTGAACTACAGCAAAGCTACTCTAGGTAGAAATCTAGTTTGGTTAAAACTAAAGCTACTTAAAAAAGGCAGTTCAAACTACTTTGTAAAAAAGTATAAAATAAATACAATATAATACAAACAAGTCTTATGTCAGCAAAAATGCAACACTCCATTTAGTTTATTTATTTCCCTATTTATTTAGTTAATACCCCATTACTCACTGGAATGCAGGAATGCCAAGTCAAGTTTTTGGTGACAGCTGCATGATGAATGTAGAGGGGACAGGGCTGGTTAAAGGGGGCCAATTACAGCAGAGAAGCAATGTTAAAATAAAAATAAAACAATCACTCCTTTACTTTTATATCCTTTTTTTTTGTAGTTTCAGCAGCTAACTATACAAAAATGTAATAAAAAAATAACAACTTGAATCACTCTGCAACTATGTATATAGCTGAACTACCAACAAGCTGCTGCTAAATGTGTTTAAACTAGTTTAATTAAATGTAATTCACTCCTCAACACTGTTAAAAGATGATTTCAAGTTAATAATTTTAATTATTTTCAGATGACTTCTGAGTCTGTTTGACTTGAAGTCTTGTGACTTTTGAAATGTTGAATGAACGAACTACTGAGAGTTCATCCAACTCATTAAAATACATTTCTAAAGAAACAAGATAAGCATATCAGCAGACTTCCCAGCATGCATTGTTTGAGAGTTCCTCAAGAAGAATGCACTCATGAGGGAAACCTGCTGTGTGTCTTTAACATATGTAAAGATAAGTCATGGGTTGCATAATTGCAACTTCAAACTGAGAAAATGTGAAACAAATTGATTTACATCCAATGTGACAGCTGAACAGTTGTTGATTCAACTTGATTTATCTTGAATGAATTTAGTTTGACATCTTTACAACTCATGAGCCGACTTTGAGTGAATTATTAAACCGGAGTTCAGTTAACTTTATTTTTAGGTCAGCAGAGTAACTTGTCTTTCTAAGTTGAATCAGTTTAAAGTGTTTTACAGCGTAGGTGCAAACATCATACCAGGTGGAACACTGTCGCCAGATCTGTATTGAACTCTGTGAGTTTGGAGAAAATGGTCCTGAGACCTGAGGTCAGATTAGCCAGATTGATAAACTAGAAGCATGTCAGAGCTTAATGGTCTAGGCCAGACCATTAAAGACACAGTAAGCAATTGTATAGAAAGATAGTTGGTTGTTGAGTCACATTCCCAGGTTGTCACATACCGACACTTTGGGTTTGTCTCACAAAATCTTGCCAACCTGTGAAGTCTCTTGTCACGGAATATAAAGCCTGCAAACAGAGCCTTGAGTTGGTGCAGAAGTCTAATTTTTATATCTTATATCTCTTACATTATATTACATATATATTATATTACAATAAACACAAAGGTTATATATGGAAGTTTTGCTGATGACAAAAATAAACTGCCTATCACAGCTTTAAGTACTTATCTTCAATTATGTAATGAACAGGTTTGTAAAAGGTTTTACTGCAGGATTCAGACTCAGTGAAGTGTATCCTCCATTGACTATCATAGCCTTATTTTTATTATGTGTTTTCCTTCTCGGAATGCCAATTCACCAAGACTCGACAACTTGACAACCTGCTGACTGATACTGATACTTATCTCTGCACATAATTTATTTTGCATCAGTTGTCTCTGCACTAACAGCTCATGCAGGTGCAGCCATGGATGTTACCTTGACATGCCATTAGCCTTGAGGGTAGAGTCCCAGCAGGGCCGTGCCCATGCCTCAAGTGCTTGTTCATCATATGAACTCTTACATCAACGTTAGTCATAAGCTCGACAGATGCTTGACGTGTTAGGCTTAAGCGTGTGAACTACAACTGTCTTTTATCCTCTTACATTACTGGAAATATCTCTGCAAGCACTGATTGGGTGATTAGCAGATGCAAAGATGTCTAAAATTCTGGGTTAAATGTGTTGAAAATGTGAAAGCTTTTAACTGCATTAAGTGACTATATTATGATGTGAAGTGGGTCTTAACTAAACAATGAAATCTACTCATAAAGATGGTTTTATTTCTGTTTCTGGTTTCCTGTTATATCTTTGAATCCTGAGAACAATGTTAGACAAGCAGCCACACCCTGAATGCCAGCTATTATCATCATTACTCATCACCACTTCTAATCCTTTGGTGTAATGATTGAAAACTTTCCCTAGACACACACACACAGACACACATACACATTGTTCAGGACACGCTGGCATAAGGTATCAAGACCAGACAAGACAAGACGACCTCTCAGACAGTAAAAAAAACAAAACAAAACTATTAAGACACTCCTCCTCTGTGTGTTAAAATGGAAATGTGCTGTCTGTACTTGTGGTTATGTGGTCTGAGTCAGCACTGCCAACATGAGATACTTCTGTTTTATGTGTGTTGGAAAAAGAAGTAGTTTCACTAGATAGTAGGATTAATAACAAACTCCTCCTTTGATTCCAGTCAAGGTGTGTTCATGGGTGTGGAGCCCATATTCGCTAAGGAGTTTCCCTCAGTTCAACCCATGACAAACCCAAGTTTAAGTTCCCAGAGATTACCCCTGGGCGTTGAATATGTTAATATTAATCTGAAAAGTTCAAACAGCTGAGGGGCGGCAAGTGCAGGTTTACACTTTTGTTCCATTTTTTTAAACAAAGCTTGTGCACAACTGAGGCTGACATTTATTTATTTTGGTCTCCACCAACTCCTGAGACATTTACATTTTCATATATTCCACATTCAAAAGTGAGTTGCAAACATTGTCTGCTGTTTGCTACTGAGCATGCAAAGTACATTGGGTTATCAGAGTTTGTTTGCTTGTTTGCTAACGAGATATCTAAGACTTAATCGAGTAAATATGCCGTGAAAAAACACAGACGAAAAAACGTTACAGGCGGTCATATATTGATGAGATGTGCCTTAATGTATGGAAGCTGAGAGCAGCTGTTCATGCTATTTGACTTAGTATTAACAGTGAACCAGTGAATACAGGCAAAAACTGGCACAACATGGTCTCTCTTTTGACTTTATAGTCTTGCTGCAAGGTTCTGGCACCGTTGAAAGTCAGATAAAGATACCAGGGTGATGCCAAACAACAGTTCAAGTACTTGAGAGGGAAAGATATGAAGGCATGATTGCCTTTCTAAGATAAAAGACTTAGAACTGAGAAGAAGTATCTGTTTGAGGGAATAATCCAGATTTAAACAACTTAATTTGCTCCACAATAGTTTCATTTACTATCCCTGAGCCTTTCAAACAAGAGAGTATCTCTACATACACACCTGCAAAATGTCAGGCAGCCTTACAAACCCATTAAAGTGTGCAAGCCTTATCCTGTCTCCAGTAATCAGGAATTGGAGAAGGTGGGAACACTGAGACTACGCCTCAAGATACACACCCTGAAATTATTAATTCAGCCAGAGAACAAAAAAGACTCACATATACGTATGTACAGTGAGTGTATTGAATTTACTGTTTTTAAAGGCTTTTATGCAATAGATTAAATGCGCACACAGCTACGACAATCCCCTTCTTCTGTCTTAATGTAGCGTTTCCTCTGAAGCATAGTTAGCCCACTCAAACATGCTCGTACATCACTCAAGTTCATGCCGACTCTGAGTTCAAGTTCAAGCCTCATCATTTTAAGTGACAGCAAAGCTTTCAGAGCTGCTAATTAGGGCACAAAGTGTAGGTTTTTTGAAAAAGGGAAGACCAGCACTGGAATGCTGTTTTGGCAAAAAGCGTGTATCTGTGTGAAGTTAGGTGCAGGCAAAGGCGTGTTCTCGAAAGTAATTTGCCAAAGGGAATAACATGATGTTAAGGTGGGACTTTCTTTTTCCCTGAGAAAAATGTTAGAGCAGTTTATTATCTCCATGAATCACTCGAGCACACAAAAGCTCCAAGACTGAGTCGATACAGGAGCAGGCTGTGAGCAGAGCTGCTGGATTTATTGTCGAATCCCGATGTATGAGTAGAAAATTCTTCTGCACTCAGTCATCCAGTCCAAGGGTGCAATTACGCTTGAGTTAATAGTAAACAACTGTTTGCAATAAATCATAAACAGCAAACAAACTATATAATCTACCCCCGTTCCTGCTTCGTTCTCTCTCTCTTTCACGCTTTCACTCTTGCCTGCACATACACATAACTGTACACCCACACACTTACGAACACACACTACATTCCTCAATAGCTGCTGAGTTTGGTGGGTGACAGGGAGGTGTGCAGGGCCTGAGTTCAAGCTCTTGGCAATCATATGTTATTGTTATGATTTTTTACTATTATTAGTAGTATTATTACAACTTGTGTTAGAGGACTGTCACGTCAAATCAAACTGAACTGGGTTATAAGCCAGCTGCTTCTGTGTCAAGGTATGCTTGTGAAATGTAAGACATGATCAGTCTTGACTCAAAAACTATAAAACATTTTCATCTTGCTTGTTTTTCTTCCCTTCCTTGACCTCCTTTCGTCTTTGTTAAGTTGGTGTAATTGGTGCCGCTGTTTTGGCAAAAACTCTCCATAAGAAGAAGTTTTGAGAAGAACAAAGAAGTCACTCACAAGACGTTGTTGTATGGAAGTAATTATGAAAGCCACTATAGCCAGCGTTTTATAGTTTCATCTATAAATTGATGTGCAGTGGAAGCTACAAATTTGTGAGCAGCTGAGGATGAGAAGAAAGAAAGCCAGATCTGGATCAATGACAGTACAGCTCAACATAAGCAAACTGTCCTGGATTAACTCAGCAATCAGTAGTGAAGTGTGGCTGTAGGGTGGCTATGAAAGTGTAGGTGCTAACTATGTGTCACGTGAATCAAGGCTGAACTTAATCAAAATCAAACAAAACCAAAGTGCCTGAAAGACACCAGCTCTCGAGGAGGGAGCAAGAGGAAGCCATCTTGAAATGAGTGAGTGAAATGAACCTCTTTCTCACAGTTTCTGTCTGTCTGCTTCAGGAACTCACTGATATGCTTTTTGAACTGCAGCTTTAACCTTTGCATAGTCACCACATTTAGCAGAACTAACGCCAGAGAAGCTCTGTGGGCCTTGCCTGTGATAACACACTGCAACATCGATATTTTATGGTTATCTGGTTATCCTCTTACTTCTGACACACGCTCAAACTATGCAAAAAATCTGTCTGGGTCTTTTTCACCAAATTTAGACAAGATGCAAGCTTTCAGCAAACCAAGAACACACACCTGTAGATTCATTTCTACCACTGATAATCAGCAACATATGTGCTTTTTTATCTTTATCAGCTCCAATTTCAATTGTTCTACCTTTACTCTCTCCCTTTCTAAGACTACCTCAACCCCCATCTCTCCTTCACCACCTGCAAATACTGTTCAAATGATGAAGTCTCACCACAAGACTCAGGAATGACTGTAACCACTGGAGCATGAACTCCCTCCCAAAAAGCTTGGCAGATACAGCTTAGCCCCTCAGCAATGCCCCTTGGCTCAGCCCTTTTTGGCACCCTCTGAGTTTTTGACCAGCACAACTTGACTGCCAAATCGACTAAATCTGCCTTCGTAAACTGAGTTCCTGTGATGTTCTCTTTAGAAACTGAGATCAAAGATGGCTATGCTCCTATGCTATGTGTCCATCTTCAACACCATCACATTGACTACGCAGCCGATCCATTGAGCACATCCAGGAAAACAAAGCAGTTTGAGTCACACAGAGTGCAACCACGGGGAGATTTAGTGATTATAGAGCACCCCCTTCTCACTGCCAGGCCTAAACTGACTAACCCTGGCCTTTATGTGTGCACTGGTGGTGAGTATTTATGCACCTATAAACCAACTGAATTGGGGAGGACGAATTGTCCCAGCCAATACTTTGGGGTGCTCCAAAGCCAAATGCTACTAACTGCACTGAAAACACAGAAAAATAACAAACTGCCCTGAAAACAAACAACAAAAAAACCCCAGCAACCCTTCTTGAGAGGTGAATGCTGCTATGATGATGCTCACCCTATCTGGGGAAGACAATGGAAGATCCAACCAGACAGCACAGCTACAATCCTCCCCACAGCTGGATGCTACATAACTCACACTCACCATTATTATCGAAATCGGACGGGCCCCCACTTGTTATGCCTGACTCATTCAGGAACACACAGCAACCCTTGAAGTAAACAAAATAATGTATTAAGTACAGCACAATGGGACAAAACTGTACTGGGTTAAGTCAGCAATCAGTAGTAAAGTGAGGGTGTTGGGTGCTATGAAACCGTAGGTGCTAACAAAAACTATGTGTAACATGAACCAAGGCTAAACTAAACACAATCAAAACCAAACAAAACCAAAGGTACCAGCCTTTCAGGATGGAGCCAGTGGAAGCCATCTTGAAATCACCCCAGTGATGAAGGCTGCAAGCAGGCGACAACAATCCCTCAATGAGGTGGTACAATCGGGACGACCTGAAAGAGGAAACAAAGTCAGACCAGCGCAACACATATACCATCTTTCAGCATGTTAACATGGTCACAATGATAATGCTAGCATTCTGATGTTCAGCAGGTATAATGTGACGATCGACTGTCATTAGTGTATTTGGTGATTAAAATTTTGATCTAATGATCACATCAGATGAAAAAAGGATTACTAAAGTTATTACATATCATCCTGAGGAGAACGTGAATGTCTGTGACAAATTTCATGGCAATAAAACAAATAGTTGTTGAGATATTTCAATGGTAGACTGACTGGTATTGCCATCACTAGAGCGATGCCGCAAGCGTAACATAAAAAAGATCACAGCTACAGTACACTGTTGTTTACTCAGTACAAAAACAAAATGCATCTGCTAAGTAAAGCTTTTTAATGTGTGTGTGTGTGCGTCACACTTCATACTTGTGTATTATGACACTGCTGGTTTCATCTTGACAACTCGACACATTTCTCAGCACTGTTAGCCTGAGATTTTCCATCGTGCTAGCTGATTTCAAGCTGCGGAAGAAGATCACAATACCTGCAGACAGACAAAGACTGTAAATCAAACAATGAAGTGATATTTAAAAGTTGTTTAAATCATTAAATCATTTAAGAAAGCAACAAAACCAAGATGGAAGTGGATTTGTAGATAGTGCATCGATGAATGTACGGGTGGACTTGCACTGAAGCTCACACTGATCTGCACATCGCTGTGTGCATTCACAAAGTTAGGAAATGCTTGTATTCATTAGCATAAAACTCATGACTCCTGAAGCCACTCTTAAAGGTTGATAAATTACCATTTGTCATATTAGCACGTCTTTAAGCTGTGATTATAAAATTAAGATAAAGTTACTGTCAACTTGAGAGCAGATGTCAAACTTGTTTTTCCTGTGAGTCCCACCCATTGGCTGGAGGCAAGTGTCTAAGTTGTGTGTGAGGTTTTTTCTTTCGCTTGTTGAAGACAGACAGTGGGTGAGTTGGGCGTGTTGAGTAAAGGAGGCGAGGTACATCTAGGCGGTTGTTCCTAATTAAAATTGGTCATGTGGATGCATCATTGCAGCAGTTTGCCTTGAAGCTCTTTGACCTTTAAAGGTGTCACTTAAAAAAAAAAGAGTCAGCTATTACAAAATGCGTATGTGGTGCATATAGATTTAATTGATGCATGAATCAAAAATATTGCATGAATTTCTCTGTCCCAACTTTGTTGTATATTGATTTCATACATTTATTTAAAAGTTGTGCATACTAGGGCACATTGCCTACTTCTATATTTGTGAGGACGTAATGCTTTCCAGGTCCTTACCCAAAGTTTAACCATCTCAACGACTAACACAAACTCATTCTTAAAATGTGCATTCTTAAATTTGAAAAACAGCTATTTGAAGCAGTACCTGGCTCCTCCAGTCTGCATGTCAAAGTGTCCTTGGGCAAGATACTGAACCCCAAATTGCTCCCGAAGGCTGCGTCATCGGTTATGGTCAGCATTGGCACCTTGCATGGCAGCCAGCAGCCAGCCAGGCATCAGTGTATGAATGTGTGTGAATGGGTGAATGAGATATGTAGTGTAAAAGCGCTTTGAGTGGTCGGAAGACTAGAAAGGCGCTATATAAGTAGAAATGCACTTTACTTTGAAAAAGCCTCCACTTTTCATAACTGTCCTCTCTTGAATTTTCAAAAAATGTCCTCACTTCCTAAAACTGTAAATGTTCTCACTTTGTCCCACTTTCCAAAAACTTGCCCACTTCACTTCAATCATATCCTAAATTTAACTTTTCAAAAAAATGTCCGGACTTGTCTGATTATCAGTTTGGTCCCCACAAAGATAGAACAACCAGAACACGTACGCCCTCCTCCCTGCCTCCAGCTGAGTTCGGAGGGGAGTGGCAGGACAGAGGAAAGTTTTTTTTTTTTTTTTTTTTTGGCTCAGCAGCAGTTTGGGGAGAGACAGAGAGGTGTGGTCACCCTCCTCCAAAAGCGGTCCTACCCTGCAGCTCGTTTGCAGTCTGCAGAAGAGGGACCGGGGCGAGCAGGTGGAGACAGGCAGCTGCGCCTCACCTCACGCCCGGTAGTTTGCACACAGCCGCTTCGGCTGCCGTGTAGCTGTCAGTATGAGTATGTACGGGTCCCAGAACGCTCTGAACAGTATGAGTATGGGCCGCAGGGTCGGGTCCAGAGGTGACCTGGCTGGCGCGGGGAACGTCCAGTACGTGCGGAACGAAGTCTTTCAGGGAGGCGGTAATGGATACGAGGCATCCATGGACGGATACAACTACTCCTTTTCAAAGTCCTCTGGGGGCGGAATGATGGGCAGCAACATGGGAGGCGGAATGATGAGCAACTGCGGAGCGATGACCATTAAAGGCGGCGGCATGGGCATGGGAGGCGGCACGCTGCCCGGTAAAGGCGGAATGAGGTATGGATTCATATTTTACTGTCACCTGCTCACCTGCCACCTGTTGTGTACATTTTGTGGCCTTCCCCCTGCTCTGAGGACGCTGGTTACTATTAAATATTAACCATGACAGACTGTTTTGTCCTAGTGTTCATTTCCTGCACACTCTGAGATCTTAAGCCAAAAAGAAGCTCTTAAATTTGCAGCTGAAACATCAAATCTACCAAGCAAATGCATGGAAATATTTGCAGGGATCATAATGTGGTTTATGCTCTGATGTTTTTGTCTGCAGGCTCAATGCACAGTGAAGTAAAGCTGCAAAACAAAGTTTACAAAGAGCCGGTGTGCGTTCAGTTTGTTTGTCAAGGGAGTTACCACGTTACCTTACTCTTTATCACATAGCTGATAATAAAACAAAGCTGCACTTTAAAAGAAACCTACGGGAGTCTTAATGATGACCGTGCTTCTGCAGAAATTACAGTTCAGGTTCTTCTTTGCACAGAAGCGTTCCAGTCCCCTGGAGGGAAATACTAAGTCTTGATTTATAGCTCACAATGAACTGCTAAGTTCCTTGTGGCTGCAACAGCTTAATGCTCACTTGTTCCAGAAACATGAAACTGTTTCAGACCTTCCACACTGTCACACACACACACAGAACAGAGGGACTATGTCACTGTGGTATTTTAGAAAAGGACAGAAAGCATCTGGCCGACATGAACACAACACGTTTAACACAAATACTGTGCTGCTCCTGTCGAATGAAAGATGTTTGATTGTTTCTGGGTCTTTCTTGTGTGGGACTCCATGTTAAAGAGTTGTGTACAGTTCTTTAAAGAGACACATAATTAATTAGTAGTCACTAAATCTGCTGATATCATGTTATAGCAGATATTATCCTCGGGATTTGATGAAGGTCTTTGTGACCAAAAGCTTAAATTTGTTGCAAAGGAGAAAAGTGTGCAGATGTTTGGATCTTTTCTTTCATGCAGAACCTTTTCCCCTTGTGTGCTTTTGTACAGTAGTTGTGCAGATATGTTGTTATTGGCACGCATATCGGCTGATGAGTATCAGGAAGTTGCTGTACAGAAAGGCCAAAGATAGTTAGTTAGTCCAACAGAAAGAATTTTTGATGAAAGACGACTGTCAAAAATGTTTGTTTACATAAGAGAAAAAATATTTCTGCAAGAGTAAATTAGTTCTCAGATATTGAAAGCCATTGTCGGCCTCAAAAATCCAGGATAGTTTTATCATTTTTTGAGTTGCATAATCAACTGTGTTCATCTGTATTTTTATTTGATTTAGACTCTTATTGCTGCCTAACTACGTGTTCCTTTTCAGAAAAACCTTTGAGTTACATATAAACTTCTTTCTAGGAAATTATTTGGACAGAAAGTGACCCCCAAAAGTTGTTTTTTAAAAGGTTATGTAATGTTGCATCTGATACACAGGCCCCAACATATGTGGTCTCAGTCAGTGGTTCCTAAATGTAGCTCTGTTTTGAAGCCATCTGAGAAGAGAAATAATGTGCAAGTAAACATGACACCATTAAAGAGTCACATAGTAAAGAAGATGGGAACTGCTGGTCCAAACTGTGATATTGTGGTGCTTTAATATAAATGATATATGTGAAGATTATTATATTAATGAGCCTGAAGCTGATGAGTTTACTCTGCTGCCCCCTGCAGTGGTGCCAGCCTCACTGCCATCCACCAGAGGGCCATGATCCTGCAGAGCCAGTGCCAGGAGTACCTGCAGAAAGCTGAATACGCCCTGCAGACTGTGAGTCATGATTTTTTATTTTTTTTCATCAGACGCTGCATGTTAGGTTTTTTCCCTCCAGCCGTGCAGATAAAAACATGTCTGGGTCAGACTCAGCACTCTAAAGGTTTTTATTTCAACTGAAAAAAGCATTGTGTTGCAGCTTCACTTCTGTTGACAAAAATATGCAGAAATGTCGTTTGGCTGTAAACTGAATAACTCGATGAACATATGAACATATGATAGGAACCAGGCTGATAATGAAAGCATTTTGTTTATTTCTCTTGGATCTGTTTTTGGGAGCCAAACCACCTCCAGCAATAATTCAATTGTCAATAAGTCTACTGTCAGTTTTATATTGTCAGATGAGCTCTGCAAACATTTAAGTTACAGCTCACACACACACACACACACACACACACACACACACACACACACACACGCCTCCTCAACTCTGTGTTGAGCAACTTCTTCTTGACATATTTGGTTTTCTGCAGAACCCATCGTCGTTTGCTTGAACGAGTGCGGGCGGGTTGATTTATTAGCTTGTTGATTCGTATATGACCCCTCCTCACGCCTGTGTGAAATACTGAATACCACTTCTATTTCGCCCTTTAAAAAAGTCATGAATTTATTCAATTTCAAGAGGTTTCAAGAGATTTTCTCCAGGTTTGTGACAGTTTTGGCACAAACCTACTCCAAGTAATGCATTTAATAACTGAAACAAAGACAGGACTCAAGGTCACATCCAAAAAACCCAACAGGTCAAGACATCGTCAATGTTTTTGTGCAGCAGAAAGTTTAAACGAGTTTCTCAGTTGGCATAAAAGTCCTGAAAATTGTGCAGGATTTTTTTTTTTCAGTTTTCATTTTTGCATTTCTCGTTCTGCACAGCGGTTTCGTGCACCTCTCTGAATGTCTTGTTGATGCCTTGCAGGGCAGTTCCCCAGGTGATGCAGAGCGCTATATGATGATGGCTAAAGAGACCATCGAGCAGCTGAAGAGCTGTGCCATGGACCTGCGACAGCTGGGACAGCCCAATGACAACGTAGTCAGATCGTGAGGAAGACTTCTCTCTTTCTATTTCAGTCTGTAACTGCAATAATATTCATACACGTCTTTGCCAAATGTCCTTTCTTTCTCTCTTCCCTAATCCGCAGTGTGGAAATATGTAGAGACCAGCTGAAGGGGGTCCATATGGCCATCACGGGCACCATGCAGAGGAGGAGGAGCACCAAAGGGAGCATTGGAGGATCCTGGGAGGAGCCTGGAAGGAGCTTCCAAGACGCTATGGGCTGGATGTTACAGCAAAAGGTGCACACCCACACACACACACACACACACACACACACAGTTTCCTCCTGTAGGATTTCAGAGCGACGACAGTTAATGTAACATTGAAGTTGATGTAAATATCAGATATTATTGTTGTTTGTTTGAAGTATGAGTGCAACACTTTCATAAATAATTCATTAAAGGTGTCAGCGTGACTTAACAGCGACTGCTAACGATGCTGCATTTGCTGTCAGATGATAAAACCTGGAAAACAAACAAACATTGTGTTTAAATTCAAGGCCTTAAAATGATCCTGACTAAATAAAAACTAATTGATGACAAAAATATTAAATCTACTGGCAGGAAAACTAGAAAATTAGACAAAAATGTGAGAGAGCGATGAGCTGAGAAGATCCAATCAAAACTAATCATCTTGCAAGCTAGTTTACCTGAGCTGGTGTTTTTTCGCTCAACATAAAATACAACACAGGCTAAATTTATCAGCGTTATCCTGTACTGACGTGAATAACCCAGAGTTTCTGGTCTTAGATTGTAAATTAGTCCCATTAATAGCAACACAAGTTTCCTCCTGGAGTATATAATGAGTTTGCTCATTTTAGTCAACTAAAATCACATGGTTTTTGACATTATGCTGTGTTACTTGACTAAAACATGATAAATCTGGTTGGTCAGTGGATTAAAAATACATTTTATAGCCTAAAAAAATCTAAAAGGAGTCATTTGTATTTAGAAAAGTTGGATTTTGTCTCTTTAAGAAAAAAAAGTAAACTGGCAGTGACCTGACTGACAGATCTCATTAAACCAGAACACAGTGTGCGCTACATAACCTTTACACAACTTCAGCATGAAAGCATTCCTCTGCTCGGTGTTGTCAGAGACGCTGACGCTTCTCTGACATTAAGAATAATTAATATAATGAGGATTAAAAATGAAAAAAGAACACACATGAAGAAGCACTGTAGGGAATAGAAAGTACAAGAAGGTTTTGTTTTGTCTTTAATCATCAGGCAAATGTTCTTCTGGTAGATTCCTGAGATGTTTTCAGTGAAGAGGCTCAAAAGTTCACAGAAAAAAAAAAATCCTGATCCAGCTTGTTTCTCTGCCACCACCTGCTGGTCTGAATGAGGACAAATGTTTGAATAAACGCTGAAAATGAACTGAAAACACGTGTTTCTGAGAAGAATTGCACTCATATGTTCAGTGTGTATTTAAAATATATTAAAATCCATGTTTCTGTGCCTGTTTGGTGTCTCAGCGTCTGATTGAAACAGCTTCATGGGGAGACGTTCCTGAAGTCACTGACCAGCATATCATCAGCCATCAGAAGTTTCACAACTCCATCCAGAGGAGCGTCGAGATGGATCGAGCCAGAGACGACCTGGTGGGTTCACACCGCTCTACCGGACGCTGCCGTTACATGTCATTACTGATATAAAAAAAAAAAAAGCCAAAAATCAGTGTGCATTTGTCACAAATTGATTCAAATCCGATTAGACAACCAGAAAGAACTTAAAGAACACGTAAATTAATGAATGATGCTGCAAAAAGCTGCTTGTAAATCTTCTGCATCTGAATACACAAAGACAAACAAATGATGGGATGCATGAGCAAACAAGTTAAATCTGGATCTGATCCAAAACCCTCTTCAGTTACTCATATCTTTAACTCTTAACGGGAGCTATCATCCTGAGGGACATAAATGAAACGTGAACTTACATGAATAAAACATTTCCTCCTTGGCAGAGGTGATAATTTTATAGATCATTCCTGTTTGGCACAAGTTACTATGGGTACACACTTGAAGGTCTGCCAGATTTAAGTTTTGAGGTTCAGTTTTCTTCCTGGACCACAGAACAAAGCGTATGTTTATGTTAACAGTAGTCTAATATTACAGTAGTATTAGCAGCAAATGAATGTGTAAATTAAAGGGAAACTCATACACCCTTTTAAATCTGCAGATTTTGAGCTTTTTGGGGTTTTAGTTTTCGTGTGTGAAAATCCCTTACATACTTCAATAAAACATTCAATTGATGGGATTTTTGAGATATTTTGAAATTGTATTTTAAATTAAAGGAAAAGTTATCCACCCTTCAAATTCTACTTTTTGTTTGTTAAAGTAAATTAAGGTTTAGTTAGTTCAGATTGAGGTGTTTGTTATGTTTTAGGGATAAATTAAGGATTAACTGATTACATTTAAGATTTTAAGGGATTTTTTACTTCATAGCACTTCATGTTTTTCTGTATTTTTGACTCCTCTCATAGATTAAGAAAGGAGACAAAGGAAATCTTCATGCTCTGGACCAAGAATGGGACAGTTTACAGGTAAAAAAAAGACAAATACTGTACTCGTACTGTACTGTCATTGTTGTTTCATGTATTTAAACTCACTTTCTTCTCCCGTGCCAGCAACTGTCCTTTGACCGGACCCAGCAGCTGCAGGAGCTCAAGGAAATCATTCAGGAAATGTGCCAAGAGATCATGTGGGTGAACAGCAAGGAGGAAGTGGAGCTGATGTTCGACTGGGGAGACAAGAACATCGCGCAGTACATCCCACAGAAGCAGGAGAGCTACTCGGTTAGAAAGACGGACATGACTGAAAGTTTAGAGAAACAGGAGAGGACTGTGTTCGTTTTGATGCCTTAATGCTGCAAAAATCCACGTTTGATTTCAAATTTTAAGAGCATATTAAAGTCTAAATTTCACTAAGGCCTTTTTATGAAGTTAATCTGCATCTCATGAGGCAGCAATCATCCGTGATAGATGAGATTTTGGCAGCTGCAGACAGTCATCCACTTAGAGCGAACCCACAGAGTGAACCCTCCAGCTGCATCCTGATGTTTTCCTGTCCCCTGTGATTACTAAACCTCTTTTCATGTAACAGAAACTGATGAGCGCCCTCGAGGACAAAGAGAAAGAGCTGAATAAACTGTTCACCAAAGTGGATACTCTCCTGAAGAACAACCATCCGGCTGCAGACAAGATCGAGGTGTGGACTGATCCGTTCATCAGCTCAGACTAATGCACAGTGTTTACATGCATTATAAGTGTGGGAGCCTTATCGTTTATTGTTCTGTGTTTCAGGCATACAGGGACACTCTGCAGACTCAGTGGAAATGGCTCCTTCAAATAACCAAGTGCATTGACATCCATCTGAAGGAGAATGCAGCGTACCATCAGGTAACATGACAAAATAGACCCTTACCTCTAAATCCCCCCCCCCCCCAATCATTTCTTTTATACATCCCAGACTTATGTCATGTATTTCTCCATAGTTCTTCAAAGAGGCCAACGAGACGTACAGCAACCTGCAGAAGGAACACGAGACGGTCCGTAAGATGTTTGTCTGTGATAAGAACACTTCACTGGAGGACCTGCTGGAGCTCCTCAGAGGACTGGAGGTACAACAGCTTCTTACAGCTCTAACAGACCAGCTGTGTGTTTGTGTGTGTGTGTGTGTGCATCAAGGCTACGTTTTACTACAGTGAGTCCTCAAAATGTGATTGCGTGCACATGAGATAAAACAATATGACGTTAATCTGACAAGTGTTACCTGCAGTCAAACACTGACTGTGCCATAATTTACCCTTCCCCAAATTGATTCATGTGATCTTCATAGAGAGTATAATGTAAATGTACAGTAAACATCAGGAAATGTTGAATATACACACTTTAAAATAATAACCAAGTAATTATGAGTGTCAGCCACGTTGTATGCCTCCAAAAAACGCAACAAGTAACGGTCCAAGGTTAATGCATGAACATGATTACCTAATTACAAACTTATTAAGGGGATAGCTAACAGTGCTGTTGACTACACATTGTAGGTATACTTGGATTAAGACCTGTCTGTTGTGCTGGCTCTCTGTATAAAAACTTATTTTGTGTGCACAACTTAACCAAAAATGTGGCTATGTATTATATCTCATGTACATGCAATAGCATTTTGAGCGCTCAGTGTAGTGAAACATGACCTTTGACCTATATTTTTTCTCTCTATGGCCAGTCTGGAGTGCTGTACATACATAAAGTAGAAACCTTCTGAGGCCTTAAACATCTGTTTTTAGTCTTTTAGGGAATTAAAACTGAAAAAACTCTATAAATTGATTAATCAACGCATCTGTCACCATCTGGGTCAATAACATTTTTTGATTTCTCATATAATAAGTCAGACTGGCTTAATCTCACTTTTATAGCTTTGTCTTTTCATCACTGATTTGGTTCTTCTATTTTATTCTCATCATGTCTGTTTCATCGTGTGTTCTTCTGTTTTAATAAGTTCCAGTTTGTAGTTATTATTCTTGATCTGCATTATCATTATTATTGATTTTGTTTTTGTTTTAATATCTCCAGAGGGAGAAGGAGAAGATCTTGGAAAACAAGAGGCAGGTTCAACATCTGGTCAACAGGTCCAAGAGCATCGTGAGACTGAAACCCAGAAACCCTGAAGAGAAGAGCAGCAGCCCCGTCATCGTCAAAGCTCTGTGTGACTTCAAACAAGACCATGTCAGTTTTCTAATCATCGCATCACAGCCTCACACATGCTGCACTCTGTAGACTCTTATGTAGACACTGCTGGTCATTTAGGATCAGTGTGTTTAAAACGTTCAGATGAATCAGATTTTCTGTTTCATTTACTTACGGCTCCACAGAAGGTGATCCATAAGGACAACGAGGCGATCCTAAAGGACAACAGTCAACGCAGTAAGTGGGAGATCACGGGCCCGGGTGGGCTGGATATGTCGGTGCCCTCTGTGTGCCTGATCGTACCACCTCCCAATCCACTCAGCATCAGCCTGGCCAACAAGTAAGACGAAAAAAGTTGTTTCTTGGCACATGAAATATTTGCTGAGATAGAAGAAGCTTTCTTGTTGAGATTAAAGGTTTAAATATCGTCTCTGTGTTCTTTAAAGGAACGAGCAGTACTACGAGGCCATCCTGACAATCTGGAATCAGCTCTACATCAACGTGAAGAGCCTCGTCGCCTGGCAGTACTGCGTCCTGGATATCAAACGCATCAACTCTCTCACCATCTCCATGGTAGGTGATGAATAAACTCTCTGAAGTCAGGCTCTGCTGTCTTAGATAGATTAATATGTTGTCAGCAATTCGACTATAGTACATCCCAAAAATGAGAAACAAAGTGACTACATTTAATGATATTAACCACTTGCTTTATGATGAAACATCATATTATGTATATTATATTTTACTTGCTTTGTTTATTTGTGCACAAAACATGAGTGCATCAGAAAAAACAGACAACATCCAAGCAACACTGGATGGGAAAACTCCAGCCACAGACGAAAACCATCATTTACACACCATATTGTGAAAGTGACTGTGGTGTTGCATTCACTGACCTGTGTTGGTTTCTGATGTTGTTCAGATTTGAGTCAAACATGGTGTGTGTCTGTGTGTGTGTGTGTGTGTGTGTGTTCAGTTGGCCCGGATGCGTCCTGAGGAATACCGTCAAATTATCAAGAGCCTGGAGACTCACTTCGAGGAGTTCAAAGTGAGCTGTCACGGCTCCCAGATGTTTGGCGACGATGAAAAGAAGTCGATCGAGAACCAGGTCAACGGATCCCAGGCCCACTATGAACAGCTGGTGGCGAAGCTGCATGTTCACAGTCAGTATTACAGAACATATACAGTACTGTCCACCTGTAGGAGCAGAGAATTAGAAATTAATTGTTAATTGTTGCATGTTTTCCTTTACTGATTATTAAAAGCATACCTTGTGTGTCCTCACAGATGAAAATGAGGAGCAAATGCAAGCTCAGGAATTAGCAGAGCAGCAACACCAACAGCACTTCATTTTAATACAGCAGCAGCAGCTACAGCAGCAGCAGCTGCTGCTGCAGCAGCAGCAGCAACAAGCCGCCGCCGAAGAGGAGGCCGCCAGGAGGCTGGAAGAGGAAAGACGAAGAGCGGCGCAGAAAAGGCAGGAACAGAAGAAGGAAGTGGTTATTAAGAGTGAGTGTGGGTCCAAGACGTCGCAGAAGAAGGTGGTGTACTCCTCACGGAGCTTATCTGAACTGCACGCGCTCAGACTGAGGCTGGAGAATATCGAGGGAACGCTGAGTCAGCACATTCACATCTGCCTCGGAGACGACGGGGTGCACGACTGTGGCCTCAAGATCACTGAGTTGGAGGTAAACACAAAAACTCTCAAATACACGAAGAAGGTATTAAAAACAAATCTTATTCCAAATATTTACTCCCCATAATTCATTGCAATAACTCTGTTTGTGTGTATGTTTCCCTGTAGATGGTGCAGCGTGACATCGACTCGATGCGCGAGGAGTACTTACGTCTGAGGGAGCGTATTCTGAAGGAGCTGGAGGGCATGAAGGATCCAGATAAAGCCGAGTTCCTCCGCAGTGAGGTTGCAATCATCAACCAAAGACTGGGCAGTCTGGAGACCAGCTCATCAGCTTACCTACAGAGGTGAGACTAACAAACAAACTGTTGTTTTGATTATTCAAGAAGTCTCATTGGAAGCAAGAAAGAACTGAGATTTGTAAACTTACAATGAGCCTACCACGGGTCCTCTTTCGTAGCCATGTTATTTGTGGCTCCAGATATTCTTTCCCGTTTTTCACGTGTTTCATGGCCACCATAGTTTCTTCATCAGTGGTTCAGTTGTGTTGCAGCAACATCAGTATATAGTAAAGCTCTGTAAGTCAGAATAGAAATGAAGTGGGTTGAAGTCTTTCTGTTTTTAAATGAGAAATGGTACAAAAATTCAATTAAAATTGTTGCCCATAAACTCACATTTTTCAATTTTCAAGTTAATGAACCACACAAGGACAGCTGCTACCAAATTCTTATTATAATAACAAAGTATCACTATTATTAGAATCATTATTTTGACTGTATATGAAAGCACAGGCAGTCTGAGCTCCTATGAAGTTGGAGTATAGGGTCTTAAATGAATTGAAGTGATTGGATCTGGAGAGGTTTGCAGCTGAGCTGATAACATAAGAAATGGTATCATCAGCATAAAAAGGAACATTACAATGCTGCACTGGTAAATAGATATTTTGTGTGTATCAAAAGTCACAAAAAGTGCAGCACGATGGTGCTTTTTTTAATGACCAGCAGGTCTAAAGGCTGATTGACAGTTAACCAGACAGCTCAGATACAGACCAGTGTTACCACCTTTAATACAACTTGATTTGCATATTCCGGGAGTTGAATTGAAGGTGTGTATTAGTGATGTTGTGATAGCAGCAGACTATAAAATAAATGTATTATATCTCATTATCTGGAGTGTCTTTCATCATCATTTCTTCCTCTCTTTTAGGCTGCAGGCTCTAAGGGACATGCTGCAGAGCGTGGCACAAGTTGAGGACATAGTGAAAGTTTATGAGGCAAGACTGACGGAGAAAGAGACCACCTCTCTAACGCCTAGTGAGGTGGAGGATTATATGTTCACCCTGAAGGTATTTTATAAAACATATTCTTATAAAACATTTCTTTAGACACATTGAGGTTTCTGTTTTTTTTTCATGTATTGTACAAGTAAAAAAGAATTACTGCTGCAGCTTGGAAAGAATGGAGTGCATATTCATGCTCGGTAGTCCCTGATCAGTTTAAACTGAACGGGTGTGAGATAGCTGGAGTGTCTAGTCTGGGATGTCACATCGACCGGTGTTTCCTGCATGTTGCTGGTGTGTAGAACATGAAAGCAGAGCTTGAGCAGAAGAAGGATATTCTGATCAGCATGGAGGCAGAGTTGGCCAAGGCGAGCCACTGGAACAGTCAGGTGGACGGATCTTTCCACAGGTGTGACATGATGGTGGCCAAATACGCTGAGCTGGTGAACTTGCTGACAGACCGCTGGAGACGAATCGATGGACAGATCGACACCAGGTATGTTATCTGTTTTATACAAAGGAGCCAAAGCTGCAATAACATGGGGCAGGGTTTAGAGGGTGGTTCAGCAACTCAGTCAGTTGTCTCCCATCAAACATATTAACTGTGAGGCTTTCCTTACATGTATAGATCTTTATAGACACCCCTTTTACACCAACCTTCATCAGATTAGAGCTTTGTGTAACGTCTCTCTTTGTGTCTGCAGCACCCATTAATCAATAGTTATCAGTGTCTACTGAAAAAGATGCTAAACATATGGTGCTTTCTTTTGGGTTGTTTGTTTTTTTCTTGCTCAGACTCCAGGATTTGCAGTTGTATGACCCACAGCTGCAGAACTACAAGCAAACCAGCGCCTCGCTTATTGACTGGATCGATGCCACACGGAAAAAACAAGATGCCCTGCAGGCCACCAAGATATACGACATCCAAGCACTGATAGACCATATTAACAACCAGAAGGTCAATTAACTTGCTTACAGTGTTGAGGGTCTATATCCATGTGTGTAAAGTTATTAGACATCTGACATCTTCATGTTATTGTGTTATCAAGGCCCTGAACACAGAAATCAAATTGAGGAGGGAGACAGTAGACAGTGTGCTGAAGGACAACGCGGCCTGTGTGAATTCTATCAAGGTAAGGAGGTGTGGCATGTATAAACAGACTCATCAAAAGAATTGATTTCATTTTATGAATTTCATTTAAATGTTTGTTGTACAGGATTACGAGACCGACCTCGCCGCTTACTCCTCCGGTTTGGAGACTCTGGTGCTCAACAGCCCCATCAAGAGGACAATGCTGAGGTCGCCAACGATGGATCTTAATCAGGAGGTCAAGATTTCTCGTTAAAACACTGTAGCAACTTTAAGATTATTCCCTTTTATTCTTGTATGCTAAAGGAGGGGTCAATGAAATTTGTGACATTATATTTAAATGAAGTCTTTCTTTTGTCTTTGTCTCAGGCTACACAACTGCAAACCCGTTACATGGAGTTGCTTACCTGGTCTGGTGACTACTACAAGTTTCTGGGAGAGCTGCTGAAAAACATGGAGGAACTAAAGGTATGTATTTTGTAGCTGTTGGTAGAGACCAAAAACAGAGCTATGTAAATGTTTGGTGACCCAATATAAACTTGAAATGTTGTTTTAATTACACAAGTACGTTAAAATGTTCCTCTGCATTCATCTCTTGCTTCCAGATTCGTAACACCAGGATTGACGTGTTAGAAGAAGAACTTCGCCAGCTGAGGGAGGGCATCCAAGACGGCAACAGCAAGAACAAATCTCTGGAAGAGGCCCTAGCCCGCTACCAGATGCAGTTGAACCAGTCACAGGAGCAGCTGCTGTCAATGGAGGCGGTGCAGCAAACCTCTACAATGCAGTGTAGCGCCACCAAGGAGAGCCTAGACAGCACACAGATCCAGCTGTCAGACCTCAGCGATCAGGTGGCGCGTCTCAACTACCTGCTTGAGGAAGAAAAGAGGAAGAGGAGGCTGGCAGAGGAGCGCTACACTCAGCAGCAGGAAGAGTACGAGACTGTGCTGAGGAAGAGGCAGAAGGAGCTGGAGACGGTCATCTGGTCCAAGATGGAGATAGAGAACAGCGTGGAAAGTAAGGACCATGAAATCGAACTGCTGCGGCGGCAGCTGGCTGAGGAAGCAGCAAGGATCAAAGAGCTACAGAAGGAGATGTCAAAGGTAAGAAGCCAATGCAGTATGGAGATCAATAAGTTAAAGCTCAGCTACGAATCCCAGATCCACGTCAGCCGCACAGACATCCAGAGGCTGGCAGCCCAGAAGGAGGAGGATACAGCTGACCTCCAAACGCAGTGTGACAGGATGGCGACAGAGAGGAGGAATCTGGAGGAGGAGCTCAGGAGGCTCAGGATGTCCCTCAACGAAGCTGAGGAACAAAGGAAGAGAGCAGATGAAGAAGCTCACAGTCAGCGTGCTGTCATCACAGAGGAAGGACGCAGGAGGAGAGAACTGGAAAGTCAGGTGGAGGCGCTGATCAGGCAGAAAGACGACGAATGTAGCCAGTATGTGGAGGAGCTGGCTGAAGTCAGGAGGAGTCTGCAGGAGAAGTGCGAGGAGCTGACCTACATAACACACAGTCTAGAGGAGGAGACCCGCAGAAGGAAAACCATAGAGGAGGGGCACGGTGTGCTTGAACAGACTTTGACCCAGATGCAGGTGAAGCTAACCAGTTCATCAATGACTGCGACCCAGCTGGGGGAGTGTGAGGGGGAGCTTCAGAAGATACGATTAGAGCTGGAGAGGGAGAGCAAGGAGAAAGGCAGAGTAGAACAGAACATGAGCAGGTTACAGGGACGCATGAAGGACCTTCAGGCTGTGAGAGATGGGCTGGAGAGCCAAGTGGAGAATCTGAGGAAGGCTAACCAAGAGGAAGTGGCCAGAAGAAGACAGGTAGAAACAGAGCTGGAAAAGACCACCACATCCATGAAAGAGTACATCAGCACCATTACCACGCTACGCCAGAGCCAAGACCAATCCAGCATGTCGGAAAGGATAGGTGAAGAAGAGCGTCTTCGTCTGCAGGAAGAGCTGGAGATGAGCTTGAGACAAAACAAGACATCTGCAGACCGCATGACGCAGCTCGGTGCAGAACTGAAGGCCCTGCAGCAGCAACTCCTCCAAGAGCAGGCCAGAGTCAAAGAGGCTAACCTGAGGAATGAGGGTCTCTACAGAACTATAGAGGAGAGAAGTAAAGCATTGAATGAGAACTCTGCTGAGCTTCAAAGAGTGAAGACGATGACAGAAACTCAGACCAAAGAGAGGTTGAAGCTGGAGGAGGAACTAAGGGCAGTACGACATGAGAAAGAAGAACTGTTGATATCCAAACAGGGATGTAGTGATGAGCTCTCCTCCCAGATTAATGCTCTGGAGCTGCAGCTGCAGGCCAGTGAGCGCAGCAATGTAGATTACCGCAACCTGGTCTCAGAGCTTTCCTCAGAGAGGGAGAAACTCAAGCTGGAAGCTGAGAAAATCCAAAACCAAGCCACCGAGGTACATGGAAGTTGGGCACTTAGACGTGAACTGCTCTCTTCTTTCCAAATCAGAGTCCTAATTTGGATCAATCGAGTAGCTAGCACTGTCTGTAGGCAAATGTTTGCTTGCATGCTGGAACCCCTCTAGATCCCCCGTAGATGCCTCCAGCTTAGTTGCTCTGATTTGAACACATACATCCGTGTGATGTGTTTGAATTAACTTGCATGTCAGTCACTTGCATGCAAACGCCATGTGTGCCTCTCCATTGTCACCCTGCCCACACTGTGCGAAGATGTCCTGTCTGCATGCTTTTTTGCTTTTCCCAGAATGAACAACATTGTCAGTGACATCATTGGTCATCTGGTGTATGGTTTGATTATTGTTAATCATATCTTTGTAGCAGCTTAGTGGTCTTCAGGACACATTTCACAAACTTGTAAAAACAGCACTGATATACACTTAAAATATCCATAATTTCTCAAAGTATTTGAGGCAATTCTTCTTGCAATTTCAGACCAGTCAATCAAGATTGGCGCCCATCTATTAACATTATTTATTTGTGCTGTTTTGCATATTTGCAGAATGTGGATAGTGACTATTACAATCTGAACAAAGTAATAGAATAGTTTGTCTACTGATTGTGTAGTTGTACTTCCTATAAACAATGTTAATATAGTTTGTCTGCAGGATTGGGAAGGTTGATTTCACATTTTTCTACTCAATAATTTTCTTATACTTTTACTTCCCAGTCTTGTAAGACATTTTCTGTTTGTATGTTTTTTTTTTGATGGGAAAGATCAGTCTGCAGTACATTAATAACTCAACAAAGCAAATTATATTTTGGAGGAATGCACATAGACTTGCTATTTATTATTATTATTATTATTATTATTATAAATCATGATTAATTCCAGGTTTTACTTATATACAAATTAACACTGTGCCATCTTGTGGTTTAGTCAATTTTTTTCAACATTTTAAATGAATATAGATGCTTGAAAAAATAGCTACAGCAAGTACAGAGTCATCCAATCACAATGTCACTCTGTTAGTCTTTAATTCAACTGTAAGCCAAAATATTAGACCTCCTTTTAGGATTCTGCTGCTAGAAAAAAAAGAATGGAGCAAGTATCTGTGCTGTCCTCTTTTGAATTACTGAATTTGATTAAATTCATTTTTGATAGTAGCATGATAATTTCTAATTTCAGTGTTATTTGGATCTACAGCTGTTCTATCCCAGTGTTGCTGATTGTATAATTTTATACCATGATGTAAAATGCAGAAAAGAAATGCTTCTTGATATGCAGTGAGTGTGTTCATGTGTTTTTGAGTTGACTGACCTTTTGTCTCTTTGCTCTTTCTCTGCTTTTTTCCATCTCTACAGACAACATCCACGATGCAATCCATGCAGTCCAAATATAGTGACATTGTGATGGAGAGAGATTCTCTGTTGCTGAAACTTCAATTGTCAGAAAAGGACAATGATCGCTATCAAAGGCTAGAGGAGGAACTCAGTCACATTAAACTGTCCCTAGAGTCTGAGCTTCGCGCTAAACAGCGTATACAGGAGGAGAACGACAGGTTCAAGAGGGATTTAGGCTACTGGAAAGACCAGCATGAGAGTAAGCAGGGCGTGATCAGGCAATATGACACAGACAAGGAACGTCTGGAGAAGGAAAAGAACTCTCTGAAAAATGAAATAGAGAGGCTGATGAGGGAACTCAGGGAGCTTGAGGAGACATATAAAAGTAAGCTGTCAGCCATCCAGAGGGAACTGCGAGAGGTGACCATTGTCAGACAAACCATGGAAACTGAGCTGAAGAGAACTAAAGAGCCCCCAACCTTGGATGCCTCTAATGTGGTTTTTGATGGAGTCCGCAAGCCAGTCACAGCAGACAAGTTGCTTGACTGTGGTGTTTTGGACAAGTCAACTTTTGGCCAGCTTGTGAATGGACATAAGTCTGTCCATGATGTGTCTGTTGACAAAAAAATCATTCTAAAAGGGACAGGCCCAATAGCCGGGGTGATAATTGAAGGTCCAAAAGGTCCAGGGTGTATTGCTGGACCCCTATCCAAAATGACTTTCACCGAAGCCAAGAGAGAGAATCTCCTGCCACCAGATAGCGTTGACCTGCTACTGGATGCTCAGGCTGCCACTGGCCACATTATTGACCCCAGGACTAATCAGAAGTTGACAGTTGACGAGGCATTTAATCAAGGTGTGATTGATGAAGAGGATAGAGAGAGGTTGCTAGCAGCAGAAGCTGCAGCTGTGGGATATCGTGGTCCTGGCACAAGCAAACCCCTTTCAGCATTTCAGGCCATGAAGAAAAGACAGATTGACCGAGACACAGCACTGCGTCTTCTGCAAGCCCAGGAGTCTGTGGGGGGTATCCTAGATCCTGTGCTCAGTGTGTTCCTTCCCAGAGACACAGCCATTGAGCGTAACTTAATTGATGATGACATATCTCGAGCTCTGAATCAGAGGCCTGAGCTCTACCTGGACCCAGATAGTGAGGAGGGTGTAACCTATATGGCATTGAAAAGGAGATGCAAAGTAGAGCCACACACAGGCCTTCTGCTTCTGCCTGTCCCTGAGAAGGTAGACCCCTCCAAACTTGTCTTTGAAGGTGTTCGGAAACCTGTCACAGCCAAGCAGCTGGTTGATTGTGGTGTGCTAGACAAGCCAACATTTAAAGATCTAGAAAAAGGAAAGAAAACTGTCCCGGAAGTATCTGCAGACAAAAATGTTAATCTGAAGGGGACTGGACCCATTGCTGGAGTTGTAGCTGGGAATGAAGGCAAAATGTCTTTCTCAGAAGCCAAGAAAAAGATGCTCATGCCTGATGATAGTGCAGATTTGCTATTGGAAGCCCAGGCTGCCACAGGTCACATCATTGACCCCAGAAACAATGAGAAGCTGACAGTAGATGAGGCATGTGCCAGAGGGGTGGTAGACATGAGAGATCGAGACAAATTATTGGCAGCAGAAGCTGCTGCTGTTGGATACAAGGATCGTAGTGCGGCCAAGCCTCTCTCAGTGTTTGAGGCCATGAAGAAGGGAATAATTGACAGGAAGACAGGGGTACGCCTGCTGCAGGCCCAGGAGTCTGCGGGAGGCATTCTAGATCCCAATCTCAGTGTGTTCCTCCCCAGAGATACAGCTATCAAGCGCAACCTTTTGGATGAAAACCTCCATCAAGCTCTAAATCAGAGTCCCGAGTGTTACCTTGACCCAGATACTGAACGTGATGCTGCTTATGGAACACTGAAGAAAAGATGCAAGACAGAGCCTCACACAGGTCTGCTGCTTTTGCCAGTCACTGAGAAGCTAGATGCTTCAAAACTGATCTTTGATGGTGTCCGCAAGCCAGTAACAGCACAGCAGTTGCTTGACTGCGGGGTCCTGGACAAACCAACATTTAACAAACTAATAAAGGGGGAGAAAACTGTCCCAGAGGTGTCTCTGGATAAGAAAGTCTTTCTAAAGGGGACAGGCCCAATCGCTGGTGTGGCAGCTGGACCTTTAGGGAAAATGTCTTTATCAGAGGCTAAGAAACAGATGCTCATACCTCCAGATAGTGCAGACTTGCTACTGGATGCCCAGGCTGCCACAGGCCACATCATTGACCCCACAAGCAATCAAAAGTTTACTGTTGAGGAAGCATGTGCCAGAGGAGTGGTGGATAATAGGGATCGAGATAGACTCTTAGCAGCAGAAGCTGCTGCTGTTGGATACAAGGACCGTAGTGCAACCAAGCCTCTCTCAGTGTTTGAGGCCATGAAAAAGGGAGTAATTGACAGGAAGACAGGGCTACGTTTGCTACAGGCCCAGGAGTCTGCAGGGGGCATTTTGGATCCCAACCTCAGTGTGTTCCTTCCCAGAGACATAGCTATAAAGCGCAGCCTTTTGGATGAGGACCTCTGTCATGCCCTAAACAAGAAGCCTGAGTGTTACCTTGACCCAGACACAGAGCGTGACACCAGCTATGGGGCTTTAAAGAAAAAAAGCAAAACAGAGTCTCACACAGGTCTGATACTTCTGCCAATCACTGAGAGGAAAGACCCTTCCAAACTGATGTTTGATGGCGTCCGCCAGCCAGTCTCAGCACAGCAATTATTTGATTGTGGAGTCCTTGACAAGCCAACATTTAACCAGCTAGCAAAAGGGGAGAAAACTGTTCCAACAGTGTCTTCAGAAAAGATAGTCTATCTAAAGGGCACTGGATCCATTGCTGGGGTGATAGTTGGACGTCAAGGCAAAATGTCTTTCTCAGAAGCCAAGAAACAGGATCTTCTGTCTGACGATTGTGCAGATTTGCTATTGGAAGCCCAGGCTGCCACAGGTCACATCATTGACCCTAAAACCGATCAGAAGCTGACAGTAGATGAGGCATGTGCCAGAGGGGTGGTAGACATCAGGGATCGAGACAGATTATTGGCAGCAGAAGCTGCTGCTGTTGGATACAAGGATCGTAGTGTGGCCAAGCCTCTCTCTGTGTTTGAGGCCATGAACAAGGGGCTAATTGACAAGAAGACAGGGGTACGCCTACTGCAGGCTCAGGAGTCTGCGGGAGGCATTCTAGATCCCAATCTCAGTGTGTTCCTCCCCAAAGATACAGCTATCAAGCGTAACCTTTTGGATGAAAACTTCCGTGGTGTGCTTAAGCGGAATCCTGCTTCTTACCTTGACCCAGAAACAAATTGTGATGTCAGCTATAGTGCTTTGAAGGAAAGATGCAAGACAGAGCCCCACACTGGCCTACAATTTCTACCACTCTCTGAGAAGGCTGACCCCTCCAAATTACTCTTCGATGGTGTCCGTAAGACAGTAACAGCACAGCAGTTGCTTGACTGTGGGGTCCTGGACAAACCAACATTCACCCAACTAATAAAGGGGGAGAAAACTGTCCAAGACGTTTCTGTGGATAAGAAGGTCTTTCTAAAGGGGACAGGGGCAATTTCTGGTGTTGCATCTGGACCTTTAAAGAAAATGTCCTTTGCAGAGGCAAAGAAACAGAAAATTATGCCTTCTGACAGTGCTGACATGCTACTGTATGCTCAGGCAGCCACGGGCTACATTCTTGACCCCAGAAATAATCAAAAACTGACAGTAAAAGAAGCATGTGCGAGAGGAGTAGTAGATAAAAAGGATGAATCGATGTTGTTTGCAGCTGAAGCTGCTGCTGTAGGTTACAGAGACCCAAATACTGCCAAACTCCTGTCAGCTGGCCAGGCCATGAGAAAGGGATTAATTGATAAGGACACAGCTCTACGTATACTTCAGGCTCAACAGTCTGTGGGGGGTATTTTGGACCCTGTTCTGAGTGTGTTCCTACCCAAAGACATTGCTAAGGAGAGGGGTCTCATAGATGAAGAGCTATACCAGGCCCTGAATCAGTATCCTGAGTGCTATCTAGATCCAGACACCCAACAGGGAACTACATATGTCTCTCTAAAGAAAAAAAGCAAAACAGATCCAAGCACAGGTCTGTTGCTTCTGCCTGAACCTAAAAAGCCATTAACTGTCAAGGGACTCAGGGGCGAGGTGTTGGTCACAGATCTAGTAGATGCAAACCTACTTACATGTTCTGATATGGACCAACTCAGGGATGGTAGATTGACAAGCCAGGATATTGAACACCGTCTCCGCCTCTACCTGAGAGGTTCTACCTGCATAGCAGGAGTTTATGATGAGGCCAATGATAAGACAATGTCCTTCTATCAGGCCATGAAAGACGGACTGTTGCGACCCGGGACCACTCTGGAACTTCTCGAGGCCCAGGCTGCCTCTGGCTTTGTAGTTGATCCTGTCAACAACCTTTACCTCACTGTTAGTGATGCCTACAGTAAAAGACTGTTCGGGCCAGAGTATAAGGACAAACTCCTATCAGCAGAGAGCGCTGTGACTGGTTACAAACTGCCAGGTACAGACAAGATTATCTCCCTCTTTCAGGCCATAGAGAGAGGTCTAATGGAGAAAGGTCATGGCATCCGTCTGCTCGAAGCCCAGATTGCCAGTGGTGGTATCATTGATACTGAACACGGCCATCGTATTGACACAAACGAGGCCTACAAGAGAGGTTACTTTGATGAGAAAATGAACAAGATCCTGAATGATCAGAGTGATGACACTAAGGGTTTCTTTGACCCAAACACAGAGGAAAATCTAACCTATCTGGAGCTTAAAAAACGCTGTATCACAGACAAGAAGACTGGCCTCCTCCTTTTGCCTATCATGGACATGAAGAAAAAAGAGTCATCTCTGAAGAACACTCTGAGAAAGAGGAGAGTGGTAATTGTGGACCCAGAGACCAATAAAGAGATGACAGTACGTGAAGCATATGACAAAAAGTTTATTGACTATGACACCTACCTGGAGCTGTCTGAGCAGGAGTGTGAGTGGGAAGAGATCACCATTACTGCTCATGATGGGTCCACACGGTTTGTCATCATTGACAGGAAGACTGGAAGACAGTATGATATCACTGAGCTGCTTGAACAGCAAGTAATTACTCAATCAGATCTAGATCAGTACAGATCACGTACCATCACCCTTACTCAATTTGCAGATATCATAACCGGCAAGACCAAACCTGGATCATCATTCTCATCATCAACTTCAAGACAATCATCATCATCATCATCATCATCTTTGGGTTCATCCTCAGTGACATCCTCAACAACATTAAGAACAATGGAAACCATGGTGCCATCATCAGTTACATCGTCGTCATCATCATCAACGGTCGTGTCAAGATCCTTATCACCAACTCTTGCCAAGATGACCACAACAAGAACTACCACTGTCACAGAGCGGAGTGGCTCATTCAGCAGTGCATCTCGAGACTCAACCGACAGCCTTAGGGGTATATCCAGTGTCTCTATCACTCTGGCCTCCCCTCTTGAAGCAGTGGGTGAGCAGGAACCCGTGGGTGCCATCTTTGACACAGACTGTGTTGAGAAGATAACCATCACAGAGGGTCTAAATCGTGGTCTGGTGGATTCCATCACTGCCCAGAGACTACTGGAGGCCCAGGCCTGCACTGGAGGAATTGTTAATCCCACAAATGGCAAAAGGTTAGGCATCCAAGAGGCCGCCCGCCAAGGTATCATAAATGACGACATGGCCTCTAAGCTCAAGCCTGCGCAGAAAGCCTATGTTGGCTTTGAGGATGTAAAAGTCAGGAAAAAGATGTCTGTCGCTGAAGCTATGAAGGAGATGTGGGTGCCATATGAAGCAGGGCAGAGGTTCATGGAGTTCCAGTTTGTGACAGGAGGGCTTTATGACCCAGAAGTGGACTGTAGAAGATCCTTAGATGAGGCTTTGAGAATGGGCTGGCTGGATGTAAGAACAGCTCAGAAGCTGCAAGACCTCAACCATCATACAAAGATCCTGACCTGCCCCAAGAGCAAACTTAAGATCTCTTACAAGGAGGCTCTGGATAATTGCTTGGTGGAGGAAAGTACTGGGGTAAAAATGCTCCAGGCATCATCCGTGTCTTCCAGAGGAATCAGCAGTCCTTACAATTTCTCCTCTGCCCCAGGATCCAGCACCGGCTCCAGGAGTGGCTCAAGACGAGGCTCTCGCAGGAGCAGCATGGACATGGGCTCACCCAGCTCATCTTCTCGCTACAGTCAATCTAGCTTTCTCTCCCTCTCCTCCTCATCCATCAAATAAATCAAGAAAAGAACCTGCACATTCATAATCATTTCTTACAAATGAACCAGAATTTGTTAAGAGTATTTTGATTGTTCAGAAAATAACTTTGGAAAATGTGTTTTGTATGTGGGTAAAAAAAACAGAATTTATATTGCATACTTTTAGATTTTAGCTTTGGTGTTGCTATGCTTTTAAAATGCTATAGTTCAAATGATGATGAAAATTAACACTACCAAAATTATGTTTGTGGAAACAGACTAAAGTATTATTGGTAACCATCTTGTATTTGGATTGAAAATAAAGTGTATGAAAATAATTATTGGTGTCCTAAAACAGGATTAGAAATGTTCTGGCATACTCATACTAAGTCTTCATGGAATTTCTTTTTAAGCTTTGCATTGGTAACATAATGGTATCATGTTTACATTCATTTAACATCTAAAATGCCTGTTTTGTGAGGGGGAGGGATTTAAGGTTGGGTTACATATATTCATTCACATGATTACTTTTTTTTATTACTTTATACTGCTGAATCAGTTGTTAACCATTGTTTTTTTTTCTTGCCTTAGTGCTTCTGGTTTTGTAACAACTTCTCAAGATATCAAAATAAAAGCTAACCATTTGCTCATATGGATTCATGACTTTCCTTTTTCATGGACAGTTTTGTGCAGAATCAAAACCCTTTAGATAGTTACATGTAAGATATCATAGATATTCCTCAGTTTGTAGGTAGTTATAAGAGCCCACAGCTTGAAGGGGATCTTTCTCTACATCATAACATATAAAATCATTTAAAAAAATAAAATAAAATCAGCCGTAATGATACAAAAGGATACTGAAAAATATTGTTTTAGTTTTGTTAAGTCAAATGAAATCAAATTAAATATGAGGACAAGTTTTAATTGAGTGATAGATAAATATGCTTGAACACATGCTTGGCATCATGTTTTCAATTCTGATTTTGAACCAAATTGCTAGACATTAATTGAACATTCCCTATCCTGTTCCATATGTAGGTCCTGCTGCTTGTTAAACGTTGTATATTTGGACATATGCCCGTTGTGGGAGACTTCCTTGAGGGCAAATAAAAGTAGATGAAAGAAACATTTATTTAAAAACACTTATTAAATCTGTAAATTTGTAGCTGTAGATGTGGTTTAATCTGAAGTATAAAAGGTTTGATTAAAGTCTATGAACCCTCCTCTGAGAGAAATGGACTACAAATGGGGGGAGGGGGTGTGGGCGGGGAGGACATGACACGGGCCTTCAAAATAAAAGCACATGTATCATCTCGTTACGTGTACATCAGTTTTAACGCAGAAAACTCACGAAAAAAAGAGGTGTCAGAGGTGGGATGTTCTGTTTCTTCGTGAGTTAGTTTTACACTGATACTATAGGCATTAGTAAATAATAAATGTGGCAGTAACAGAAGTGCGCATAAGTTAGCTTATTTTATTTCGACAGCGCTACCCGGAAGTACTTCGGTGACAACAACAGCAGCAGTTAGCATGTAGCAGACAGAGTGTCAGGGTGGTGAGTTTATTTTTGGACATGTGGTCCACCACAGGTTTGTAACACGGTGGTCTGGTCGTTAATGTGACCGTTACAAACGGCTCTTACGTGTCGGGCTGAGGAGCTAACGTCAACGTTAGCTGAAGTTATGTAGCTGGCTAGTTAGCTCAAAGCTAAAGCGTCAAACAGCAGCAGGACGAGGTAAGAAGGAGCTTTAACAAACATTTATCTCTTTATTCTGCTAAATAACTTCATATTTGTTACTGTACTCAAATGGCATAAACTAATATTTAACAATAATGTAAGTACAGACTAAGACAAATTGTTTAGCCACAGCCAATGACGACATTAAAGGTGCTTGTGAATGTTGTCCAGGTGCCATTGACCAGGTTTAATTATGGCTGACGACCCTCAGAGGAACTTCCGCTCTGCTTATTATGAGAAGGTTGGCTTCAGAGGAGTGGAGGAGAAGAAATCTCTGGAGATACTGCTCAAGGACAATCCTCTGGGTGGGTGACAGCTCGTATGTACCAACACAGCACTGTCCAAACATGGCTTACATGCTGGATTAGGAGAGTATTGATTGGCAGGTTGTCACATGAGCTCCTACCATCAACCTACATTCAGCTTGTATTAGCGACATGATAGAGTAGATGTTATCTAGATATATTGTGGATGTAAATCAGTTTTTGTCTCCTGACAGATCTAGAAAAGCTGAGCACCTTCAGTCAGAGGTTCCCCCTCCCCTCCATGTATAGGATCCACGTGTGGAAGGTATTATTGGGTAAGACATACACATATGTATCGCAAGTGTTATGTTCTGTGCCTAAACTGCTCAGTAAACAAACAAACAAACTCTCCTGTTCCTGCAGGTATCTTACCACCCCACAGTGACTCTCACACTCTGGTCGGAGGCTACAGGAAGGAGCAGTACCAGGACATCCTGGAGGCTCTGGAGGTGATGAGATACATCAACTCTTCCACACCGTCCACCCACGTCTACCTGCGCATGTTTCAGCTGGAGAGCCAGGTGCTCCCACGGTGCTCCGAGACCTCCCCGCCGGTAAGATGAGTAATATTTGAGACACGTTAAGAAAAGCAGCACAGGTCTTCAGGGTGTTTTTGATTCAGACACTGTGTTTGTTGTACCTAGACACTAGAGAGGAGGTGGTGGGATCATGGATCGATTTTGATCTGACCCAACTACCAGGTTTACTCCACAAGTTTTGAGCTAAGCGCCTGAAAGCAGCACGTCTTCTTTACGAAGTGTGAAGCAGTATAGTTTTTTTTTAAGATGTTTACTCAAAGTGCATTCAGCATTTTGCAGGTAGTTTGTCCTTGTATATTGTCCAGATAACTGCCACAGTCATGAGCAAGTGCCAACATGTTTCTCTCTCAGAAATATGCACAGAACAGAGGACTGTAATTAATAATAATGAAACATCTAAACATTTTAATGTGGTTTGTAGTGATGGATGTTGGAGTGCTTGGATTTTTTTTCTGTGTGGAAAGAAACTGAATGAAAGAGGAAAAGTTTACAAACTCATGGACTGATTCAGACCAGAGCAAATGAACCAAAGGTGTGGAAACACCCTCCGATGCTCAGCTGATGATCTGATGCAGAACTAGAGAAGAAAGTGGGATTGTGACACAGATGCAACATCAAATGGGAGGTCGTAGGACCAGAAACACGAGTGAACTGAGCTGTAGACGTTTGTACTTAGTGAATGAAATGATGATGAGGAGTTTGGATGTGACTATAATTTTTATTTCTTATAAATCCATGGACATTTCTTGCATGTAATGCATCAACCTCACAAAGTATAACAGCTGGGCGTTGATCCTCAAATCCTCCTCTGTCTTACTTTTCCTGGCATGTATGCTCCATTCTAAGCCTGACCACTGATATGTTTTGTTTTCTGTAATAGTAATGTGAGGTTTCATTATTTTTTTAAGTATATTCACATCTGTAAGTTGACTAAAGTCTCAAACCTCATGCTGCCTCATGCTGTGGCTCTCTGTTTAAACAGCCCACAAATATTTGAAGTTAGCGCCGAGCTTTTCATTATGAATTCATAATTATAGAACCGTGCAGCCTGAGTGGAAAATGACTGTTTACACATTGCGGGTAATACTTAAAGATTTATGTTAGGACATCACTTACACTCTGTACCACTCGTGTGTTTTTAGTTCCACATCAGTAACCGACTAAAGAGATATATTCAGCACTATAATTAAACACACACACACACACACAGTGTGTCCAAATCACCCTGAATACGTCTGCCTTCAGTCGAGAGCTGTGTTGTGTTTTGAAACTACGTGTTAGCCTCAAAAGTGTCTCACAATTACTTAAATATGTTGTATAATATGAAAAGAACACGTTGGTATTTTTCACCCTGGACTATTTTCCTGTGTGTGTGTGTGTGTGTGTGTGTGTGTGTGTGTGACTAATGGAGACAGCAATTTTTGAAATCGGTCCGGTATTGAGCGAGAGAGCGCGGCAGCCACAAAATGAGCTGTAATGTGTAATCCTCCGAGGCAACCGAGCACCGTCAATGCATGTTCACTCAAAGTGTATGTTTTGTCACCGACAGGCTCAGATTATTATAAATGTCTGACAACATTATTGAAAGGATCCATACAGAGATGGACCTTTACGGACGTTACATCGCTCTGTTCACCAGACTGAATTGACAAAATCTGTCATTAGATGATGCGGAACATGGCAGTTGGTGGTTAACCGCTGCCTCGATCGGTGAGGTTGTTATCGTGTGAACACGTTGGTTCAAACTCAACAAAGTCACACAATAATAACACAAACAAACATGACGAGGCAGCGGTGGACCGGCAGCTTCTCAGGGTGACATATTCCACCCCTGTTTTGCAGATGCTGGCTGCAGCGCTCTCGCTCAGTCCTGGGCTAATTTCAAAAATTGTTCATCGTTAGTCACTTAGACACAAAAACATGGAAAAATAGAGTCCAGGTTGAAAAATTCCTACATTACAAAATATTACAAAAATGAACTATCCATTAGTTTTCTCTCTTTTGATTTTAGTGTAATTTATGTCTGAGAAATGGAGTTGTAAATGTATTCTACAAACAGTTTAACAAAAATATTTGATCAAATCAAATTAAAGTACAAGACACACTGCAGTTCATGTTTTAAATGCTCAGTCCTTGCATTTGTCCTCCTGTCATGTATAATGTGTTTCAGGATGAAGAGAACGAGGACTTTCTCTCCATCAGTCGGGCCATGGAGGAGATCGTAGACGATCCCGTCGACTGCTATTGGCTGATCAAGTGTTTCGTCAATCAGTTCCACATGAAGTTTGGAGACTCTGTGCCACATCTGGTAAAAAAAAAAGCTCTTAAATGATCTGTTAAAGTTTCTGTATGTGGACGCCGTGCTGAGATTTGTTGGCTGACATTTGAAAAGTGAAATAAATTGCAGGACTTTAAAGAGTGTAGTCTTAAGGACGCTCGGTGATGACAGAGATACAAAGCACACGAGGACTCCTCGTGCAAATTTAGTTCATAGAACGTCAGAATTCACAAAGTTCTCGTGAGTTCGGTTCACATTATTTTTGGATCTGTGTCATTTAAGACGTCGTCGTTTCTTTCTGTTTCGCAGCCAAAGAGCCTGGAGCATTATCTGAGTCAGGAGGAGCCTCGGCTGCTGAACCATCTGAAGAACAGCGGAGCTCTGGCTCAGCTGCCGTACAGCCTCTGGTTCAGACGCTGCTTCGCTGGCTGCCTGCCCGAATCCAGCCTGCAGAGGTCAGTTCACCCCGTCACATCATCACACTTTCATGAAGTCAGCACGGATTCATACGTTTTCTCTTTTTTATCATCAGCAGACGAGATTTTATGATATTTAGACTTTTTTTTGTAAAATCTTCAAACCGCATTTCTGCCTAAACCTGAGCTACAGATTTAACTTTGAATCCACTACACAAACGTATTTCAAGATGCCACGACTCTAAGAGACGCCTCAGACTGCTGCTGAACCCTGACTAATCATAGCTTGCGGTCTTTTATGACATACATAATTAAAGTGGTCAGGCAGCAATGGGCTTCGTTCTCCTCATCTTTATCTGAGCTCATAATTACTTTGTGCTCTTATAGGTTAATCTCATGGAGCAGGTTGTAAACTTCCACCAGCTTCCACCATGACCAGCACTCGTGTCCTCACATGTTGTGCTCTTATCAGGCTGATAATGTGTCGTGTAGTCCTGGAGTTATGATGTATTCAGATGTGAAGCTACAAAGAGATAAAAAAGTAACAGCATGTGTGTGATTTTCAGTGGAAACCTGTTACACAAGGAAGAACTAACTTGAGAAAGTTTTAACTTTATGCAGTGCCTCATTGGGCATAATTAGACGAAGCCATAACACACAGCAGAATCAGCTTAAACCTGTTTAAAAGCTAGAGGTTTAGTCAGTCAGGAGACAGTCAGCTTCTGTTTTCATGTCAGAAACACATTTTGCTCGAGCCTTCACAAACCTTAAATTCTTCATACTAATCGAATGAACCAAGCCCTTTCATTATTTTCAGGGTGTGGGACAAGGTGATCAGCGGCTCCTGTAAGATCCTGGTGTTTGTGGCCCTGGAGATCCTGCTGAGCTACAAGATCATGTTGATGGGCATCAACCGGCCTGAAGGCGTGGTCAAGTTTCTGTGCAATGTGAGTAAAAGACATCACAGCGAACAGAAATAAGAGGCGCTTGTGTTAAACCTCACCACAAACAACTTTTTATCCCCCCCCCCCCTCCAGATTCCTCAAGAAAACACGGACGCCATCGTGACGAAAGCCATCGACTTGTGGCACAAATATTGCGGCACCCCAATGCACGCCGTGTAGCCACGGGTCACAGAAATCTGCGCCCAGAGGTGAGCTGCTTTCCCCCGGGGACGCACCAGGACTTGCTCTTAACTCCACTGAGAGACAAACTTCGGTGTCAGCGGGGATTCATCTCTGCATGACTGAGCCGAAAACTCATCACAGGCGACTTTGAATAAGCCCAGAGAGGACGATTCCCGGCTGATAAACAAGACGTGGACCTGAAAGAACTCCGAGACATCGACTGCACAGAGTGAACGCTCATCAATGTGAATGCACAAGAAGACAAAGAAGCATAAACTTATTTTTTAATAAGTTTCTTTCTTTAAGAAACTGCATACATCATAGAAGACTCACAATAAATTAATACTCACATGCAGTTTTTTCTGCTTTACAAAAAACATTTGAAAAGTCTCGCTTACTTTCTTTGCTATGTACAAGTCTTCATAATTTTTCAATTTTTTTTTTCTCCCAAAACATTTTTAAACATACAAGAGACAGTAACATTACTGACACTTGTACATACACATACACACACTCACTCAGACACACACACACTCAGACACACACACACACACACACACACACACCAACACATCAACCAGTTCTCCCGGTAATATTCCAATTCATGAACCGAATGTCGACTGTAAACAATAAAAAGAAAAGAAAAAAACCGTAAGGTGGCAGGGTTTTCAGATTTTGTTCATGTCAGACGATAAAAAATAAAAAAGAGACTTCCTTCTCGTGGTTCAGCGGAGAGTTCGGCAACATTTTACTGTGTCTACAGATAATATTCTAGTAAATTTGGCAACTTTTTAAATCCCTGTAAACAATACTGTAGGCACAGTGACACAGTGCGTTACTGAACTCTCAACAGCAGTCACTCTGGGATGCATTCAAGATTTTCCAGAGCAAGTCGAGCTGCTTTGGTTTTTAAAATGTGGGGAGGGGGATCTGAAATGTTTTTGAGCTCTTGAATGCAGCCCATAAACAGACGGACAAATGAGGAAAATTAAAAGAAAAATCTGTAATTATTGCTCAGTTGATTGGTGTGTATGTGTTGGGGAGATCTTCATCTTTTACTGTTTTACTGGCTTGCAGAGAGCGTTTTGGGATTTTGATTACATTTTTTACGACATTTTGGCTTTTAGATTCAGCTGCCTGCAACAGCATAAGCTGCTGTAAATATTTGAATTCCTCTGGTGAAATGAGAAAACGATCATTGAGATGTCATCTGTGGAGTAAAACTGTGCCAATGCAAGCCTCTCCCGAGGAAAGATGAAGTCCCGTCGAGAAAGGAGAGCGAGAATGTGGTGAAAGGCAAGAAAAACAAAAGTCCCATCTTCACCTCCTGCTGTTCACGGCCTCAAAATTGGCACAGATTCTGTGTTTGACGTCCAAAAGCCTCGTTCAAAAAGCAAGAGTGCTGCAAAGTAAACAGATCGCCACCTCTTCAGGGTGAAAAAAATGACAAATAAAAGCTTTTGAATATCAAGAAATCTGTAAAATCTCCGCTGAGGGGAGGCGCCGGTTGAGAGTTTAATCCATCTGTACGTCTAAGTGTTTGCTCCCGTTTTCCCGTGACGGCCGCAGCACACAGGCTGCGTTCGTGTCCATGTTCATGTCCGTCAGTTTGAAGCTGGAAAAAAGGAGCAGTTAGCAGTGGGAGGGCAGCAGGTAGCAGGTCTGAACACTCGAGGCTCAGTGTGGGAGTATAAAAATCACGGCCGACGTCCGACCGGATCATTTTATGGCCGATGGAACCTGCAGGGAGAAACCATGACAACAAAGTGAGCAACGTCTCAGAAATAGCTCAATAAACACTTGATGGGCTGACATTAAAATTTGGTGCAGGCGATGAATCCTCTGACTTTTCATTGAGCAAGATTAACCCTAAGGTGTATGGCTCATTTTTATGAATCACTCCTTCATGCAGATTTCAGCCTCAGAGACTCTGCAGCTCTGCGTCGATGTTTCTGAAGCTCTTTACAGAGCGGGAGATATCGCAGCTGTCAGAAAATTCCCAGACTCCGACTTACAAGGAAACTAATTTGAACAGTTTTCACACTCGGCTGCTCGTAATTATGGTCTGAACAATGTGACGAGAACACAGTGAAGGTACAGCCGAGCAGACACAGCACAGCTTAGTCCAAGTCTAACAAGGTAATCTGAGATTTCTTAAAACGGCTGTCAGACAGAGGAGAAAGACTTCTAACTTAACTAGAGCTGCAACAATCAGTCAATTAATAGATTAGTTGTTAACTATTAAATTAATCAGCAATTATATTCATACTCAAATAATCATTTTGAGCCATTTTTTCAGAAAAAAAATGTCCAGATTCTCGGATTTAATCTTCTCAAATGTGAATATTTTCTGGTCTCTTTAGTCGTCTCTGGCAGTAAACTGAAGATTTTTTGGGTTGTGGACAAAAAAAGACATTTCACAACGTCACTTTGGACTTTTTTAAAAACATTTTTCACTATTTTATGACATTTTTGACCAACTAACTAATTGATTAATTGAAAATGATAGATTAATCCATAATTATTATTTTTTTAACTTTGAAAACCTCCTCCTCTGATGATCTAAGAGGAGCAAAGTTGTCAATAGTTGCCTCGTAACTTTGTCTTACCTGGTAAAATGACGGCTCGACTCATGCACCTCCATCTCTGTGCTTTTAAACTCATTCAGCTCCTTCCTGATGGCAGCCTGAAGCACACGCAGAAACATATTTACATGCAGCACACATGAAGAGATGAATGCTTGAATCCAGAGTTAGTGCAGCATTGTTTGGGTTTGTTGTGTGTGTGTGTAAATGAACCTTATCAGCAGCTGTTAGCCGGGTCCATGGCTTATCTGCTCTCCTGTCGTAGTCCTGAGCCTCTGCCACCTCCACGTAGTCACTGAAGCGGATGAGGATCTTCGCCTCCCTCAGCTCCTCGACTGTGGGCCTCTGACTGAGCTGGAGGAGGAAAGAAAGGAGAAAGGAGGCGTCAGTCCCTCGTTTAAATGAGCTAAACGTCCTGCAACATGCACGCTGAGGAACACGTGTCTGCAGAAAACAGCTGATGTTCGATACGTTTGTGACTTAGAGTAGCTGCTTCATTTCTATTGGCTGTATGTAGATATTTGAGAATTGTAATGCTGCTACAACAAAAAAAGAAAAAAGTTTTCTCTTGATAGTTTTTTATTTGAAGATTTCTTTTTTAAGATTTTTGAAGATTTTTTTTTTAAATTTCGATATAGTTAGTTTATTTTTTGCATTTCAAGTTGAATAATTAATAAAAATACTACAAAGCACAAATAGGTCAAATGTTCCACAATTTTACATTTTTAAAAATGTAAAAAAAATTAAGTTTTTTGAAGATTTTTTTTTTGAAGATTTTTTTTTGAAGAGTTTTTAAAAATTTCGATAGTTAAAAAAAATAAAAAAAACTTCAAGTTGAATAATTAATCAAATACTTGAAAGCACAAATAGGTCAAATTTATATTTTTAAAAATGTAAAAAAAAATAAAGATTTTTTTTGATAGTTAAAATTTTTTTTTGTGTGAAGATTTTTGAATTCTTTAAAAAAAACAAAAAAACTTTTTTTTTTTTAAACTATATCGAAAAAATTATTTAAAAAAAATCTTCACATTTGTTAATAATACTTGTTAAAAATAATTGGATCTGCTCTATTTGACTCGTCGCCTTCTTGTTGTTTTTGGGACAAAATGGGACCAAAAAAATATGACCGACCTGTCAGAGCTTATTTTAAAAACAAAGATATAAATTAAATTAAAAATGTAATATCGACTGAATAAAGTCCAAAGACAAAGTGCAGAGATAAAAATCCATGAAGTGTTTCTCTGCAGTGGAGTCATGGCTTTAACTTCATCAATCAGTTCAATCAATACATATAATCAGATATCATCATTACTGTGCAACTGAGACACACACACACACACACACACACACACACACACACACACACACACACACACACACACACACACACACATATAATGAGAGGATGATGTAACACATAATTCTATCATCCTTTCAAAAAGCTGCAATCTGATGGGTTGCTGTTCGGTCACCGTGGCAACCATGGTCATATTTCGAGCCGAGGTCATGAATCAACCATCTTAACAAAATGTCCGCTGATCAAAGACTCCATGTCCGTCTCCACGTCTGTCTTACCTTTCTGGACAAATGTCTCTTGATCTCCCTCTTCTCCTCCTGCTCCTCCAGATCGTTCCGAGCTGACAAACAGGAAGGAGAAAGAAAACACGATCACGCAAAAAAAAAAAAAAAAAGAAATCATCACGTTTACTTCATGCATCGTTACTCACGTTTGAGTATGTTCCTCTGCTCCAGCTCCTCTGCTGTCGGCCGCTGACTCAACCGCCTGAAAAAAAAATAGTGACTTTTATTTCAGGAAATCTATTTTTACAGCATTTTATGTGTGTGTTTATCTCCACATCATCATTGTACTTGATTCATGCAAAATCGTAAGCAGGCAGAAATGTTGCTCTTGTGGACAAACTGAGACATGCTGACTCGCGTGGTGCCGTTGTTTTTATGAGGCTGTATTTTGTGAATTTAGAGGCACTGACTCAGTAAAAAGATGCCAGGAGCAGGAGAATATGACAGAAGAGGAGGAAAATGTTCTCCGGCTAATAACACTAATTTAAAGTGCATGTTTTTCAGGGTAAATGGTACCACTGTGACTAAATCCTCACTGACAAACTGTAAGATATGTATTTCATTAAATAAAATCACCAATCCAGTGGTAATACATGACGAGATGTCCTGATGTACAAAAATAATGGACGTGAAGGAGAAAAGGAACGACGTAATTTCCACTGGAGCGTCTTTTTCTCTGCAGAGACTGTTATTTTCTTATAACAGAACACCTCAGAGTGCGTTATTACCCTTATACCATGAAAACTTTATCTACAGTATTTAACAAGACTGAACCATCTAATTAAGACAGTTTCTGCTTCAGCTAGTGTCCAAACATCATGTTAAACCCATTTTTATCTCACCTGATTTGCCGTGGAGACACTTATTTTTCTCACTAAGTAATTAAATTTAAATAAAACAAATATCAACAAATGAACATGAACTGATATTAAAAGTTTGTTTTTACTTTCAGCATTTACCAAAGTATGCAATAACAGATAATGAGTCTTAAATATTTGCCTGGTAATGTACTGTTTTTCAAAGATGTATGATGTATGATGATTTAGTGGCATTTAGCGGTGTAGTTACTGATTGCAGCCCTCTCATCTCACCTTCTCCTTCCTAGTGTGAAGGAGAAACTATGAAAAGATGCAAAAGCCACTATCTCGAGCCAGTGCTTAATTAGGGCATTCTGCGCTACTGTAGAAACATGGCAGACTGTGTGGAAGATTTATATAAATATAAAAGGCTCATTGTAAGGTGACAAAAACATAATGAGTCTTATTTTCAGGTGATTATAAACGAATGAAAACCTCGTTATGCAGATTTCTGTATAGAGCACGCCAAAATCTGAAACACTGGACCTTTAAGTCAGTTTAATTTTTAATAATCCTACATTAGGAATGATTACAGATCATGCTGAATGATTATTTTGGGCACAGCTTTGCACACGCTCACACTGTACTCCACTTTCTATTTTCCTCACATCTCCTTGTCTTGTAGCTGCTGCTCGGTTTTAATCTCCCTCCTGCTCTCAGCTCGGCCTCCTCCCTCCCGTTATGACTCACCATCCATCATCTGCTCCCTCAGTTCAAGCGCTCAGTTCGGAGGAGACTGGGCTCACCTGGTCAGTTTGGTGGCTGTTTGTTGTCGAGACTCGAGTCTCTCTTGGTCCGACTGCAGCTGCAGGATGTTTTTCTCCTCCAGCTCCCTCTTTGATGGACGGTTACTCAGTTTGATGGCCAGAGAGTCCTTTCGTAAAACCTTCATGGCCAGTGTGCCTTCAGAGATCATACAAGAAGCAAAATAAAGGCTGTGTGTTACTCTCACTTCACAAGCTGACTGTGAGGAGCCTGGATATATTTTTACTTCTGGTACCCGACATAATTCTGCTAGTTATTTATCACTGTTGTTCTAATTTTATTGTTTTTATTTCATGGTTTCCCTCGTGGATATCAATTTAGATTCAAGATAATGAAACATTCGGCTCAGTCTTGTATGTGTTTGTTTTCCCTGAAGCTTAATATATTTCATAAAAGTGTAATGTGATGTTTATTTTGAGGTGAGGCAGAGCACCTCAGCTACAATGCCAGAAACTTTTTATAATTCGCCAGACTTTTTGTGCCTTTATTGACCGAGTTTATTTTCAGCAGTCGTCTTGTAAAGCTCCACTAATCAATAGTTGACGATGAGTGTGAAAGAGGTTGTTGGCAGCGACAAACCTACAGAGACTTCTCACAAACTCTGCAGCTCAGTGGTGCTTTTGAGCCTCTTTTAGCTCACAGTTTTGGTTTGTTTCCAGCAGCAGCAGGCAGAAAATAATAAAGATGAACTCGCAGCAGACAGACTGTTAGTGGCTCGCCTGTGAACATAGCGCTTAGCAGCCACTCCTCAGTGCTTGCTAACATGTTAGCCATGATAACTTTGTGTTCTTCAGCTTGTTGTGACGTGGCCAAATAAAATCAGCTACTGCAGCTTTAATTTGTCTTTCTCTTTAATTTTGATCTGCTGAAACGTCTTTATAATCATTTCTTGGGTTTTTATTCTCTACTTGCACAATGTAGTGTAACGTATATCCATCTTAGGTCTGTTTACTTCCTGTCTACTCTACAGCAACATTACATTCGCCTCCAACCTTACAGTGCTCTTTCATCCTGAGGTTAGTTACTGCACTTTCACAGTTTGCATATTGTTTGCATACGCTAGTGTTTTTTAGAACCACCTTGCGAGCACCAACAGCTCGCTGTGGCTCTTTTGGATGTCTTCAGTAGAAAGTCACAAAAATAAACCACTGAATGAAAAGATGTATCCGTCACGCTGTGCGAGTAGAAAATTCTCATTAGCACAAATCATTTCTCCTTTTCTTATGTATTATCTATCGTGTGTATATTATATGCTAAATAAATAACCTAAATAATGTGTGATAAATCTGTGATAAATAATTCACATATCTGATAACAAACTGGAGCTCAGTGAGCTTCCAGCCATGTGCTACCACATGGAAACACGTGAACACGTGTGCTCATACATGCATATTATGCACATATTGTATATTATAATTAATAACAACAGGCGGTGCCGTTGGAAAGCCATTTGTGGTCACAGTATGAGCAGGCGTTAAATCACCTACTTGTAAACAATGTATCATCCTCGTCTTCCTCATCATCATCCTCTTCCTCCTCGTCGTCTTCTTCCTCCTCATCCTCCTCTTCCTCGTCCTCCTCTTCCTCGTCCTTGTACATGCCGGGCAGGTCCTCGTAGTCGGCCTCGTTGGGGAGGTTCTCTTTGTCGTCGTCGCACTCGATCATCACCGTGGGAACGGCGTGCATCATGGAGCTGCAGGTTGGTGGGAAAGGGCAAAGGTCAGAGGTGTGTGCTCAGTGTTGCATGAAGTCGTGAAATAACAGGAGAGCAACTGTACGTGTGCGATACGAGCCAAGAGTCCACCAACGTGGTTATGACTACGAATCCCTGCGGTGCTTTTGAATCATTTGTGTTCGGTCATTTATCTAAACTCTCAAAACAAACCAGTGGAAAGAAAAGCAGCAGGAGGAGACGCAAACGCTAAAGAATCAAAACTCTGAAACAAAAGAGTGATTTGTAAAAACAAATACCCAAACTGCACATCACTAAGCTTTGCTGTGCTCTTAGGGCAGAGCTGGGCTTGTTGCAAATTAACCTTCAGACAGGCAACCAATCAGATTGATGGATGGATTGTGTGAGTCGGTGGAGGAGAGGCGGTGTAACCAGTGCGCTTCCATCAGACACTGGAGGTGATGAAAACACAGTTTTCCATCTGTGATATTTTATCAATGGCAGCGTCTCTCTCCCTGCAGAAACCTGAAGGCAACCTGAGCACATATCGTTATATAGCATAGTATGGTATAATATAGTATAGTATACTGCAGTATAGTACAGTATAGCTTTCCTTTATATGTTCAGTACTTTTTTGAGCTGAATAAAACATCTTGGGACTGATTGACTGTTGTATGACCCAGATTTAGGGGCAATGGCCAATGTTTTCAGGGCTTCCAGTTTAAATCAGCAGATATCCCGAAACTGTAAGCTCCCAGAAAAAGTGCAGAGCTTTGAAACCAATTTCACAAAGTGGCCAAATCACGCAATTAAATCAAAGGTTTACATTATATAAGAAGTGGCTCTAAAACGGTGAATAAATCACACGTCACAACTCCTGCAAAATAACTTGTTTCACTATCAGAATTTGATCCATTTGGTCCGATAACATTTGGAAAATGTTAAATCATTTAGTTGCCCGGATGGTGGAAGTCTCTGCTGTGCATTCCCTAATTTCTTTACAGCAGTAAGTCATGGCTGAGCAATTTTTGTATGAAAGAACCGAGACCTGTCTACAACTCTGTATCCAGTTCTCTTTCATACACCCTCTTCCGTCCACCATGTGTCAATGTTTATAGTCCGATTAGCAACTTGAGGCACAAGAATGGAGTTGACTCAGAGGTCTAGAAGACACTTCAGCTAATCTCTACAAACAGTTCTCTGCATATGAATGCAGATCAATTTTAACAAAGCTAAACTGTCATCAGACGATAGCTTACGGGTTCTGAGATTTGAGTTCGTCCAATGAGTTCCGCCTCTTTTGCTCTCCACCGCGATCAATACTACTCGAACTACAAACAGATACCAGAACACTTTGACGCCATCATCTTGTCCATTGCCAACAGATTTGATCTCTGCATCATCAGACCTTCCGCAGTGACTCAGACAGTTTGATCCTCACCTCTCAAACCTCTGCATGGTGAGGGCCAGCGTCTTGTTGAGCTCCTCTATGATTCGGCTGGGTGGGTGGAGGGGGACAGGTAGCGTCCCGTACTGCAGGGAGTGCCCGCCCATTGGAGCATGGCTGGGAGGGGCGGGGCATTTCTGGAAGGCGAGCGAAGAGGGCTCCATGCTCCCTGCAGGTACGGAGATCATGAGCTTCTTTGGAGGTAGAGGAGGAGATAACTTCATCGACATACACGGCAACTTCACCGGGGCACCGTCTGCACAGAGACAGAGGGTGTGAGAGGACGTACATACACTGAGTCACATACGCAATCATGAGCCACAAAGACAAACCTACCTGTAATGTGATTAGGTAGCCTGTTGAAGGGTTTGGGTGGTAGCGCAGGAGGTTGTTTGTGTAGCGTAGGAGGTCTGGAGAGCGGCGATTCAGTGCTGTCAACCGGATACACACTGGACTTCTTCGTGGGCGGAGCCTGGATGGATTTTTGGGCGTGGTCCTGTTGACATGCACCCTCGCTCGACATCTGGAACTCCAGAGAGCCTGAGGAGAAGAATCAAAGACATAAAACAGTCAGATGGTACAGTAGCGAGGTGAGAGATGGTGCTACGATGGTGCCGAGCCTCTGCTGCCTACCTACAGCTGCAGCTGCTCCTTCCATCAGCTCAGTACCTTCAGACTCTGACAGGCCGGAGCCGAGCACCGGAGACCGCCCGTTCTCCATCTTCACCTCCTCTCGTACAGCCGAGCAAGCGCCGTCTTTACAGACAGGAGAGCGGGGAGAAAAGCAAGTAAACTTTCACATCTGAAAACCTTTAATAAAAATGACAAAATCAAATCAACTGCTCGTTTCAAGGCTTCAACGTTTACATTTTATGCTCACCTTTCTCATAAACCTCCTTTAAGACTCCCTTCTTGATGAGCTCTTCTCTGCTCTGGCGAGTGGACATTTTCCTCTCCAACACTGAGGGAGCAGAGGAAGACGTGACGTCAAATAAACAACAACTGGATGTTCAGAATATTTATTAGTGTCGAGGAATGTGTCAGCTGCAGCAGATGTTTTGTTTGGACTTCGACGTTGTTGCTACACAATAAGATTCTTGTGACTGAACCTCTCATTTATTTTACAGGCTTTATTATCAGCGAGCTGTTCCCTGGACAGAAAATTCACATTATTTAGCTCCCTGTAGTTTTCTCTCTTTTAAATTCTGCACGTTTAGAACTTCTTATTTCAGTGATTTTCCTTTTTTTTTTAACATTATATTGTTCATATTTTTCATGTTATGTTCAACTAGTATCACAGCCTGCAGCCGACCAAGAGTCCAATCCGGCCACTGGAAGACTTTGCAGAAGTGTTTAAAATTCTGATTTTTCAAAGCTATTCCTGATTTGTCTGCTAGAGGCTGTTTTGTCCTAAGAGTAACAGGCAATTGCTGGACACGTAGATCTTGCATGTTCATGTATAGATGAAGTGATACAACACTATCAGGCAGCTGCTGATGGAAAATGTCTTTGTCAAAAGGAGAAAAGCGTCAGGAAAAATGGACCTGTTCTTCTTATTCACAGAGGTGAATGTGAAGGCAGTGTGCTTCAAGTGTTCACAGCACCTTTAAGTGCTTGAGGAAAATAGTATTTGACGTCACTATCAGATCCATCAAGGACGACTGAGAACAGAGAAGATGGATGTGCTGTCGGCCGGTTTGAGGAAACAGCAGTCTGTTTTTATTCGTAGCCGAGAGATGAACGATGCAAGCTGAGAGAGGTAGCTAAAGAAACAGCATCAGCATCAAAGCCGCTCTGAATAAAGCCGGCTGAGCAACAAGCCTCGTTCACAGCACTGAGGAGACTTTGACTGTCACAGAGGAGTCTGTTGAGTCGATGCCATAGACAGACACCACGACAGAGAATGACATTTTCATCTCTGTCTGTCTGTAACAGCTGTTTTTTAAGGGTTGCTTCATTAATTGTGAATGTTTTCAGGACGTACTTCTTTACACTCAAAGAAAGGGAACATTTTTGGAGTTGCTGTTATTTCTTGGTGATTATGCAATGCTTTGTTGGTCCGGCTCACAACTCATTTTGTGCTGAATGTGGTCCATGAACTAAAATGTATCTGACATCCCCGAATAAGGTCAAGTCAAGTTTGAATTCGTCTGCCTTTAAGTGTTTTAATTGTCAGTCGTTATCTAATAGGAATCATTTGACTTTCATCTCATCTCTCCTCTTGAGACACGCACTCATTAACACCATGCCTGGAGTATTTTTCATTAAACTAGTTGGATGCAGGACATGTGGATATTATCATCAGCAAAACAAGGGATGATAACAAATCAGCCAATTACTTAAAGACCCGAGGTTAAAGCAAAAGGTGAGAGAACAATATGACGCATTGTGGAGAAAAAAATAAGGGAGTTCAGTTCTTGTGTTCCCGTAACTCTGACTCAACGAGCAGGGAAGAAATGTCCAATCAGCACGTAAACAACCAGAACTGTGTGCTGCTGCCGAGACTAAGCTGCGCTGCAAACCATTTTTATATTTTACGGTCCAATAAGACAGAACCGTGTGTTGTCCCCAGGACAGTAATAGTACAGTGGTGGCTGACAAGTTATCAACATGAAGTAAAACAGATTGTCAGAGTGTAAGCATTTAAGGTCTAATGTGGCAGATTTAGGGAGATCTGCTTACAGAATATGGTAGACATGGAATTTAATATACATAACTGTTTTCATTAGTGTGACATCACCTAAAAAAAATAAGAAATATTATGTTTTTTTGACCTTAGAATGAACCTTTTATATTCCACAGAGTCCACCATGTTTCTATAGTGGCCCAGAATGGTCAAACCAAACACTGGTTGTGTTTCATCCATGTTCTCTACGTCACAACCCATTCCACAAAAAAGTGTTTCTATCCATAATGAATATTATCTATCTATTTAGAGTGTAAAAACTTTGCTTATGAAAACACGGCTTCTGGCTCTAGATCAGGCCTTTCATGTTTTTCTTAAGTTTCACAGGGAGTTGGTATTCAGTTGGTTCTAATCTGCAACCTCACAACTAGATGGCACTAAATCCAGCACACAGGGCCTTTAAAATTTGGCTAAATAACCAACAAAAAAACCTAGTCATATAAATAGACAAGAAAAAAAGGAAACATGTTTAGCCTCGTAAGACATACATTAATTTAGACATAATTATCTCTGTTGAACTAGAAATGCAACAATTAACCAACTATCAATCAGTCGATCAACAGAATAAAAACAAATAAAATGAAAATAAACATACTTTGATTTTTGCATCCAAAAACAGCAGAAAATGCCGTTTTCAGCCTCTGAAATATGGAGATTAAATACGGAGACTTCCTCCTTTTCTCTGTTTTATATCATATTAAATTGAATCTTTGGGTTTTGGGACATTTTTCACTATTTTCTGACATTTTATAGGCCGTTACAGAATATTAATATAGTAAATAATCAGCAGATTAATCGATATCCAATGTAATCAATCGGCAGTTGCAGCCCCACCATGAATGCACACATAATGTAATTCACCTGGACTGAAAGATGGCAGCAGTCCAGCACTCACACATGCTGCTCAAGACACGTATCTACCTGTGTGCGTGTGCGTGTGCTGTTAAATGTATACAGTGTTTGATTTGCATACAGAGAGGAAGCAGGTTTCAGACTCCTGCTGTGACAGCTGGGAGAACAGCTTGTCTGTAGGAAGCCTCTCTTCACCCCTCTGCTGCGTGTTTGTGTCTCTCACTGAGAACAGGATGTAGAAAGACTCAGCCAGCTGAGAAACAACAACAGCTTCCATTTCCCCGTCCGATTCAAAACGCTTTCCTCCATTTCGCAGCTTGCGGCCGAGTGCATATTGTAGCCGAGGAGCAGACATATGTACCAACATTTCCCTCAGATAGTGGAGCTAACATGGCACGGACCACGCTGACAATCAACATTTAAAGCTAATTTGTTGCTGTGATGAATTTTCACAATCAATTCCACAGCTGCTGTGTTGGTGAACGCTGTAATTAACAACCATAATGTGTGAACCGAGTACAATAAATGTAAATTAGCTTTTCAATCAGCTTCATTTACACAGAGACTCCAGATTCTTCCTGTTCTTTACTTTTCGTATTTTATCTTTATTATTCAATGGTCTTCTGTAAATATGCCTGATATTTTATTAAAGGCACAGTATGCCATTTCTACCACTAGGGGTCCCCTCACGTCAAAACGATGTCAAAAGACGTTTGATGACGTCGTGAAGCAGCGTAGGATCATGGGAGCTGTCGTCTTTAATGTTAAACTGCCGCCATCGAAGACAAAATTCTATCTGATGTGACTTGACTGATTTATGTTGTCTAGTCACGTTTGCCGACTCCCTTCCTCACTCCCCCCAACAGCAACCTCCGTGGTTATGAAGTGAAACCAATGTAGAAGTGCCAAAAGCTGCAGTTCCTCTTCTCGTCCACTTGAGGCTGGCTCCAGAAGTGAGTCAGTCTCCATTTTCCCATGTTAAAATGTCCAACTTCACAGCAGAAATAAACATGTTTACAGCCTGGTACAAAAAACAGTTTTGGTCTCTATAGCTAATTTCCCCGTTCATGACAACTGTACTGAGGGTGAATTTTTATAGAACTCACCTGTGGCTGCTTTGATTGACAGGTGGGTGCCGTTACAGATGGCTTGTTTGAGCAACCAGGCATCATTCAGCCCGCCTCAGGTCCATCGACTTTTATATTAGCCGGGAGGTGGAAGAGGCAGGACTGCCAACACGATTTTGAGCTTCAAAACGGCTCTTCAGAAACCTGTGGGTGGCGTCACGCATAAGCTGACCATTCCTTATACGGTCAATGGTTTCCCTTGTAGGTTATGGTGACTCGAGCCAAATGAAACACACCATGACCTTGAATAAAATTCCGGATTTCTCTGGGTTTGTTGGAAACATTTGGGATGATTTAAGTACACACCTCAACGATATATATGTATATATTTTTTTTAACACGTAAATGTTTCATATTACACCTCAAACATCTCCATAAAACGCACAATAACATGTTAAACCAGACCTCCCAGCAAGAACCAGGCGCAGCAGTAATGATGGTCTCGTTGATGAAGCAGCAGCAGGAGCAGCTGACCCGAAGCCTCCTGGTGCTTCAGCAACCTTTCATAACCATAATCATACATATTAGTAGATCTTTGCTGCAGCCTTTATATCACCCCCTGCTCCGCAGCGCAGCACCTCCACCCATTCATCAATGCTACTGTTGCTAGGTGCAACGGGGAGACATTTATCTTCTGTGGGAGAGTGTGAGTGAAGCAGATTACCACAGGGAGGAGAGGTGGGGAACTATAGGGGGTGATAATGGAAATGTTGTGTGTTTGCTGTGTTTGCAGCGTTTTCTCACCGGCAGAGGTCTGCTTGAACTTTTCACTCTTCTTCTTCCTCCACTTCCAGGGTTTGAACAGACGTCCCAGGTTGGCGAACTTGCTGCGCCGCCGAATGGGAGGCGTGTGCGTGCCTGGAACCAGCGAATCAGAGCGCATCGCTGCCAACCTCTCCACTTCCTCAGCTGGAAAGCAACAACAACAAGGTCACTAACAAGGATAAATGTATTTTACCTATGGCGTAACAGTAGAATTAAAATATGAGCACTGCTGTGGGTATTTATCAGGGTCGGGTAAGACGTCCTACAAACCACAGACTCCTCATTTCTCACAAGAAATCAATGTAGCAGCTATAAATTTCACTTGTCACACACCCTTTAATAACAGAGACACTCAAATCTAAGCTTAGTGATGAGATAATACCAATGTTGACTTGCTAAATGGAGGCAAGCTCATGACTTTTAGGGCTGAATAACAGGCTGCTTGATAGGTAGAAAGTAAACATTCAATTATCACGTTGCATATTTAGTGGAAATGCTGGGTTTCTTAAATCCACTTGTCGGTGATTCAAATGTCAAGGGACACATTCTCCCAGGAGGCTGTGCATAATCAAGTAAGGAAAAAGCTTATTTGGATCTCAGTTAATCACAGTTAGACACAGTTAGAGGTGGAGAGAGGAGGGGGGGGGGCTTCCCAGAGAGAGTGGAGGTACAATTGAAGAAAAAAAACATCAGGACGGATCTGACAGAGAGGAAATCAACGGAGACATTACAGCGAATATCCACGTCACATCTATCCTTTTTTAAACAAAAATATCTCAATGTTTTAGGTCAAGTCTTTCCCTCCTCCACTTTACACATTCACCCTGGACTGCAGTTCACACGCCAGAGGCTGTTCTACATAGCGGGCGCCAGTTTTTCATTTGAAATCACAACTTTCCTCCTTCTGCACAGCGTCCTGCTCCACGAGACAGACTGTGCAGACCGAGGGCATGAGGCTGGAGTCAGGGGTGATGGATAGAACAAGGAAACCAACATTTTAGCAGGCAGTAGTGGACGTAAACACACACAAGCACCACTGATGCACATATTTACACAGATATACTACAGAAGGATAGAGACCTTTTCATGTGAAACCTGTACAAGCAGATCTGTGACTGATGTACAATAAAAATGGATACTGTACGATACGTCAATCCTTTATAAGAATACGAACTGAGCAACGTTTCTCATGAGTCAGTCATCAAATAATGACTGATGAAAATGTCCTGATTTAGCTGCAAGACGTTAAGTCAAATAAGTCATCGCTCTACAAGAATACGGCACCCAAACAAAACCAGGCTTACTCATATACGTCTAGCATCAAATTTTATATGAGCATCTGACGAAATTTGTGGCATGAAAAACTTCCATTAGCCGTCCAACCATCCATCAGTTACACCCACGTATCCTTTGCAGGGTTGCAGGGATCTGGAGCTGATCCCACCTCACACTGGAGGCGGAGAGTACACTCTGGACAGGTCATCAGTCAATCACAGGGCTGACACAGGCAGACAATATTTATGCTGAAATTCAAACCATTTTAGAGTCGCCACTTAACCCGTATGTTGTCTAGGGCTGTCACGATATCAGATTTTCACTCCACAATTATCAAATTCACAATATTGATACAAACGATTCATTTTTCCAATATGTTAGTTATCGTAAAAAATGATATATCACGATAGCTCTAATGTCGTCTTTGGACTGTAGGAAGAAGCCGGAGCACCTGAAGTACAGGTGTTGTGATACACCAGTGTTGACATCAGTTGATGTCATACTGTTCTGTTTCTTTCCACTCTCACTTTGTGGTTCCCCTCCGTGTTCTTTTTGTACAGTAATGGTTACAGACTCTCTCTCCACCTACCTACACTCAGCGTTCGAGGTGATCAGGGGTAAAAAACACTCATTTTTTTCCCCAACTAGGTGAAGTGCTTCCATTGGCAGGGCCGTCGAGCACTGCACTTAAAGTTCAAGTCATTTCAACTTTGACATCGGGTGCCAACCGATGAGATAACGGCTGACGTGGAGTAGCAACAGAGAGAGTGAACTCAACGTCATAACACAACATTAAAAACAAACCAAAATCTCACCAGGAAAATGTTTGCATGGCAAAATGTAAGCAGTCACATGGGGCAACTACCGGCTTTGTGAATGGACACAATGGATGGCAAGTTTGAACACAGAAGCTCCTTGCTGTGAGGCAACAGTGCCAACCACTGCACCATTGTGCCATCTGTTTAGGTAAAAAAAAAAAAAAAGTTAAACCACGGGATCCAGAATAATGCTTCACTGTGGTTGTGTGCCTTATGGTCATCACATGGTTGCACTATTTACTCTAATCACTTATTCTTTGATCAGTTAAAAACTGTTACGTAGTTTCTGAGACATCCTGCAAACAAAACTGTGGCTGATCTTGTTTGGTTTATTCTTTGATGAAAATGTTTCCGACTTTAACCAAAAAATTCTTGCCAATTTTAAATTAATCCTATCGGGCAGGATGAACCAACGATTGCAGCGGAAATGATGACCACAAGTAAAAGCTGAAAAGTCCATCAGTGGTTAAAAAAAACAACAAATAAATGTGAAGCAGCTGCAGAAAGGAGGAGATGTCAGCCTTTGTTGTGGCCCTGTTACAAGAGGGATGTCAGCTCAAATCTGTACCAGCTCAGCAGCTACCATCGAGAGGCCCTTCAGCAACAACATCCAACTCCCCCTCCGCCTCCCCTCCTCGAACACTTCCCCCTGTGGCAGATCTGCTCAGTGGACAATGTTTGTCACAGCAGCCTGGTGTGAATATCGGAGAGCTCACAGAAAGCTCCCCAGAGTTTCTCAGAGCAAAAACATCTAAAATATCATGAATATTAGTCTTTTCAGGGCTGTTGTGCAATCATGCGGCTCTAAAACACTCAAATTATGTTGCATGAGTGGATTCCAGCTGTAGCCGCACAGTTTTGACAGGTCAAGTCTTCCCTCTTGACTCATCTTTTCCCCCCGTAAACAAGATTATAGGTGTCCGGTCCCTGTTGGTGTTGTCTGAACCCCCTCGGCGGTGAAGTGGGAGCAGCAGTGAGTCAGTGGGGCTCAGACTAACACCACAGGGCGACATTCTTTCAGTCAGACCTCGGGTCTGTTTACTTACACTGACTCACTCGACAACAAGCTCAAAAAACAACTCGAAGCAGCCGAACGAGACGCGATGATGCTGCTGCTGCTGCTGCTGCCGGGCGCTCAAACCTCTCACTCCATTAGCTGACTCATTCAGGTTCCAGGTCCATTCATGTTTTTGGATTTGTTGTCTTGTTATTGGGAATGAGCTCTGCTGAAAACGATCTCTGCTTCAGAAACATGTTTTGCTTTGACTAGTCATCAATCTTCTGCATGTCTGTATTGATCTGTGGTGGGCCAGTTTGACAGATTTTCCAATTAAATTAATCAACTGAGGCAGAAACGCCAGAAATCTGTTTCAGGTTTTTTCTTCTATTTTTTGTATCATAATTATTCAAAAAATATTTGAGTTTTGAAACATTGGTTAGACAAATTAAGCAATTTGAAGACGTTGTCTTTGGCTTCACCCTATCCTGATATTTTAAAGACAACATGTTTAAACAAATAACCATCAGTTGCAGTCCTGATTAAAGCAACATTATATAACTTTACTATCATAAAACAACAATGAAAATACTGAAGAAGACAAGGAAGGAAGCAAAGGAGAGTGAGCGAGCAAGAAGCCGTCAGACAAGAGTAAATCTGGGACTGACTTTTAGTGGTTGGTGAGAGCTTGGTGAAATAAAAGGCTGAAAGACGGACGCCAACCTGGGCTGACTGCTGTTGGACTAGTAAGTAATATTAGCTGGCTGCTATGTCTCGATACAACTGTCCATATTTTCATTCTTTCTTTAACCTTTTCAATCTTCTGCACGACCGCGTGGATGGACAATAATGCTCGAGGGAGATTTTCTAATTAAATCAACGACAAATTGTCCTTCTCTGTTGCAGCTTCTCTCTGTTTCCTATCACTAAAGATGTCACCTTATAGACTAAACACATAATATACTGATTTAAAAACAGAGTGTGATTAAAGCACAATGAAAATAATCATTAGCTGAAGCCCCAATTAAGTCGTTTAAATCGACCGGTTGTTATTTATTGATTATTTGGGGGGATGCACTGTAATTTATCTGATCTCTGACTAAGAATTTATTAAACTCTACGCAATGATGCATCCATACACTCCTCAATTAAATCATCTATAATCAGCCACAGGATGACATGATGCTGTGAGGATGATGATGTGCTGTTTTACAGAAGTGGACCAGAGAAGAGGGAAACAAAACTAAACCACACACACACACACACACACACACACACACACGTAATCAAGGCTCCACTTTCACTTCATTAATACATTAATTAATTTGTTCCTTAAAGGTCACTTAAAGTAAAAAACAGGGAGCGTTAACGGCTGATCTGAGATCTGCTCCGGTGCTGCTGATTGGCCCCGGCAGGCAGGGAGCGGTCACCGACAGATGACAATAATCATTTAAAAGCAGAGGAGTACAAACAGCACCTCCTCCTCCTCCTCCTCCTCCCCGTCCCTGTAGTAGTAACCTGGACCGGGTCCTCTCACCGTCCAGCGGTTCGGCTCCCCGGCAGTTGCTGCAGATGTGTTTGATCTCTTTGCCGATCTGGCAGTGGATCATGAACGGCATGTTGTTGTTGTGTGCGGCGGGTTGATGCTGCTGCTGCTGCGGTCTGTTGCGGGACTTCATCCTGGTCAGGCAGAAAGCTCTCCTCCTCTTCTTCATCGGTTTCTGCTCCTCGGGCGCCGCAGCCGCTAAAGAGCCGGTGGTTGATCCGGATCCGGACACGGACCATGAACACATCACGTCGCCTCCAAAGCCCGCCATGTTTGAGCTGGACTGCAGGGCTGGACCCTCTCGCCCTCTGTTGCTCTGGTGGAGGGTGGAGGGGGGTTTCAACTGGTCTGCAGGGTGTCCACTACTGACAAGTCAGCCACGATGACAGACGCACTTCCGGTCACATCCTACAAAATAAAAGCACTCTCACCGACCTCTAAAGAACCGCAACCAAGCTTTACTCTACACCAAACTCTACAGTATATTTAACATGAAATGGATTGGAAGTTATTCATTATTTTGTCCTCAGTCTGCACAGTTTAGACATTTTACTACCTACTTTATATGATAATGCACAATTTAAAGTATGTTTAAGGAGTCAAAGACCAAAAGAATCAAATAAAACTGAACTGACTTCACCTAAAACTAACTTTCTCGTCCACCAAGGTGGAAAATTATTTTGTAAAGATTGAGTTTTCAGCAGCTTTCTTACAAACATGCAGTAGCCTGTATTTACCTAGAAATTAGAGGAAATATTCTGCATGTGTGGGCTGAAATACAATCTGCATACCAACGAGAAGATATGAAAAGAGAAGAAAGTAGAAATTAATTTGAAAAGCTGTGTTTCTAGCTGGTGTTAGTATAAACTAAAAACATTTCAGTGAGGTCAGTATTTTGTTCTCTATGTCAGTGTTACAGGCTGAAAATATTTGTTATATAATGACAAACAGCAGACACTAACAAACTGAACTGTTACATTATTTAACACTCAGCATGGAGGACTTCATACAGCCACGCTGCTGGCTTTGTTGTCCTGTGAGACATTTTGTGCAAATGAAGTTAGTAATTAATATAAATAAATCATTTGGTGAGACGACTCAGTTTAGTCGGTGCTTAAATTCAAGTGTTCTCCTCTGTTAACCGCACAGTAATTTAAGTACAGCGATAAAATGTTGTACTGTGAAAAAAAAGTTGGAAAACTTTGATAATCTCCACAATCGACACTGAATCACTCCATGTCTTTACTTTATTTTGAAGTCTTCAAGCACTTCCGGTTGTAGTCTCTGAACCTTGACGTACTTTGGCTCCTCCACAGATTCAGCCAATCCCGACTCGCTGTTGCGCGTCAGCCTCGCGGTGTTAGCCAATGAGATTGAAGCGCCGCGAGATTCAGATGTGCGAGACATTTTAAATCCTGACCTCATCAAGAGCTCAAAGTTTATCATCTTATTCTCATTTCTCTGTATTTTTTTATGATTGTTTGTCCTTTTTATCTAAAACTTATTTAATAAATTCTGCTATAATAACAGCAGCGATTATTTGATTTTATTTTATTTACCAACAAAACATACATGGATAATGTACTTTACTCTGAATTCTGTATTTTAAGTTCCAACCATTATTTATTTATAAACCTTGACAAAATTATGAAGTGCTTCATGTAAGTAAATGTATGAAAATATAATATTTAGATTTTAAAAAGTGATCTGGAATAAAATACAGCGCCTCCTTAAAGTCAATACATTTGTACCTGTTGGGATACAAACCTTCACTTTCTTTTAATTGATCCATAAAATCATCTATCTTAACTCTTTGGGCTTTTTTACACAACTGTAATTATTTTAATTTATCTATCTTTCATTTATCTTCCCTAATCAGAGAGTTGTAATGGCTTTCTATGAGCTAACTGTGGTATTGTTGTTCTCTGTCTCAGTGTAAATGAGGGTCGCCCCCTCGCTGTTCTCGAGTATAAATAAATGTTTAAACACTTAGAGACATTAACACCGAGTTAGACTGCACTCAGACTCATGCAGGGTTCAAAGCTCACTAATATAAGTGTGTGGAAGTCCATAGCGAGTCTTGAAAGTAATCAATAGGATCTTAAAATCAATCCTGGACTTGACTGGAAACCAGTGGCGCGAGGCCAAGACAGGACAGTAATACGTTTCTATTTCCACACTGTAAGCAGTCTGATGTGTTCTCACTGTAATCTGCTCCATGACTCAGAATAGAGAAAGACGAGGGTGAAAAGTGCTGCGTGAAAGTGGTTTGTTACCTTTAAGTGACACTAATCAATGTTTTTTCTTTTAATTTTCTTATCCACGCTAAAGGACAACAGCTTGGTGTCACCGAGGGCCCGACCTGGACACTTCACGCCGATTGTTTCATCACAGGCGCTTGAGGAAATTTCCCTTCAAATAGTGAGGACTTTCTCCTCCTGCAGGGGCATCCTGACGCTGTCTGGTACAGAAACAGCCACAAAAAAAAAAGAGTGGCTTGTTCAGCTAAACGTACAGCTGATGCTGCTCTACCTGCCTAAAAGACAAGATATAAAGGACGCTGCAAAAACAAGGCTAGGAGACTCTTTAAGGAGCCCAACCACCCGGATAACGGCCTTTTCTCCCTGCTACGATCAGGACACCACTATTTACATGTACACATACAATATGACTCTGGTTTTACATTGCTCTCACACAGACATAAACATACATACAGCTAAAACAAGGACGACTAAACAAGGGAAAGAATAAAGGATGCTTAAATAAATATGACTTATGTAGCAGGTTGCTTTATGAACATGAAGTAGGTGGACATGACAGAATACAGAGTATGAACAGCATGAGCAGATTGTGTATGAGTGATGATGTTTACTGAATTTAAATCATTTACAGGTACGTGGTGGACGTTTGAATCACAGGATTAGTGTTCCTGACACTGTGTGTTTGGTGTTGAGTGTTAATCAGAGTGACGCCTGTGGGAAGAAACCGAAGAAACCCGTGTCTGTTTGTTTTGATGTGATGTTTCCTGATTATATGTGACAAATAAATTTAACTGATTGATTGACCGTGACTGCATCTCATGTTCTCTGCTCTAATTCTCTAAAAATAAAGGTTTTAAAAGAGGGCTTGGATACGAGCTTCAAGATGGATGAAAGCAAGTCAAATTTGGAAAGTGTTTTAAAGAAACGCAGGACTGAGTGAACATGTTCATGAGAGAGACATTTTGTCATGTTCTGTGGAGGCCAATAAAGGGTCACAGTTTGTAGTTACAAGTCTCTGCCAGCAGGAGGAGCTCCCTCACAAGCAATAAGGATGAAATTAATTTGTCTCTGTCTGAAAACAGTGACAGACTCTGAGCTACAGGGTGCAGACTGGTTAGGAGGAGTCAGTGTCTGCATGTAATCAGAACCGACCCTGTTATCTCCTTGTTACAGCAAACAAAGCCTCAATGTGTGTGTGTGTGTGTTTGTATCTGTGAGAATGAAGTCAATCATCTGAGGTTATGTTTTCTATCATTTCACTCATGGATGTTCCTGTTGATGTTCATGTCTTCTTATGTAACGCTAAGATCAAAAGCACATGCTGCGTTTTCCTTGCTGCAGACGATGACTCATGAAGGCTTTCAAATTCAAAGTACGAGGTTCTGTATCACGAGATGAAAGGGGAGCAGTTTTAGTGAACGAGCCCTTTGTCTGGAGCGAGAGATGAAGTATCAGGCCTCCAGGTTTTCTCTCAGTTACACGTAAAAGACATTAACATAAACTAAGAGCTTACAAACGTCGTTGTAGTTGAACAGACAACAATGCTTCACATGGAGAAGTCCAAGTTGATGAGTAAGGAAACAAGGACCGAGTGGACAACAAGGACCTTTCCTCAGGGACTTAGCTCTGGAGACACTCCAAAGGACCAGGCACAATATTTAACCCCCCAAAAAGTCTTTGCTCGCGGGGTAGTACTTTAGATAAATACAGGAACTGTCAACATGCATTATTTTAGCCACCATTTTTAAAAATCTGCAGCTGCAAACCAGTTTGTTGTTTGTTCACTGTTCCTCAACACATATAAAAATTGAGTTACAAAAGAAAGTGCTCGACAGACGGGCCAACAATGGTGCAATATTGCTAGATGTTGTATAAATTATATGTATATCCAGAGCATTTTCATACATCAGCAGACAAATATGCTTAGGTTACTTCAAAAGCAGTTCCAGGTACTTTGAATGGAAAAGTGTCTTATTCTAATGACTATCCTGATGTATGCAACTCTTTCACAGCTGCTGCTTTCTCTAATGAGAAGTAGATGTGCGATTAAAGCACTGGTGGTGTGAGTTTAATCAATAAATCTCTTACACACGGGCTGAGACCTCCAGTTTGTCTCATGTGACTGGAAGTCAAGCTGGCAGGACTGCAGGTATGATTCACCTCACATACTGTAAAGAAGTGACACAGGAGAGCATCGACCGGTCAACACTTAACTTACGGGAAGTGGACAGATTTCATTTGATTTTACGTAAGCATCAACTGTAAATGAACTCATTAATTGTTGGCTGGTTGGTCCAACACTTTAGTGCAGATATGAATGACTAAACAACTATTGGTGGTTGACATTAAATTTGGTACAGATGTCCATAGAGCCGCAGCTTTAGTGCCACCAGCAGGTCAACATCTGACTCTGGTTTATGCCCAAACGCCTATCTCATGACATTCAGCCTCAGCTGTACTTTGTGTTTAGTGCTAACTATTAGTGTATATTGCATGTAAAGGGGTACTCCAGGGGTTAAACATTGCACTTCTGCTTGTTAAATTCAATCAAAGTAGCAGAGGCCAGAATATCCAAGCTCCAAAATGGCTGAATCCTACATTCATGGTACCAAAAAAAAAAAAGCAACATTGTCTCATGGTAAATGCCCACATCTTTTAAATGCCGTGGCCCCAGTTTGTAACACCGGTTATCTGTTATAAATTTAAAGTCTACACGCTCAAGTTGAGACAACCTTGATGAAATATTCAGTGGTTATTGTCTCAGACTTGACAAAGCACCTCAGAAGACACCAGCTAAGTCGAGCTCCTCCTGAAGATGTACAAGCTCTCCTTTAATCTGCAAAGTAAAGATTACCACTGCCAGAAATATGTATTGTAATAACAACTGATAGATATTGAAGTATTAAGTACCGTAAAATTGAGTACCTAGTATTTAAACTAGTACTGCATCTTCATCAGAGGAGCTTCAGAGTTTTGTCTCGCATTAAACCACTCTCACACTGACGGTAGTTTAACTCCAACCATCAGGATTTCGAGTTCAGCGTTGTCACTGTCACTTTGACATGTGGACAGGAGGAACACCTCCACCACTGTGGACGACCCGCTCCACCTCCTGAGCCACAGTCGCCCTAATTACATCGCAGAACTATACTGGGGTTTGTTTTTTTTTTACACATAAAAGGCAAGGCGATGCGAGGCAGCTTTATTTATAGCACGTTTCAAACACAGACGATTCAAAGTGAAAAGCATCAGAATGATATTCAAAAACAATAAAAATAAAGCTCTCAATATGCTGCAGCATGCTGTGGCAACTCCTCATGTGCTTCATGAAGCGATAACGTGTTATGAGCTGTGTCTTTGAATTCATAAAGGCTCAAGAGTTGAATAATTTTAATACTGGAGCTGCACTCAGAGCAGTCTTCAGTGAGGTAATGTTCAATTCGGTCTGTGAGGAAATCAATACAGCAGTATTTAAATTAGATGAAGATACTGTTATTTTACTTTGTCATATTTTTACTGTCTTCATACCCAGAGATCTCATTTCACTCCATACTCTACCGCAAGAAATAGACTGCAGTGTGTGTGTGTGTGTGTGTGTGTGTGTGTGTGTGTGTGTGTGTGTGTGTGTGTGTGGTTGGGGTGGGGTGGGTGTCATTTTGTCTCAGTCCTCAGACAGGCTTCATGTACCCTGCACAGACGAGGAGGCTCAGTGGGGGCCACAAAGGTTTGGCAGGTTACAGCTCAATGTGCTGCTGACAGTAATGGACTTCATGCCTCAATGTGCTGAGAGCGTTTTCAGATATACAACGATACAACCACACACTTACACACACACACACACCGAGTACAGACAGACAGAGATACATGTGTGAATGCACACACAGCCACATACACGTACATACAGTACATGAGAGCTCAGGTGTGCTGCTTGTCACATCAGAGATGGCAGCATGTGAGACAGCCTGTGGTCGGTACAGCTGTCAGATTATTGTCTATCTGTGAGACGCTGAGCTCTTTACTTCTGTCTCACCGTAAACCGTCCTGTCCGACAGCATCTATTCTGCGGTGGCGGCAGTCTAAGCGTGTATTCCTCACACACTGCACAGATTAGGATTCAACACTCTTCACCACAGCCACGGCCGCATCGGCACATAACAAACCCGATGCAGCCTATAGAGTTTCTCATCTCTTTGCCTTTGTTACTGTGATGGAGATCCACATCGGCCTCGAATGAATCAATCTCGCCTTGACCTGCCGGACCGGTGATTCACATCTCCATGGTGCTCTAACGAGATTCCAGCAGCAGACACACACCGACTCTGAAGCTTGTTAACCTCTTCCACTCCTGGCATTACTGTCTTTCAGACGCTGTATTTCTGAATACTCTGGGTCCTCTAAACAGTGTTGGAACTGCATAAATTGGGTCTTACTGGAAAGCTGAGACTTGTGTATTCATGTGTGATGATTTTAGTCCCCAACGTAGCCATTTCATTGTAATAAGAGCATTTTTTGAAACTGGACTGGACTGTATAAAATGACCTATTGTGACCTCTAGGATAATAACAGCCTCATTAAACTGTACAACCACAAATTAGAGACCCGGGGTGTTCAAAGGACGGATGGCTTTCCTACGTACATTGACACCAAGCGGGTTTCTGAGCAGCTTCCAGAAGAGAATTTCTCGCCACCCAATCGCCAAACTCAAAATGTCAAACGTTTTTTCTAAGGTGTTCCCTGAAGTGTTGGTTGTCTTAATGTTGTACTTTGGAGCGATTTTAGAACCTTTCTATCAATTTTAGAGCGTCCTGAGTGAGACCAAATATGTGCAGCAAATGGCATCAACCCAAAAAAAATGGTTGCAAGACTTAACAGAGCATGAAAATGGCGAGTCAAATGTTCTTAGCCCTTTTACGCTTTTAAACTTTCAATATTTGAATAGGTGCCTAAATAAAACACCATGTTCATGACAGATTTATGGTTAGATTTTGGGGGGTCTAAGGACAGAAGGTGTTGAATGTTGCACAGATTGTAAAGCCCTCTGAGGCAGATAGTGATTTGTGATTTTGGGGGATAAATAAAATTTGACCTGACACAGTGCTGAGCTGCACCTCAAATTAATCTTCAGGTTCACAGCTTTCAGATGATGTATGCCGCCCTCTGTGTGGCATATACTGCTGACCTGCTGTCCCACCCCTTTTATAAAAGACTAAACTGTTTATTACAGAGAGGCATGGAGTGGAAAACGTTATCACACTCTTCTAGTATTAGAACTACTTTTACTGTCTTGCTTTCTGTCCTCTCGCTGCTGTTTTGTTTAAGCTGAAAGCCTCCTGCACGATCTCAGACAGGTCAAATCTGTGCACACCCTGAAAACATATTTGTTTTCTCAGTTTCTCACTTTGATTTTATGCCTTTTATAATGTGTGCTGCACACTTCATTTAACTTTTATCTCCCCGTCTTCTTCTTTATGTTCAGAAAAGTGCCGTATAAATACAGTTTCTTCTCTAAACCGGTTATTGATCAGGGTCCAGAGGTCATGTGTCTGGGTCTCTACAGATCCACGCTAACTGCCAAATGAAAATGCCATGATCAATAACAGCACAGTGGCTGTCGCCCTGGCTGACGCTGGCCCTCTGTTTACGGGTCACACTTGCTTTTAAACCATGCCTTTAAGCTAAAAGCTGCAGACTTTAACAAACACGTGTAGCTATTAGTGCAGTGTTGCTCCACTCCTAGAGGGAGTGTTTAGAGAAACATCACTGCTGTTGTGCTTTAATGGGTCAGTTCACTAAAAGGACTTACTGAGTCAGGCTTAATGTGCTCAAATTCTTTTATCTTTTTAACTTACATTTACATTTGTAGCTGCACTAATTGATATGTAACTGGATCAAATGACTATGTGTGATTTGGAAGATGTAGCTCGATAAGAATGATCACAGTTTTAGGTGTACAGAGTTCTTTTAGCATCAAAACTTGGTAACCTACAGATAGTTTATAGAGTATTTTCTATGTCCGTAACAGATTTAACAGATGATCTACACTATATGGACAAAAGTATTCGGACACCTGGCGATTATACCAACAGGGACATTGTATTCAAATATTTTAATATGAAGTTGGTCCCCCTTTTGCAGCTATAACAGCTTCCACTCTTCTTGGAAGGCTTTTCTCAAGATTTTGTTTGTTTCTGTGGGAATTTGTGCCCATCATTCATTCTGTAGAGCATTTATGAGGTCAGGCACTGATGTTGGACGAGAAGGCCTGGCTCGCAATCTCCAGTTCCAGTTCATCCCAAAGGTGCTCGATGGGGGTTGAGGTCAGGGCTCTGTCCATGTCTTTATGGACCTTTGCTTTGTGTGCTGGGGCACAGTCATGTTGGAACACACAAAAAGGGCCTTCCACAAACTGTTGCCACAAAGTTGGAAGCATTAACATAGCGCTCTACTGGTTCCCCTTACTGCTCAAATCAAACTAATTTCCAGCTGTAGCTGGTTTCATTGAAGCAGCTCTGATAAACCAACTGAACACTACCTGACAGACACAGTTGGAGACGAGCTGGTGAAGAATATAGCAGCTAAAGAGCCAGATATCTGGTGGAGACCAAAACAGAGCTAAAGGAAAAATGAATTTTAAACTTTCACTCTTCATACCCCGAGAACTACATCTCATCTTATTCTATTCTGTCGAATTTCAAACCTGCAAATCTGCATTAAAAAAACACCCACAAGGAATCTGACTGCAGTGTGGATGTCATTTAGTTTCAGTCCTCAGTGAGGCTTCATGTATCCTGCACAGATGAGGAGCTCAGTGGGTGCACAAAGGTTTGGCAGGTTACAGCTCAATGTGCTGCTGACAGTAATGTGGAAAAGGAGCAAAAGGAGAATAAATATTGGACTTTCGTTCATCAGGTGGAAACAAATGAATGCTAATGTTTGTCTATGTCTGCTGGGTGTGTAAATACGCAACTGTTTGCTAACACGTTCGCAATGTCAATGTTGTTTTTACAACTGAGTGGCAAAGAAAAGTAGCAATTTATATATATATATATATATATATATATATATATATATATACATACTCTACTGTCACTGTTACTTTGCTGTATTCATTGCAGAGCCACAACAAAGGTTAATTGTCCTTATCATTATTGAATAAGTTCATTATTTATTCAAATAATCTGTTTATCTTTTAATATATATATTAACGGTAGTGTAAACCAGTGAAAAAGGCCTATCCAATGTTCTAAGAAGTCTTCATATATCTCAATTTGTCCGACCAACAATCCAAAATCCAAAAATAATCCTCACACGTGAGAAGCTGGAACCAGTGAGTGCCATTTTAGCTTGATTTAACAATAATCAAATATCAAAACTGCTACAGATTCATTTTCTTTAATTATTTCAGCTCTAATTTTCTTCACAGTATATTTTTATTCTGTGTCTCTGTTTTATAATCATGTTACTACAGCTGCCGTCTGCTCTGTACATGCTTGCCTGTCCATCTGGGAACAGGGCTCTATTTCCTGTTACTCTGATGTTTTTCCCAGTTTTCAGTCCCAGTCCCTGCAACAGTCTTTATGAAAACAGTCCACACTGAGGTCTTTTAAGTACCCTGACAGACCAGGACTCTGTTTCTGCCAAGATCCACTGCTGCTGCAGTTTTTCCAAAAGTAATTTCTCAAAGCTTTGAGTGCTGAAGTCTCGAGCAAATCAAATCCAAACTATCTTCATGACTATAAACCTCTTGTGGTTGACAAAATTCACAGTCATTACTGTCTGTATGATTAATGTTGCACTGGACAACCACGTAACATTCCCTCCTCTCCGCTGACCCTCTTGTCTATTTCTGATGACCATCCATTACCTCACATATACACCTACTCACCCCAGCTGGGCTCTTATCTCCATCAGGAGAAAAATATTAATCATCCTCTGGCCTTCCTCTTTGATGGTGCTGCTGCTAATTTAGGCTCCAGACTGAGACTGCTATCCTGACAGAGATTTAGTGTGCAAAATTAATGTGAGATGGAGAGGTGGAGCCCGGCTGTTTGGAGTCTAAAACAGACTCGCTCGGCCATTTAATCTTCATCACTCCGCTACTTTTACCTCCATTTTCCCACCAGTTCATCTGTCCACCCACTACATCTCTGATTAAAGGAGGAAATCACCTCGACAAACACAAAGCTCTGGGTGACAGAAGTTAATTGTTTTTGATTGGAGAGCATCCTGAGCCGAGTGGATGGAAGAGGCTGAATAATTAGCTGCACAGCTAACTCACAGCATCGCCCTCCAGGGGACAAACAGAAAGTCAGGTGGGGCAAAGAGAGGTCGCTTCCTCCAGCTTCCAGTGGATGAACGACACTAAACGGACAAAACTGTCATCGTCATCGCTGCAGGACAAATTACAGGGGGCAGCCAAACAGTGTGATATACTGTCCACCTGGATGATATGTCATTATTATCAGGCTTTCTGCAGTGTTCACCAATTAAATATTTGACCTTTTTTTAATACCTCATACCTTTTTCATGGTCAAATAATGACAGAAATCCAGTCAGGCCTACAATTAAAATGACCAGTGTGTACGATTTAGTGCCATCTAGTGGCATCTAGTGCTGTTTGCAACCCCCTCGCCTCACCCTCTCCTTCCTAGCGTGCAGAATAAACTATGGTAGCCACTGTAGAGACATGGCAGTTCAACACAGCGGACTCTTATTTTCGGGTGATTATATAATAAAAACATATTTCTGCCACATTCTGTTAACAGAGTCCCCTAAATCTGACAATTAGATCTTTAAGTGCCTGAATTTATTGACATTCTTGTCAGCACTTTGTAGCTGTATATAACAATAGTTCCTAAAAATATAATTAATCAATTAACGTGAACCAAAACCATCAAATGAATCAATTATAGTTCATTAAGCTAAAATTGACACTGCTGTAGCTAGCAGCAGCTAACAGTGCTATTGCTGGAGGTCTGACATCACACCCATCTCATTTGTAGTTCTAACATCTCCTGACAGCCCTTAAGACCTTTGTAAATGAAACTCAAGACTTTTAACTACCCTCAAAGGCCTTTGTTCAGAGAACTAAATGAACAGATACCCAGACTATCCTGTATCAACAAAGCATGATCCTATCAGAATGAAACTGTTTTGTCGAATGTTAAATGAAAGATGAGGAAAATTTCACCATTTATCAGATATTCTTTTTGTCAAAAAGTGTTGAAACGTTGATGGCTTTGGTCTTTTCTTGAAACTTGTTAACTATAACAAAATTATGACAAATCACAAGTGTCATCTTTTCAGATTAAAAACACAAATGATCAAAACACAACTCCTCTCCAATATATCACGCTGTATTCTCTACAGTTTAGGCTATAGTATAGTGATGGGACTTTGCTATTTTACATTAAAAGGAAGGAAATTTAATCATTTTTTTAAAATCTATTGATAGGCTCACATTATATGGTAATGGTAACCACATCTTAAGATAAGAGCAGCTTGTCCTTTATTTTCCATTTTCTTTTTCTAAATCGAGGGCCTGAGGCTGGAAGGTGTCATATGTCGTACAGACTGTGGAGCCCTTTGAGGCAAGGTTGTGATTTTGGGCAATGTCAAATAAAAGTAACAAATCGCCAAAACGACAACATGAGCTTGTGTGTCAGGTCCGGTCTCTGTTGGTCTCTTTTTCTTTCTCCATCTGTCCGGACATGTGTTGGCATCAACACAGCAGCAAACATGTGGGATCCGTGTTAAACAATGTGTGATGGGATGAGGACGGACAAAGGACGTCTGCGAGTTTAAAGGCGACACAAAGTTCAATGTTTTCTCGTCTTCCTGCAGTTTCTTGATCTCCCTCTCTCCCACTGCCATTCACTGTTCAACCACACTGCCCTCCCTCCTTCCCTTCCTTCCCTCCTTCCCTCCCTCCCCCTCTCTCTGGCTGGACCCTCTATGAGCTGAATTAATACAAAGTGACAGAACAGCAGAGCCTGTAGGAGATTGTGTGTGTGTGTGTGTGTGTGTGCGGTTGTTTGTGTGTGTGTGTGTGTGTGTGTGTGTGTGTGTACTGTAAATGTGTGAATGTGAGACTTGGCACATCACAGGGATATGAGTCACCCCTCTCTTCTCCCTCTTCCTGTCTGTCTCCTGTATGCAGCTCATCTATTTTGATAGGTGGCCTTCACCAATACCGACAGCAGACTTAAAGGAGGGGGACAGAAACAGTAAGACCGGTGATGTGGTTTGCATCTCTGGCTGCATTTTTGTGGTTTGGTTGTGTAGCTTTCTTTGCACGAGGCAAAAAACTCCTGCAGCTGAAGTGCCCTGGGGATGAACCACAAGAGGGCACACTTAAAACAACCACAGGGGGGGACAACTATCAAAGAGAGGCTGCAAAACAAGGAGGAGTACAACACAGTGGGCAACCAATAAGGGATTAAGAACCAGAAATGGCATTACAGAGTGCACAACAGGCCTGCACAAGAAATGGAGCCTGGCCTGAAGGATAAGCAAGAGCAAAATGTGATAAAGATATTTATAAATAAATCTAAAAATACAATGAAAATATGAGCTGAACAAAGAAAAAAGGTCAAATATACATATAAATGCAACCTGTAAACATTCATTTACTGCTATTTTTTCTGTATATCTGTATTTAACTGTATCTGCATATCTAACTAAGCCTCTGCCAATAATTGGTTAATTAAAAAAAGATATTAAGGCTTCACATGTTCACATGTTTGCAGATGTGTTTCTTTGACTGACAGCTGCCTCAGCCTATAAACACTCAGCTGTGGTTGATGCCACCTCCGCCACATGGCCTTCGGCCACATTTTGTTATTTTAGCTTCATTAACTGACAAAGACGACGCAGAGTAAACTCATGAAGTCTTTTCTACAGCGCTGACAACATGCCGTCACTTTAACCTTTCTGATACTCTCAGTGCAGCTACACTGACGTAAGATAGCAGGAAACAGGAAGTGAGCCAAAATCAGCCGAACATCAGTTAACACTTTATCCTCCAACAGTCTTATCATCGCGCACTCTCTCGTTTTTAGTAACTTTTGCTTTATCTCAGTTGAAAATATGTCCTCTCTTGTTATTCCGCTGGTGTCACTCGCACTTTTGCCCTCCCTGACAAGATGATGAAGTTCAGACATGAAGTCCAAAGGCCTTCAGGGTTTGTAGTGTGTTTCTACTGTAAGTTACAAAATAAAAGCAAAAATAATGGAACCCTAGAAGATATATTATACAGCATTACCACATGAGGAGTGGTAGTAACAAAAATGAATTGATAAAAATGGATGTGAACTGAAAACTATCAAGTAATTTGAATTATTTAAAGCTGATTTTACTAAAAGAGTCGTTATATGATGAAATGATTGCTTAGAAAATGAATAATGTAAGTGATGAAATGTTTCTCACTTGAAAAATGGAGCGATCCATCCAATTTTATTCCTCTATGTTTCAATTCACGAACATTTTTATCAATTAATTTTTGTTCCTTCCCTCATATTACCGTACAAACTTATTACTGATGTATAAAGCATTAAATAAATAAATTGATAAAGTCACTGATTACAACATATAAACCCTTATATCAGAATCAAACTTTGGTATACTCAAAAAAGTGTAGTGAATGAATTTCAGCTTGAATTTTTAGCATAATTAATTCTAATTCTGCAGTGATTTCCCGCAATGCAATGCACAGAAGAACAAGAGGAGAAATGTATGTACGGTAAATGAATAACAAAGAGTGGTAATGCAACCTCTGGGAAAATTAAGTGTTTACACTGTGGAGCTCATTTTGTTTGTCTCGTGCACAAGGACACACAAGTACGTGGTTGGGCATGTAGGTGATGTGATCCAGAGTCAAACCAATGGTGAGACATTTTTCCACTGATCGCTGTAATGAGCAGAGAAACGCAGCTACGTGCCAACAAAGGGAGGCAAGAAGAAGACTGCTAGCAAACAAGGCAGGTTCTGCTCATGTTTTATGGGGAAGGATGTGTTCAACACATTTGTCAAGGTGAAGGCTGAATGTAAACAGACAGTCTCTTTGTTTACAAGAAAACTGCATGAAACGGATTTCACTGCTGTCTGTCAGTACATACAGAGCATTGTCACCATACATCATATACTGTATGCTACTAGTATGTGGTCTGCAAACAATGAGAAAGGAGCAGAAGGAGGTGAAGCAGGCTGAGGGAAAGTGGTTACAAGCAAGTGATGAATAAGAAATAACATTTCCTTGCAGCACAACTCCAGGACTGTCCTGAGCAGAGCTGGACGCTGAACTTAATTTAAGTTACAGACACTGGATCTCTTAATGACCTGAACATTTTTTCAATAAGTAAATGTGAACGTCTGAATCCAATATAATTAAACAGAGAGCAATAACATCGACCATCAATCAGTCAAAAGTCAAGAATATTTATGCGGCCATGCTGTAATTAAATCAGACAATTTATCCGCTTTGCACCACAGGCTGAAGTTATTCAACAGTGGACAAGTATCCAAGTATGTTTTCCTGCCCTCTGACATAACACCAGCTAAGAGACCTTCCCACTGGTCGTAGTCCATCCCTGGCTCAGGTTTTCCTTCTCAGCACAATGGTTAGTTTGTCTGAGTTGAATGGATGGACCCACGTGCCAGCGGAGGAAGAGTGAGGGGTTTTGTATGTTTGTTGGGAGGCAGAGAGGCAGGAAGTCCTCCTCTGCATTTAAAGCTGTCGCACTTCCTCCCTGAGCTTTTGTATTCTGCCCAGGTACTTGTGTCATTCTGCTGCTGCTCAAGGCCTGCATGCAGATAGCAGTGTGGATGCGTGTGCACGAGAGAGAAACAAAGAGCATTCTCACATGGTGGGAGGTGGTTTGTTGGGTGCACAGTTCCCACCATATTCTATAGACGACGGCCAATTCTTCTTTTTTTCACCGTGCCAGTCTTTATGTTGCCACAATTTACACAAGCCTCCATCCTGCCATCCTCCGCCTCCTCAGACTCTTCCTGCTCCTCCACCTCCTCTCATTTAAGCCCCCTCTGTCTCAGTCTTTCATTCAGGTCTGCGTTAGAGCTCTCTGTGTTTGAAGGAGAGCGTGGTAATGCCTGCGTCTTGGCCTTTGTGAGGAGGGCTAAGCTCTAAACCGAGCTGACCTGGATTTACATTGCTCGAGCAGAGCTGCGCTGCATGGGATGTGGACTGGCTCAAAATGATGGAGCACAGCAGAAATGCCAAAAGACAGGATTTGAAATGGATCTGGTCGGATGTGTTGGCATAAAAACAGTAAAGAATGAAACAAAAAAAATTGCCAATGTTCTCTATTTTAGGTTTTTTGTATTATATAACTTCCTGAACCACGGTAGACTGGCTGCTCAGCCCAGAATAACACTTGCACTTGACAATGATTTTTCAAACCAACAGAACTTTAAAAAACTGCAATAAATCATTAATTTACATTACATTGAATTACATAACTGCATAATGTGAAAGAGGTTACTTGTAGTGACAGACACACAGAATATTTTCACCCAAATCTGCAGCTCAATAGACTCATTATCCGATCTGATATTCAGCATTTTTCCGATTATCTGCATCGTCATTTTTTTCCGTTGCTGAGAAAATAAATGAATTTAAAGATGTGCTACTTTGACTCCGATGCAGCTGCCTCACTGTCTGTAGTCACCACTCTGTAGTGTCGCTCAATGTCCCGCCCACAGTGCTATCGGATCGGTTATATGTCACAAGTAATCAGAGAGCATTTAATTATACTTATGCTCAAAGTACTCCGTGATATGTAATGTATATATACTGTATATCATACTTCCCATGATGCACTGAGCTCTTCTCTACTTCTCTCCCTCTCCATCTGAACTCATTCATGTCCCATTAATGCGCGTTACTAACTTCGCTTCTTCTCTAGAGTTTTTCTGCTTCCTCGTCTTGCAGGTTGTCATGGATCGTGGCTGGATTTGACGCTAAGGTTTTCATTTTTTCTGTAAATATATGTATATTGGTTCTAAATATCTGTTATTGGTTACCTTGATTTACTAATAATCAGTATCTGTTTTGACCTAAAAGAGGTTTTTAGCCTCTTTTAGGTCATGGGCACGTTCACCTTTTTAGTCAGTCCACAACTCTCATCAACCTTGTTTCTAGTGGCAACAAACAGCTGTTTTCATCAAACAAGCTGTGACAAACTGACTGTACACTACCTGCATTGAACAGTGGACAGACACAGGTAGAGACCAGCTGGTGAACTTCTGGCAGCTGATCAGCCAGATAGTCTCCTCAGCAGAGACAAATATTTGATTTAAATGCATCACACGGACACGTCTTACGATGAATGCTCATGTTGCTCTGCGTCTTCTGGCCATTCCGATGCCCAAGAGCCATCATCCATCAGAGCTGTTTGTCTGTCAAAGAGTTTTGGAGTTCATCTGCCCCTCGCGTCCACAAATAGACTGAAGAGGCTTTAAATTCTCTTCCAAACTGAACAGCTAATTAAATAATTTGTCATCGTCTTCCAAAATGACATGAGTGTTTTCCTGATCTGACAGCCGAAATTGCGAGACGACAGCTTGTCGGCGTCTTCCAAAAATCTCTACAAATGACTGCTTCAGACGCTTCATATGGTCGTGTTGTGACCTGCCGCGGTTGAGTTTGGTTAGGCTTAGGTACAAAAACGATGTGGAAACATGAAATTAACAGCAAATCTGCCAAAGTCACATTAATTCATCCCGACCTCCTCTCTCTGAAGTTCTGTAGCACACATTACAAATATTTTACTGTGAAATAATGAAAATAAAGCTTCAATGAATGTTGGAACATGCAGATTACACTATGGGGGGCTAAATCGGGGTTCAAGAGGCTAGCAACTGCAACTTTTGGCAGTTTATCTTCATATTAGATTCAGCTTCAGACTTCAAGATCTGTGAGTACGTACAAGTTTTAGGTCTTAATGTTGCCTTTCATTCTCCCCAAACTGCCTCTAATCCAAATAAATCAGGTCAGTGAAGGCGTCAAGCGCAACAAGAGCAAGCAGCAGAGTGATGACTCTGCACTAACAAGCAATGGTGGACAGCAAAGAAACAATGTGTAGTGAAATAAATAATCTCATCCTGGTTCAGGTTGGATATTTGCCACATATCAACGGTGACACACATCAAAGGAGAGAGTGGGCTGGATTTATGCAAAACAGCTGCAGCTAAAACACACAAACATGTGAGTGAATGGGAATCAGGGGAGAGCGGGGTGGGCAGATGGCTTCACTGGTGACAGAAATAAAAGATTAGGAAAAGGATAAAGAAAGGAAGGAAGGAAGGAAAGAAAACAGGGATGACTCAAGAGAAGGGTGTGAAGACAAATATCCCTCTCTTGACGTAGCTGGCAGTGCCCGCTGGATTCTAGATGATGCCACGCCGGCCTCGCGCAGCTGCAGCCTGCCCGCTCTGTTCGCAGCTAATAGCCAGAAGCAGCACTGTTAGCAAGACACAGCATTACCCACCCTCCCTCCCTCTCCTCTCCTCTCCCTCCTCCTTCAGATTCAAGCCATGCCTGATGGAAAGCCTGACACAAGGCTCCAAGAAAGAATAGTGTTACTCATACATATTGGGGAGGCTAATCTCACCGTGAGGAGGTGCTTGATAGGAAACAAAATGGAGAGGAGGATTGTTGAGGGCAGCTGAGAGAGATTATTATGAGTAGGTGGGTTTGAACACCGTGAGTCATAAAGGTCTAAGCAGGCTAAAACATAAGGGAAGGGGAGGGGGGGCATGTGAGTAATTCCTGATCTCTAAGGCTGGTATTTCTCAGGTTGCACATGTTATTTTACACACTGACATTTGCATTAAACTACTGACTGAGACATTGCAGCTTAAATGTTTTAACAGGACAGAGTTGGAAAATAAAGACAAAGCAGAACAATAGCCAGGCTGGGGAATTTTCTAGAGTTGCCATGTGTCCGAAATGGAAAAATATAGGCTTGAGTCTAGCCTAGACTGCCAGGATATACACACACCATGTGACTGGGATTTGTCACATCGGGCAGTTCTGGGGGAGGGTCGAGCACAATTCGGATGCATTTTTTTTTTCTTTCATGTATGTACTGTGGATGATCACCAATAGAGAAATGCGTGCAAAATTCCCTCCAGGGCTGTCAGTGTTCTGTGCTCTATCCTGCACGGTGGCATTTTCAGCACCGAGGGGCAGTGGACAGCTCCGCGCTGATGTGACGTTAAAGCCGCCTCTGTTTGGGGGGATGTGGCGGGGTCCGCAGGAGAAAGTGCTATTTTAAAACATTTTTAAAAAGACCATAAATTGAACATATATCTGGCTGTAAATCCACACCAAGATGCGAATTGATCCTGGCTTAGTGACAGCGTACCATCGTGACCATGGCAACAAAGGAAACAATAACTTATCTATGCTGTTTGCACGCAGACTAAACTGGGCTTCATCCAACACATTTGGCGAGGATCTTGCATGCCGGAGCATCCATCCATCCATCCCCTCACCCTTCTCCAAATGCAATAATAACAACTGCATTCTAAATGAGTAGCCAGAGGCGGCCAAGTTCGCACAGCGTTTTCACTGCAGCCGACAATCAAGGCGGAGTCTGGTTGGAGCAATAGCAATCAATCCCCCTATAGGGATAATTAGGTCTCCCGTACATCACCGTGCCTTGCAGACCGCATATCACACCGTATGGCTGGGTTAAAAAAGACAGCCTATGTTGGCAAATTCTCCCGGTGCATGACTCACTGTGTGCATCCACCCAGGTGCAGCTGAGCACCATGGGTACCGTCAAGAGCTGCACAATGAAAGCCCAAAGTCATGCTGATGCGTGGGAACTGTCACGAAACGATGAAGCAATTTCTCTCACGATTCACTACGATATTCACCCCCCCCTCACCCCCTCCTGTGGAGGCTGTGAATACACCCAGACATGAAGAGCAATCCGTGTGTCACTGGCCGGCTGCCTACCTGTCTCCAGGTGCAAAGAGATCCTCGCCTCGTTGATGTAAGGCGTGTCACTCTTGGACCGGACCCTCCGGATCGGTCTGCGGTCTACCTCCTCCTCCGGGGCCGCCGCCATGTTCGGCCAGCCGGGCAGCGTCCACTGGCGACCGGCGCGACTGCGAGAGATTCGGCGCCGCAGCAGCCACTCGTGCACCCGCCCGGGCAGACGGTGTAGGAGGGGGGCGGGCTATTGTAATGGTGATGGAGGGGAGGAGGGGGAGAAAAGGAGAGATAGAGAGTGAGAGAGAGAGAGAGAGAGAGTGGTGGGTTTGATGAGCTTCTGTTTCTTTCTTTTCAGCTCCACCTGCTCAAGTCTCAACAAGAACACAGCAGCCAATGAAAGAGCAACAGACCACATCCACATCAGCCACATCATTTCAACTCTGCTGTGAGGTTTTCATCTACAGGAGAGATGAAACGACAGAAAATGAATCACAACAGTTTTGGTAATTGATTGAAATGTAATTTATCAAATTAAAAAGCCAAATAATGTGGATTTTATCTGTTTTATATGATTGTAAGTTAAACAAATTTGGGTTTCTTTGGGGTCTGGGACCTTCGGAGCATTTCTTCACTATTATTTCATATCTTAAATGGGACAATTGACCAATAAACTGATCTTCAGGTTCACATGAATTACATGTCCAGTCCCCGATGTATCAAAAATAACTAAAATATGAAGTTCAAACTTGATATTAAAATGTTATCTGCTCAATCAAAACATGCTTGTGTACAGTTTGCCTGACATTTGTTGGCCTGCTGGTTGTAAATCTCACAATCTCTTTGCACAGAGGACAATACCACAAACCGTTGTTAGTCTGTACAAACAAACAAACAAACAAACATGTTTTCCTACATCTGGAGAAGAAGATTTGTAGACCAGAGCATCTCTGTAGCTCTTCGTCATCAAAAAAGCCAAATATTTTTGCTTAGGCTAATTGTGCAGCACTAATTTTAAGACATTTTAAACCAACAAATCAGCCTGACAGCTCCCTTCATAAAGTAATACTCATATGTGACACCAAAAGCTCCTAGGATTCTCTTTTAGTTACCACCTGCAAGACTGGCCAGTAAAAATGCACTCAGGGTGGGACAAAGAGAGGATGGACTGTGCACAAAGTTTACTGGACATGTTATTTTGACAATAAATCCTATAAGTAAAAGGTTACACGCTGCACAAGCCAACTATTGAACTATATTTCCTGCACAGAGCAGGAGCAGGACTGCAGGGACATGAATTGAAGAAAAAGGACTCAAGCTTGTGGTTTTGGCACCACCTTTATCGACAGAAATAGCACTTGAGTTTAGTAGAAACATGCAATGGAAATGTTAACTAAAACATCATTCTTACCCCCTAACCTCATTTGTTTGTCTGCAATTCCCCCACTGGGACTATTTCAGTGATCAATCTACCATCCCTCTGAGATCACACAGGATTATTATGGTTAAAACATGTGTTCACATCACATTCTGTTAATCCAATGCTGGCCTCTAGTGGAGAAGAGAGGATGAGTAATGAGTGTAAACAGGTTCAGTTTCAGTAACAGCAGATAGAGATAATACAGCAAAGTAAAGAGAGCAGCATATTTAACAAATTATGTTAGTTGTTGTAGTATACTAATAACAAGTTTTCTGCACACAGGGATGTAAAAATATGCTTTCACTACAGTAAACAGACTATAACAGTACAAATGCTCCCTCTGCTGGTCACCTTCTTTATTTACTTTTTAGGAGGGGGTTGTTATTTACCTCGCTGATCCACTCGATAGGCTCATTTCCCTTGAACGAGAACACGAAAACAGCGACCCTATTCCTTCCTGGTTCCCTGCCTCAGCTGACGGTCCTGTCCTGGCTCCGGCTCCAGCCTGACAGGTAAGCTAATTAGCAGTTAGCACACTTCACGTACAGCCGCGGGCCGGACACGGTGGCACCTTCACGCCGTAACGCGGTGCTGGTGAAGCCGCTGTCAACGGCCGTTACCCTGGATACCAGCGCTAGCTTCGTTAACGTGCTAACGTCCGTTAGCCTAGCTTTACTAGCGGGCTCTGTCGACTTAAAGTGCATTAAAACTACCGTAACATTAACGTGTCACGTACGGAGTCGCATTTATGTCATAATTACCGAATATAACCAGCGAAGTAGTGTGTTAGCTTTGTGCTCGGGTGACCTTTAAGGTTTAAAAAAGCCACAATGACCTTTCTGCTAATAAAACTGACCACCACTGTTTCGGCTTAACGAGCGACCCAGTTAATTGGAGACCTTCAGTCGAGTGCGACTGTGGTTGCCGTAGTTACAACAGTCATTAAAACACGATGAGAATACGTATTTGTCAAATAAAACAACCAAATACGAACCAGGTGGATTTTTAAACATTGTAACATTAATAAAAATAAACTAAATAAAGAGCCTTTCACCGGGACAGCTACGTATCTACCTGTTTTCAACGGCTGTCGTAACTACGGTAACAAGAGACGGTCGCCAGATAACAGGGTCGCCCGTTAAACCGAAACACCACACAGCAAGTTAGCTCCAGGGTGTGCCTCTCACCTAATCAAAGATTTTATCGCCTTTAGGGACTTTGTTACACCAAAACAAATGTTTATTTTAAACATATCTATCAGCCAAACTTTGAAGAACACCCATTTGATAACATTTGCCTCAGTTTTTTTAGGTCATTTCAAGATTAACCAAACAAACTTCTACAAGGATTGGAACAACAGCCGACAGAAGTCTCACAAAGAGGCACAAACCATGTTGGAAGTGAGCTGTGTTCCCATCATAAACACTGAGTTATGTCATATTTTTCGTCCCCTAGCCAAAACTCGATGATTGTCCGCCAGTTCACCTGTCGTGGCACAATAAGCTCTCACATGTGTGCCCACCTGACGAAACCACACGGTAGCCAGAACATGGCCAGACCCAGTTCAGGTAGTCTTCATCTTCAGCAGTTGTTATATGGACATCCACGAATCCATCCATAACATAATTATGTTTTTGTGTTCAGACCTGGCAAAATTCAGGAAGGTTTTCTCCGAGGCCCAGAATATTGCCATCATCACCGGAGCAGGAGTGAGTGCGGAGAGCGGAGTCCCCACCTTCAGAGGAGCAGGAGGCTACTGGAGAAAATGGGAAGCACAGGTACGCAATCATATATTTATATAACAGAAGTGTGTTGTATTTATTTGTGGTGGCAAATCTAATATTTGTTTGTAATATATATAATATGCACTTTTCGCATCAACAATACAAAGACCAAAAAACATCAACACTTTCACTTCACACCTCAAACAAACTGGTACAACATCAGTACCATCATAACTTGTCAGCATGTTAAAGCATGTTAAATATAAATAAACATACACATCTTGTATAACCCCACATCTTTTCTCTCATTATATGTGAAGTTCCAGTGTTTTGGTATGTTTTTTTAATATGACTGATAAAAGACTCTCAGGGATATCTCATTGGATCCTGTATCTTATCTTGAAATATACAAATAGATGGATTCGAGTTCAATTTCACCCCCCCAGCTCTGTCCTGGACTGTTCCCTAGACTCCACAGAGGAAGTGGGGGAGAGGAGGATGTTAGCAAAGCTGACATCCATCATGAACAACTCCTCTCACCCCCTGCAGGAGACTAGGTGTAGGTTGTATTGTGCAATATTAATTTTAATTTCCATCCATCACTCCATCTTCTCTTACCCTCCTACTGGTAGGAGTGCTAACTTTAATCTTTTAATCAAATATGTGACCGCCCATGCTTTCATCTACCTAAAGGATATGAATGATTCTCGTCTCACCGTATCACCCTTTCATGTGTGTAAATCTACAAGACGGCATATTAAAAAGTTCATTTTACAGTTCTGAGAGTCATAAAACAGTGATCATCCTTCACCAGGGAATTTTTCTCCCCGTTAGTGCCTGTGAGAAACTTAACAAATATCGAGTCCCGCTCCAGTTGAGGAGTTTTAAGCATCAAGCATCTCAGAGTCTCTCCCAGGAAGTGCACTGGAACTAAAAATAGTTGTGACTCAGAGAAGAAACTGACATCCTCTGAAACTTTATGAGATGAGTCTGTGCTCAGCTGTGCTGTGTTATATTAACAATTTTTTGTCAGCGTTAATATCCTTTTCTCACATTTTCATCTCGTAGAGACTTGCCACTCCAGAGGCCTTCTCCAGGAATCCCTCCCGTGTTTGGGAGTTTTACCACCACCGCCGCGAGGTCATGCTCACGAAAAATCCCAACCCCGCTCACCTGGTGATCGCGGAGTGTGAGGAGCGGCTCGGCAAACAGGGACGCAAGGTCACGGTCATCACTCAAAATATTGACGAGCTCCACCGCCGGGCCGGAACCAAAAACCTCCTGGAAATCCACGGCAAGTAGAGAACAACGAAGACATCAAATCTTCAGATTTTTCCTTGTTTTTCGGGAAATATGATAGCATCACCTCGTACTTTAAGGAATTATGACTTTTTTTAAACTTGTTTCAACACTAATCTGTTGTCTCCTGTATTATTAATCCAGGAAGTCTGTTTAAAACGCGCTGCATGAGCTGCGGTCACGAAGCAGCCAATTACAAGAGCCCCATCTGTGCCGCTCTGAAGGGAAAAGGGTAAGAGCCTCATCTGATGTCTTTTAGTGAATTGGATTGTTTTCCTCGACACTATGGAAATTCATAATAAGAGATATCGATCATATTCATTTGAGCACAAAATGCCAGCAGGGAGAAAAAAAAAGCCTGTTTCAGACATCAGGAGCTAAATAACACCTGATGACACGTGAAAAGAAAAATCTGCGAGCGGGTTATCTGACATTTAAAATGGATGCTTTTTTTAATAGATGAAGCAGTAATTCGGCCTCTGTCGTGGATAAAATGACAGAGGTCTTTTTGAATTAATGTGACAGATGATTGTGTAATTTTAAAACTGATCTGTTAACAGTAAGTTTGATCAAATCCGGTGACGTAAATGTGACGTCGCTGTGTTAAAATGACATTAAAACACTTGAAAGAATGCAGCGATGGATAAATAAAATGAGATTAAATACACATCTCTATCTTTCTGATCAGTGTTTCATTTAATGATATTTTCTAGTTTAAAACTGATGAAAATGGTTGAAAAACAGCTGTAATGTCGGGAACTGTCCACCAGATTTACTGACTTTAATGTATTAAGTGGAGCTATTATATGAAGGAAAATATGAACGTCAGATAGGAACTCCGTATCAGGATTAAATGACTTGAATTGTAAGAAACGTGCCGTGGATGTGTTAAAGATTTTTATGTGTATTTTGGTTGTAATTGCCCTTTTTAGTGACACTGAACCTCTTTTATTAAATCTCGTCCTCAGAGCTCCAGACCCAGACACAGATGACGCAAACATCCCTGTTCAGCAGCTGCCCAGGTGAGACACACTCATGTTCTCTTTTAGTGCTCTGCTCTTTTCAAATGAGGTTATTTGTTTTGACAAATGTGTGTGTGTGTGTGTGTGTGTGTGTGTGTGTGTGTGTGTGTGTGTGTGTTCAGGTGTGAGGAGACAGGTTGTCACGGGCTTCTGAGACCAGCTGTGGTTTGGTTTGGAGAGACTCTGGACTCAGACATCCTCACCCAGGCAGAGAAAGCGTTGGACAGCTGTGACCTCTGCCTCGTGGTACGAGTTTGTGTGTGTTTGTGTGTGTGTATCAAGCCAAATTCACTATTCAGTGTACTTGTCAATTTTATTTCCACACCTGGTAATGATTGTATAAATTATAAATAAGTCCAGACCGACAATAGTGCTAAATATATTTATTTTGGCATGTTTGGAGGAATCTCAGCATTTTATATGGTTAAATTTTGTACTGTAACAACAATAACAATAAGTTATAATTAAAGGATTAGTTTGGGTTATTTAAAGTGTGGTTGTATGAGGTACCTTTCCACAGTCAGTGTAGTAGTGTAGTATCTACATTCAGTTTCTTGTCTGAAAAGGCTCTATACCCTAAATACAGCGTACATTTATATGGATGTTGATAAAATAACCATCCTGTTAAAAGTTGTGTATTACTTTATTCAAACTTTCATCACAATCCCTCTCCGCAGGTTGGAACTTCATCCATTGTCTATCCAGCCGCCATGTTTGCTCCGCAGGTGGCAGCCAGAGGAGTCCCCGTGGCCGAATTCAACATGGAAGACACACCGGCTACCATGAGCTTTAAGTATGATTCATTTACAGACGCGTGCATCATTTTCACTAACGTGTGTCACGTTTACAGCACAGACAAGATTTCTTTTTGTGTTTTTTTAAAGGTTCCACTTCCACGGCCCCTGTGGGACCACGCTGCCCCCGGCGCTCGCTCGCCACGAGAATGAGGAAAGTTAAAGAAGAGTTTAGCTGCACACAGACCAGACTGTCTAACACTGGAGGACTTTGTTTGTACAAATACTAAAACGATGGGTTGAATGTAACGAGTTCCCAACGATGTTGGGATGGGTTAATGAAGAATAAAGCCAACAAATTAAAAGGTGAAGGGAAAACTGCTGTTACACAGATACAGGTACAGTGAAGCTGGTGCATTTCTCTATGAGTCTTCTATCTTGAATTATTTATGTTAATTAGTTTCGATTAAGGGATCATTGAACCAAATAAAGCTGCAATAATTGGTGGATTAATGGATTAGTTGTCAACTATTAAATTAATCTGCAACTATTTTGAAAATTGACTAAAAGTTTTGAATCATTTTAAAGAGAAAAATGTCCAAATTTTCTGATTTTAGCTTCTCAAATGTGAATATTTTCTGTTTTTCTTTGGGTAAACTGAATGTCTTGATTGATAAAATAATCAGAATGACAATACTGGTTAGTCGCACCCCTTGTAGCAAATATTGCTATGATGCCTAATCATATCATTGCTCTGTGCTGTGCTGCTGCTGCTAACCTCCTTCTGCATTGAGTGCATGGTGAACGTCTGACAGTAGGGGGCAGTGTTTAGCTGCTGCTGTCTGTACTGCACCTCCAGTTAGGAGAAAAATTCAGACTCCTTCCAGAGGATCTGTGGGCTCTGCCTGGGATATGCGGTGTGTGTCAATTCAGTGTTGTCTGAATTTATGGACTGTGATGAATACTGTGTATGATGCCTTCCAGTAACCATGAGTAAGCTCCGGTTAAACCAGGGTAACCAGTGACTGTGCATTCTCTCAGCCTCAGTCGTGAGGAGGTAAAGGGTTTGTCACATGTACGCTGAGGTTGGGATGAAAAATAAATGTTTATTCTTATAAACCGAAGAACATCTCTGCTGTGCTTCCTCTGAATGTGTGTGTGCATGTATCTAAAATACAACTGATGAATGAATTATGAATGATCTGAGTTTCTTACCTCAGTGTGTGATGATAGGAGAGTGTACAGTCCTCTATATGGTCTCTGTTCTTGGCATTGTTCTGCTTTGGCTAAAGACGGGATTGTTCCTGACACTTCCCTGCTTGGAAACCCAACCTCCCCCCTCTCTTACTTCCATTGTCTCAACGTAAACACACAATGGACACACCGAGTCCTGTCCTTTATAGCAGTGATTCCCAACAAGGGGTACTCGTACGCCGGAGGATACCTTTTATATACTTTATGTAATAAGGAAGTCACGTTGAGATCAAGGTCTCGTTTACAAGCGAGACCTGAGTACAGAGTAAAAACTAAAAGTGTATTATGTCAAACAGTTACTCTTAAAATCAGTAGAACGTTGCCGAGCAGCCTCTCCTGAGAACGGGTATTAATAAGTAGAGGTAGTGGTGGTCATTTTTCAAGTAGTTCTTCATAGGCGAATAGATTAAACTGCTGATTTGACCTGACAGAAGGAGGCCCAGCCCGCCGTCTGACACAAGACACAATGATGGGTGCCATATAGGTCGTCTGTAATAAATCTAGGAGCTGAGTGATGGACAGCATTGAGATGTTTAAGGTTGGAGATAGCAGCAGGTCTATAAATAATGTCGCCATAATCCAACACAGAGAGAAAGGACACGTCCACAATCCTTTTCCTACAATAAGAGGACCTAGACCTTACTGTGTTTGCAGTATCTACACTGCAAGATGCCACTAAATCCTACATGCTCGTCCTTTAATCATATACCATTATGTACAGGTCTATGTAGTCGTTCCTCCAGTCCTGTTTAGAGAGGACTGGCTACAGTTTTTATTCTTTCAGAGGTCAGACAGAAGTTGTCGGGTTTTAGTGCAACATTTCCTCTTTGTGTTAGTTTCCCTCCATGTAGCTTTGCAAAGAAACAATGTGGAAACAAAAAGAAAAGAAGAACAGTAACTTTGGAAGATACCCAACTGACAAAGTAACTTAGCTTCAGCTGAACTTTAGAAATCATTTTTTCACTTCACTTTCACTACAGTCGGGTTCTCGTCAAGTCTGATGTGACCCGAAAGAAAGTTTAAAATCCCAAAAGTAATAATAGCGCCCTCTAGTAGCTGTATGGATTATAATGAGAGCAAAAGGGGAAGTCAGGTGATGTTATCATAGAGCAACCAAACAGCAACCTCTGTGGCTGTGAAGTGAAGCCAGCACGGAAGTGCCAAAAACTGCAGTTCCTCTTCTCGTCCACTTGAGGCTGGCTCCAGAAGTGAGTCAGTCTCCATAAGTCCCCATGTTAAAATGTCCAACTTCACAGCAGAAATAAACATGTTTACAGCCTGGTACAAAAAACAGTTTTGGTCTCTATAGCTAATTTCCCCGTTCATGACAACTGTACTGAGGGTGAATTTTTATAGAACTCACCTGTTCAAATTATATTAAGGCTTAAAGTTATGCAGAATTAAGAGTGTGGACGCTTTGATTGACAGGTGGGTGGCATTACAGATGGCTTGTTTGAGCAACCAGGCGTCATCCAGCCCGCCTCAGCTCTGCTGATGATCCACATCTTTGCCGATTTTTAGATTGCGTTCGATTTTGACCTTCAAAACCGCTCTTCAGAAACCTGTGGGTGATGTCACACATACATTCTTTATACTGTCAATGAGTGCGACAAAGTCCGTGTAGGGTTTGGTTAGGTGGGTAGGTCAACAAAACGTTCCAGTTTTATACTGATGGTTGATGTTTTTTTTAACACATTTATTTAAATGACAGTCACAGTTGTAACAGTTTCAGAAGGCTTGGACAAATCCTACTGAAACAACAAATTATGTATTTTAATTTGGATGATTTGATGCTTTCGAGAATAGAATAGATACTTTATTGATCCCTCGAGGGATACATGCAGAAATACAACCACACACACACACAAACATGCAAATGTCGAGAGAGATGGTGGCGTGATGGGCAGCCACACAGAGTGGCGCATTGAGAGCAGTTGCGGGGTTCTGTGCCTTGTTCAAGGGCAGCTCGGCAGTACTTCCATACTTTAGTCCATACTGGACTTGAACCGGCCACCCTCTGGTTCCCAAGCCAAGTCCCTACAGACTGAGCTACTGCCTTTCCTTTAACAACATGTTTTATTATTGTTAAATATCATCCAGTCCATCAAACAAACACATATGGAGCAATATAGCATCAATGAATGGGATCTTGACACATCCGACAGGGCTGTGGAGGTCCATCAGACAAAAATGCGTTGGGCACCATTGCTATAGGTTCTCTGTTATAGGCAATGTTCTGCTTTGGCTGAAGATGATATTGTTCCTGACACTTCCCTCCTCGGCCACAACCTCCCCGCCCCCGACTTCTATCATCTCAGCATAAACACACACTGTGCACAGGCCCAGTCCAGATCTGTGAACGCTCATTTGCAGGAGTGGCGGATGTCAACAGAGGTTTTTAATATTTGGCTAATCTGATGCTGATATTCATATTAGCTACAAGAAAATCTCATCACAGCATCTCATCCCTTCTCCTCCTTCCTCTGCTTCCTCTCAGCTCTCACGGTGCTGTTTTCCCTCTCCGCTCTCATCTCTACATCTGCCATGAGTGTGGTGTTTGAGACGCCATGCATTCTTCCCTCCCTCCCCAGCTACGCCTCCATCACCTGCTCATTAGAGAGAGGATGATGGTCCGACGGTCCCCCATGACTCTGCTCCAAAAATAACAGAGCCAATTTCCCGCCTGTTAGGCGGCGATTTCACACCAATCTGAGTTGTACTGCCAGCTAGGCCTGTCAGAGAGAGAGAGAGAGAGAGAGAGAGAGAGAGAGAGAGAGAGAGAGAGAGAGTATGAGAGAGAGGAATAAGGAAAAGAAAAGCAACGCAAGGAAAGGAAAAAATGTAGGTCAGAGTGTAATGTATCTGAAAATACAAGTTCTTTATCCTATAAACACCGCGCCCTCATCAGTCTGCAGAGGTGGAAACAAACTACATTTTCTCTAGAACTCTACTCACATACAATTTTAGGTATTTTGGGAGACTGTTTACATTTTTAAAGGAATAGTTCTGCACATAACCTGCCAAAAACCACAAGTTGTAGTTTTGACACTTATTCCAGTTAATGCTGAGCTAAGCTAACTGACAACTGGCTGTAGCTTCATATTTACCGCAAAGCAGTCGACAGTTAACCGTTCATTGGTTAACCACCAAGAATATTTTTGACTAGTTATGCACGCTGGTCTTTAGGTAAATTTGCATACACACTCTGGTAATGGCTTTGCTAGCTCGCAGTGTGAGTTTAAAGATGAAGCGCACTGTAGAAAGCTCCAGAGAGGCAACAAAGTCAATAAAATGTGTGATGCAACTCTTCAGTTTTATAGTTATACTAGCACTACGCTGTAACTTACCATCTTACCTGTGTTCAGGTAGTACCTGACTGCCATGTCTGAGGATGACTGGTAGCCACAGAGAAGAACACACCTCCATACTCACAATACACTAAGTGTCCATTAAGGCATGCAGTGTACTCAGATGGTGCACTCATAGCGGTCAAAAATTTGAGTGTGGAATGCGGGACACTTCTCGCTATCAGTGGTCGCCATTTTGGCTTCGTAGCAGAAAGGTAGGGACCACCGGTACTGTTATAATGGCGTCTTAGGAAGCTTCTGGAGTTGAAGCGGTTGCAATGAATAACTCAATATACAAATGTAAGTTGTATAAATGTTTTAGATTTATATTTTGGCAGTCAAATGTTGGCGCTAATGCTCCAGGCAGTAGCAGTAAAATGTTGTAATCGTCATTTAGGGTAAGTCCACATACCGTACACCCTTTACTGCATAGAAGTGTACTAACGCAAGTCTCCAAATTGAGACACAGCTTCAGTGTAATGCAATCTGATATGCTTCAAATCTGCGTGTCGTACAATTCCTTTAATCTTGTATTAGTTTTGTGCACATACTGTATGCACCATGCACCATGCCACGTGATCTATAGAAGGAAATATTGTCAGCAACATTGTACTAACAGATATATACTTACTCTGCAGATCAACGTTTTACATGCAAAACATAAGTTTCAATTTAGAAAATAAGATCAAATGAGTGCCACGGGGTACAACATTAAATAAAGTTATTGCATCAGTAATATACATATACATATACACCCCCCAGGACATCTACTGTAGCAGGACAGCGGTCTGATTCAGATCTAATTGAAAAAGCTGCATACTGAATTATCAATTTTTTCCAGTTGTGACATTGCAGCGAGGGCCTCTTCACAGTGGTTTGTTCAGATTACCATATGTAATTTCATCACATCAAAAAGTTGTCAAAGCAGTGAAGAGCAGCAGTTCCCAGTTTTATGCTTCAACCACACTACAAAATCCAGCTGATGACAGGTGATGAGACAATATTTATTCTCCATAAAGCCCTCTGTAAAGTAAGATTATACTCAGGTCCCATAAAATTGGCATCACACCTCCATTAATGTGATGTATTGGAAAATTGGTTGGTGTATAACAATAAATACTACATTTTTTGTTGTTTTTAATGGGTTGTAGAACCAGAAATTAGAAATAGGGAGGTCAACATCGAAGTCCAACACTACCCAACCACCAACAAGCCAGATTAGTCGGACTTCTCAGTCCAATTTTAAAGGTGCAGTGTGTCAGATTCATGGCCGAAATGGAATATAATGTGCATAACTATGTGTTCATTAGTGTATAATCATCTGAGGATAAGATCTGTTATGTTTTGGAATACCATATATATCTACAGACGCCATGAGTCCTCTTGTACGGAGCCACCATGTTTCTACGGTAGCCCAGAATGTACAAACTAAACACTGGCTCTAGATAGAAGTACTGGTAAGTTTTTTGCATGTTTTGTGGCCACAGGGGGCGGGGTTGCAATCACTAGATCCTAAACACTTGACCTTTAAACTCAGGACCTTTACATGTAGTGGAATCTTTCCTACATTTCCTTATCCTTATCTGTAGGATTGATAGATGTCTGACTTTGTTGACACTACGGTAGAAAGCACAGCAAGCTAACACAGAAAATAAAACATATTTTCAGGAGGATGGTCTCCTGTGTTTGTCTGTCAGTCAGAGATGTAAACCAGTGTGAATCCCTTCATAACATGACAGCGACCTATGTGAAGTGTTACAATGAAGAATTACAGCGTCCTCTCCTCTTCAGCCAAGGCCGGTGCGAGGTTACGGTAAATATCTCCATCAATGTCACTGTGTCACCAGCAAGCACGTCAGCACGGTTATATTCCCCCCTCCGCTGCAGCCCCTCACACCACCAGTTTTATGAGCTGTGCGCCCACATGTGACCTCTAATGGACAGGGGGCTTGTGTTTGTGTGTGGGTGTGCGAGCGGCTTGGAGGATGGAAGTAGTGTAGCTGATTTCCCAGAAGTTTGTCAGCTTTATTTTGTGCAAACATTTGAAAATATTTCATTAGTATTTGTTCAGAATTATCACCTCGGGCCGCATGTTTGACTTTCTGTATTTCTGTAGCTGTTGGGATCGTTAAAAGGAGAGAAAATAAGATGCAAAGTAACAGTGGATTGTGAATAAAGTTGTGGAGATCAGTATATATAGAGTGATATTTAAAAAGCAAATGAGTGCACAGAGCATTTTTGTTCTGTTTTGATCAATGTAGATGTTCATATTCCCACATCACCAGGGATGTAATGCCAACACTTCGGGCTACCTAATGGACCAACTTGATTAAATGTACAGTATGTGTGTGTGTGTGTGTGTGTGTGTGTGTGTGTGTGTGTGTGTGTGTGTGTGTGTGTGTGTGTGTGTGTGTGTGAATAATTTGTCTCCCCGCGGCTTCTCGTTCAGCCGACAGAAATTCCAATTAGAGAATCTTTCCCTCCTTCTTCACAAACTGGAGCATCATATTTTATTCATTCATTTGGCAAACTGTGAAAGTGAATTAACTTTGAGCCAGACGTCCAGCGCCAACATACCTGCAACTCTCAGAGCTATCGATTTTTAATTCACACTCAGCACAACTCATACTTTATTCATTCTGTACCATGACTGTAGGATATATACTGCATGTGTGTGTGTGTGTAGACATCTCTTCTTGTGAAAGTTGAAGATGATATTCATCATACCGAGTTACAGTTTTATGTAAGAATCAACCTTGAGGAAAGTGACGTCGTAATGTTTGTGTGCATGCAAGTATTCATATGCACATGTGCGTGTACTTACATATGTGTGAGGACATTCGCTGATTTATTTGAAAGGGGTAGTGCGTTTGACTGTGGCAGTGCATGCCGCAGGGGGGTACTGGAAAGTAAATTTAGTGACCTGAGGTGGAGAAGTTGAGCCAGCTTCTACTTTTGGAGAAAAAGACGATCAGATCAGTCAAACCCTCCACGGTCAGCCTGAAATGTCACTGAAATCATGTGGAGTTCATGGGCTAAACTATGACACTGATAATGTACCCAGCAGTCTATGCTGCAAAATAGTGAGATGAAGAAGTTTCTGCTGGTTTTCATTCAATGGTTTCAAAGAGGGAGAGTGTCAGAAGTGGTCGAGCAACATAGACAGTGAATGAGAGTGAGGGAGCACCAGTATCAAGATGGTGATTCAGAAAAATAAAAAGTTATTTTCTGATTGTTTCATAGCGGTTACATTCAGCACAAATAAACACACACGTGACGCCTGAATTGGTCTGAAGTTTTCAAAATGCCCTCACGTCCCAAAAAATGTCTTACAATCTATTCAATCACAATCCACAATATCCATGAATTTCTCCATTTACAACATTAAAACACAACACTGCATTAAGGATGCTACACACGTTTCAAAAATGGTGATTAAAACTCAACTTTAACTTGTGAACAGAAGCGAAAAGTAAACATAATTCTAAAATTACGCTTTTCAGACAACTCAGTTGCATGTGAAATTATTGGTCCAATCAGCTAGCCATCTAGTGTTACATCACTCTGTTGATTTGTTCACGTAGCCATTTTTCAATGATGTTATGTGCAAGTTTGGAAACAGAATCACGAGAACATTTAATACAGCAATCTCTACGATTCACCTAAAAAGTAGACTGCAGATGCCTTAGATCACGATTTTGATATTAATTTGTCAGATTGTCGAACTTAAAATAGGGACACTGGACAAAAACATCCTCACTCTGCAAAATGACTTTACTTTACAACTAACAGCTCTCACTTTCCAAAAGTCTTCTCATGTTTCAGAGTTCAAATGTAGCTACAGTCCAAAGTCATGCTTTCCAGAACTTTTAAAACGTTCTCACTTTCAAGGTTTTCTAATCTAATTGGTCCTCATAAAGATAGAGGTTCAGGAGCACACACACATGCAGAGATTGTTTACCGGCTCCATCATGGTAGAGTTGAGTGCTAATGTGTTGCTGTGGGAACTAAGATGTGTGTAGCGCCTCAGCAGAAGGAAGCCTGCAGCACTGCTACTGTATACATACTTCCCAAATCATTTCTCACACACTGTTGAGCATTAAAGAGAGCACATGAGCCTCTGCACGTACACTTCTGCACACGGACATTCATCTCCAAAATGTCAACTTTTCAACCACTAAGAAAAAAAAGAGCCTTGTTCAAGTTTTGGGAGAAAATCTAAAAGCCTTTTGGAGAGACTGCAGCTCTACAGACCAAACTTTCAAGATCACAAGTATCAAACTATGCCAGGTTTCCAGCTATGCGTTTGTCTCTGGACCAATCAGCATCCTACAGGTGTGGTTTGACACTAGGCCTTTGTGAAGTTATTTTGGATAGAAAACGTGTTTGTTCTTCTTCTGACTGACTTAGGTAAGAGTTTGACTACGACAGATGGTTCATCCGCTCTCCTGTCAAGTATTTTTTGAAACACTGTCCAAAGATGAGTTTTTAGCCCCTTAAAGCTCATTGTTTTGGTTTTACATCACATTTACTGTCTGGTTCAGTCTCAATGTTTCCAGCAGCACACAAACACTGTACTACCTGACTACCTGTCCAGCTGCAAGCAGCTAACAAAAAAGTCAGAAACTCACCAAAAGAAGCTAAAAGAAGAGTGAATATTGGACTTACATAAATACAAAACGACTCCAATGTGATGGTAATGTTGCCGTGTCTGCTGGAAATGCAAATGGCAACTGTTTGCTGAGATTTTCAGGTTCTTCTGCCCCCTAGTGGCCAAAAAACAGCGACGCACCCGCAATGTGACAGAGACGTGCCCGGTGGGGTTTCGAGGTTGCCATTATATTCTATATATAATATATATATAAAATAAAATAAGCAATATCTATTGGGTCAGTCCATTTTTGGTCCAGTATCACGTAGTTTAAACCTGGCCTTATGTGTAACTAAATAAACAGACGGCGTGGTTGGGTTTCTGTCAGCTTGTTTTGTTGTTTTTCTGCCCCCTTGTGGTCAAAAAATCTGTTCATTCAGAAACCAGAAACCAAATTTAGTGATTTCTTTTCCATTCTCCATCGGACAGCCACAACATGTGAATGTCAGCCATTTCACTGGGACTGATGTTTCCATTGTTTTGTTTTGTATGACAATAGTTATTCTTAGAACCTCACTCTGTGTGTGTGTGTGTGTGTGTGTGTGTGTGTGTGTGTTTGCTGCAGAACAGTGTTGTTTAACAAGCTTAGCAGGATCAGGTGCTGAGTAATCTGCTGGTAATGAGGCTCACAGCAGTGTGTGTGTGTGTGTGTGTGTGTTTACATGCACGGTAACATTTGAGTGTGTGTGTGTGTGTGTTTCAATTATGAACAACCATAACACACAGCTCTACATATCACATCCTCTTTCCTTTAAATTTCTATTTCTATACTCTCCTTTTTCCCCCCAAACTGACACCACCCACTCATCCTGCTTCACCTTCTGCTTGTACCAGCTCAACATGTATAGAAACGTATATATTTGCTGTATGATTACGTGCAAACATACATGCATCGATGCCGTCTATCTGTGCTGGGCAGGGTTTAACTGAATTAAGATGACTGAGGCTGGTGCTCTTCCCAATCGCCCCAGATTGGGCTTTGGAGTGAAAATCCTCCAGGGAAGCACTAATCCCTGACTGTCGGGAGCAATTTTTATTCCGTAAGCAAAGCTTTCTGGCTCTATCTCTCTCTTGCTTGCTCTCCCTCTTGCTCTATCTCCCTATTTATAGCCCTCTTAAGCTGCTCTGCATGCCACTGTTTACATTTAGAGCCCCCACTCTTTAGATTTAGAGCCCCACTCCTCCTCCTCAATGCTCCCGGTCCTCCCTCTAGTTCCTCCGGCAGAAGAATTAAAAGCAGGACATCTCTATTGACTAGCATGCTCACACGAAGGAGGGGACGAGATGGACAGATAGAGAGATTATGAGGAAGAAGAGCTAGACGGATAGATAGAGGTGGAGAGGGAGAGGAGGAAAGACGAGGGAGATGTAAAGTGACAAGCAGATCCGAATGTGTATTCCAGGCGGTCAGGCAAGCTGTCTGCGTTTTCGAGAAGACAGATTGTGATAGAGAGGAAGAAGAAGGGGGGGACGTGTTCTGAAGGGAGAGGGAGGAAGAGCAAATGGAGATACAGATGATGAGGTGGATTCTTTTCCTGCAAATTTCAGTGGTTTGACATTTGGGGGAAAACAGTGATTCTTTGCAGGGGTACCACTCACTGGAAGCAGCAGCCGGTTATCTTAAATTATGTTTGTTTAAAAGAAAACAAAATGTAAAAAGCAACTTAATTCATGTGCTGGACTATTTCTTGATATTGTCTCAGCCCATTGCTTTGTACTGAAGACATAAATCTGTATCTAACTATATAGTTTCAGTTAATTTATAAATTACAATCAATAATAATTGATTTCAATTTGGACACAGAAAAACATGTTTAAGTAGTTATCTATAAAACCTTTCTTTGACGTGGAAATGATCTTCAACAAAGTCTAGACAGCTGGTTATTTTGCAGTTTGGGACACACTTGCCTAAACATGGTGTACTTTGCATCAGCTTTATGAGCAGTTTATAGGAATTATTAATTAAAGGTGTGCAGAATTAATTACCAGACACGAGGTGCTTTTAATTTAAAAACGGAATGTGATGTTCTATATTAAAAAAGTAAAAAAGTGTCAGTAATTAGAAAGAAGCAACCAGCCATTTGTGCGAGCACTGAGGTAAAATGAACAAAAGGTATCTTTAATGACTGAGGACTTTAAAAGTAAAAAAAAGAAAAAACAAATCCAAAAATTTAGGAAAAAGTCCATCAGCAATGAAAACTACAGAACACAACACAGAGCTGGGGAAAAGTGAAAGAGGGAGAGCACATGCACTAAATACAAGAGAACTAATTAACTAATTAAATGCAGGTGAAGCAGAAAACAAAGACAGGAAGTAAAGTACACTGAGGAAAGACTCTTTCAACATAAAACAGGAAATACTAAACCAGACACACAAGACACAGACAAAATTCAAGTGCCCTCAATTTCAAGTTAATTTGAGAGTTATAGATGCAGAAGTTACGAGAATCTGAGTTGGAAATGATCTCAAGACTGAGTTTAAGTATAAATCTAAGAAACATTTTAACAAAGTAAGTCGTTTTTAGCAAATGTCACACAAACAGTAGTAAACAGTGCATTTGTTGGGGACTATTTTCAGCGGAGGATTAATCCACATTTGGTGCTCTTGAGTATTTCTGGCAGCAGGACGGCGTGTGTGTGTGTGTGTGTGTGTGTGTGATAGAGTCAAAATAAGCAGTGTGTGTGTTCACGGTAATGAAGGGACATGTCAGCCGGTGCAGCAGTGTGGCTCATTGAGGTGTTTTTGGACAACAATGGAGCTCCATAGCACAGATGAAGAAGATATATCAGGCTTTGTTACACACACAATACTTGTTAGGAGGATCAGTTCATTATTGCTTTGGGTCTTTTTATGGGATTTGTTGACAATGAAACATATAGAATATCACCAGACGGCTTTCTAAAAATATAACTTCTTTTAAAAATAACGTCTTGTCGTCGTCTCTTCCCCTTCCCTTCCTGTTTGTTTCTGTGGAGGTCAGCTTGCCCCCTACAGCTGAGAAGTAGCAGTTTAAGGCAGCAGCTAACATTTAGCTCATTATGTAAATGCTAATCATCAGTTGTAGCACAGACCCTGGGGGTTTAGAGATGCTCAGACACAACTAAGGCTGGCAAACCAGCAAGCCGCATTAACAATTCTAATGCATAAACAAAGCGATTTATGGATTGCGAGGCTCCACCGTGCTAATCTGTCAGTTTTGTTCCCTGCGCGCAGTAAAGCAGCGCTGATGTAAACTAGTTATGTCATTTAATGTGATGGAGCAGCCTCGTCCTCTGTGTATTTTACACTCAGATGAGGCACGCTTCCACTTGTGTTTCCTGCCCAGTGTCAATAACATAATCAGACGTGGGGCTCACAGCTGCTCTACCTGTGAGTGTGTCAGTGTGTGTGTGTGTGTGAGAACAGACAGAGGAATACAGTGCCATGTTTGGATGGTGACACATTTCTGTGTTGTGTTGTGTTGGCTCTGTCTTCCAGCACAAATGAAACAGTGAAGCTGCAGAATTTCAGCGTTTATTGTGAGGCTGTTTTTCTCAGATTGTGTAAACAGTGAACGAACTGTAGATCTGACTCTGACTGTCCAAACAGTTTGAGGAACGGCTGTTGTTCCAAAATGAAGACAAACACCCTAAAACACCATACAGATGCGTGTTTGCATGTTTTACACAGCCCAGTATCTCTTTATATTGGACATGCAATGCCAGTGACATGCAGTGGTGATAATACAAGAAGACCTGCCATGTTGGCCTTTGCTGTAACTATAACCAGGAACTTTCCCGATAGCTTAACTAGACTTTATTTCCCACAATCTTTTCCTAAACCTAACCATGCCTTGAAAAGACACGTCTGCACTGTGCTAAGGTTATTCTAGTTAACTGAAGCTAGATGTGAAGAAACATTTTAACCAAATAAAAATAAAAACTAAACTGAAACAATCTTCTCTACTCACAGAACTAAAATAAAATAAAAATATACAGGAAATGAGTTAACTGCCTTCATAAGGTGTTCTGAACGTCTTAAAATGTGCCCCTGACAGATACCCTACATATTATAAGAACAAAAGAACTAATTTACTGAATACTGAATCTAATAAAAACTGAGCTAAAACAATAAAACCAAACTGAAATGAACACTGGAAACTAACTTTAATTAAACTGACTATAAAAGTAAAAACTAATAGAAACTATACTTTCTAACTATAACTCTTTGCAGAGGTGACAAGGAAGATGTTAATTCCCATTGAGGCTTGATTTCTTACTTTATTTTGGCTCGTAAACGTTGTTCTGAACTGGATTATTTAATGTGGTAGACAGCCATGATTGGTAGAGTTGGCAGCATTCTCACAGCTTTGTGGGAAAGACAGATAGATTAATTCTTGCTTTTGGAAGACCTCAAATCAAAATGCAATAAGACGATATATACGATAGAAACATGTAATTTCATGTTATGCTATGTCGTTTATTTCACACTCTTTACAGCAATATTTGGTGTCAATTGGACTTGTGTTGCATGGCATGGATGCAGGCAGGAAACTTGCATGAACACGTAGAGGAGACTGAATGAGGTCATTCCAAACTAGTCCAACTAGCCAAGACATGGGTAAGTCACTGACCACAACAGACTAAAACGCCGCTAACCTGTTTTACCACCTGCACAAGAATCAAACAAGAAAATAAAAGAGTACAGTCGAGTGCTCAAAACAAACCTCCAGACTCAGACTGCTGCAAGAAGCTTTTGCTTTTACATCATACGGCAAATAACCACGAAGATGGAGAGAGAGGACGGCTGCTGTGCTGGACTTTTGTCTGCAAAGGCTGTAAGAAACAGGCCTTTCTATGGTCATATGTTCGTCATGCATCGTGATATACGGTTGAATATGAGATGACCTACATCGGGATAGAGTTTGGTCACAGAGTAAATCTGAAGCTCTTCGGCTTGTAAGATGTGAGCTGTTTTGATGATCATCACAGGGTTAATTATGAGGGTTAGATGTTTGAGTGTATCTGGGGCTCCACAGCGCTGCTCAGCTGTCCATTTAGCCTCTGCTCATTAGCTCCTCCTCTGCCAGCTGAGAGCTCTGATCTGCAAACATTGATTGGGATCAATAATTCACACCGACGCTTTAATATTTGATGTGTGGAGCTATAATCTGTTGGGGATAAGTGCCAGTGTAAAGTGTGAAACACACATACACACACACACACACACACACACACACACACACACACAGCTCCTGGTGAGTTGTGATTATGTCCATGGCTTTCCCTCCTCTCTGTCTCCAGCGCGAGCGGTTTCAGAGTGTCACCGAGCCGCTGCTGAATATTTGATGTGTCAGGTTGATTGTGAAGTCGACCCCAGACCGCGGTCACCGAGGGTTTCTCTGTCTCCCGGCCGAGCTCTGGCATTGATCAGACTGGCCACCTGCTACTCCCTCAGCTGAAAATAATGAAACTATTGAACCGCACTCGCAGAACAGGTAGTACAAGAGAAAAATACTTTTAACTCGTACGACTGTGAGAGCTGAAACCTTCATTACAGTCTGATCTGTTTTTATTAATCTTTCTCAGCCCTACTTTTGGTTTTTGTTGAAGAAGATTCAGATGTTCTCTCTGTCATGTCACACAGTTCAGAGGATATCTTCAAGTTGTAGACAACGTTCTGAGGAGAAAACTGTTGTGGGAGCAGACTGATTATGATTTTATGAAGCTCTCTGTAAGTTATGACATCTTGTCTTTCACCTCAATTCCGAGTTTTAAACACATTCGTCTGTCAGTGCAACACTTCATACATAATGTCACTGGTTGTTGTGTATTACCAACATTTCAAGTGCACTTATTTTCGATATTGCCTCATCGTAATGTGGTTTAGACAACCTGTTTAGTCGCCACACGGACTGAGTTTCTATACCTTGATGACCCAAACTACAAAAATAAGATCCAAGTTGTTTAAAGTGCTTTATTTAAGAATCATTAAAGCAACATTGTGTAACTTTTCTACCATAAAATAACAGAGTTTAAATGCTGTTGTTGCTACACTGACTTGTAATCAGGTGAATGGTGTCTCTGTCATTCGTACGTCTGTTCTCACACTATGTAACTTTGGGCTCCGGGTCGGGAGAAGTACGTAACGCTTTACGGCACCAAGTCACACACCACCAACTATTCCACTGATTTTGGTGAAACTGGATCATATTTTATGGAGAATATGTTTTCTGGTTTTCCCTCTGATGTCCACCGGCTGCTCCGCCTCAACTCTCTGTGATTTACAGAGTTTCCTGATGGACAGTGAAGTAAACTGCTGACAACTGTAGCTGCTGTTAGCTCAGTTTGTTAGCCGGGCTGCCCGGACTGTGAGCTCAGAGCACCGGCATTAAATTTCCATTTTAATCTCCCTGTGACTCACCATTGGGATCCATCCCAAATGTCTAACATCTATAATTCTAATAATCTGCTGGTGCATCAAGAAACATCAATTTATATCTATACGTCTGGAGATTTTCCAGATCTGATCTTAGTGCTGATGGTGGCCACACACACACACCTCGCTGTGTGACGTGTGATCACTGAGAATAAGAACAAAATCCATTTACCTTTTACTGGAGAGAAATCCTGTGCTGTATTCCACCAGGATGACTCTAATCCCACTTTGCAGTCCACAGTGACTTTACGCACTCCTAAAAGCAGTGGCATGGAAGCGAGTCATTAGGTCGACGACTGCCGCTCCACGGGGAATGATTATTGTCATCATCCACCGTATTTAGTCACTGTGGCTCGGAGGTGACGGGAACATTAAAAGCCTCCTTTTTTTCTATCAAACTAAACACTGCAAGTTGTTGATGTCTTCATGTAAGCGGCGAGGAACACTTAGTCTGTTCAATCTTTTATCGACTTCAGTATTAGATAGAAGTGTTTTCTTTGTGGCTTGACAGGCAGATTTAATCATTCATTTGGATTCATCTGGAATTGTATTCATTCATGATCAAATTCATATTTTAATCATGTTCATGTAAAATTCCCTCACAAGCACTCCGAGGGAAATTCATCAAAAAAACAGGGAGGATTTTTTTTAACTTTCAAAGACGCAACTGTTGCCATATGAAAGGGTCCTGAAACTGTTTGTGTGTGTGTGTGTGTGTGTGTGTGTGTTTAGATGATACTTGCATTGGAAATGTTTTTCAGCTTCCCTCCAACATCTCTTACTGAGGGAGATGAGAGGAGCTGACACACAGAATTAAAAATATCTCTCAATAGCGCTCCCACACACACACACACACACACACACACTGCAACACAAGAGGCCACACACACACACACATTTACACACGTTAACACACACACACACATTAACACACAGCCTACTGCTGAAAACTCTTTTTTTGTGTCTCTCTCATCTTTTTTGTTTCCCCCCTCTTGTGCATATGGATGCATACGTGCTGCTGCTTTAAAAAGACATTAAAGCAACAGTAGAGAGGCGTCAAAGACACATATGAAGGATTAACTAGCATTTTAATAAATGCTAACATCATGTAAAGACGTAAGAATAAATCTATTTGGTGCCGCAGAGTGATAATGCGGACAATTCGGTTCAAGAGGTCTTTTATCAGCTGTATAAATATCAGCGTTTATGCATGAGAGCTGGTTTCTGTGTTCATCTATTCCTGTCTTCCACAGGAAAAGCATGGAGCTAATTGTGTTTGTATGAATGGCAGCAAGCAGGTTTATTCATGAATGCAAACAACACTGCAGCAGCAGCAGTAACAGCAGCCTGAGCAGCAGCTTCCTCAGCCCCGGTGGAGGGCTCCTATTCATGAAAGATCCCAGTCTGCTAAGTTCCCATTTATCTGTCTCTGTGTATCCCTGCCAACTGGCTCCCACATCACACACACACACGCACACACACACACACACACACACACACACACACACACACACACACACACACACAAGCACAGGAAATCACCTGGCTGTGATTACAGGAGCGGGGAGCCTGACAAATCAAAGCTGCAATCTCAGGGTCACCTGGTTTGAGGCGGCGTTGGACTTGGTCTGACATTTTCAAAGTTTATCATAAATTTATGAATTTACTCACCCTATACACACACACACACACACACACACACACACACACACACACACACAACCTCATACCATGTCTACACCCTCGCGGTTTGTTTTTTGCATGGTCGGTGTGAGAGAGTTTGTGCGGTTCGGTCACCTCTGAAGCTTTCATCTGCACCACCCCGTCCTTCATGTCAGAGCCTCAATTTGGAGAAATGTCAGCGAGCACAATGAGCCGGCAGGGCAGGGCGCTGTGTCACCGCGGCGCAGACAGATACAAACACATCAGCTGCACTCATCATCTCAAACCACCTGAAAGAAAGTCAGAGAGAGGAGAGGAGAGAGACAAAAGATTGAGAGAGAGAGCCAGGGTGTCAGATTGGGAAACACCTCAGCAGCATATCAGTCACAACTGCTAGCCTTACTGCCTCTGTTGCCATGGCAACGGGGGGACTGTCAGGCATCCTGGAGGGAGGGATGGTCCAAAAATCTGCAGCTGTCACTTACTTCAGGAGAGAGAGAGAGAGAGGGAGAGAGAGAGAGAGAGAGAGAGAGAGAGAGAGAGAGAGTGTATGCTGTATCACTTCACTTCACTTCACAGGGAAGATGCTAAACAGGAAAGATAAGACACTTTGAATGAGCCAGTGGGGATATGAGATGGAAAATAATGCTGCATTTTATGTTCCAAAACAACTTAAAGCGCTTTAAGTGCTGCGACACGGACAGGTTTATTTATATCACACCTTCGACACAAGGGGATGCAGCTCAGAGTGTGTGTTTGTTTGTTTTTTAACGTTAAGAGAAAAATAATTAGAGAGAGAAAGCAGAAGGCAGCTTTAAATGGCAAATTTAACGCTATAAATATGACAAAAAAATAGAAATTTGTAAAAGTGATGAAAGCTGTGTGTTTTTAAGAGGTGCTTAAAAGCTTCAATTGATGATCCGGTCCTGAAGTCCAGAGGGAGAAACCTTCGCTGAAGGTCTTTGTGTTGGTTTCTTTATGCCCAAAGGTCTCATCTCCCAAGAGTCCCCTATAAAATATATATATCAAAATATACTATATAGCTCATACGCACACACAAGCATCATCTGCACATGATCTGATATAGTTCTTTCTTGACATTAGAAATAGTAGTTTGTTGTCGGAGAGACTATAAATTAAAGATTTTAATTCATCAAAGTTTATCTAACTAACTAACTCTAACTTTTTCCAGGGAGAACCAATGAATGCTCCCTGACCTTTGACCTGTCCTCTGTGGTTGAACCTGCCAGGAGTATTAAACCCTCTCAGGGTCACAGGAGTACGCAAGCCTCTCCACCACATCAAGGTTGCAGTCCAGGAAAGGTGCCGAGTGATGTGGAGGATATTTATCAAGGAGCTGTGCTCTCTGAAGGAGCAAAAGGCTGAAGTCAGGAAGTCATAATGTCGCTGTAAGCAGCTCCAGAGAGCCGAAGTGAAACCAGAACTTTCAGGTTCTGGTCCAGAATTACAAAAACCTCATTTGAAATCCCCACTCACATTTATAACAACATACAAACAGAGCCCTTAACAGTGTATCATAAGTTTACATCAGGATAACATCTTATTTGGTGGTTTACTTTAATGAACTCCATTTCCCATAAGCCTGAGTACTTCCTGTAAAAAAAATAAAATAAAAATATATAATAATAATATCCATATATCATGTTAATGCGTTAAACATGTATTCATTTTTGCCTGGACGGCAGCAAAGCTGTGCCGGCCCTTTAAATGTGAACATCTGTCCCTGCCTGACTGAGTGAGTAAGTGATGATGTTACACCATTGGTTGGTCGGGTTTTGGATTTTCCACATTGGCTGTAGCTCTTTCAAAATAAATGGACACAAACAGTCCTCAGTTATGTCCTCAGGAGCACCCTGACCCTACATGGTCCATCCATATCAGTTTCCACCTCCTCTTGTTAGTTAATTAATTGATTATAAATCTTTTGTAAAAACATGTCACACTGCTTTTAGTAGAAGACCAGCTGGTTTAAATCTAACAAGTCCATGTCCATGTGGCACCGACTGGATGACCTTGCTTATGACCCATTAGTTTCTTGGTGACCAGGCAACACTCAACAGCAACGGCTCCAAAAGAGGTTCACCATATACTGGACGTGCCTCCACCTTCAGCGGTCCTGGAGGTCAAGATGGATTAGTTTTCAGTTAGAAGGTGGTGATTTGTGAGTGTGAGTCGTTCGGGTCACTGAAAGTTAGGGTAATGCCTCCTGATAGGACGAAATATTAAACTTAAAGTCAGATTTAATGAAAAATGTAATTATCCATTATGATTAATTGACTAAATGTACATCTTATAGGAAAATATATGTACTAATCTTTGTCTCATACAAAAGGCCAAGTAGTGGGCTTAAAATAAAGTGTTACCATGAGTTAATGTCTGTCTCTCACTGGTCACAGTTTATCTTGGATGCTTATTGGGATTAGAAATTTTCCAAATAGCGCTGCTGAACATATCTCACACTTTGCAGCATATCAAACAGACGGATAAGTCCACAAAAAGGTCTTGAAGTCTTCAGACAAAGCAGGGACTTAACAACAAGAGTGTGTGAGCTCTTTTCACTCTGTTAGCAGGACCACTAGACAAAATCTTATTAGTCTTCTCTCAGATGAGGGTCAGATTGTCTTTCTTCTCACTGTTGTGATCTCGACTCTGCAGCCTATTGATTTAAAACACCCTGGACGATAGTGGATATTGACCACATAGTAATTGACTGCGCGCATGTAGAGACTTTTTGTTAGGAGGGTCCAAAGTGCTTCACATTGACTTCTTCATTGATGAGTCGGCCCATTGACTTCCTCAGAGATCTCAACGATCTGACGCACATGTGCAACAAAAAGCAAGGTCACCGGTCAGGCCACAGAGACGCCTGCATTTGTCTTCTGAAGGTGCATACGTACACCAAAGAGTAGCTTCTTTTTTTTTAGGTTTTAAAAGCCTGTTATTTTGGCTTCCTGTCTCATCAGACAATTAAGTTGTAAGATGTAATTAAGACGTAAAGCTGTGAGGAGGAAGCACCACACTGCTGAGGAGGCATTTATGGAAGAACACGCACTGATACAAGATTTTATCATCGTGTGAATCCTGGTGGATCTATATCTCCTTTACGTGAACTATTTCTGGATGGTGAATCAGACAAAGTGGACAACTGCCATGGAGCCCTAGACCCCGAAAGGCTCGTAAAAACTCAGCTTTAATGAAGCGTTGTAGTAATTTGGTAATTTTGTCTGGCAGTATGATAATATAGAGCAGTAAGGAGCCGAGGCATTTTACTGGATCCCTTTTAGCTTTAGTCGTAGCAGCTGCTAACCCCCCCTGGAGTCCACACCCTGGAAAATGTCCAAATAAAACATTAATAAAATAATGAAAGTAAAATTACCACACAGCAAACCTGGGGCCGTGTAATATTCCAGCATAGGTCGACTGTACACAATCCACAGAGATGGGGTTAATAAATCTTCCCCTGGGGTCTCCCAGACGGCTTCATCTGGCTATGCATACAGTATGAATCACTGTGGACGTGATATTCCCGTGAACCTTTTAGTGTGCTACTGTATTCAAAGAAATATTATCATCATTACGTGCTCTCTCTCCATCTGTAGCTTTCATACATCATGCAGCTTCTTCCACGATGATATTGAGAAGAGGGAAAGCTGCACATGAACGTGTCACACATACGTTAGACTTTCACGTGGCAAAACGTAAAAAAACGGTCAAATGACTGTAAAATTAAAAAGTAAAGATCACAACTCAAATAAATGTCAGGAACTATACATTTTAGTATTAGTTGTCATAGTATGTTAACAAAGGTTCAGATTGTCTCAAATCAAAATGAAATTGTTAATTTATAGTTTGTATAGAATTTAAAAAAAGAAAAGAAAACTACTGTAAAAATGTTATTTTACAGAAATGTATGATTTCTTTTTACAGTGTGAAGTTTTAAGGTGAATATAGGCTATATAATGCACATGCATGACTTACTGTATATTTAGATGAGTTCATGTTAAACTATCTACAGATACCCTAAATATTTTACATTCAAATCAAGTTTCTTCCTCTTGATGTGTAATCAAATTTCAACTTGAGATGAACGCTCACATTAAATAATACATCATACATCACACTGACATGCAATAAAATATACACACTATTAATATGAGCCCTCTCAGTTTGGATACATGCACATTTTTGGATCTGCTCCTTATATTCTTAATCTGTTTTGTTTTGTATTTCCTCCTGTCAGTTACTGTAAACTGCATTTTTGCTTCTGCAACTGTTGTTATTCTGCAGAGACATTTATCCTTCTCATTGTCGCATATTTGAATTCACACTTCTCCTAAATGATTCTTGTCAGCCGCATATTTATAAATCGTTTGGTAATACATTGTTCCCCTGATAGATCTTTTACTCGGTTCTGTTCTGCAGTGACCGAATTTCTCCATGTGGGTGTTTAAAGTTTCAACTTGAAGTAAAAAAACACATTAAATAACTTGCAGCCTCATGCAAAGAAATATGCATGCACAAAACACATGCAACCATAACAATGGTGCATCACGTCTTAACATGCACGCCATCATTCTTACATTTTCACTATTTTTAGTCTCCATGCGCGACTGTCACCTCCTGTTTTCCAACATGGTGAGATTTGTATTTTTTCTGTGACTTCTTTGTGTGAAACGAGCACTTGACTCTGCAATAAAACATATGAGGAGGAAAGAGATGCGGGAAAGACCAAATTGTTGCTATATTGGACCATCCACCGGTGCAGCTGGTCTATTTTTAGCTGGGAACTACATCAGCTCTGACTGCAGACACTGTGAGGGGAAATCACCAGCGCTGTTTTGCTGCTGTCTTCACCAAAAACCACTGACATTTCACTCCAGCAAATTAAAGCAGGAGAAGGACACACAATCTCATATTTACTTGTGTTTGTGCGTGTGTCTCAGAGGCAAGAGAGAGAGAGAGAGAGAGAGAGAGAGAGAGGAAGTAAACCAGAGGAAACAGAGTCATATTATTATATTTTTGTGATGAGGGCTGTTCGCTGAGCCTCGTGGTGAGGTGTTTTGACTGCCATCATACGCAAGCGTGATCCTTCCTATGAGTCCTAGAGCGCAGGATCACCGGTAACCCTGTCTGAGGCACCGCAGGTGGTCTGAGAGGGGGAGAGAGAGGGAGAGAAAGAGGGGGGAGGGAGAGAGAGAGAGAGAGGGGGGGGGGGGGGGGGGGGGGGAGAGAGAGAGAGAGAGAGAGAGAGAGAGAGAGAGAGAGAGGCGTGCTGCACATTGGTCGGGCTACTTTTCTGACGACACACCAACAATCGTCAACCTGTGGATAGGGCGCGCGCGCGGCGCTCTGTTGTCTCCACTGCCACCCTCTCCCCTCTGACACCGAGCCCGACCAATCCAGGACGCATGAACTGGGAGAGGGTGCCGGTTCGATTCCCCAACGGAGGAGAGGAACCGAAAAGTTGAGGGGGGATTCGTGCGCCATCCCCGCTTCATGAATGGCCGGAACATGGAGGAGATGCCATTCGAAAGAGTCAAGACCCGGCGGAGGAAGGGTCACTGCCCGGCCGGTGCACCCCTGGGCGCCATCGCCTGCGAGGACGAGTTCAACAGCCACGAGCTGGAGGCTCTCTTCCAGAACTACAACCTGAAGCTGGAGCAGACCGCCACCCTCAAAGCGCTGGCGGTGCTCATCGTGGCCGCGTCGTCGCTGTCCCTGGTGGAGCTGCTGTCCAGCCCGCGTCTCACCTTGTCCAAGGGCTCCTACCCGGTGCACTGCGTGGTGTTCCTGTCGCTGTTTATCGTCACCAACGTCAAATACCTGCAGGTGACGCAGCTGCAGCAGATAGCGAAGCTGGCCCTGCTCTTCAGCTTCACCTTTGCGCTGCTCTGCTGCCCGTTCCCGATGGCGCTCGGCACGTCGGAGCTGATGAGCGCCGGTGCCCCTGAGCAAGGCGTGTGGCAGCTCATGCTGGTAACCCTCGTGGCTTACGTGCTGCTGCCGGTGCGGACGCTGCTGGCTGTGCTGTTCGGGGTGATGCTGGCTACATCCCACTTCATTGTCATAGCGACGTCGGTCACGGGAAGGAAACAGAGGCTGTGGAGACCGGTAAGTGCTGCACCTGCATCCCGGCCAGCTCTCCAGGCACTCATCCAACTCTGTAGCCTCATGCTTACAGAACAGTTCACTTAAACCATCATCATATCAGAGAGGTCGTAGGGTTGAAGAGAAGAAGAAGCTTTGAGCTCCAGTACAGGAGTCTAGTTGTACTGGGGAGCTCCCAGCTGGGCTTTGAAGTAACTGTATGAATGTAAAGTGCTGCTGAGAAACAGCGTGCTTACTCATAGAGAGGAAAGGGTTAAAAACAACAACAGTGATTGATTTTAGCTTCAGGACACTGAAGCTGTAAAACTGGGAACTAGCACAAAGTTTGACCACAGTAATGAAACAGACCAGGAGCTGTCCAGCTGCTGGTGCTGAAGCAGGCGGCCACAAACACAGGCTTAGACCTGATCCCAGACTGGTCTTCAAGTCCCAGATTGAATATAGAAGTAATAACTTTAGTATTTAAGATGTGTTTCCTGCACATCAGCTTGTGAAATATGGTTTAAGACACCTCTGAAATGAAGCTTTGTCTACTTCTGCTTCAACTAAAGACTAATTCATCTTTCTCAAATTGTTTTGTTTGACATTTTTAGGAGGCTTAAGATGCAAAAATGCATTCCTGTTATATATACATATAGTTTAATGTAAACATCAGTATTAATGCTTTAAATCAGTGTTTGTTAACCTTTTTTTCACTTGTGACTTCTTAAAACAGAGCATGAAGTTCAACCAAAGGTTAATATTTTTCTTTATATATTTTAGAGGAGGTAAAATTAGCCAATAATTTACTAGAAAGACGTCAGAGATTAGAGAAAAGTCTGAAACAATGAACATAAGTTTGTGTATTGAGATGTTTTTCATGTGAATCATCTCAGGTTTCTTTTTTTTTAGACCCCTCTATGGGGGTCCAGACCTTCTCTGATGGGAACTACGGCACTATAGCGAATACTTTCTGCTTACTTGTCCCAGTATGAACTGGAGTGAAGTCTTAAAAGGAGAAAATGTGTCTCCATCTGGCCGTGCGGGATTAAAGTGTTTCTTTGACCTTTCACCTCTGACCTTTTAGGAATCGACGACACAGAGTTCATCATCCAAATGAAACGTTCGCCACAATCAATGGCCTCTGATCATTAACCAATAGTGCACTTTGTCTGGGAGCTTTTTACTGTATAGCTTTTGTTCTTCAAGTCACTCGTTGGACTCATGTTGCAATCCCTGAGCTGACCTTGATCTCTGCCATTCAATCCATCCTATGGATTAATCAGGGATTGGGAAGTCTTAATCTAGTCAGGACGTATGATTGTGCGCAGAAATGCACATATGGACACGTGTGTTCCTCCGGGCTCACATGCACACACACACACTCATACACACACACATGCACAGTTTGTAGCTGCTGCCAGCTTTTGTTTTGGCATGTCTGTTCTTGTTTGTGTGCAGCTGGTGGCCAATGCGGTGCTGTTCACCAGCGTCAACTTGTCGGGGGTGTTTGTGAGGATTCTCACCGAGCGTACCCAGAGGAAAGTCTTCCTGCAAGCCCGCAACTGCATCGAGGAGAGGCTGAGGCTGGAGGATGAGAATGAGAAACAGGTGAGGCGTGAATCTGCACACACACACAAACACACACATGATATATATATATATGTATTTATATATATATGTGTGTGTATATATATATATAAATACATAAAAAAAACACACACAGATGGATGAAAAACAGCAAGACGACGACGCATCCACACATTTTCGCCTCGTCTTGAGCGCGTATGTTGGTGAAATCTTCAGTCTCTTGAGAAGTTTTTTTTTTTTTTTTAAAGGTTTCAGGTGCCAATGTATTCTAACAACCTGCCCACAGGCACACAGTAACTATGACAGCAGCTATTTAAGGAAAGAACAATTACTGTGGCACATGCACCAGCGCCACACATTCCACCCCCTCTGAGCACACCTACATGTTAACAAAGGAGCAATCAGGCAACTTTAACACACAGAAACACTTTGTTATGTGCCGCACCCACCCGCAATGTGCATGAAAACCCACCTACACCAGCTTGTTAAACAGAGAATTAATTATCCCATGTATGTAATGTGCCTCTATACATGTCTCACCTTCGTTATACACAATATTCTTGTGCACGCGTGGCACACTTAGCACCTGTGCTTTGTAGATTAGATGATGATATGCGGTGTCCCCCCCACCCCTCACTCCGTCCTCCCCCAGCAGTAACAGTCTCCCTTCTGACAGGTAATTACACAAGCAGATTGCTTTCATGGCCTCCCTACTCCAGTAAAGGTCACAGTTTATCTGGGTGAGTGAAACACACACAGAACCCCCTGATTGGGATCTATCAACAGCCGGCCAAGCAAGCCTGCAACAACCAGGCTCATGTGCCCACGAACAAACGTCCAGGATTTGAGTTTCAGCCATCAAACGGCTCTCCGGTTTATCGCTCGCTTGTGTTTGCTCGTTTTTGTGCTTTGAGCCGGAGATCCATAGGTTGTATTGATTCCTAAACATGTGTAGGCTACACGCTGTACATCTGGGTGGTGCAATTGACTTTTTAGTTCAATAGCAATCTCAGAACCCAGAAGCAATGCGTAGTTTCCTCTTGGCTCTTGTGACGTGTTCAGGAACACCATTCATGGGAAATTAGAGTAAAAATACAACCTCAGTTCCTCACAGTCCTCACATCTAAACAACTTGGCTAGTATGACGGCAGCAAAACAAACCCAACACCCAGTTAAGTTATCTTTTTTTCTGAACCTTTAAACTGTTTCACACAGTCTTCATTTGCAGATGATATTTCCTCAGTTGTCATGGAGACTCGTCTGTTGACATGTGAGCTTGAGTAAAGCAATTAATGCAAACATTCTGTGATCTGCCAACTCTTTAGTTAAGTTCATATGACTTAAACTACTCCTTCAAGGCTGATAGTGAGGTCAAAGGTCATCATCCAGGCGGTCCTCTTCCACATGAGGTTTACTTCAGTTTCGAGAGAGAACAGTTGTTGTTTAGATGAACAAAAAGTCCAGAAAAAGTCAAAGTAACTCATTTGACAAAAAGATTCAGTTACAAGCTGATTCCAGAGCTTTCAACCATCACGTGACTTCTTTCTTTCCATCAGTTTTCTGTCATATACGGCCTCCTGTTATCACATGAATAATGCAAACTCCATCTGATACTGAAGACTGTGTGAACCTTGAGGGTTTGAACCAAGAGCTAACCTCTGTGGCTGTAAAATGGAGCCAACGTGGCCCAACACCTGCAGTTCCTTGAGTGGCCACTGGGGGTTGGCTCCAAAACGAGTCAAACTCCATAAGCCCTGATGTAAAAGTGTCTACGCCTCCATGTTTTATACTGTCAGTGAACAAACGACCACTGCAGTCATTTTTCCGCTGAGGAGGATTATGTTCAAATGTTCTTCTGACAGTCCTTAAAACATTAAATTAAAACAGTATTTCATTTCTGGAGAGTTAAGACTTTTCCCAAACTTTGGACTGAACCAAAGTTTTATACATTAATTATTTCAGCGAGACCTCAATGCCATTTGGACCCAACTATTTCTCTATATTTCATAGAGTATTTTAACTATTTCATATTCTCACTTTACTGAATACGAATATATATAATCAGGAATTGACTCCATCCTTGTTGCGTTAATAAAAGCTACTAAGTTTCTCTCTCACATTTTGTATATATATATATATATATATATATTTATATATATATATCCATATTAAAGAATACATAGCAATATTTTATAATACACCGCCAGTTTTACATGAGCCACACCCAAGTGTAAATCCACTCACTGACTTGAAGCCTTGAGTTTGGCGTAATGGACGTTGCCATCTTGTTGTTTTGGTGACCATATATGTAAGAGAGCTGGTGGGTGATGGACATAGGGTTGAGACTTTCTTAGTTCCTCAGGGATGCAGGATACAGCCGCCAAGTGTGAAGTTGATCAGATGAACAATTGTCAAGAAAATTGGGGGACAGAGATTCCTTTCATTTTAGTTATTTTGTTTTGTTACATGTTAAATCGTCTGTGTTATTGTTGTCGTCTCATGACAAGAACAAACCAAAAGAAAAAAGCTTTCTTCCTTCTGACTAAACATTTAATCTTTTTCCCCTTCATGCAAACGAGTTGGATTCCTTCAGCTTCCAAACTGATACTTTTTTTGTTGTTGTAGGAATTTCCCCTTCCTGTTAATCTGCAGGACAGGAAATCTCCATGTTAATGTGAGAGAGAGTGTGAGCCAGTGGTTCATTAATACAGCGTAGTCAAACAGAGCACACAGTGAATTAAAGCCGGGACAGATCAGAGAAATGGGAATCTTTGATGTGCAATTATAACATGTTCAGGGAAGAGAAATGAAAGCGATTAACAAAGCAGGTAAATTAATTATCTTATTCAAACATCCACATCTTCACACTTTGGTTTGTTAGGATTTTTACACCTCACACACACACGTTAAAAAACCACAAACACATCCTGACACACACTTTCGTACACGGCCTCTATCTGTAAGTGTGATGGCTGTTTCTAAAAGCTGCTCTCCACTTCAGTTTTTTATTCACAGGTGAGGAGCAGTTGTGTGAATGGATGTATAATGTGAAAGAGTGTCGGAGGGAGACACACCGGAGACCCGGCTGCTTTTATAATGCTGTCTCTCAACAGCCATTCAACAGAGCAGCCTGATGATTCATTGTGCATTCACAACGATTTGACATCCTGCTAGAGTTGTACTTTATGCTGCTGCAACTGAGACGATTCACACAAACAAAAACATGCTGATCTGTGGAGATGTCACTTCAGGCTGGTGCCGCTGAACGGATCCGCTTGATAAATCGATTTGACAGAAAATGAATTTTGATCATCTGTTAACCTTTTCAGTCACACATTCTCCGGTTCAAGCTTCTCGAATGTGAGAATTCAGTCTAGTATCCATATTGGATGATTCTGCACTTCACAGTTTACATCCAGTGCAAACAGAAGAAGCTGTTTAAGTCGGGGAGGTGGATGGCATTGTAGCACATTAACGCAGAAGGTTTGCAATCCTTCAGTTAAAGGTCCCCGGTGTCAGATTTAAGGCCTCTGTTTAGAGAATATGTCCACCATGATGACCGTGTCTGGTGATTTCATTGGAGGATTTACTCATTTACTCTGTTTTACGTCACTGTCAGTTTAATATCTTTGGGGTTTGGACTGTTGACTTTGGTATCTGAGAAACTGTGACAGGCACTTTTCACCATTTTAACAACTAATCCAAGAAATGACTGATTGTTTAATAATTATTAGTTGTATCTCTGCGTGGTTCAACATCTCAAACTTCATTTATTGTCTCCCACAGTACTGTGCAAACTACTGATTATCTTCATCACTGGTTAATGATTTGTTGTTTTATTCGTTGTCCAACCGCCAGTAAAATCACTGGGAGAGAACAGAAACGACTGGGATGTATACTGTATATGAGATGCAGGTGAAACAAAAACACCCGACAAATCGTTCATCCCTTTTTAAAGAATTCATAAAGTGCCGACGGGAAGACGCCGCAGAGCTCGTGCAGCAGCCAAGAACATTTGCAAAAAGTCGGTTTCATTCCAAACGCAATGACTTTGCTAAATTTGTAAACACCATTCACCCTGAAACCATGACTGTTACTGTTGTCTGTACTGCTGTGTTATTCATTGTTATATGCGTTGTGATTTTTAAGATTCTTATGGTTATTACCACACCACACCATACCAAAGATACTGAGTTGAGAGCTGCAACTAGCAAATATTATTAATTACAAATTAATATGTTGATTGATTAATCATTTGGTCTATGAAATGTCAATGCCTGTCACCGTTTCTTAAAAACAAGTGTCTTCAAATTGTTTTTTTTTGTCTGGCTAATAATGAAAAACACAATAATATTCAGTTTATGATCACAAAATACAAAGAAAAACAGCAAATTTTCACAACTAACTAATCGTTTTAGCTGTAATTCACACTGTAAAAAATGTCCGTAGAAATTACAGTAAAAAACTGTCAAATAGCAACAGTACAATACCATAAAATCAAAAATAGTATATCACTGTAGTAAATACATAGAATTACTGTAAATCAAGAAACAGTAAATAACTTTAAATTTTACGGTCTAAAATTTTTACTAAGTAGAAAATACGGAATTTTACTGTGAATGTTATAAAAAGTTTGCAAAATTCACGGTAAAATACCGTAATGTCACAAGCGTGCAATTACCCTAAAATTGACAGTATCATTCTGTCTGAATTACAGATTTTGCTGGTGTTTACGTTTAAATTTACGGTACACAACCATTAAATCATACCATCATTTCTATAGAAAGTAGAATGTTAAAAAGATGGTATATTTAAGCAATACATCAGGACAGGCCGTGGTATGTGCTTATTATATCACAGTTAAGGGGCATTGATGCAAAAAGTGTTGTTGTTGTTCCGTGTCAATAAAGCTTTATTGAATTGAGGAGAGAGACAGAGAACGACAGAGAACGACAGAAAGACAGACAGACAGATAGATAGACAGAGAGACAGAGAGAGACAGACAGACAGATAGATAGATAGATAGAGAGACAGAGAGAGACAGACAGACAGATAGATAGAGAGACAGAGACAGAGAGAGAGACAGAGAGATGACCGCGGAGTTAACGGAAGCTAGAAATTTTGAATTTCAGTTCACCGCCATTTGTTCGCGCCCACAGGAGCAGAGTCTCTTCTTCAGGTAAGCACATTCACAGCTCATTGAGACTGTCCGATTAACGTTAGCTAGCCGCAGAGCCACATTAGCTCTTATTCGTTGACTTTGCTATCTGCTTTTTGCAGAATAGAAGAGTCACTTAAGGGCTAACAGCTAACGTTGCTAATGCTAGAAAAATGTTTAGCTGTAACTTCTGTAGCAAGTCGGTTAAGACTTTGAGGGGTTATGTGCTTCATTGCAAACTCCATAGAAATGAACCACGTTGTTTATTTAAGTGCACTGGAGCCGGTTGCAAGCAGACATTTTACAGATACGGAGCGTTTAAGGCGCCTTTTTCCGGAGGCATAGTGTATCTGCTCCTACTCCCATTACTGTCGGGACGGCTGTTAGTGATTTTAAATGCGCAATGGCGATGTGTGAGTGCCAGTGTCACGATACAAAAGATCTGATAGCTCACTTGAGGGAGCATATTGTGGAAGGACGTGCTGTGACATGTCCAGTCAGAGGATGCACACAGTATTTTTGTAGGTACTGCCTAATAACCCGATCTCAATTTCAAGGTGACGATCCTAATCTGTGTGGACCAGAGCGCACCACTGAGAATTACGACGCAGCTGTCGAGCGCCTCCAGACTGAAGACACCCCAGATGTGGAAGGAGTGAAGTGCAAGTCAGTATTCAACAGTTGGAAATACTTTAATGTCTGTCAGCCAGGTTTGCCAGCTTGCCTAGGCCATGACATCTTTGAAGGTGTTTTGTCATATGATGTAGCACTGTATCTGAAGTATTTCATCAACAAAAAGGCATGGTTCACCTACTGTACTCTACTCTCACCTACTTTCTTTCAGGTAGTCTACTAGTGGTTGTACTTGACATGGACTCATCAACTTCTTTGCTGGCCTACTAATCTACCCTTGTGATCAGATACTAGTCTTGTCAAGGATAAATAGTGATAAATGATTGCACAGTTGACTATGCATTAATTTAACAATAGAAGGCTTTATGTTAATCTCTTTTTATAAACACTGGTTGCCGCCCAGAAGGAGACCGGCCACACATCAAAACAATGCCGTGATGATTGAGAGGATTTATGTTTGTACAGGTCCATATGTTGTTTTTTTGAAAATTCTGCATACTCTACCTTTAAGCACAGCATAAATCTAGGCCTTTAATAATGAAAAACACAATAATATTCAGTTTATGATCACAAAATACAAAGAAAAACAGCAAAATTTATTTTCACAGCTAACTACCATAACAGTTTTAGATATACTGTAATTTTTTTATAAAAAAATTTTTTTTTTTTTTTTTTTGTTTTTAAAAAAAAAAAATTTTTTTTTTTTTTATAGGGTGTGTTTTTTTTTTTTTTAAAAAATTTTTAACCCCCCAGCTCCTTTTTTTTTATTAAATTTTATAAATTTTTTTTTACAGTGCAGTTGACAGTGTTAAAACATAGCAGCAAATTCTAACATTTGTGATGCTGGAATCAATGAAATTCCAAATTTATTTGTTAATTATCTGTTAAGTAAGTAACCAGTTCTCTGTTTCTTGTTGCTAAGATGGAGAGCAGTGGCATCTATCGTGTCCGGATGTTTACACCAGAGCAAAGAGCAGATACCTCATATGTGTTTGCATGTATACAAACACGTGTGTGTGTGTGTGTGTGTACATTCGTGTCCTCCCAGTTTAAAGTTCTGACGCTGCCTCCTCTTCTCTTTTAACCCCTCCCTCCTCAGGAGCGTCTGCTAATGAGCCTACTGCCCAGGAATGTTGCCATGGAGATGAAGGAGGACTTCCTGAAGCCGCCTGAGCGGATCTTTCACAAGATCTACATCCAACGTCATGACAATGTCAGGTATGGTGGGTGTCATGACAACTGCGGAGCGCAGAGGTGTGCGGAGGGGCTGGAGTGTTTTGATCCAGGTGTCACCTGCTGTGACGTCAAGGTCAAGAATAGAAGGAGAACAATTAAGATCATCCATTAACACAGATGCAATCAAACTACATAAAGGTTAGGAGGAGGAAATGGACGGAGCGCTGTCGCCTGTGTTGTAGCGGTAGATTAGAAAATGGTCATTTCCTCTGCCTCGTCTAACGTTTGTGGTGTTGTTTTGGAGACAGATCTCCGAATCTGCATGAGAGATGTAATTAACGAAGCAGTGACAGTATTTTATTAATCAAATATCAAACTCTCGAGAATGTTGTTTAATTAGAAGCAGCCAAAATGAGGTATTTTCTTTCTTTTTTATAATTAAAGTCCACTTACTAGCTTCACTGCATCTCATCAGTGGAAACATCAGTGAGATACAGACTGCTGTGTCCAAGGTTAAGACTGAACTTCATCTTTTTCTTCTGTTGTGAGAAATTGGCAGGACGTCTGTATGTTTGTGGAGCACACTGGTGACATTTTACCACCAAAGTTTCACCAAAATTCTCTGATAAAACAGGCTCTTTGTAGCATTCAGGCACCAGTTATGAGAAATATTGAGGAGAGAAGCAGCTTTGTGGTTTAACAGCACTTAAATAAGCAGCTATAATCGATATTTCTATAAAAACAATGTATGAAATGACAATGTGACGATGTGAAAGGGGATGTTCAGAGAATTATTGGCTAATTCTGCAGCTTTTCAGCTGTACAGTGACTTTCAGCTCATTGTTTAGCGGTCAAAGCTCTAACTTTACTGTTTTGGTTCATCGATCGATCGTCGTTCTCATGGTATCATTTTCAGCTGCAGCAGGCAGAAAGCTGTAATAAATCCACCGTACTCTGTACTCTACTGTGCTCAGCACCAAACAGCAGGCCAAAAGAGTAGCTGGTGAACATACTGGAGCATTTAGCAGCTAAAGAACCAGATATTCCCCTCAGGAGACCAAATGATGACGATATGTGATCACGTTTGCATGTTGCTATCATCAGTAAATATTGGAAAATCTTTTACTAATATGTCGAGAAGAGTGTGTAACTATGTGCACCCATTGTTAACAAGAGTTTGGTGACACTCAATGACTGGCACTGGTGCCTGAAAGTAGATCCTGAGTCCTTCAGTTTAAAGTTGGTCTCCTCTTCATTAGCGGATTAATAATTAATAGTTATTCTAGTGGTGCAATGATTTGTTGATTAATCAATGTTTGATAGGAAGATAATCATTTAAATAATGTATTTAATGTAATGTATTGTGTTTGAGTTTTGGACGGTCGATCAGACAAAACAAGTTTTAAGACAGCTTTGGGAAAAAGTGATGAGCATTTCTCAATAAAGTATTTTCAAAGTTTGGCCACTCCACGGGGCTCAGTAAATGGAAGCTAACCAATATTTATATTAATTATCAGAATGAGATCACACTAAATGATTTGTAGAGATAGCTCAGAGATACGGGAGCTTTGTGGATGAACTTGAAGTAATAAAACAGCAGTATTAGGCTATATTGGCTCAAATGTTGAGTGTCTAAGTAAGCAAGTAAGCTAAAGGTGGTGAGTGGATGCCTTTTTTCCAAGCTTTGCCTGAGGGAACGCCCACAGTCTTTGACTTTGAAAACCGACAATTAACTGATTAATCGTACACTAACTGACCAGTTGATGATGAAAACAACTGTAGCCATAGTTACATCAAGATATTTAAAGACGCTCTCTTTGGTTCTGAGAAGTAGTGACAGGTTTTTTTATTTTAAGCGTCGTTTCTTGCAGCTCTATCGCTGTAAATTTTATCAGCCCTTTCAGCAGCCACCTGTGTTGCACTTGTAATGAAGGAAATATTACAGAGCGTGAGAACCTGGCTGACTTTGAGCTGATTACATTCCAACGAGGCAGTAAAGAGAAGCCGAGAGCCGTATCAGTGCTGTTGAGTGTGGGAGTGGAGGGCTAGGTAGCATGTCAACAGCACTCCTGTCAAGAGACAATCCTCTCCACTCTCTGACTGTCTTTTTTTTCTCTCCTTCTCCATCTGTCTGTCTGTCTGCCTGGTTGTCTATCTGCTCGGCTCCCACACTCAGCCACAGCTCGGGAACATCGCTGCCCGTTCACTAGCCTCGTTCGCTGGCACTCAGCCAAACATGTAGCTGTTGCACCCAGCGAGCCAGCTCCCGCCCGTCTCCAGGGAGCTGCTACAGACACACACATGCACGCGTAAACACACGGTGGTGAAAAGAAAAAAACACAGCTTTATTTTGCCGAGCAGGGGTGTGACATCTCCCTGATCTGGTCCCTCTTTGATGTGGCCCCCGAGAACGTTTGATCGCACACCTATTTAGCTCTGCTCTCCCTCTGCCTCCCCCCCACACTCGCCTCCTCTCTCCCCTCTTCTCGTCTTCTCCTCCTTCCTCACCCACCGCACACACCAGCACGACCTGCAGTACAGCGCCATTCAAAGACAAATCACACAGCACAGCTCTTCTGTCGAGCAGCAGTCGTGATCCCGGCTTTACATACATCAGGCTCCAGAGCAACTATGCCAAAAAAGAGCAACTCAGTCACGATGCAGAGGAAGGGCCCTCTTAACATCACTAGAGCCGGGTATTGAACCACAGTACTTAATGGGTATGGACCAAAATGTTTCCGTAGCACAGAAAAGCGTCAAGTGCTGGAAGCTGGCACTGAATGTTTGGTCTCTGATCAGAGGGTTCCTGATTTAGAGCAAAGTTTTGCCAGTTTTAAACAAAGTTACTGAAGCAAATTTAACGTGCAGCTGCTGATGTTTGAAGACTGTTCTCACAAGAAAAAACGAGCATTGGTCATTTGTTAAAATACCTAAAATCTGCAGCGTATGCATACCTGTTTCCTCACATGGAGGAGGTTCGATGGATCGATGGATTAACCAAAAGAGCCTTAAACGAGTAGATTTAGTGCCTAAACCTGACCAACCGGACGTAGGGTGAGAAGTTTGATTCTTGACCTTGGATGGTATAACGTGTAAAGTCAGTGTCTTAGTTTAACACCATAGTTCTCACGAGGTAGAGCCACATAAACATGATTTATGTTGGGAAAACTAACAAGGAAAAGTGTGCTGATGTGATCGTGTTGGCATTTATTACACTAAAATACTTTTAGTTGCTTCCTGTTTCATTGCTAATGATTGATAAAAACTGAAGCTGAACTTTTGAAGGAGGGCACGAGAGAAAAAGTGTGAGAACCACTGTTTGAGGGATCAACAGAGTGATCCACAGTTCATCCTGTGGGGACCATGACTGTCTTAACCAATGGTGACGGATGGATGGATTAATCAAACGAACCTTAAACGAGTAGATCAACCTTTAATGGATGTGAAGGAAAAGTCAGAAAACAATCACATAAACTGACTGTGAATGTTCTCGACCTTGGATGGTAGCATGTGTATAAGTTTTATGGTCAGCATCTTTGGTTCTCAAACTGGGTGGCGGGCATAGAGCCACATAAACATGATTTATGTTGGGAAAAACTAACAAAGAAAAGTGTGCTGATGTGATCGTTCTGGCGTTTATTACACTAAAATTCTTGGGATCTTTTTAGTTGCTTTCCCTTTCATTGTTAATAATTGATAAAAACAGTACAGCTGAGGTTAATGTCATTAGTTTTGCACATATTAGGTCATAAACCAAAGTATTGGACACATTAATACTTTGACCTGATGATAAATAAGTTATGCTAAAGCGTGTGTATGATCTTAGTGCTATTTATTGCACTAAAATTCTTGGGATCTTTGAGTTACTTCCCCTTTAATTGTTAATAATTGATAAAAAAAAATTGCAGCGTTGGGGATGGGCATGACAGAAAAAGTGTGAGAACCATTTATTTAGCGTTCTAACATTTGATTAATTAACACTAAACATAAAGTACGGCCGTTTGGCTGGTATTTGGTCATAAATCGAAGCATTGGACACATTAATACTTTGACCTAATGATAGACAAGTTAAGGGTTCAACAGAGTGATCAACAATTCATCCTGTGGGGACCATGAATGTCTGAACCATGTCATGATAATCCATCTAGCAGTTGTTAAGGCATTTCACTCAAAACAACAAAAGTCGATGTCATGGTAGCACAAAAGACAAAATCAGGGGATGTAAGGCTCATCATCTGGGACAATGAATGTCTCATTCAATAGTTAAGATATTTAAATCTGGCCCGGCAACCCGCCATACCCAACACATCGACCCCCGCCACTGAAAACAGTCAATTAAAGGTCCACTATGAGCTTTTTCCAGAGCTTTCAACTGCATCTCACAGTCTTTTAAATAAATAGATTTTTCTCAGTTGTCATGGAAATAGCACAGATAGGTAAACTCTGTGCACTGAGGAAGACGAGAGGTGGATAATAATTCCGGGGAAAGCTAAATTTATACATTTCTTTATGTTTCAAAATCATCAAAATTGGTTTATGAGCAGTCATTTGTAACAAGTTTTGTCCTGCTGATGTACACGTGTGTTCTTTTGGACAGGTGAGAGACATGATGATGAGATATGTTGTCTTTGCTTAAAAACAGTTTTCTTAATTCTCTGAGCAGATATCAATAAAAGTGTTGTCTCTGTATCAGATATTATATCAGCAGTAGTATAAAACAAGTGATACCAAGCTCCACACTCAGCTCTGATGTCTAGGAGCAGTGATTTTTTTTTTTTCTTGGACTGAGAGTCAATAAGATCCATAACACCTTGTTTTGTTGCCATCTGGCCTGCCTCTGAGCAAATGAATGAGGGGCTAAGTAGCTTTCAACACCTTCCTCATTCCCACTACAGCAGCTAGCCAGCAGCAGGCAATTTAGCTCTGTAATTGATTTAGTGGTTGCCCTAAAAGATGCTTTCACTTATCAGGGGATTGGATTATGGTACTCACTGCTTCACTTTTGATCGCCATTAGCCAAATTCTCTGCTCTGGTGTAATCTGTGGGTACTTTGTGTTGGAAAGGCGAGAAAAATACTTGTCTGTGCAGTTAATATAGCTCCTCTGTTGTTGTTTTTTTTAGTGTATTAGGAACAAAAATATTAAAAAGATTATAATTTGTCCCTTTCTCTCTTCTGACAGCATCCTGTTTGCAGACATCGTGGGTTTCACCAGCTTGGCTTCTCAGTGTACCGCTCAGGAACTCGTCAAACTGCTCAACGAACTCTTTGGGAAGTTTGATGAGCTGGCCACGGTAAGTGCAACGAAAGCCCTCAGTTTATGTGCTTTTTATGTAAAGTCCATCCACAGAACAAGTTATGAATCTCCCATAATTGGTAGTTGATCTGGGGACAATATTCTCAGACTTCTCTGACATTTAGCATTGACATATTAACACCTTATAAAGTATGGTGAACATGTTAGCAAATAACTGCCTGCTCACACATCCAGCGCTCACAGTGACATTAACATTCATTTAGAGACGTTTTCCTGACCACCTGATGAATGCAACTCCAGTATTCATTCTCCTTTTAGCTCTGTTTTGGTCTGCTGAGGAAAATATCTGGCTCTTTAGCTGTAAGTGCTTCACTACGTTCACCAGCCATTGCTCGGCAGGTCGGGTACAGTGAGTTCAGTCTAAGTCTTTATGATGAAATCAGCTGCCTGCTGCTAGAAACAAGGTGGATGACAGCGTCTGAAGACTGACTGAACCAAACTTGGTTAAATTGAAGTAAATTGGAGACAGATGTGTCAAACATACAGCCAGCAGGCCAGAACCGGGCCGACCTGTCCACTGGGGGATTGAACTGCCATAATAAAAGTAATAAGTCGTATGCTAAATAAGCTATCATAGATCCCACGTTCTTATCCAGGCGAAGTGACACAACACTACTGTCGGCTACTGTTCATGCAGGAGGAAAATGAGAGAAGTGTCAGGTTTTCTAAGGAAAATGGACCAGTTCCTGTTTATTTACAGAGGTACATGTGAAGTGAGTGTGCTTAGTGTATTCACAGCACCTTTCAGTCCTCAAGGAGTATAATATTTGACGCCACTATCAGACTCATCAGACTTCCAAGGACGACTGAAAAAGGAGAAGATGAATGAATTTTTGGCAGCAGTCTGTTTTTAGTCGTAGCTGAGAGATCAGCTGTGAAAGCTAGCTACTTTATTGCAACAACAGACAAAATAGCACGACTTAACCTTCTTCCTCAATAACTTCCACTTTAGTTGGCATTGCGCCGGCGTTACTACACAGGAGTCGAAATGTGCAGAAAATTAGAATAATTTCTAGATCTCGACAAGTTGTTTGCATTATAAAGAGGCAAAATACAATATTGTTGTTCAGTTTTAAAATACATGTGACTTTTTGTGCCTTTGTAGATCCACAGTGATCTGTAAATTGTAATGCACATGTAATGACTGTTGAATACATTCAACGTATTGTTGAAATTGCACGTAATTTTCTGCTGTTCATTATCCGGTTTGTATGGATGGTTCATCAGTTGAGAACTTTTTAAGAATGCCTTGCTACTTATAGGTTCTTATGCAATGGTTTTACTGGTCCGGCCTACATGAAATCAAACTGAGCTGTATGTGTCCCATGAACTAAAATGAGTTTGACATCTTTGCCCTAAAACCAAAACAATGAGCTGAAAGACACTCTGCAGAGTTGCTATGAGGAATTCCCTTTCACATTACACATTGTAATTTTGAATTTAAAATTAGGGATTAAAGAATTATGACCAGGAAAAGCACTGCGATTAAAGTGATTAAAGAGCGATCTTTTATTGTACTGCAGTTATCAGTCGATGAATACACTGCTACTGATATATATATACTGTATATATATATATATATATATATATATATATAATGCATTGGTCGAGCTCTGGTGTATTTGGTGAGTTAAGTGCACAAGATGGTGCAACTTATAAAGAAAATTTAAATCTTATCTTCTGTTATGAGATCATGTCATCAAGCCATCACAGGCAGCCCACAGTGGGGGAGGCAGGCTGGCTGGAAGTGACTCCAAACAGTTGGTGAGCTCCTGTTTCCGTCTGTTGTTCCTCCGCAACACAAAAAAAGCCTCCAAGAAAACGAAATGTATTATTTAGTCCTGGAGCTCATTTATTATGCCAAACCACATATTGATCCAATAATGAAAGTAAAGCTGGAGAGGCTGACTTGATCTGGAGGAGGAGGAGGAGGAGGAGGAGGAGGAGGAGGAGGAGGAGGAGGAGATGAAGGTCAAGAAGGAGAAGGAACTGGGTGAGAGAGGGAGAGATGAGTGAACTGATTTTTAGACGGAGGGGAGATAAGGGCTGAGGAGGTGTGTGTGTGTGCACTAGTGCAACTACTGCACTTGATGAAGAGTGTGTGTTTGCGTGTGTGTGTGTGTGTGTGTGTGTGTGTGCGTGTGTGTGCGTGTGTGTGCGTGTGTGGTAGCATCCACTGTACATCAGTAAGCCTGTGTAGTGTTCTTCTCTGGGAAAGAAGATTAGGTGAGCGATAGGTTATTTACCACCAGACTACTATAATCATATTAATACTGCATGACACACACACACACAGACACACACACACAGTTATAATAAATAATCCAGCTGGAGCAGCTGTGGGAAATAATAGGTGACAAAATCTTCATAACTCAAGGTCCACTTAGCAGCTTTGGGGCTTTCTACCACATCTCACAGTCTTCATGAGCAGATGGAGTTGGCTCACTTGTTTTCGTGTGTAATGGTCCTTTCAGACACAACGTGACAACAGCAGCACTTTTGCTCTGAAACCCATTATTTTCAATGGCTAGCACCGCACCACAGCATTTTTTCTCTGCGTTGAGTGAAGCACATCACGCAGCAGTGCGGACTTTAGGTCATGTTGGATGTTGGATGTTATCTTTCACTAACGAAGTCCATGAGGTGTGTTTGAAAGCACTGAGGAAAAGCAAAGAAAGTAGATTGTGAGTTGAGGCTGTGGTGAAGTTAAATTTAACCATCACCAATCAAGAGAATTAATATATTAACAGCTTTTTCAGTTTCTTTGAGCTCCTTGTTTTGGTTTACAGGCAGCTGTTTCCACCAAACAAGCTCTGATAAACCCACTGTACACCTGCACCACTTCTAAAGAGTGCATGGAGATAAAACCAAAGCTAAAAGAGAGTCAGTATTATTTATATTGGCGTTAATTATCAGGTGGGCACAGGTGGCAATTAGGTTAGTTTGTTTTGAGGTTTTTCTGCCTCCTTGTGGCCACAACAGATAAATGCAGCTTTAAAATGACCAAATTTAGAGATTCTGGGTCTGTAAACAGGTAATTGTTTGCTAACATGTTAGCCACAACAACTATAAGTTGGTTTTTCAGCCTGTTGTCAGTCCCAAGGCATCAAATACTGCAGCTTTGTCAGAGGCCCTAAGCTTCAGAGTGGGACACTGCAGGTACCTTTAAAGTGTCATTACTGTACTGTACGCGCTCAAAAATTTATATTAACAATAAAAGTACTTACATAGCTAGAATTGTTTCTTTACCCTTTTTTTTTGCGTTTGTTTTCCTTGCTTTTGTTTTTGTGCAACAGAACTAAAGCTTAATATTTATCATTATTATTTAACAATTTATTATTATATAGTTTCAATTTTTACAGATAATTCCTAATGTAGAGCAAAAAAAAAAAAAAAAAAACTTAAAAAGTTCACAAGGTTACATTTTATACAGGTACAGAGGGTTTGAGAACTGACTTGAGGACTTTATTCATTCTCTTAAATTATTCATCATTACTGTATATCTTTCATCGTTTTAATATTCTAATTCAATTTTAATAATCAGTTATAAATTGTTATTCATGTTTAAAGCATCAAGAGCTTTTCAGCGATCCCCACCACAGTCACTCTCCTCTGTAGCTCTTCATATATGATGCCAAAAGATCTCTTCAAACAGTTTACTCCTGCTTTCCATGTGCACACACACACACACACACACACACACACACATATACACACACATGTGCACATGCAAAAGTCACATGACCGGCAAGATTATCCCTCTTCACTTCATTCTGCATCTCAGCAATCAGTCATGGCTTAACGCGGGGAGAGAGACAGGGAGAGAAAGACCACGATACAAGGTGATATGTGGCTTTGCTATCAGTGCTCCAGCACTCAGAAAACCATTATATGGAAATCTTGTGATGAGGATATATTGTGTGCATATGTGTGTGTGTGTGTGTGTGTAGCAGCAGCTGCATCCTAATTGAGATTTATACCCTGTCGTGTTAGCGAAGGAGAAATTCACTTTCAAACCGGCTCTGTCACAGCTGCTGAGCCTGTCTGACTGCTGCATGCTACACAACACATTTATTCCCTGGAGGCTCAACCTAAACGTAACCTTAACAGACACACGGCTGACTTAACGCCAACCTTCATCTCACCGTAATGAAGACAGAAATGAATCGAGCCAAATTAGGGACGCTGATTTCTCCTCCAATTAGACAAACTGTCCCCAGTCAGCTGGTTTAAAATCACAAATTTCCCTTCAAAACGCACACAGACACCTCTCTCCTGAGACATGGCTTGCTGTCAGCTGATAATTTTTCTCTCATTTCTGCTCACACACACACACACACACACACACACACACACACACACACACACACACACACACACACACACACACACACACACACACACACACACACTCGGTTTCTGTTCCTAGCACTGGGATAATCATCCACGTTCTGAATTCTCATATCCTCCCACGCCAGAATCTTTCTGCTCCCGTGAGCAGAAAACCAGAGCACCCCGTCTCCTCTCTTCTCATCTCCGCCTCTTACCCTGCAGTTGTCATGAATCCTCTGTATTTGTGTGTGTGTGTGTGTGTGTTTGTCACTCAGAGGCTGCCTGCAGGCTAAGCTTTGTAGGGTCTACCATTAAGATTTACTGACGACTGTGAGTGATACAGTGCCAAATGGAAACCCTGTGCGTGCGACTGAACCGAAGTACCTGTACAGTATGTCTGCACGCAGCCATGCTGCTGTTTGTTGTTGTTTTTCTGCAGGTTTGTGTGTGTGTGTGTGTTTCATGTGTTGTAAAGGTGTGTATGTGTGCATCATCGTTGCGGAGTTTGTGCACAATGTGCACTGTGACAAATAGCTGATCTGTCTGGGAAAGTGTGGGCGGGATTCTACTTCAAGAGCATGTCGGAGCAATTAGAGTTGGCCTCAACTAAAAACACACACATGGTTGCACAAATACACACATCTGATTTACATGATCGGCGGTGAGCATCAATGCAGTTTTCTGTACAGTCAGATCTCCTGCAACAGGAGTGAAAGTACACTCTGAACTTGTACTCTGTACTACAAGTGTGGGTAACTGTCAGCTGTTAAATGTAGAAATGATCTGATGTAGATCATGATTCAGACCCGCAGAGAATCACATAACTGATCAAGTTCAGCTTTTTATCAGCAGAAGAACTGGTTTAAAAATAGTCGTGGTCAGGTCATGACGTCCTGCTGTATATAAGAGTTTACAGCCATGCTAGCAGCTCTGCCAGTGGGTCTCAAACTTTTCCCGCAAACACAGACAGTCAAAAACATGGACGTGGTCTCTGTGATCATCTTGGCAGTCCTGCCTCTTCCACCTCCCAGCTAATCAAAAAATGGGCAAAGACGTGGATTGTTACACAGGCTGAATGAAGCCTGGTTGCTCAAACAAGCCACCTGTCAATCAAAGCGTCCACGCTCTTAATCCTGCATAACTTTAAGCCTTAATATAATTTGAACAGGTGAGTTGTATAAAAATTCACCCTCAGTACAGTTGTCATGAACGGGGAAATTAGCTATAGAGACCAAAACTGTTTTTTGTACCAGGCTGTAAACATGTTTATTTCTGCTGTGAAGTTGGACATTTTAACATGGGGACTTATGGAGACTGACTCACTTCTGGAGCCAGCCTCAAGTGGACGTTTGAGGAACTGCAGTTTTTAACACTTTCTCATTGGCTTCACTTCACAGCCACGGAGGTTGCCGCTTGTTCCAGCTCACAATTTTTATTTTTTGCCAGAAGCCACATCAGGCACCACAGAGCAGATCAAGCTTGCAGGAAGTTAGACACGGAAACTTTTCAGAATAAAACACCCTGCACAGACTCCAGAACAAGGGAAGATTGGCTAAATCTGGTGGCTAAAACACGCTGCTTTAGAAACATTCAAAAATATTGACACTGTCATCCAAAGAGCTGCTCCATTTGCACTGTTAAGAAGGAGTAGTAATGGCAGTAGGCTATATACCTGTGACTTGGTCAAAAGTTTAATGATTAGCCCTTTACCTCCATTGTATAACATTTATAAAAATAACTGTCCTCATCATTATGTTATGTTATGTTGCACCAGACTTAGACACAAACAGGAGTGTCAGCTAGAGCGGTTGCCGTTGTAGTTCACTTATTGTCATGGTAACTATTGAAAACACATTTCCCTCGTATGACTGGCGTTGTCCATCTGCTGGACTACAGTATTTTTTCAGATGACCATCTGTCTGCCTCTTCGTGTATCTGCAGGAGAATCACTGCAGGCGGATAAAGATCCTGGGCGACTGTTACTACTGTGTGTCGGGACTGACCCAGCCAAAGGCGGACCACGCCCACTGCTGTGTGGAAATGGGACTGGACATGATTGACACGATCGCGTGAGTCACACACACACACACACACACACACACACACACACACACACACACCTACACCTTCTCTATAACATGCATGTGGGCGCCCACACATCTGTACAGGTCAACACACGAGGTCTAATTTTATCTGCATAATAGATATGTATTATTATTTCTGATTACTAACAGAGGTGGGAGGTTTCACTAAAGCTGCTCGTGTTTTAGCTTCACTATGTTTGTTCTGTCTGTTCACAGAATATTTTAATTTTAATTAATCTGTTAGAAAGTTAGGCCACAAGTGGAAGAATAATTCATTTTTAGAGCACAACTAGCCTCCGTATAGAGTCTGTGATTTGTCATTTTATATTATGGTGCCGTCACTGAGCCTCAACACTTCCTTTGGGATTTTTCAAATTAAGGGAAAGTGCTGACTTCTCCTGCAACTGCAAATAATTAGTGAAGAAAAAAATTCTGTTTAAAAGAGAAACTAATGGAGCTAGTGCACTGAAAATGTACATTATACTGTCTATCAGGACTAACAGTTAAACATTGTGGAGTTGTGAGTGTCTATTAAACAGATTTATGAATATAATATTCCAAATAAATAGAGGTTGCACAAAACACCTTAAGACTAAGCCTTAATTTCTTCTTAGCTGAGGGACTTACATCAGGGTGTTGCACAGAATCTCTTGAAAGGTTTCCCTACTTAAAGAAGAGAAAAAACTTTAAAGCATTTATGGCAATGAAAGCGAATTTACAGCAATAAAACTCTACAGTTTCCATGGAGACCGTTTGTTTGCTTGCACTTGTGCTTGTGATATTGTCTCACAAAGGTGGCCTATATATAGGACTAGTAAGAAAGTGGCAGAAAGATTGTATTTCTGGAGGAATACAATAAAAGAAAGCACAAATTAAAAAGTACATTTGATCTGCAAATATCAGCAAACAGCGAGGCAAAGCCCGCTGAAGAGGTCCAAAGTAATACGAGTAGTAGTAATTAGAGGAAGGAATCCAGTAAAAAGTTAGAATAATTTAAATGTTTAAAGTTAATTTGCAGCTTACTTGAACTAATCATCTAATCATGTTGCAATTTAGATAAAGCACCTCCCATTTTTTCCCCCTTACTTTTGTTGCTAAGGTATTTTGTGCAGTGGTTTAACTAAGTTTAAGGGATTCCTTAAGGATAAGACCAATATAAGGGGAAAACCTGAAATGTTTTTTTAATACTATATTTATAGTTACAGTAAATACATTGTTTGTGTGTCTGCCAGCTTCACACTGTCACAGAGCGGACCGCCAAATATTTAAGTGTACTGCAACACGCATGTAGGAGTCATACGTGATATGTGAGAAGAAGGAGTTTAACGGCAACTTTGTTTCGTTTGGACACAACAAAGCAACTCTGTGGTGATTTTGCAACCACAAACACACACGTATATTTATACATAGAGAGCCTTTACCTCGTTTCCTTGTGTGAACACTCGCCTGTCATGTTCCCTTTCCCTGCTGCTCTGTCTGAGTGGATGGATACTGCTGTAGGAGTCCTTTATCTCAGAGGACAGACGCTGCCATACACACTCATTCCTCTGCGTGTGTGTGTGTGTGTGTGTGTGTGACATCCCTCCTTCAGCCTGATAGGCAGACCACGTTTTCTTTTCGGCCATCATCCTGTAAACTTACACACAAACATCATCTGAAGCGCCTGACCTTTCGCTGGTGACGATGAGCTTTGTGTAGTTACTGGAGAGGAGAGGCCTTAAAAAAAAGTCCTGCTTTATCTCCTTTACACCACAACGCGGGGAAAGTGAAGGTGGTCTGCACACTTACCTGTGCATGCATGTGAATATAGACACAGACATGCACACACACACTTTTTATTTTGAGGATGCATTACAGAGTTCTTTACACCGGGCCAGAACAAAGATCTTTTGAAGAAGAAAAGGAAACCAGGAGCTACTTGGAGAGTGTGTGCCTCCATTTGGCATTGCAAAAAGTATTTTGAAATATTAAAATGCATTTGGATCCAGTGCAGCACCAAAATAAGCACATTGAATAACAGTGTCAAAAGTTTGGTAGTTTTCAAGAAATCAACGTTCTAAGAGTCTACTGCTGTGCTAGCAGCTGTTTGAACTCACAGTGTTGCTTTGAGATAAATGCATGTTCACAATGTCAACGCCAACAAGCTCATGTTTAGCAGGTGTGATGTTTACCCTGTGTGTCAACATGCTAACGCTGTATATAAATTACAGTTGAGGCTGATGTGAATGTCATTGGTTTTGCAGGACAAAGTATTGGACACATTGAAACTTTGACCTGATGATGGTGCTAAATCAAAAGTGAGACTGGTTCATCCTCTGGGGACCATGACTGCCTGTACAAACTTTCAGTCCATGTTGAGATATCAAAGCAGTGGACCAGGAGACATTACCATAGTGGCTCACCTCTTCTTGGATGCACACCTCGTTCTTTGTTATAATCTGTAAACAGCTTTTTTGAGATGAGACGAGGGAATCAATCATAACCTCCTGGGTGGAGTTTAAATCCTGGTTTCGTTTCAACAGTTTAAGAGATTAACCTTCTACTGCCGTCCCCTCCTCCCCCCCCACAGGTCAGTGGTGGAGGCGACGGAGGTGGATCTGAACATGCGTGTTGGTCTGCACACAGGACGGGTACTGTGCGGCGTGCTGGGCCTCAGGAAATGGCAGTATGACGTCTGGTCGAATGACGTCACGCTGGCAAATGTGATGGAGGCCGGAGGGCTGCCTGGGTCAGTTACACTGTTAGACTGTTACACCCACTGAAAGTGGACTCACAGTACAAATACAACACACACACACACACACACACACACACACACACACACACAAGTATCCCAGCAACAGAGCTAGAATGCAGCCTTATGATGTGTGTATCCAACACTAAGTGATGTGTCCTTTCTGCATGTTTTAATAGACTTGTCAAAAATCCATCATAAAGGATGAAGCTGACATTGTTTTATCATTTTATTATTAATAAAACAAACACATCTACTGAAAATCTATTTAACCCACTGACAAGGACTGTCTTGTAATTATTAAGCCGTATTATGATATAGCATCTCTGTTACAAGAACATTATGAGATCTGTATCTAACGGTTATGAGATCTGTATCTCATAATTATAGAATAGTTTTATTAAGTATAGATATAGATAATTATAGACAGATACAGATCCTTTAATTATAAGACAAGTTAAACATGGTTATCAAAGATTCACCAATTATTTCCAATCCCTTGTAATTTGACATTTTTGATAGCTGTTTAACCGTTACTGTTCGCTCAACACTTCCTTGAGATTTTTCAGATTAAAAGCCTAAAACAGGAAGTGCAGCCATAAACAATGAGTGCATGAAAACAGAATTCATGTTCAAATTATAAAATGATGGACGTAGCACAGTGGAACTGTGCATAACCAGTGATGTGTACGCAATAAGATACTGTATTTTCCAGTACGTCTGTTTGAGAATAAACAACACTTGCAATGCTAATGAATGAATATGTTATCCAGACTCAGTGGAATGTGTCTGAAATGTTAATGTTTAAAAGTTATATGAGACTTCACAGGCAGTAAAAGGATAAAAGGTGAAGCTATCCTTTAAGAAATCACCTTACCTCGTATATTTGGTCTTAAAAAGTTAGTCGGATTAAATTGTTTCGCTTTGATGCCTGGATTTTCTAAAAAAAAAAAAAAAAGACAGTCACAGCAGTTTAAAATAAGACAAAACTCTCGTGTTAACTTCATGTCACTTCATTGAAGAAAACTCATATACAGTAACAAGATGATTTGCATTTAAAAAAGCAGTGAAATGAGGTCACCTCCTTGGCTCAATTTGGTCTTGTTTCAAGTGAAGTAATAAGATTTTAGAACTCGTTACCAGATTAAATGAGGATAAATTGCTAGGAAGAAACATTTCTTTGCTGTGAAGAATTTTAGCAAGCCGAGGGGCTATTAGGCTGATAAAAATAACGAGGGGGATAATGATTTGAGACTTTAGCGCCAGCCAGACTTTTATCAGTAACTGTCTTGCGTCCTCTGCTCTGCTTGTGCTCTCAGCAAGGTGCACATCACGAGGACCACCCTGGAGTGTTTGAACGGAGACTACGAGGTTGAACCGGGCTTCGGCCACGAGAGACATGCCTTCCTTCAGAAACATCACATAGAGACATATTTCATCGTGCCATCACACAGACGTAAAGTACGCCACGGTCGCTTCTTTCTCTGCATTTCCTCTCTCTTTCTCAAGAGCTGCTACAATGGTTAATCCTCTGATGCTGAGAAGGAGGCAGGCCATGTGTTAGACTGGCATACACAGGGCTAGTATCACTATCTCACACCAACTGTACATGTGAACCAGAGACAGTGTATCCACTCATGCATTGTAAATCTGCAGCACAGTATTTGTGTGAATGCGCACACACACACATAAACACTTGATATATCCAGGTTTTCTAATGTTGCACAGCCTAGTGTAAAAGTCTTTTAAGGGATGTTGTGTCGTCCTTTTGGTGCCACGTCATTGTTCTGAAACCCAGATACTGTCCCGTTGGATCGAAAGCCCATTTGTACGAAAACAAACACCCACACTCTCCCCCTGTAGTTTCACCATGTCAGTGTCATGTTTTGCCTTGCCTAGGCATGAAAAGTACACTGTGGAGTGAACCAAAACTATCTTCTCCTGAACCTAACCAAGCAGTTTTGGTGCCTCAACCAAACTGTGACTGTCACCTGAAAACGTTTCTCAGCAAGCTTTTATTTTGAAAGTCTAACTGGACGTTGCATTTGACCGTTTTAGAGGATGAAAACGTTTAGCCTTGCTCAGGCATGAAAAGTACACAGTGAACCAGCATGTGTACTACACACATTGGTGTTGGTATTTTCAGAGTAATGGGCCTTCGAAGTAGGAGAGAGAAACATCATATCATATTTCAGGGTATTTCTGCGATAATGATATTCTTGACCATCTGACAAAATATGGAGTAAAACTTGCCAAAGATTCGGTGATGCTTTGTTTCCATGGGGATTTCTGTCCCCATCGTGCTCGTACTGCTTCTGCTTGAGGTGGTGAAATAAGTTTTTGTTTTAGTGTTTTTGCACTTCTTACACGTAACGTTTGCTGAACATCTGATCTTTTGTGACCAAACCACTTCCACACCGCTGAAGTCGCTCCCGTTTTTCGGAACTAACTCCTCCATCTTGGAGCCGGTAGCAGTGTTACTTTCGCTTTGAGCCATTGCTGTACGTAACAGTATGACATCATTACGTCAACAAGTCAGAATATTTCTATTATCGTGATTATCGTGAAATTATACGAGCTGTCAGACAAATTGGCTTTTGTTCTAATGGGATTTCTAATTATTATTAATTATTGGGCTGTCGGAACAATGGGCAGTCCGTGTCCTTTTCCTTCCAACATTCGCTGGAATAATGAAGATTATTGCAAAATTTCCAGAAAAATAACGAATAATAAGATTCTTGGTAATAAGAGATTGGAAGTGATGATTTTTAAAGTTTAATTTTAGAACAAAACTGCATATACTTAATTGTCTGGGAGGCTTCAGAGAGTGAAAATTAATCACATGTAGCACCAAAAAAAAAAAAAAAAAAGAGCCAAATTTCCACTTGTCCAACTCATTAATGAATAAAGTTTGAGATTAATGCTAACATAGCATGTTACCATAAAAAATATAGGCCACACATGCTAACACGCCTTAAGTACAACACTATAACTAACTGTATGTTTTTGGTGTGAGTTATTATTGGCTGTATAAGATGAAGGCCATTGTGTTGTGTTGTGTGTAAGGAGATAATAACTAGAAGGTAAACTGAGTTTTCTGTACCTCTCATTAGCCTCCTGTTCTTTCTGTTCATCTCATGATCTTCATCCTCATTTGCAGATTTTTCCAGGTCTCATTCTGTCAGACATCAAACCAGCCAAGAGGATGAAGTTTAAGACGGTGTGCTACCTGCTCGTCCAGCTGATGCACTGTAGGAAGATGTTCAAGGCCGAGATCCCCTTCTCCAATGTCATGACCTGCGAGGATGACGACAAGGTGTGTAAACATCTCCTTTTTTAATGTGTGTATCACTACAGCACATGCATGAATATCTCTGAGTGAGTCTGTACGTCCATTTGTGATGGAGTGAAATCTGCTTGTATTCATAATCTAGCCACACACACGCACACTCTAATCTGGATTTTTCGCTGCATCATACTACAGGACAGTCCGTTACGACTACGTGTTGAAAAGTAAGCTAGTGGAATAGATATCATGAGAAACTTTTAACGTACACTGCTCTTAAGCTCATTGAGCTCGTGTACATGTGCGGATACTACGTTGATGTGTGTGTAACATTAATTTGACCTGTGTTCCTCGTCATCGTTGCGAGTATATTTGCGATGACGCAGCGGCGAGTCGGTCATCACGAGGTCGGTCTGTTGGCGTTTGGTGGCTGATGATTGGTGTCACGGCATCACACGGTCATGGCTTTCAGAAATAGTCTGCCAGCTGTAATCCGCCCGACTGTGTGAGCTCGGCCAAGCATGAGTACTTGATGATTCTGGTGAGGTTGCATTATGACTGCTGGTAATCACCCACAGCCTGGTATCATCTCCTTTAATAGCATTAGCCACATTGTTGCATGATTATCCAAGTAGCCAAAAAAATCCTAGCATTGTGACACACGGTGCAATTTCATAATGGAATTACGACACTGCAGATTATAATAGTCAGTACTGCCGCTCTCTTGTGAATAAAGGTAATCATGAAGTTATAGAAGGTGTTGGTCAAAATAAACTGCAGCTGTGTGACGCACAGTATGTGGGGACTCGGAGAGCTGCTGTGTAAGAGCTTCAGTTTCTGCAAGCACCTCCAAAATCCTTTGTTCATAAATTATCTGTGCAAATCCTGGCAGGTGTTCTGTACTGTTTCTTTTTTTAAGTTTTGTATTATAAATTTAGGCTACTGCCACCATCCATCCATCCATCCATCTATTTTCTTCCACTTATCCGGGATTGGGTCGTGGTGGCTGCAGAGCGTTCCAGACATTCCTGTTCTTAGCAACATAGTCCAGCTCCTCCTGTAGGGGATCCCGAAACATTCCCAGGCTAAATGTTGGGGTCCTCTACTGGGTCATCCACTTATCAGATGATTGGTGGTTCAATCAGCGATCAGTGGTTCAATCCCTGGCTCCTCCAGTCTGCCTGTCAAAGTGTCCTTGAGCAAGATACTGAACCCCAGATTGCTCACGGAGGCTGCGCCGTCGGTGTATGAATGGTTTGCTCCCAAAAACTCCTAAGTTGGATGGCATTGACCTTGCATGGCAGCCAATGCCATCAGTGTGTGAATGGGTGGATGAGCTATGTAGTGTAAAAGTGCCTTGAGTGGTTGGAAGACTAGAAAGGTGCTGTATAACCATACAGTTCCTCTAGCGGGTTCTGGGTCTTCCTCGAGGTCTCCTCCCAGTTGGACGTGCCTGTAACACCTCCAAAGGAAGGCTTATCCAATACCTGAACCACCTCAGCTGGCTCCTTTCGACTCGAAGGAGCAGCAGCAGCTCTACTCCGAGCTCCCTCCGGATGCCCGAGCCCCTCACCCTATCTCTAAGGCTGAGCACGGCCACCCGGCAGAGGAAGCTCCTTTCGACCACTTGTATCCGTGATCTCATTCTTTCGGTCACTACCCAAAGCTCATGACCATGGGTGAGGGTTGGAACGTAGATGGACTGGAAAATCGAAAGCTTTGCCTCCCGGTTCAGCTCCCTCTTCCCCACAACAGTCCGGTACAATGTCCGTAGTACTGCAGGCGCTGCACCTTCTTTCAATATAAAGTCCTGTAGTCTTTATTTCAGTCAGTTTCTTTTAAATTAAACCAAAGAAATCAGCCAGTGAGGTGCATTTATTTATTGTGTCTCTAGCACAAACGTCACAACGTGTCAAACTACTACATACTGAGACTCTACATTCTACAAAAGTCTTGAAACGTGGAACACCAGGAACAAATGTGAAACCTTAAGGCATGAAAGATGAAAAAGAGATTAAATTACTTGTTAAGAAGGATGTAGTGTCGCGTAGGAGCACAATTATGTTACGATCTTTTGTATCACTTCCAGTGAGACTGAATGATTAAGTGAGAGAGAGCTCCTGTTTTTAATTTTCTTCTGTAGAAGCAGGTGTAAATTTGAATAATACTATTTATAATGCTGCACTGTAGCTGTCAGATACCAATAAATGACACAGAGAACTGCTCTAATTACACCTGCAGCTGACACTTTAACTATAAATAAGATGACAGATGAATGGCTTACTGTACGTCTCTTGTTAGATTTTTATTTTGAAAGAATAACTACTGAAGCTTTTTGCATAAAATCTAATTGTACACTTGCAAAGACAATTCTGGTTATTCTCAACATGGGTCTTATTTCACTAGTTTGTGGCATCGTAAAAGCTGGGCTTCATGAAAAGCATCTCCCCAGGATACACCCACAGGACCTATGCAAACTCCATCAAACTCAAAAAGCAATTACTGTAAGACACGCAGTGATGTTCACAGCAGAGGAATCTGCCTACATTTTATTGTCTGATTAACAGCTGCCTGAAACTTCTGTATGTTTAAGCATTTGTGTTAAATTAACCAGCAGCTACCAAGTTAGGAACTTCATACCATGAGTTGATTTAAAGCTCTGTTACCATGCAACAGTCGACTTGCTAATATTTTAGCCTTTAGCTCAGGCTAAAAACACCTGAGGCTGACAAAGTACAGATTATTTAAAAAACAACATGTAGTCAGATGAGCTGAAGTGAAATATACTCACATACCGTGGAGATAAAGACCATAAATAATGTAAGCTTTTGCTGTCCTTGCAGTCACTGCACCGCGTTACCACAGGACAGAGATTGTAGCCTACAGGTGGGTCAACTCAGGTGTTTCCAATGATACTAATTAAGGTTCTGTTCCATTTATTGTAGCAGCACCATGACTCAGGACCTTAATTATTATCATTGGTAACACCTGGTTCACTATTTCATGTCAAAATGGCTGCTGTGACAAAGGTGTATAGTGTTAAGCCAATTTAACAGTGGCCAAACTGTGTAATGGCAGCAATGCCTTCCATCATGTGATGCACACTGGCCCAAACAATCCTTTTTCCCATAAGCTTACATTGTGAAAGAAGTGACTTTAACTCACAACCCCCCCAAAAAGACATTCAAAAAATTTAGAAGAGCCGCACGATTAAATAATTTTATGTCCATTTGAGTTAGCAGGGGGGCTAAACTGGAAGTTAGCAGTTCAGTCAGAAGTCTCCTGGCTCCATCTGCCACACAGTACGTGTTAGGATGTATTTGTTTTAAGATGTATGTATGTATCTGTTCTTGAAGCCCAAGGATGAGTAACGGATCAGGTTCAGAAGGGGACCTTAAATGCATTTAAGGTTCCCTTCTGAACCTGATCCGTACAGCAGAGGAGGTCCAGAGAAATGTAAAGGGTTACCAGATGTGGAGTTTGCCAAACGTATATTGAGGCTGTAGCTTTCTATGTTGAACGAGATTGTCTGTGGTCTCCTCAGCGCGGATATCAAACCATCAACTGAAGATCAACTTGTTGTCTGACCAAGATCTGCTTCATAATGAAGCATGTTTATAGACTTTGTTCATGACCTTGTGACCTCACAAAACTCTCACACATCACACAGGCTCTGCAGAGACTGATTGTGTTGTTTTGTTTTTTGGGTGTCTGACAGCGGAGAGCCCTGCGGACCGCGTCGGAGAAGCTGAGGAATCGGACGTCCTTCTCAGCCACCGCCGTGCAGCACTCGCCGGGAACGCGAGTCAACCGCTACATCGGTCGGCTCATCGAGGCGCGGCAGACTGAGTCCGAGACATCAGACCTCAACTATATCACCCTGTTCTACAGGAGCAGAGACAGAGAGCGCAGGGTGAGGACACACACACACACACACACACACACTGAAACTCGTGGTTATATTTACAAAAGGATGCAACATGTAACTGATATGTACTTTCCTCATAAGGTAACATGCTTCGTGACTGCATCCCCCCCTCTGTCTTATTCTCTCACATACACACCCTACACAGTCTCTAATTCTTTCTCCCCTTTCTCCCTCTCTCCCACGCCTGTTGTCTATGATGTGTGTGTGTGTGTGTGTGTGTGTGTGTGTTCATGTGTGTGTGTGTATGAGGAATCCACCCACCCTCTCAGGAGGGGGTGCAGATAATGATTTGGGAACGTCTGAGCGCCACACGTGATATCTTTCTCCTATGTGTGCGTGGGTAGAGCCATAAAGGAGACACAGAGCTGGGACTGGTTTGTGTATGTGTGAGTGTGTGTGTCTTTGTCTGTGTGCAATCTAGACACCCAAACTACGAGCAGAAGAATTAAAACCCCATACACAGTAAAAACGAGTTAATTGTGACTCATTTTAACATATTTTAGAAGTCAGGAAAATGCCACGAGCAGAAAATTGAAGACAAATTAGTATAAAGTGTTTGTTTCCTCCTACACAGCTAAAGTAAAAATCTTTCATAAGATGCTTGTAGGGTTCAGGACACAGCTGTTGTTCCAGAAGTTTAGATCTAACTGCTCATCAGAGCTCCAGAAATTATTCTTTGTTCCTGCACGACGGATGAGGGATCGTTTCATATTCAGCTCTTTCGAGATGAGTGAACCTGAATAATCTAGATTCATTTAATGTCATTCGCTTTCATCTCATGCAGAAATGCCGTGTGGTGAGGTCTGAACTTATACAACATAAATACAACAAACTTATTGTATCATATAAAGTAGGCTCGAACACAGCTCGGTCCTGCTGATTATATAATTTCTCATTTTCTCCGCACGTGGCTCCAGGGAGGCCAGGCGGGAGTTGGTTGGTTCATCTCTTGGTGCGACTCCAACCAATGGGTGGATCGATTGCCATGAAATGATGAAACAAAGAGATTCGTGGTTGATGTTAACTTGCAATATTCAACTTGACAAGATTATTGCACAGCCTTTATGATCAGTGACCTTAATTTGGGACGATGACAGTTACCTTAGCTACCGCTCATAAGTGAGTGAAGCAGTTGAGTATCTCTAGGTCTAAACAGAGCGTGAGAATGGCATGTGGAATCAGCTCCCTCAGGTGGGTTATGCTTGAGGCTTGAGGCTAAAGGTGAAGCTCCTGCTACATCCCGGTTATCACCTGTGTTTCAGGAGCTTTGGGGACCAACCAGAGGGATAAGATCATGGATGCAAGACATTAACTTCCTTTGTGGAATCTCTAAGAGGGAGAGGGTAATGGTGCAGACACACTGGATCCATCAAGTCGACAGATCCTGCCCATTTTCTATGGAGAGCAGGAGATCAAGCCTGCACGGTGCATGATGGATGATGGAGTTGACTGACGTGTCACCATATCTGAATTTGCATGAACACGACTCTCTCTCAACTTTAGGCAGATGAAGTCCGGCAGGCTCACGAAACTCAGATATAACTGTAAATCTAGGCGGTACTGATTAAATATTAAAGACTCTGTTACTGCATTGCCTTTTTCTCACCTCAACTGTTTTCACAAACATATTTTAGTGTGTGTTTAGCTGTAATACAATAAAGTAAAAACCGGCTGCTATGTTGAAAACAGAAAAGCAGAATTACGTCAGCCACCAGCCCGAAGCGTTCAGCAGTGCAGATGCATCCTCGCTGATGTTTGCACCAGAAACTGTTCGACACAGTGGAAGGAGCCATTTCATTGGGATCTTTGGATGTATTCTGGGCATGTCAAACTGCAAAGACGCCCAAGGCCAGAAAAAGCCTGGAAACACCTCGTCTTTCACCAAACACGCATGCTTTGATGTATGAGTTACGTAAAGCTTTAGTGAGGCAATAAGGATGTTAAGGACGTAAACAGTCACAGTATACTGATATTAACATGGTATCTCCACCCTGCCATGCTTGAGGTGTTGTGTGTTGAGGGTGTTGAAAAGATTCATGTAAATATCTCTGCAGGTCTTCACAGAGAAGGGTGGTAGGGGCTAACCCTAACCTTACCCTAGGTGCACATGTAGATCACAGAGTCTTGCAGAGGAGCCAGCGTTCACACCTCACCTTCAAATCTCCACCGCGATGCTTCTGGTTATGAGCATCAAAAAGCTGATTGTTTGATCCGACTCCTGGTCTGAAATGGAAAACAATGAAAGGATATTCACCAAAGATCTTTACAAATAGAAGAGAAAAAAAAACTCGAACAAGGACCTCCATGCGGCCCCGAGAAGCGTGCTCAAACGAGCATCTCCATTGAAAATAATGTTTTTTACATCACACCTGAGCATTTGGATTCCCCGTGGAAAAAGACATCCTACCTGCTCTTACCGTGACTCACTTAAAGATCTGAAAAGGTGGATGAACACCTCTCATGTTGACATTTTCTCTCTGTTTTGTCCTCTCTCAGTATCATCAGGTGTATGACGACCATTTCATCAGTGCAGTGGTTCTCTCTCTGATCCTCGCTGCTCTGTTTGGCCTTATCTATTTGCTAATGATCCCACAGTACGTACACACACACACACACACACTCCTCCACATTTGCAGTTTGTGTAAAGTAATTGGATCGATCTTGCCAGGGTGTAGTGAGACAATTAAAGAGGAAGGTGTTTTCACTGCAGTCAGTGGAAAACTGGGGAAGCCCTTCTCACTCTGGTCTCTCCTCTCTCAGGGGGATGCTGGTGCTGCTGCTGCTGGTGCTGTGTGTGTGTTTCCACGTGGCCTGTGTCATGTACCTGCATCTCACCAGTGTTCAGGTAGGACTCCCAGACCTCAGACTCTTGACTCCTCTCTTAAGGCTGTATGCTTCTTTGTCACAGCTGAGTGGCAGAACATCGTTCAAAGCATCAGGTGGCTGCTTTAAACGGTTAGGGTTGTGACACTGGAAAGAAAACAAATATAATATATAAACACACTGTGTATAATAATATAATGACTTGAAGATGCCATGGAAATCGACAATTATCTGCATGAATTACTGGACAGTCGGTGCATGAATAGTCCAAATATTGCCAAAAATGTATTTTCTTCACACATAAATGAGAATTGTAGCTCAAACTGGGGACCCAAGGGCTGCAGCTAATGTTCATTTTCATTACTGATTAAGGCGTGTATAATTTTTTTCAACAACTTGTCTGTTGTTACGATTTTGCTTGGCATCTATCACTTGATTGTTTGAAAAAAAGGAGATGGGGTGACAAAATGGAGCGATTATGAGGCCCATCTGACGTCACTGCAACCTGCCTGGAGGCAGTTTTGGCGTGTTTTGACCTGACTCCCAAAGGCGCATGGAGCACTGCGGTGAAAACACAGGATTTTCCATTTGTCTGAGTGGGGGTAGTACGTTTTGGCTGCAGCGGTGTCCCCCAAAAGCTAAGCAGCTACCTGAATGGTGGAGTTGAGCTGGATCCAGCTTTTCCAGTTCAACATCACACTGCAGCCGACACTGTGGTATCATGCTACATTGAACTGTCATCATATCCTTTAAGCGTCGTCTCTAATAGGCCTGCACATAATGAGCCACACCACAAAATGCACTCGTTTCATTTGCACTCCTGGCTAATGATGTGTCCAAAATGCTATTGAGGTAGATAAACAGGTGCTTCATTTACTGACTCCTTCTATTTTCCAACCCGCTCCACCTCCCCGCCTCTTGTCCTCTCTCTTCAGTGCCAACCGGGCTGCCTCACCATCCAGATCCGAACAGTGCTGTGTGTCTTCCTCGTTCTGCTCACCTACTCCGTCACCCAGGCCTGTGTGGTAAGTGTAACTTTAATAACTGAACCAGAAGCTTTACAGTTTATAATAATTACATAAGTTAAATAATATTTAAGCACAACATCATACAAAATTTACAGTGAAAAACAATAAAACATAAAAATATAGTTGAATTAAAGGTTCATTCCTGGCCTTGGAAATTTGAGAGGAGGCTTTCAATTCACATCTCATGGTCTTCCTCAGTGAATAACGTTTGCTTGATCATTATATATATTAAAAATGTATTAAATGTAATATTATTACCATTATATGTATAAAAACATGGATCTTAGGGGTGGAAATCTATAGAAGCCTCATGTGCATGAGAAAACATGCCTCATACGCATGCGCAGAAGCCATATTTGTAGTCCTGTAATGTTATTTTGAAAAATTCCCATTATTAACTTTCATGCATCAGGACATAATCAATCTAGAGACACCTGTGATGCATCAAAGATATTTTTCCCACCCCTACAAATAAACTGACCTTGAGTAAAGACTTTTTTTGTCTTTTCCTTTTTATATTTTAAAATATGCTGGTTTAATATGCTGGAGATACATCATGACTTTTAGTCTCTATGGGCCAAGCTCCAAAAGTTGGATCCTACATTTCCCATGAAGCAACTATATTATCCTCCGTTAGACGTCCACTGTCCTCCTAAATGTCCACTTCTTTCAAACTTGTTTTACTTCTTGTAACTTGTGAACTGAACATCAAGTGCAAACTTTGTGAAGGGTCCCTTTAATAAACATAAAATATCGTATACTACAGTTTCAGTCACATGCACATTAGTGCCCGAGTTCAGGTTTCTGGAGTAAACTGGACAAAGCTTCTCCCAGTGAGAAGAAACCTGAATAGCTGAAAGACTGTGACTGTTGACATTCATCCAAGATTGTGACTGTGGTCTGTCATTGTGCATAGTTCAACGCAGATTAATGAGAAGAAAAAGAGAGACGTGGGGAATAACTAAGGAGTGCTTCATGGTCCTGCACTTTACCCGAGGGCTACCAGGACAGAAATTATGTTGTAATTATCTGCACGCTAAAAAAAAAAAAAACAGTAAAAAGTCTGGCTCTAATGAGAAGTATAGATTGTATGGTCACACTTTGTAATCCATTACTGATGATCAGATGAAGAAGTGGTGAATGCAGCAGAGTCGAAGCAGTTACAAACCACACTAGGTCCTAAAGTCTGCACCATTTTAGATCAGAAACGTAACAGGGATATAAATAACCAGGATTCATTCAATATTATATGAATCAATATGATCAAAACCAGGATAGAACTAAACTGGGATATCAGTGTGCCTGTAATCATGTCATAATGTGTTACAAAGAGTGTATTAATTCCTGCTCATAAATGCCAAATAGAGGGAGTTCAGATATTGATATCATCATACAAAGGCCTGTCTAAAAATAACAATAATAATAAAACACTGTAGTATAATGCAGAAAAAAAGCCCTCGAGTTAGAAACAGTGTCATCGTTTCATTGTTCATCCAGCACTGTTAGAGTCCCTGCAGTACATGAGTTGGCAGAGTAACGCATCACGGCTGAACAGATGGTGCTGCAGAGTCTCAGAAGAATAAAACATTTATTGTTCAAGTGTAAAATACTCATTAAAATATTTTCAACGCAAATTGGTTGGTGTCAGCATCGGCCCCAGAACTCGGTCAGGCTCTGATGTGTGTGTGTGTGTGTGTCTCTGTGTAGGTGTGTGACTACTGTAAGTGTAAAATACATCAAAGGAAAGGTGTAGTGAAGGGATGGCACTGCTGTCTACAGCCTTTAATCATTTTTATTGTTGGTTAATCTAATCTTTGTGTATGTGTTCTTTAATTAATCAAGTCTACAAATGTCAGCGATGAATCAGAGGAACCAGAGCCTGAAGAGACGTCTTAAAACTGCTGAAGAAACTCAAATTTAAATAATAACTGCTAACATCAGCATGCTACCATTCACATAATTGCAGTGTCTCAGTTCGGATACTTCCCTTTGTACACTTCCATATAGTACACCGTGTACTTTCTGGCATAGTGCAGGATAGTGTTGTCTCAATTATAGTACGGCTACCGGAAACGAGTATCGCATTTTAACGTTTTACTACGTCGAATTGTAACCGTGTGGAACGTTAGCACCAACATTTGACCGCCAAAATATAAATATAAAACATATGCACAACTTTCACCTGTATATTGTGGTAGTCTCTGCAACCGCTTCAGCTCCGGCAGCTTCCTTGGCCATAGTTTGACATTTTAGTACACATGTTTATCATTAGCATAGCTAGCATGGTAACAGGGGGAAGGTACCCAGGCTCTGTCCAAAGGTCAAAATCAAGCAACACCAACACCTCTAAAGCTCACTAATTCACACATTAAATGTGTTTTTTACTGTTGTTATTTTTATTAATGACATGACAACTCATCGTCATCAACTGCTTATTTATATGTTTAGTAAGACACCTTCTGTGTCCAACTGATATTTGTATCAGTGGTTGTTTACTGCTTTATTTGTTTCCATCCCTTCCTCCAGGTGGGATGTGTTCCTTGGGGGATGGTTGGGACGAACTCCAGCGATCCAGTGGAGGACATCCCCGCAGACACCAACAGCACAGGAGTGGACCGAGCCTGTCCCAATATGGCGTACGCCCTGCTGTCCTGCGTGGCTGGCACCCTCACTCTCGTTCCCTACCTCCGAGTCTCCTCGCTCCCCAAGATCCTCCTGCTCCTCCTCCTCTCTGTCACCTACACTGTCGTCATGGAGACCAGCGGCTATCGCCAAGCTGTGGGGTGAGACTGAGCTGCATGTGATGGGTAGTTTAATATGGAAAAGATGTGTGTGTGTGTGTGTGTGTGTGTTCATGGTTTAATAAAACATAAAAAAACAAACAACACATATTGTTTGTGTGTCTTTTAGAGGAGGGTTCCTCCACACGCGGGGATACGATCCTGTGCTGGCGGTCTTGCTGTTTTCTGGAGCGCTGGCTCTGCATTCAAGACAGCTGGACCTGAAGCTGCGGCTCGACTATCTGTGGGCTACTCAGGTATGTCTGTTTGCATGTGTAGCACACCTGTTACTGCTTGTGCTGTGATATTTGGAGGCTGGCAGTAGCTCAGGTCATAGAGCAGGTTGGCTATCCTCCTTTTCACAGCTCGACCCCAAATTGTTCAAGTTCATGTCACTTTGGTAGAGCAGGAACACTTATTCCTGAGCAAGATTTGTGTATTTAGTGAAATAAAATATGTTTTTATGCCAGTGTGGTCAGAATATCTTAACCTGTTGCCAATGTAGGTTAATATTTTTAATTATTTTGTAAATATAAGTATCATTTTTCTTGATTCTGCTGCAGCAAACTGCTTTACTTTTTCTTGTTTTTCTTTATTTAAGACACAAATACACAAAAATGTAAGCCAATATATAGTTTTTTTTCTCATTTTCCTCAAACATCCATATTGGTACCAGCCTCAGGATCCAGTATTGAGACAGGTGAAACCTTCCCTGTAAAGACCCTTCAACAAATTTCAAACTTGTATGTGCTGTGTGTGTGTGCACACATACAGTTGGTGTGCAGATTATTATTGATGTTATACATGCAGCAGAGTTTGGACTCACGGGGTGAAAATCTAAAATATTTAAGAACCGACTGACGTCAAATTGTTGTTGTTTTTTCTCTGTTTGTTCCATTTATATCATCACTTGGCTCCACTGTAATTATTTAAGGAAATATTATTCACACAAAAAAAGATACAGACACAAACATTTCTGATGGAAACAGGTTGAAATATTCTGACTGGACTGGCAGATCTTTAAAACATGAATAGTTTTATATAATGCATTTTTTTTCAGTGTGTTTTTGCATTGCATGTTTGCGTGCACGGCCTTGTACATCATGAAAGTGTCCGTGTTTCTATTTTAAGAATGACAGTGAGCGTTTGTCTTGTTTGCAAATCATTATCTCCCTCTAGTGATAAAGATAAGCAATTACATCTACTACCTTTGAGCTCTGTGCTACAGTAAGGATTCATTGTGTTTGGACATCAGAGCATCAGTTTCACTCTGTCAAGACTCACCTCCCCCCTTTCTCCACCTGTGTTTTGTTTTGCGATTGGCTGACGGTGTCCAGGCGGAGGAGGAGAGAGACGACATGGAGAAGGTGAAGCTGGACAACAAGAGGATCCTGTTCAACCTGCTGCCGGCTCATGTGGCTCAACACTTCCTCATGTCAAATCCCAGGAACATGGTGAGCATCCACCGACGTGTTCGGGCTCGTCCAAAAAAAGGGAGCATCAGTCTAAAGAGAGCTGACACCTCTGAAACCAGCCAAGACTCAAAAACCTCCCAGTGTTTCCCCTGACACACACACACACACACACACACACACAGGAGGTGCTGGTTTGGGAATTTGCAGGTCAAAAGGCGTCTCAGTTAAAATTGAGAATATAATTGAACAGAGAATGTTCATTAGACGTCAATATCAGCGGCTCACACGCTTTTTGTGATTGTGATTTTTCATTTGAGTGACCTCTCCGAGCTCCAGCAGGTAAAAGAAACAGTATTACACAAGAAAGATGAAAAGTCTTTTAAAAATACTAAAAAAGTATCTCAAGTTTAAGTTTTTTGCCCTGAAGTGCTTCACAAACACAGAAATAAAAATATAAATTAAAAAATACAGTTAAAAGCCAGAGAATTAAGGTGTGCCTAAAAAGCATAAACAACCTGACTAGTGGCCTCCGGGAGGCTGTTAAAGAGCTGAGGCACTGCTACCAAAATCATCTGGTCCCCGGGCCTTTTCTTCTTCAAACTGGGCACAGCCAACAGGCCACAGTGGGACGATCTCAGGAGTCTGCTGGTTCTGTCTGGGGTGAGAAGCTCTGAGATATATGAAGGGGCGAGACCAGGAAGAGATTAATAGACAATTATGAGGATTTGACGTTGATCCTGAAGTGAATAGTTTATAGAAATTACAAACTAGAATCCATATATGTTCAGCTCATTGTACATTAAGTACCAGATACAGCATGTTTTATCATTATACAGGGTCTGATAAACTTGTGATAGTGTTTCTCTTCAGCAGACGGAGTCAAAGTTTTGTTTATTTGGATCTCAGGGGTGATAAAGTTCTGTCAACTGTAATGAAATTATCAGTAGATGAGACGGCTGCTAGCTCCACCTTCTCTCATTACGTGAAGCCTCATTTTTCAGCCAGATGTCCCGCTTTGCCCCATAAATCATCAAGTTGAAGCTGTAAGTGAGCTTCCCGTATTACTAATAAATTTCCTACATGCCCCTCGTAGTGTTGGGGTATTAATGTGGGAAAATATCCCAGCTGTTGAGGACAATGGCGCTGCTTCCCCGACCATGTGCTGTGGTGTTAAAGTGGAAGTGTGAGCTGTCATCCCTGTGAGTCTGTATCCACTGATTGATGAACATCCCCTCCACTGATCTCTGTTCCTTCCTTGCCAGCCCCCCTTGCCAGGAAGTGATGAAAACATACATCCCTTCAGGAAATTCATAGCCCCTCAAGAGGACGAGCTCAGTTTGTAAACACTGGAGCTGTGATCAGATTCGTATATGCTACATACGTATGGAAACATTTGTAGGTGTGACGTTAGTGTCCATATTTAGTCTGTAAAGGCTGTGAGTATATATATACACACAACATGAACGGAAACATTACGTATGGAGGTGATACTTCCTGTCCTGTGATATCAAGGGTGACAAAGTGGAAGCAAATGCAATATTAAAAATTAAAATATGTTTTATTTTTGTAAAGATTCTCTTAATTACAAATTTTTGTATTAAACAGCAGAACTGGTATCATCAGGTGTTTATAAAGGGCCGTGCTCATTCGGATGGTGATTACATCACACTTTGTTTAGTACTAAATATTTTTGTGTAAATAAAAGAGATCTGCAATTAGGACAAAACTTTGATGCTGCAAGCAAGAATTCAACCTTACTTTGTACTATTACACTATCCTACATTTCCCACAATGCACCTCTTTTCATCACATCTTCTCTGCCTTGTTATTCACGCTCTAATGCCTCCAGTTTGTTTGATACACGGACCATCTGTTAAAAATGTGAAGTCTCCAGATCCCAGGCTGAAATAACGCCGATGACGACGTCACGGCAGCATCATCTGGAGTTATTTTCTCACAGCTGTCAGAGCGAGTGCAGAGCTACAGGAGACGTTATACAACTGTTGATACCGGATACTGTGGTATTCCCCATGACGAGTGAACTGACCTTCATCAGTTAAAGTGGTGGAGTGTCTTTGAATGTTTGACTGAAAGACATTACCAACGAACCTCTGAGGTTAAAACAAATGTCTCCTGTGTCTCTTATACCTCTGTTAGTCCAGTAAAAGGAGTGCACTGGGTGAACATGGCCATTGTAGTTTATTGTAGGACTCTAGGACTACATTTTTGAGTAGACGTGACTGAGCACGCTCTGCAGTCATGTTGTTCTCACTGCTTTATTAGTTGAGCTGATAAATATCATTATGAAGGAATACGTCACGCAGTGTGTCTTATTTTTAATAGTTTGGACGACAGTGCAGCTCTGTGGCATGAGCTATGCATCCATACCAGACAGTCCTGCTTTGTAGGTTAAATTCATTGTTGCTTTTGTTCTTGTCACAGGATTTGTTAATAATAATAAAATGATAAAGTAACGCTGGCCTTATCGGGCTGTGCATCAGACGGTGCATAGATCATCTGAGGCTGAGACTTAGTGAACACTGGGGGCAGGAAGTCAGGAAGTATGTTTCCGGCACATTGGTGACCCCCTCGGAGCTGCAGTGTATAGAAAGGCTTCCTCTCTTTCCTCTGGGCTAAAGTTCACCCATACACTGTATTCATAACATGGCGCAGTGGGACTCTGCTGCCTGGAATTCAAAGTTTCACTGCTCCGATACAACGATTGAAAAATTGTTTTTATTGCATCGGGAACTTCAGTAGCCAACAGCGAGCATGCTGTTTTGTTTTCCCTTTTATGCACATATTTGTTCCTGAGATTTGTGCCTGGAACCATAAACGTCCCAGTCCTCTTTTATATTGTTGATTCTGATCCAGCAGCTGTGGTGCCTGTCGTTTTTTTTAATGTTAGATAACTTTTTTAACTACTGTGCAACCTATGGGCCCATGTAAAATCTATTTTTGCATCAGAATACACATAAATCCATGAGGAGCATGCAGTAAAAAATAATGATCACAGTTGGAACTTAAGTGTACAATATGTGGCTAAAGGATACAAATCCGGTGTGCACAAGTATCATTTTGCACAAAACAGACGGAAAATGCATCATTAATTGACCTTAAGAGAAATTACAATGGGAAAGAGTGCTCATAAAGGCAAGGCCATAATGTCTGGGTCTTAAATGTCATTTGTAGGCGTTCAGCAGGAGTTAATGGAGCTCACATGGGTGACAATCATGTGTTTAGCAGTGGTGGAAGAGGAATTTGGATCCTTTACTGTGAAAATTATTATCAAAATGTATTTAAATGTTCTTTAAAAAGTACTCATTGTGCAGTAAAATGTTCCCTGTCATGTGTATGTTGCATTTTACTGCTGTAGAAATTTATAAATGGTTGTTTAATTTTACCTACTTTATATACTGTTGGCGGGTTCAGTTAGTAAAACAAAAGATTGTGAGTGAAGGGTGAACTCTTGTACTTCTTCGGTCAGTTGCTGTGATGTCGGGAAACTTCGGTGGGGAATCTTTCGTAGCACCCGGGCACGACGGACCCCTGTCAGACCCTACAGAGAGTAGGAAGGAGAGGGAGAAACAGGGTGGGCGAGAGGGGTGCAGAATATGAGAGCGAAAAAGGGTTAGGAGGGTATTTACAAGTAGGAAGTAGAATTGTTGAGGTTGCATCCTGCTCCTGAAAATGTTGCTAAAAAGCTTCAGTAAATAGTTTATTTAGGTCAAGAAGTAGGAGAATTTTCTCAACACGTGAAGGAACACTTCAATATTCACATTCACTGGACAGGGCGTGCGTGAGAAACTGTGATCTGTAGAGTTGAACTAAAGCTGTCAGACAAATTGTAGTGGAGTAAAAAGTACTGTGAGATGTGGTGGAGTTCAAATATGACGTTGCATAAAAGATAATCTGAATAATCCAACCATGAAAACAAACACAGACGTGAGGTCTGTGGATTAACGGGGACTTTCTGGAGAGTTTTCTTAAATGTGATTTATTTTTAAACACTGCGAGCGTCAGAAGCTCAATCCCACTGAGCTCACAACCAAAACTGCATACCCAGAAACCACCAAGGGGGGAAAAACACATGTTTTTTTTATTTGCAAGCTTCACTTACTCGCCATTTTCTGGCTTTCTGACACATTTCATGGTCTTCTTCAGCAATTGGAGGCGACGTCACATGATCTACAGTAAGTGTGGGAACCAGATTGTGGTCCACCCGTGGTCGACTGCTTGTTATCAAGTTCCACATTTACTGTAGGTCATGTGACGACACGGAGTCAGCTCCATTCACGGAGGAAGACTGTGAGATGTGGCTGAAAGCTCCGGGGTTACCTCACGTGTGCACATAAAGTACAAGGCTTTGGCGAACTGTTGCTTCACAGAGTGTGTTTCAGTGCTTCACAACTTCATCAGCCTGGTATTGACTTCACCTCTCTCCCCTCCAGGACCTGTACTATCAGTCCTACGCTCAGGTCGGAGTGTTGTTCGCCTCCATCGCCAACTTCAACGACTTCTACATCGAGCTGGACGGGAACAACATGGGCGTCGAGTGTCTCAGGCTCCTCAATGAGATCATCGCTGACTTTGATGAGGTGAGCAAAACGTTTGGGTCCGTCATAAATCTCCAGTTTGCAGGTTTCATGTCTGCCTCCTCTTGCTTTTTTCGGGGAGAATCTGGAGGGAAAGCTCTGTTGCAATATGACCTCCGTAATGTCAAATTTCAAAGACGACATTGTGGCCATGACTTGAGGGTTTAAAAAATACTGTGTTTATTGATGCAATATAATAAGCAATGGTTGCGGTTGGGAAAGTTCTTCAAAATGAGGAATTACTTACAGATGACTTTTGGCCTGCTTGAATCTATAATCAGCAACATAAAGCATTCATTTACCCAAACACGCAAAAAATAGTCCATTTTAAATTACATTTGGATTTGTTTGCCAACACAACCTATAATATATATGAACTTAAACTGACAATTTAATCCAATTTGATTTGAAATTTGTAATAGTAGTAATGCTTTCCTCCTGTTTTTATGCCTTTCTTCTTCTTCTTCTTCTTCTTCTTCTTCTTCTTCTTCTTCTTCTTCTTCTTCTTTTTCCTTCCAGCTGATGGACAAAGAGTGCTACAGGGATATTGAGAAAATCAAGACTATTGGCAGTACATACATGGCTGCAGTAGGGCTGGTTCCTACAACTGCCTCCAAGGTACACACATGCGGTAGCTATATTTAGATCCTGGTTGTGTTTTGTGTGTGTTTGTTTGCACGGTATTAGCATGTTTTGAAACTGTTTACGGTATTTAGTAATTCCAGGTAGTGATTTTCAGGGTGTTGATATTTAGAAAGCTGTCACATTTCAATCCACAAATCCTCCTCCACGAAGGGATTACTGGCCTCCGTGGCGTCAGCATATTCAGCATTAATAAAGTTTGTTTAAATCCTGCAAAGCTGACAAACAAAAGAGCCCTTTCTGCAACTTCTGCACAACTTTGCACAAACGTAACAGTCGGTCACGGAGGTGGTTTGACTCCAGGGGAAAGCCCTGCTGCGTGCTTTTGTGGTAGTTGTAGATCATAATGTGTATAATCATGTCAGGGGAAACAGAACTGGAGGGTAATATCACTCCCTTACTTGGATGTAAGCTTGCTTGTTTGTGCATAAATCTGCGATGTCTTGACGTGTGTGTTTTTTTCTGATTCATAGGCGAAGAAGTCCATCACCTCACATTTATGCACAGTGTCAGATTTCGCCATCGAGATGTTTGACGTCCTGGATGCCATCAACTACCAGTCGTACAATGACTTTGTCCTGAGAGTAGGTGAGTGAAATAACACACACCAGCCTATATAAACATCAGTGTCAGAGCTTCTGACCTATTGCACTGGACATCATCTACGCTCAGTGCTGGTAAGTTTGGAAGGAAATGCATCACAGAAAGAGCGTTCCCTGCAGGAAGCTCGTCACAGCGAGACCTGAAGTTCTGGGTTCTATTGTGTTGGGTATCCTGTGGGGAGCCTGCAACAGGAGCCCTTGTTTAATCCCAGCGTAGCCTGGTGTATACAGTGCCATCCTGTCTGCAGACTGTGGGGCTCCATATGTTTGTGTGCTTGGCTGAACCCTCTTTGCAGAAACGCAACTTTTGGTAATCTGCGTAACGCTGGACGCTGGATTTCCAGAAAGTGCGGAAAAACAATGTTTGGCTTTGTTTTTCTTGGTCTATGTGTGCCATGCTGCCGTCCAACCTCTGAAACCTCCAGAGCTGGAAGTGGCTGTAAAGATGAAGCAGAGACATGTCATCACAGTTGTGTAATTAGTATTATTGTATTAATTAGTATTATTTATTTTGCAATCCTAAAGACATGCATAGGATGACAGTGTAAGTAGTACAATATGGGTCCTTCCATGGCTGCTGCTGAGTCTTGTTTGAGTGCTGGTGCTTCACCACGATTGATCAGTCCCACATTAGATCATCTTCTGGCTGTGCAGCGAGCACACGTTTGTAATTTATCATCAAAAAAGGTTCCTTTGCTTGAACATGCAAACATCAAGCAAGGTCAACAACACAAGACATAGCAGCCAGCTAGTATTACTTACTAGACCAACAGCAGTCAGCCCAGCTTGGCGTCTGTCTTTCAGCCTTTTATTTCACCAAGCTCTCACCAACCACTAAAAGTCAGTCCCAGATTTACTCTTGTTCGGCGGCTTCTTGCTCGCTCACTCTCTTCTTTTCCCTTTTGGCTTCCTCCGTCATCATCCTCTTCGGTCTCTTGTCCTCTGCCATGTTCTGCTCACCAGGCTCGGGTTCTGGCACGACATCGACTCGGCTCACCCTGGACCTGAAAACCTCCTCCTTCTCCTCCTCCTCCTCCTCCCAGCGCTCCAAAGCTCCTTTTCTAGCAGTGTAATCTTAAAATATTAACTCCCTCACGTTGCTCTGAGCTCCAATATGATCGAGTTTTACCAAGATCAGTGAAATAGTTGGTGGTGTGTAACTTTTCAACGTTATACACTTTTTCCAAACCCATGCCAAAAGTCTCATAGTGTGAGAACAGACGTATGATAGGCCGAGACACCCTTTACAAGTCAGTGTAGCATCAACATGAGAGTGAAGCTGTTATTTAATGTAGTTTTATTGATGCATTCATCTCATAAATCGTGACACAAAGATCTCCCCTCATTAAATTGCAGTGGCAGCTTATAAATAGTATGACTCTTCTTGCAGCAGGACATAAAACAACTTTTTGGGGCACTGGGACGTCAAATACAAGTAAAGATCAGCTTAAACTGGCTTCAGCTCTCTGGTTGTGTTCATTCCAGGTATCAATGTGGGGCCGGTGGTTGCAGGAGTGATTGGAGCCAGAAGACCTCAGTATGACATCTGGGGAAACACAGTGAACGTGGCCAGCAGGATGGACAGCACTGGAGTACAAGGAAAGATACAGGTAGAGTGCAGCAGACTCACTGTCAGACTCAAAGTCTCACTGTCATAAATGACATAAAAGAGCACGTACTGGTATTTGAATGAACCCTCTGGGGTCCCATCAATGGAGTTATCGATGCTGCTTATGCAGTTGTGGGCGACTGCTTGGACCCGAGAGGGTTATAAAACCAAAACATCCAAACAGAAATGTAAACCCAACTATTTGTGGGTTCAGAGAGACGTCAGTTTGTTTCAAGTTTAACTATTTCTTGGCAAAGTGCAGCTGTACGCATAGCTGTGTTTCCATTAATGTTTTATGATGCATTTCAAATTCTCACATCAAGGTCAAAAGTTTGATGGAAAAGACTAAATTAAAAAATGTTACACTCATTTGAGTTAATGCTCTTCACGGGAGATGGAAACATTTTTTCCCAAATAAGTTGTGAATTAACAAACCTCTAAGTCACATGACTGACCAGCGGGCTCTCGTGGCTCTACTCTACTTATCTCATGAACCAACTCCCAATAATCGCATAAACTTAGCAGATGGAAACAAGCATTTATTTGCATTCTCTTTGCTGAACAATTCTGTTAAAATTAACAATATATTTGGATGGAAATGTGTGCTAGTGATTGTCTGGAGTTGCCAGGTTTGGTACCATCATCCAAATCTTGCCTCACACCACATCAGGTAACCCATGTTATAGTCTGAGACACCATGCTGAAGCACTGAGTGGATGAACAAATTGTTTTTGTCAAGAAATAGTCCCTAAACCACACATATCTGCACTTAAAAATACAACAACAGGCTAGCTGTTTGCCCCTGTTTCCAGTCTTTATGCTAAGCTAATGCTACATGTGGTATCAGTTTCCTTATCTAACTCTCAGAAAGACAGCAAAGTTTGAATACAGAGAGCTGACAACCATCTGCGTTTCTTCTCCAGGTGACGGAGGACGTTCATCGCCTCATCACCGACCACTACAACTTTGTCTGCCGCGGCCAGGTCAGCGTAAAGGGCAAAGGTCAGATGCTCACGTACTTCCTGGAAGGGCGCATGCAGGGCAGCAGGCCGTCTCAAATCCAGCAGCAGAGCGGCAACGCGGAGCGCCGGTCGAGCGCGTTCACCCATGGCAGTGTGTGCACCAGGCTGAGCCCAGCCCCCACAGTGACCACCTACGCCACCATCAGAACCCCGAGCCCGAGCGTGGCCAAACCGACCACCTCCACCAGCACCACCAGGTACCTGCCCTCTGTCCCCACGGCAATGGTGTGACGGATGCTGTCTCCATGGTGACCGTGGAAAACAAGAAAACGAGAGTGGATGTGGGGAAATAGCACAGATGGCAACAAGATAGCGGGTAGCAGAGAGAGCTTATTAAAAGATCGGAGCCGTTGTCCACTCTTCTTCTACTGTCTGTTGGACGCAGAGAGGCGGAGACACTGATCGTCCAATGGGACGCCCTGGACTCGTGGGGGGGGGCTTGGACTGATCACGGCGGTCTGTGGCGGCCTCGTACTCTCCCTCCACACTCGAGTCGCCCTGTTTGTTGTTTCACACCGCGGGGTCTCACGGACAGGATACAGGATGCTTTAGCCACGTTGCTCTGTAACCAATCAAAGGCCAAGGGTGTCTCCGCGATTTCAGAGTCGACCCCGCGGCTTTGATAAACTAAAAAACAAAAACACACATCAACATCATTGATAGTGTAGCACGCAAGCCTCTCTCTCTCTCTCGACGACCACATCCGGAAATTCCTTTAACAACTTTAGCCGACCCCCTTTTTTCTCTCAGTATAAAACCAAATCAGTGCTGTTGCCTTAGCGACCACTCCTCACAACGAGTTTCTTGCCATTTTTTTTGTTGCCTTTTAAGATCCTTTATCAATTCATTGGACATCAATTCAGATGAATTAATTACAGGGGGCATTATTGTCCACGAGATACATGTTTTTTTTAAAAGTGGATGAAGCCAAATGTATAATTGTAAATGGCAGTTCATGGTATAAAACTTGCAAAAACTCCGTAGGGCATTGCCTTCAATCATTTCCGGGTCGGGTGATACCGTTACATTTGTGGCCCCTTCTCTCACTTTAAACCTTCAAAAACGGCACATGAGCTAAACTCTTGATTCCCTGAGCCCGAGCCGCTCAGCGTCTTTAAGTGCATGATGCCACACTGCTGCATTCCAGTCATGTTTGCTGTCTGTTTCCTTCCCTGTGATGCTTGACTTCCAGATTCTTCCTCGTCAAAGTGTAGCAATAAAGCGGTCTGTCCTATCTATCTCAGCCTAATTCACCCCCCCCGCATGCTGTAGCCAGCTGGATCCTATTTTGACCTGATAGTGTATGTAGCCAATAGAGTGTGCATAGCTATAGCCACACGGTCTGTATCTCTGTGGAGTTGAAAAGCATGACTTAGAAAACTTATTTTCTGTATTGTGCGAGTGTGATTCCTTCCTCATGGAGTTATATTTAAAAAAAAAGAAAACTTTTTTCTGCGTGCTTGTTTATTAAGAAATATTTTCTATCGTTCAAATATTCTGTTTTACTATTTTTATGAACTCAAAGCTGCTTTGGTAAAGGAGAAGAAAACTGCTGTTTATGAGGTGACACCTCCGTGTCTGGCTTCCTCATATGAAATCCAGATGATTTATTTTATAGTATAGCTATAGCATGCGACTCACAGTGTGGCTTACCACGGCCATTAACTCTCCTCTAATCTGTCCTAGCATGCACTGCCTGCAAGCCTGTGGCTCTTACATGCATGCTTTGATGAAACATTAATACAGGCCGAGCGGCGGACACACAGTGACTCTGTTTCAATGTAGTCCTCATGCATGCGCTAAAAGGTAGCGGTCCTCTTGAATGTATGGTGCTTTTTTGACCCTGTTTGTCTTCTTCTTCATGAGTTTGGTGTGCGAACCTTTTCGAGGACGTTTTTTTTTTTGGTTCAGGATGGTTTGACATCAGGCCGGAGGTCCTTCCTCCTCCTCCTCCTCCTCCTCCTCCTTCCCCGCTCCTGCTGTAGTCAACAGGTAGCCGGTTTTTCAAATGTGCCAACCTATTTTCATAAACATATCAGACTTTTCTTGTCGAGCTGTAGCACAACTTGAATGTGTGGCTACGGTGATCGTGGATTTCCTTCTGTTGGATGCCTGTATTTTTACTGTTTGAGCTGTTTTTCTTTTACAGTTTTGTAACTCAAAAATGACAGCAAAGTGTTTGCTTTTGGAGAGATTTATTTGGACACCATAACCGAAATGACGTTGTTGTACTTCTTATCATATTTGAAATAGATTTTAAAGTCTATATAGTAGCTCGAATGCTTACTTTGAGTTTCTAAGAGATTAAAAATGAGGATTTTTATACACTTGCTTTAAACAGTTGATGGAAAAGTGATGGAAAGTAGTTATGTACAATATTTTTCCTGTAAATTGGATATTTTCATACTGTATGATACGGGTTTCAATTGTTATATGTAGGTATTACTATCTATTATTGTACATTGTAGAGTCTTTTTCAGAGATATATTATGAATGATCCGATATTTGTCGAGTTCTTTTGTTGAAGATGTATTTATCGAGATGTTTTATGTGAATGTAAATTTTGTTAAAGATGATATTTTATACTAAGTGTTTGCACTGCGATGATATTGACGTATTACGATTATAAAAATAAAGCCAGCGGGGACGAGTCTCCTGGAGTAAGAGTGCTTGTTCCTGTTCTCATTCTCACCAACACACACACACACACACACACACACACACAGTGCATATGGAGAGGCCATCAAACTCAGCGTATAACGTTACGTAACGTTAGAAAAACAGAGTAGCTGATGTAAGAAGCAACATAACATCGGGGTCAATGTCAGCCCGATTCCAACTGTGTTATTCAGAAGGGGCCTCACGCTGATGTTATGGACACGTCTGCTACCAGAAAAACATGATGCCAGAGTTTGTGCGGAGAGCAGATGTGAAGTGTGACAAACATTCAGTGCTCAGAAAGTTTATGATGTCAGGAAGATCATGTGATTACTGCTGTATCTGAAGTTTTTTATCATATAGTAATAATGTAATAATATTATTAATATCCTTTTCTGTGTGTAGCACCTTAAAAAATGTTAAAGAGTTCAATTGTTAAAAATAAAACCATAAAAATTGTAAAAAGAATCAAACATGAGCAACAACAGACTTTAAAAAACACAAAATCACAAAGAGGACGAGGTGACACAACAACAGTTTGAATAAATCAACCACAGTCTGACCACAACTTCACGAAGACGATCACCTTTCAACCAGACAGCTCCGGTCACCTACATGACCTGAACGGTTAGGATGGAGCAGGTCAGAGATGTAAACTGCTGCCTGACCCTGCAAGACTCTATATGTGAAAACAAGAACTTTAAAATGAGCGTGATGGGAAGCCGGTGTAAACAAGTGAGTCATCCTGACGGACCTGGTCAACGGCCTCGCAGCAGCGAGGATCAAAATACACCGACCGATCGAATCAATCTAGAGACAAACAAAACAATAAATTGATCCGCACAAAACGAAGGAGAAGACCAATTAACTGAGAAATACAAGTTTATGAAGAAATATTTTATTAGAGGGAATTCACCACTGACAAAACAGAAGAAATCTGTAATATAAAAACTTCCATGAGGTCCAAGGTCACATCATCGACCAGTCTTTTGAGATGCTGGAGCAAGCAAGTTTGTGAAGAAGAACAAAGTCCGACAGTCTAAAAGAGTTTAACCTCTAATATCGCACCATTTTACCTTTCAGACTTCCCAGTTCTTCTATCATGAGTAAATATGCTTTGTAGTTAAATTGTTTCCTTTTGTCTGTTTTTACAATGTGCACATGGTGTTTTATTTTGAAAATCATCATGATTTTTTTATGCTGTTTCATGTATTTTGTTATCTATGTTATGCATCTTCTCCATGGAGCAGAGCAGAGACACATTTCTGTAAAGGTTTTGAATCGTGCTGTGGAATCACAAACATTTTCTAGAATGCGTGCGACCAGCTCCGACGGTTGCGGCGGAGCCAGAACTCATCGTGGCCACGTTCTGACTCACCATTCAGCACTGAAGGAGGTTCCCATTACAGTAAGTCAAATTTAACAGCAGGAAAAGCACAAGTTTAATCAACGACAATTAATCATGGCTTCGTTCCATGTAGGTTGACTAATTGTGACATGGAACAATCCTGATATCGTCCATGCTGGCCCACTGGCTGATGGGGCAATCAGTCGTCATTAATGTAAATAATTCCATCTGTGGATTTCCTGCACTGATGAGTCAAAGGTCAAAATCCAATGTACTGCACCTCATAGACGTCACCTGTTACATCACTGCTGCTGTCTGAGTGTACAGTTTTTAGACTGTATGTACTTTAAAATGTTCCTCTATTCACAAAAACAGTTTTGTTGGACCAGGTCACATGTTCACATAGTACTGATGATCTGTTTTACTCCACTATCATCCATGTTTTAATGTCCTTGTGCAAAGTCTGTGCATGTAAAAGTGCATATATCTATAAATAAGTCAACCAAAGTGTCCTCAAACACTTGCAACAGCCCTTAAACTTCATGAACACGTTAAAGTCAGTGGACAGGCCTGGCCTTTTATTGTATAGAGACAGTTGAAGAGTGACAGGAAATGTGGGAAGAGAGAGATGGGGAATGACATGCGGGAAAGAGCCACAGGTCGGATTGGAACCCTGGGCTGCCGCGGCAAGGACTAAGCCTTTGTACATGGGGCGGATGCTCTACCAACTGAGCTAAACAACACCCCACAAAGGCCCATTTCTAATCAAAGATTTGCACCTCATTTCATCCTCCTGATCAATCTCAGAGAAGATCACCTTTCCACCGAATGCCTGAAACAGGTGGCTGTACCCAAACATCAGTGATAGAACGAGGCCCTGGTTTGAACCTGACGTTGTCTATCGAAGCTCCAGACTTGTTATTCGCCGCACCGTCGTCCACAGAGACGGATAACATACAAATCCAGACTTGTCTCATGATTGTCTGGTCGTAAATCTAATTATTGTGATGGAAACTGGGAGAGGGGTGATGGGAAAGAAGGGAAGAACATCTCGATGCACAGTAACATTGGCTCGAAGTAGCAAAAAAACCCCAGTATCCTCAGGGAGACTGTAGTACGTCCTGGACCAGACTAAACAACAATTTGAGAGAATTTGTTGGATTCACTATTTCAAAATTTCTCCTGGATACTCGCCTACAGACGAACGGGAACAGGCAGTCTTAGGTTTCACTTTTAGTGTCGTTTATTGTTCTCATGATGATTTCTCAGGAACGTGCACGAACAGGTGGAATTCATCAGGCTGAAACGAGCCATCTGCAACAACTTTTGTCCTGCCAAGAGAGTTTGACGAGTCCGACTTTGAGCGCTCATATGTAAAAGATTCACAGGAAAGTCAGGAGTGTGAGAAATGTGTCAGGACCTCAGCGGGAAAATCCACATTTGTCTCCTCAACCCCTTGTCATTCACAGAGGCAGGATAACACACAATAACAAAACCTTGATTCTAAATGTAACTGTCGTGCAAACTTGGAGAGGAGTGATGGGAAAAAATGGGAAGAACGGCAATAAAATGTTAGAAGCCCCAAAATATTCAAACCATTGGCAAAATCACAGCATCCTCAGAGAGCTCTGCAAGACAGTAACAGAGCTAGACCAGTGCTGAAAACCCAAAAACAGTAGACCAAGTATATAGCATGGACCAATGGCATACTGTATACCCACAGCTTTTATAGGCTGAACTAGTTTGACTTTTATACCCAAAACTTAACAGGAAGAAGAAAATACATTAAAAAAAACAGTACATGACCAGGACGAACAACAGATTCAAGACTAAGTGCCTGATCCATCTTCCATCTACTGATCCAACGAGGAAACAACTCTGTCTTCTGATTTGTCACCTCTGTGCTGGAGCCTCTGACGCACACAAGCACAACAACCTGATTAAACTCCTACTCACTAAATTACAAACATTGGGCCTCATGCAAGAACCATTTATACCAACCAACGTTTTCTCAGCCGGAGGAGTCCGGAGTTCTGAGAAAGGTGTCAGGACCTCAGCGGCTTATCCATGTTTCTCTCCTCACCTACCTCCTCACCTCCTCACCTCCTCACCTCCTCAGCAGAGGAATCCGACAAAAAACAAGGGAGGTTTTAAAAAGGAAAAAGAAAACAAAACAAACGTTGGGGCCTTATCGTTGTGTTTGTTTGTGTGTCGAGCTGAGTGCGAAGGGATGTTTCAAGTCCTGTCGCAGGAAGAACCCACTTCCAAACATTCATCAGCGATGTGAAAATGTGTGTGTGGGTGTGTGTGTGTGTGTTTGCTGTTGGTGTGGGTGGGTGTGTGTGTGTTTGCTGTTGGTGTGGGTGGGAGTGTGTGTGTTTGCTGTTGGTGTGTGTGTGTGTATATAGTAAAGTAGCTGGAAGTGCTGTGACATGCTAGCATCATGAGTGACAGGTTGTCATGGCAACACAACAAGATCGTGCCCCGCCACGAAACCATCAAGGTTGTGTTTTTCGGCGAGTAAATCATAAACCGGTCAGCCGCGCCTCCTCCATCTTCTATTAGCAATCACCGCAGAGGATGTCAATATTCCACTTTTTGTTGATAACTCTGTGTGTGTGTGTGTGTGTGTGTGTGTGTGTGTGTGTGTGTGTGTGTGTGTTTACCACCTGCTGAACTCTCTGATATGATCAAACGCACCCGGCTCACACACTCTGAGATAAGCCAGCGGAAACTGGCCTCTATTTTTTTGTCAGGCCTCGTTTTACAGCTGTGGTGCGGCGGTGGAACGGGCATCCATCATCAGCCTGAGTCAGACGCTCGCTGATGGGGGAGATCAGTGCACAGTGACGCAGCCGATCGAGACCCTCTGCAGGGTTAACGATAGTTTTACTGCTCCCGCACACAAACACACACCCCCCCCTCGCTCTGCTTACCCAATGACCCTGTGTGTCATAACATCCCTTACTGTAAACCACACTGGAGCGTGGGAGGAAAAACACCACCCCCGCTGCTTAAGTGTGTATGTGTATATAACTTTACAGACGCACGTGTGTTCATTTTTTAATTTATTTGCATGAGTGTTTTTGTATATGTCTGTTTGCGTCCGTGTTTAAGTGAGCACATTTTTGTGTGTGAGTGAGTTCAAACAAGTGATGAACTCCCAGCTCAACATCAAACATGTATTACGTCTGCAGCATGTACCTGAGAACAAACTGAAGACTTTCTCGCCTAAAGAACCTCTGGTCTCCTGGAGGAGTGGTTCACAAACTGGCTGTCAAGACCCCTGAATGATTTATAAAAGTTAATCTGACGGGTTAGATCAGCAAGAGGAGGAAAAATCAGGGTTTTTGGTAACTAATGGCTTCATAACTGTCAGTGCTTTAGTCTTTATTGATCAGTAGCTCAGGTGGTAGAAAGGGTTGGTCATTAATGCTGGGTTGGTTGTACCCTTTTCATCATCTGCATGTCTTCTTATTAAAAAATAAAACTCCAATTCAAACGAAAAAGAAATATTCGACCCCTCAGGTCTGTTTGTTCAGGCTTGAATTATGCGTTTTTATCACATATGTCACCTATACTCCAGTATCTGGCCCAACAATGACAAAAACTAATTTGTTTTTAGGTATTTTCAGATATTCTTGATTGTATTTTAGAGTTTGTTATTTCCTCAGTGTCATTACTCATGCTGCACTCCTGCAAACTAATCGCTTTCTTGCTTATGACGGGCTACATGTGGATATGTTTGGGCCTCAATGATTACTGTAGAAAAGCACAACTTTCTAACTTTGTTCAGTGATTTTGGTGGAACTTGATCAGATTTTATGCAGAATATATCTGCTGGTTTCCCGTCTAATGTCTTTTCGGCTGCTCAGCTTCAACTCTCTGTGACGTACAAAGTTTCCTGATAGCCTAACGCCATGATAAAGTAGAGCAGTGTGACTGGACTGAGATCAAGGACAGCCTCCAAGATCAACAGGGAATAAAATCATAATATCAAGGTTTTTCACTGACTTTCCTGATGGAGAAGATTGCTGAGTAGCAAACTGTTAATTGTCATTAGCTCGGCCAGCCGTGCAGCTAACTGTACTGACTCAACCCACCTCGGGATGCCAGGAGCCAAACCTTGTTGGGCTACTGTATTGCACAAGGACACTTTGACAGGAGAAGGGGATCAAACCACCAACCCAAGAGATCGGTGGACGACACGCTCAACGTCTTGATACATGAATACACGGAGAAATCATTAGCATGACATGTATTGTATTAGTTTCTGTTTGAACTTAAATATTTCCCTCTGCAGATTTTAAACTCTTTGTTAAAGTGTAGAGTCTAGACCTTAGAAACTCCCTCCAAAGGTTGGAGAAGGTTCTGTAATTTTTAGGTGTTTTTCAGAACATTGTTTTCTTCTGAAATCTTGGCCCTCACAAGATGTTCTAGATCTGTAAGTTCAGAGTACAGGCTATTTTGCTCCATTTTAGTCTCCCAAGACCATCGCACTGTCAGCCACAGTTTACAGTTAAATCACATGATTCATCCTGATGGATTCCATATTCCACTTTTATTAAATCCATATGCAAACATCAGACTCTCAGCTTGCCTTCAGTGTACAAATCTGGAAATGTTCTTCCAAAGAATTTGGTGTCACAACAGAGCTTCTGCAAGGTTGTGCAACAAAATGTTTCTTAGAGATCTCCAACACGAGCCAAAAACACAAACTCTGTCTTCTGATTAGTCGAGGAAAAACATCCTCCCCCAAGATTGTTTCTCATCAAGGATTTCCCCAGCGCAGGAGTGTTATTCTCCATCTTGTACGTTGTGTTTTCCCTGCACAGATACACACAGGGTCAATGAACTCCCATGTTGTGTAAGAACAGCAGTGACCCTTACAAACCCTCTCCAGCCGCTCCTGCATGTTTGGTCTCTTCTGAAGGTCCACACAGATGGAATGTGACGAGCTGAGAGAAAACACCTTCAAATCCTCAGAAAACATCATAATAACCTCCAGAACAGAGCGGATCAGGGCAACCTGAGGTAAGCTGAGGTGAACCTGTGAAAAACAGATCTAGATAACAAAGCTTTGACCTACAGACTGAGATATGAGGACAGACACAGGACGCACCATCACCAAAATTACAAAAGTGTCCTCAGTTTTCATCTAAGCTCTTCTGGGAGATATTTGTCTCTGAGATTTTGCCTCCATTACTATACAAATTATTGAAAAATTACATTTAATAAACATGAGCACGTCTTTCGAGGAGGAAAAAAACAACTTAGGATAACATCAGCCTACGTGTGAAAGGGTAACTTGAGTGAGAGTGAAATGAGCCGTAACGTAATCCTTGTAATCCTTGTGTAATCCAGTGTACACTACTGCTTGTATTTGCCGCTGACAGGTTAAGACTGTTATTACAGGTGTGTGACAACATTATGGAAAGGACCTGACTGAGATAGATCTTTTTGTTTAAGAGTTAAGATCATTTTTATAGCCGGTATACGGCGTGTTCAAAGCCACCAGACTTCATTGACGAAAACATTTTACCTCTTAACATTTTCAGGAAAGGACCAAAATGCAGGCAAGTACTCAAGAGCTAACTTATAACCAAATAACCAAGTAATAACCAAACAAAATGCAGAGGGATGAACCCAAAGAAACACAGGAGAAGGATTCAAAAAAACCAAAGGACACAAAAAACAGACTAACCAAAAAGCGTCTGGAAAACCAGGCAAAAAACACAAACAAAAGACAAGGGAAGGGTCAAAAACAGAAAAGATACAAAAACCGGGAACTATGAAACACTAAGAAAAACGCTGGGGAGTCAGAGACAAAGGGGACACACTGAGGAACAAGACTACACATCTATACACAAACGAAACAAAGGAAACACAGGAACTAAATAGACATGCAGGACTAATCAGGGACAGGTGAAACAAATCAGGGGCAGGTGCAAAATCAAAAAAGGCGGGAAACAAGACAGGAAGTAGATATAAGAAAAGACAGACAGGGTGGAACTACAAAATAAAGCGGGAAACACAGAAACAAACTCAAAACTGTAACAAAAACTTTGGTTTGTCCTCAGGTCGGCCATTTCTATAACCACTTCATCTTAGCAAGGTCACGGGGGGGCTGGCGTTGGGTGAGAGGTGGGCTACATTCATGTCACCATTTAACCTGCACTTCACTAGCATGGACCACACCATCAACAAGACACGTTTAAATGATTTATTGACAAAATGAGGGATTGAGAGTGGAGCATGATCTCGTGTACTTCTTCGGTCTGATGCTGCGGTGTGGGGAAGCTTCGGTAGGGAATCCACTGTAGCACCCGGGCATGACTGTCGGAAGAGGCGTGGTTGAGGTGTGGTACGGCTCCTGAAACTCCGCTTTAAGCTCCAAGTCTTTAGGCTGTGGGAGGAAGCTTGAGAGAACCCACATAGACACGGGAAGAACATGCAAACTCCAGGTGCCACCCAGTGGTTCAAACTATCTGACTCTACACGCAGTTTACTCTCGCTCCTCGCCTTTCCATAATGTCATCGCACATTTAATCTGAGCCCTTTTGTGGCAAAAACCAGCACTTTTAGTGGACGTACATTGATGTTTCAAGACACAAAAACAGGAAAACAGGTTGAAGAATAGTGAAGTGACCCATTAATCAGGTAAGTAACCCTAATCATTATTTGTTGTTTTTAGGAAGACAAGTTGCCAGCTAAAAGCTTTCAATACTTTAAAGAGTAAAAGAAAAATTATATTCACCTCCTTCCTCTCTGTCAGAAACATTCATAACGTGCATAAACTTTAATATTTTGCAGCCGAAAACAAAGCAGGAAACCTGCAGACATTGTGGACATTTGTACAGCTGTTTCTTTTACCTGATGAAGACGTGTGAGGAAACTGAAGTATTCATTCTAAACTGGCACTTTTGGAGCTAAGAGGCTAAAGAGCAGTCGCTGCCACCTGTTTACCGGTTCCTGATTACACTGATTTGTTGTACACAAACACATCAGCACAATGTTCCCACATGCTGAACTCACACATGTTGTTTATCACGACGTGTTGAAAATTGTGACCAAATCCAAACCACTCACTCATCATCGTGCTTTGTATTCAGGAGTTGGCCGACGATCTCTCTCATTAAGTCGACCGAGTTGTTGGTGTATGTTTTTATTTATAAAGCCGCTCTGTGAAAACTTCCAAATCTCTGCAAACTTATATTTTACAGAGTTCATCGTCTCAGGTCACAAGACGAGTGTCTGCTGTCTGGCAAAGAAAATCTTCACGATTTCCTATCCAGCCACAAAATAAACTGATGGAACTGATTTCTCAGAATTAACCCATTAATGTCCACAGTGGATTTTTATAATTTCCTTTACAGTCAGCGTTAGGTTAGCTGAGCTAAGCAGAAATTGTTGAAGAAAGTGTTTTTGCAGACCTAAGAGAGATTTATAATGGACTCCTGTGGGATGAAATGAGTAACCCCGTGTGGCTGATGACTAAATGTAGTCTGAGACAGACATGACTGTATCTCAGAAACTATAAAGGGAGTTATATCAAATGTTTGGGTTCAGAATAACTTCATAATATTCTTTATATGAGCTTTGATCCAGTGTGAATCGGATATTTAACATGACAAATTAATGTTAAACTTATTTTTCTGATTTAGTTTTCCTGGCTGAAATATGTTCACCAATTAAAGTAACATTTCTACCATTAACAAACAGATTTTAAGTCATTTAAACTGTGCAACACTGACTTTGTGCTCCAGGTTCATCCAGGTTACGGCACTAAGTCACACACCACCAACTATTTCACTGATTTTGGTGAAACTGGATCATATTTTATGGAGAAAAACTGCATTTTAAAGTAAACTGCTGCCAACTGTAGCTGCTGTCTAATGTTAGCTCAGTTTGTTAGCTGGGCTGCCCGGACTGTGAGTTCAGAGCACCAGGGCAGAGTTAGTGTTTGTACCACAGGCGTTTTGGACCACCGGGTAAAAGAGGAGGTTTTCAGATCTTGCTTGCAACAGAGATTGACAACTTCAGTTTGATAGAAAATTATTAGGAAGGAGACTTCTTATCTTCCATTTTCCAAAACCGCTTATCCTCCTCAGGGTCGTAGGGGGCGAATCACAGCTGGCATTGGGCAAGAAGCTGTGGAAACCCTTGAAAAGTCAGTTTATCATCACAGGGCTGACAAACAACCATTTACACTCATTTATTTGGAGTCACCAGTTAACCTGCATGTCTTTAGACCCATGTAGACAAGGGTGGAACGTGCAAACTCCACACGGAAAAGCCCCAGACGGGTTTCAAACCAGCAAGCAACAGGGCTAACCCCAAACAGAGACATATTCTTTCTTTTTCTTTCGACATATTCGGCTGTTTGTCATCTGTTTTGAAATGGATGGTTCATTGATTGCTTGAGAAAGAAAGGGAACATTTTGGAGGTGCCGCTGTTCATAAGTTGAGATCAAATTGGAATGTATGTGGTCCGTGAACTAAAAAGAAGTTTGACACTGGTGATCTCCACAGCCAGACGCCATTACAGGTGAGGGAAAATATGTCCTTTATGGTGGCTCCAAACGTTCATCTGAAGTTCATTATGTGCTCGTTATGATCTGTGGAAAATTATTGAGCACAATTATTTGGCTCTCCTGGGGACAGTGAAGAGAGTCGACATTACAGAGAGGTGACTGAACATCAGACTGCAGCTCTTCCTCACTGTATCTGATCTCTCGGCCTTTATTTACTGCAGTCAGCTGTTTGATGTGGACGTTCTGGACTTGAAGAAAGGATCCTCACACAAAGACTTAAAGTAAGTTTGGATGGAAAACTCTTTTTTTTTCTTGCATGGGCAACATAATAATGGTAAAGCCTACCAACACAGCTCCCCCTGACCCATTCATGAGATTGTTTCCAGTTAACTTTGCCAAGTGCAATCCTCTGGCTCCGACTTCCTTCTACTTCTTATTAGAGCCACGAGAGAGAGGGAAGCACTGCAGCTAAACACACACACACACACACTCAGAGAGAGAGAGAGAGAGAGAGGAGGAAACTAAACACAATGGATGCTGGCGCATGGGAGCCTGGATTTCCTGGGTTTCCCACACACAAGTGTACAATCACAAGCTCACAAACATATACACTTATTCTGAAACACACTGTCACACGCGGACACGCGCACACACATGAACCGTCATACAACATGCCAAAGACGCTGGGATCTAATGAATAAAATCCATTTCACCACTCACAAATGTTAAAGCAGTGAGAGCGTCCGCTATGAATGACCCCAGCTCCCGTTTCACTGTTTTTCTCCCAGACCTCAATCTGTGATCTGCGTTGCCTGTTTAATAAGACATGGATTATCCGATTAAGGAAATCTTGTGAGAAGGAGAGGAGAAGAAAAAGAACAACTTTGCTGGGGATTAGCGTCATTGTGCCCACTCACATCACATTCCTGGCTGCTGATTCTCAGCCCTGGGAGAGGACACAGGATAACCAGATCACGTCGCCGATGTGTCCTGGGACTCGGAGACCAGAACGCCCATCCGTTTGCACCAGCACATCAGCTATAGATACTCATCTCACTCTACAGTCTGCATACTTTGTACACAATCATATACAAGCATTTTAATGTCAATTAAATCCTTAAACATTGATTATACGTTGTGGGCCAAATTGTCCGATCCTTTCTGACCCATAAACCTGTCCTATTGAGAGGTTTTGTTCAACCTCAGTACCCCAGTCTGATAATTTCATCTTTATTAATAATAACAGATGGTTAATAATGTGATGAGATGTTTTTAGATTTAGACTTTGTCTTCCCTAACACGCCTTTAACGCGTGACTTTGTCTCATTTATTGACAATTTTTATTTAGTCTTTTGGCTGCACCCTGTTGGGGTCACCACAGCAGATCATGTTGCATCTCGCTGGCAAACTGGAGCCCGGCCATACCCGGAAGATGAGCTGATGTTCTGCATATTTGTCAGACCACGCTCCTCGTTTATCCAAGCTTGGGACTGGAAATTAGGAACACACTTGCTCGTGCATCTCCGGTAGATTGAGATTAAAAAATCTTTTTTTTTAAAGGGAGTCCTGGCTAAGACAAAACAAAACAAAACAGATCCTAAAAAATAAAAGTTGCAGTACAAGATGTGAATCCAGCAATATCAGTTTAAGCAACAACACCCCAACAGTTCGTCTCCAGGTCTTTTCAAAAGCATTTGAAAAAATCTGATCTTGGAGTTTTATAACTTTCTGTCATACACTCCAGACTGAGGATGCAGAGTATCCAAACGTCCTCTTCCCAATCTCTGTGCGAACATATGTACAACATATAAAAGTCTCTTGACTGCAACAACTTCTGAGAAATACACAGATAGGATGGGAGCAACCCAAGAATCATCTCGTATATGAAAATATACCAGTGTATGCGCCTGTGAGTTACTAAGCCAGAAGGTTTGTGACTTACAGACGTACTCTATATAAGATATGTATTCAGGTCTGTTGTGGTCCAAGCTTAGCCTTAATTCTTTCTGACTGAGTCAAGTTACAAGTCTTCATTAGAGGTCAGGCTCCAGGTCTTTGAATTCTTACCATTAAAAGTCATGTTTACATCGAGTCTGTCTCGCTGTGTGTATCGCTGAGCTCTGAAAAATGCGTTGGATGCATTTCCTTCCTCAAAACATTTGCAAAGCCCGTATATATATTTACTTTCATGTTTACTTGAACCTTGTTGAACTTATTATAAAGTTAATCATGGGTTGCATTAGTCACCGTGTTGTGAAGTTGTGTTAAATGAATAAATAAAGGGTTCTTTCAGCAGTAATCCATCAGATATTTTGTTTTTAGTTAGTGTTTAGTTAGTGTTTCGTTTTTTAGACGTCATTAAAGCCTTTATGATTAATCTGCACGGATAAATCTTGAGATTGAAAGTTCATGCAGCAATCCCACCACGAGGTCCGTTTAGCAGCCGGTCAATCTCACAACCTTCCCTCTGTACGCAGGGGTGAGGTGTCAAGAATAAACTTCTAAAGAAAAATCGAATTTCCTGATAAGCTGTGGAAGATCAGGTGATATGATCGAAAGCTCTAGAACAGGACCTTTTCCTGAGATCAACAATAAGAAATAATAAATGAAAGTTCAGCGTATGAACCCCTTTAAAGTAGGTCATATCATAAAGTGAAGAAGAATCAACCTTAATATCCTCTGACTCAGTCGAACCTCTCCTTCCGTGTGATGGCGGCACATACATATACGTTAACCTCAAAGAGCCTCGGGGTGTCAGCCTGTGTAGTATTCACGTAGGTGTACATTCTTTCTGTGGGTGTGATTTCAAACAACCGTGTTTTTCTGAGCTCATCTGTCGTAGATACCCCCCTTTTGCCGCCCACCAAAGGGCAAGGTTTAAATCACCATAAATGGAGGGTGTGTGTGTGTGTGTGTGTGTGTGTGTGTGTGTGTGTGTGTGCGCGTGCGTAGGTGTGAGCAGCTCCTGAGACAACAAGACTGTTTTTCCCAGTGCTCTTGTTAAAGGTAAACATTCCAGTCTTGGGACGTTCAATGCCAAGCGCCGTTTGATCTGCATCATGTGACATCTGAAAGAGATGGAAAACCCCGCTTATCATCACGCTCCCTGCAGTAGCCATACGGGGGCTTTGTGGTGTTGTGGTCGGGGTCTCGGAGCTTGGATGGATCCAACTGTGCGCATGTGTTTTTGAAAAAAAGTAGGTCTGTCCCTGACCTGAGATAACTCTGTACTGTTTGACCACTCGGCCTCTCTGATCTGAAAGAAAAACCCTCGCTGAACCTGTCGGCTCGCACATGTGGCTCTGCCATAAGAATTCTTCACATGTTTTAATCCCTCATGTCTCTCTGTCTTTACATCAACATGCTAATTACACAGATAATCCCGCGCTATGCTTTACCTCGGCGGTCGGTCAGCCATATGAGGCCATATGTTTCAGACAGACTCTACACAGAAGGCTGCAACTGTGGAAGCTGTTGCAAACATTTTTTTAAAGAGCTTTTGGTTAAGTCTGTAAAAAGTAAAGCTGAACATTCATGTGAAATGAGAACATATGTCCTGCCATGCAGCATCTAATCCCCCGCCTCAGCTCCAAGGGACACGGGAGTCCACATGCCCTCACAAGGACAGGTGCAGTTCAACTGAGGACAGACTGAGACAAACGTACGATCATCAAACATGACTGTAAAATGTAAACTTCAATGGCTGTACATTATTTTAGCAGTGGTGGAACAAGTGTTTAGATTCTTTACTTAAAGCAACATAGTGTAACTTTTCTCTCCTAAACTAACAGACACACTATGCAACTTTGGGCTCCAGGAGATTAAAAAGACTTTCCTGATGGACAGTGAAGTAAACTGCTGCCAACTGTAGCTGCTGTTAGCTCAGTTTGTTAGCCGTGCTGCCAGGACTGTGATCTCAGAACGTTGTGGGAGTGTTATTGTTTGGTTTTCATGCCCCCAGGTACGGATCAGTGCTGACAGGCAGTGTGTGTTTTTCTGCAGTAATCAGTGAGGCTCAACCACAGATAGACTCATAGACTGTATGAAACAAGAATCTTTCTGCTCCGGCGGTGTCATAAGAGAGAAAGCGTTTCATTTGATGTGAAATGAGTATATGCCCCCAAGTGCAGGATGAGTCAACAACGGCTTTGTATTAGCAGGAAATGACAAACTCTAAAAAAGGGAGGGAGAATACCTGAAAATACCTGAAAAGTGTGTCTTGGTTAAGTATAGATGACACGTGCATCAATTTTGACTTAATGGGTACTTAAAGCAAAGTGAATAAGTTTTAACAGCAATATTAACTTTAGGAATATTTATTTTCAGTTCATATAAAGAAAGCCAAATGAATATCCCTCACCTCTATGGATGTATTAGGGAGAACTGGATACAACAGTCATTCCTATTCGTAGACTTTACAAGTGTCACCGGACAGACGAGAAGATTGCCTTGAGCGAACGCGTGGCAGAGTCAGGCGTCATGCATTGGAGGAACGTGACGGTTGTGAGGTAACATATGCCTGTATAAGGACATTCAAGTAGGTAGGTGCAGTACCGGAGACAACTTTGTAGGCGAGCATTAGCGATTTGAACTTTAAGCCTTAATATAATTTGAACAGGTGAGTTGTATATAAATTCACCCTCAGTACAGTTGTCATGAACGGGGAAATTAGCTATAGAGACCAAAACTGTTTTTTGTACCAGGCTGTAAACATGTTTATTTCTGCTGTGAAGTTGGACATTTTAACATGGGGACTTATGGAGACTGACTCACTTCTGGAGCCAGCCTCAAGTGGACGTTTGAGGAACTGCGGTTTTTGGCACTTCTGCATTGATTTCACATCACAGCCGTGGGGGTTGCTGCTGTATCCAGCTTTGGACAGTTGCTTCCTAGCGTGTAGGAGAAACTGGCTGCAAAACTGCCTAAAGCCAGTGTTTAGTTTGTCCGGTCTACTTTCACTATAGAAACGTGGCAGACTTTGTTGAAGAGGTCCGGCTCTCTCTGTAGATATAAATAGCTCATTTTCAGGTGATTGCACACTAATGAAAGCATATGTATGAATATTATATTCCACTTCTGCCAATAGTTCCCACTTAATCTTACACACTGGACCTTTAAGTGAAGCACAAGTACCTCCATAATGTACTGAAGTGCAGTACTTGAGTAAATGGCTTTGCGTAGTGGAACAGTGTTTTCTTGATGATGAGAATGAGGCTGTTTGGTTATGCATTAAAGGACTTCCTGTTCAGTGAGAGTGAGGAAAAACAAACACTGTAGGACATACTGTATGGACTGCACATGTGCACACGTCACATGTTTTATTATTAGAATGATTAAATGAGCCTCTTTCCTCTTAAACCCTTGAACTTCACTGTCCCGCCGGTAGGTCACTTAATCACAAAGTGCACGCTGTGCAGCCAAACTGTGTTCAGAACTTTAGGCTTAATTTAGGCTGAGATCAGAAATACATCTTAATTGAGGGGACACGTGAATGAAATGAAGAAAGCATGCATTCTGCTAACCGAAGAGCTGGAACAAGAGGTTACAGAATATTTTGATATTGTTGCACTTACAGCTACTTTAGGGGAGATAAAAGGAAGAAATTGATATTAAGAGGTAAAAAGACAGTTTGTGGGGAAAAAAAGATAACAATGCTGTTTTCTGAACCCAATATTACATCAAAATTAAATTACGTTTATTTCAAAACACATACGAACACTAAACAACAAAGTAATCTGCCCAAATTATACATGTTTTCTGCAAGTTTTTCTTTGTATCTTCTCTAGACCTCCAAATACTAAATCATATCTGCCACTGATGTGGTTAAAATACAGATTAGTCCTTTAAACATCCAACGGCTGCTTTTAATTAGTTAAATTACTCCATTACAAGTCCTGCATTCAAATATTTACTTAAGCATACAAGTATTATCAGCAATATGTAATTAAAAATTGGTACCCAGTATGCAGACTAGCTCATTTCAGAGCGTAAAAGTGGAAAGTAATAACAGTAAGTACATTTATTCAAGTACTTAAGGGCAATTTTAAGTTTTATGCATCTGTGTACTTTGATTTCAGAGCTACAGTTACTCGTTATTTGCTAAGTAAAAGTACTCATTGTGCAGATTAACCCTCTAAAGAAGCCACAGTAAGTCCATTTATTCACGTGCTGTGCTTAACTACAAGTTTAAGATACTTTACCCGTGAAATGTTGTTGAGTTGACGCGTAAAGTTACAGTTTTTACTGCATCTTTATCCTCTTTTGCTGATTAAGAGTTTACAAACTAAATTTAGAATGACCTTTTAAAATGTGACTCACTGATGCAGATTAAACTTATTATAAAATTATCCCCCGGTGAAATGTGCTTCAAGTATGCAAACTAAAAGCACTGATTGTGCAGAACGACTTCAGAGTGTTGCATTACTAGATATACTGACTGTTATTATTGATGCATTCATGTGCACACAACCTGGAGCTCGTTTTAATTACTTAAATTAAATCTATAATAATGTAATATCAGATTTTATTAACTGGTCAGATCTTTTTCTGCAAAGTAAACTGCAATGTTTTCCTCTGAAACAAAAATATGTAGTTAAATAAGCACTTAAATTACACTTGAATACAGTACTTGAGTAAATGTACTGGATTACGCTCCGGTGCCACTGTTAGTAACCTGCACAACCTGCAGCATGGGTGTGTAATTGGACTGAATGAAGGTGTCAGCGTGCCCATGTGGGGGGCAGTGAGCCTAGAAAACACTCACGCCACATCAGATTACTCTAAAAGCTTTATTTAGCCCGGAGCTTTGAATAATACCAATCTGGGCATCACGTGAGAGAGTGACTGTTAACGCCGGTTGACAAATGATGCAATCCTATAACGCAATTGCGTGGAGCTGATCACACAATGAAGCCCCCTTGCATCAGAACAAGTGGAATAAAGAGGTAATTAATTAATTGGAGTTGAAATAGATGAGTGGGAGGAATCAAAATGAGAAAAACAGAGGACTGAATGTGCACCTTTTGTGTTATGTTTTGGTAATGACGGGAACACTGTCACATCGTCTGGGGGTCAGCAATGACAGGACGCCATATGCCTTCCAGAAAAGCCGTGAAAACGTGCATGTTGTCCACCGTGGGACCATCAAAGCCCCAAGAGACTGGCGAGGCGAGAGGACGTGTCTGTGGTCATGTCAGCGCAGCCCCCATTCAAAGCTTTGGTCTATTATTGTAACAGGAAACGTGTAATTACAACTGGACAGCTCCTGGACTGGAGCCCAAAGCTGGCTTCAGTACGCGCGCGAAGGGACAGAGCAGCAGGAGGAGGAGGTGGAGGAGGAGGGGGGGGGGGGCACACATACCACAGAGTCCCGAGTCCTTGACTCACTGGCGTAAATGGTGACCCTCATTTGCGCTGCTATTTCTGAATATTTTATTATCCCCTTGCAATGCACGGATGCTTTCTCATGTCAAATTAGAGCGCGCCGCTGGTTCGTCCTGAGCGGGCCAGGCGCGCTCTGAGCGCAGCGTGGGCGTGCGTAATTTGCACTCATTATTAAGTTTTTCAAAAGTTGTGTAAGAAGTTTCAGAGCGGGACAATTAATGGGGGGAAAACCCCTCATGAATAGACAACCTTGTCTCTATAGAGAGGAACTCATCTGTGTCAGAACACAAGGAACTGTTTACCCGCCTGAAATCTAACGAATCAAGTCCCCCGCGTGATGCTGCGTGAACTTAATTCTCAATTTAAGTAAAGAGTGGTAATGCACAGAGTGGACACGCACCGCCCCGGTGTTGTTACCCGGAGTCCGGTGGGTGGTGAAGTAGTTTAGTTGTTGCACCAGGGTGAGAAAAAGGGGGGTCCTTGATTGCAACATCAGACGCTGGTGTCGTCACTCCTCGGGGATACGTGCAAGCACTGCCTGCTCCAAAATAAATATTGACGTGGTTGTTGTATTCAAATGAGCTGCCCTGGCCGGACATAGGCGGGCCAATCACAGCCCATCGTATCATCACACCTTCTTTTCAGAAATCATTCATAACGGCGATGCGTCAAACACTCACAGAGGACCCGGCTATAAATACGGCTGCGCGCAACGCACAGTTAGACATTTTCCCAAAATCAAACGAAAGACACAACTGAGCAAAGAACCGTGGGAATCCGGCTTTCACCTTTGATTATTCCCTCTGCCTTTCTCTACATTTTATATTCTATATTTAGTGTGTCCAGCTCACTATGTTGGCCATGGGTGGATTATCTTTGAAGCACGTCGTGGTGGCAGCGCTGTGCTCCGTGCTGGTCACAGGGACGCTGGGGTCCCCGGTGTTGGGGCCAGAGCCGATTCGATGCGCCCCGTGTACTCCGGAGAAGCTGAGCCTGTGTCCAGCGGTGGCGCCCGAATGCGCCGAGGTGTTGCGGGAGCCCGGCTGTGGATGCTGCCTCGCCTGCGCTCTGACTGCTGGGGAGCTGTGCGGGATCTACACGGCGCCGTGCGGCTCCGGACTGAGGTGCACCCCGAGACCCGGCGACCCCCGGCCGCTGCACTCCCTCACCCGGGGACAAGCCGTGTGCACGGCGAGCACTGAGCCCGAAGCGACCCCCGAGCCCCAGTCACAAGGTAGGCCTATAACCTCCACATATTTTACCACAAATCCTCATTATCCCCCCCCCCCCAAAAAAACACTTGACTGCTCTGATTCACAGTCACATCCACTCAGTCCCACTTCACATTTATTCAATTCTCTTCTGCAGATCAGGGAGAGCCAGAGGCTGAGATGGAGAACACAGCCATCGTCTCGGAACCCTGCTGCGGCCCCTACCTCCCCGGCCACAGTAAGCCCTTCGACCCGAGGGCTGCCGCCGACGCTCAGGGGAGCATGAAAGCCAAACTCATCGCCATCCGCAAGAAGCTGGTCGAACAGGTGAGAGCACCGGCACAAACACCGAATCTGGATCACTGTCTGAAATCCTCTGTGTGCATGCCGCATGTTTCTAAAAGTTTTTGGGGGGCGAGGTTTTTTTTTTTTTCTTTTTTTTTTTTTTTTTTTAGGGGGGAGGGTTGGGACTAGTGCACCACAAGGGGGAGCTCGTAGGCCGTTTGAGGAGGTGATGGAGCGGTCCAAAGAGAATTGGGATGCTTGTTAATACAAGTTTTATATGCAGTTTTGATGTCAGCCCATGTGGTTTGCTGATAATAAAGCAGTGCTGATTATTATTTCTGAGCTCAGTTAACCCTTCTCTCACCTGTCTCCTCTCCACAGGGGCCGTGTCACGTCGAGCTGCAGAGAGCCTTGGACAAGATTGCCAAATCTCAGCAGAAATTAGGAGACAAATTAACCAGATTCTACCTCCCCAACTGTGACAAGCACGGCCTTTATAAACCAAAACAGGTTGGTGTCTTCTCTCTTTCTCCGCTCAGCATGAAAGAAGTTGTGTGTGAGAGCCTGTAGCCACGATTATGTCAACCACAGCTCTAAAACTGATTGTTTGTAGGTGTGTGAGTGTGTGTGTGTGTGTGGCAGGCAGGGATTTGTTCAGCACACCTCAGAGTGTGTGTGTGTGTGTGTGTTTTTTGGGGGGTTTGTGCATGATGTCACTGAGTCAGTGCTGCATGACCGTGCATGTGCGTGCATCACAAACTGAAAAGCAGGTGAACTGAAAGGTTTTCTCTCCTCTGTTCCTGTGCAGTGTGAGTCGTCTCTGGATGGACAGAGGGGTCGATGCTGGTGTGTGAACTCCTGGAACGGCAAGAAGATTTTAGGTTCGACCGACCTGCCTGCAGACGCCGAGTGCCCTTAAGTCGAGATCGACCACTGACGCAAGATCTCGCAGAAAGAAATCAAACAAAAGAAGCAAGCCACTGATTTTTCTCCTTTTTTTTGATAGCTGTTTATTTATTGATCTTGTCCATGGTGGTGTTTAATTCAGGTACACTGTCATTGTGGGGACTTTGGTTCCCTTCCTCCCTCGACCCGTCCCAAAGAGAAAAAAAATCTATTTTTGTTTTTCTGAAAAAATTTTAATATTGATGCATTTACTTCACTTCAGCCTTATTTATTTCAACTTCAATTCATTTGTTATTTGTAATTATTTTATGAGTATTTATATAATTTGTTTTGCCTTATTGTTATTATTATATTATTATTTTTATGGTTGTATATAAAGTGTATATATGTATCTTGGTCCCGAGTAACTCCACTGCTGAGTTGAGCTCGCTCTACCCTTAAAGGAGTTGTCTGGAGGTTTGGTTTGTGACGAACCAAGCAAGAGCAAAAAAGCACTGAGTGACCAAAATGATCATTTAGAAGTATTTCTAAATGTTTTTATGATTCATTTTCACGTTGTTGCATTTGTTATGTCTTCATTTTTTTATGTTGCTGTTTGTTTTCTTTTGTGACACATGATCAGCTCTTGTCAGTGAATGCAAAACTCTCAGTCTGGAAAAAAAAAACTCTCAGAAAACATTTCCCGTGGTTCCACGGGGTTACAGATAGCATGACAGGCCGGTGCCTCCCTGCGTCGTCGCCTCTCAGACGGGTATTTCTACATTAACCTACCTCCAATATTTATGTGTCTGCTGTCAGTTGTGTTGATGTATCAGTCTAAAAAAAAAAAAATACTTTACACGTTGCTGTTCTCTCTGACCAAGAACACATGACCACAAAGAGCGAGTCCCACAGTGAACCATGACGTGTGACGGCTCGGCTCCACCTACATGCTGCTGTTGGAGAGAGAATTATTGTTTATGTGAGTCTATTCCAAAGTGACTAACTGCTCACTCGTGTGTGTATGTACACTTTTTTTTTGTAATTGAGATGTAATGTAAGAAAAAAAGGTGATATATTTAATAAAAACATTAACCTCAGCTATGCGCTCCTGGCCTCTCTTTCACCTCAAGGCTGGTTTATTTTTGTGCACAAACATCCATAAGGAATCATAACACACCGAATCATAATCAGGATGTGATTATGAAAGCATGGATGCACCTCCTCGCACCACATTTTCTATATTGGGTGTGTTTGTGTGCAGTGTTATCACGGTTGATCTGAAGTGGAGGTCCTTGTCTAACTTTAGACAGTTCGTGGGGACATGCAGCTCTGCGCTGCCTTTTGACCCGCTCTCTGTTTGCCTTGGTCGGGCACAGGAATTCGCCTCAACCTCTCATGCCCACTGCCAGCCTGCCTGGCACCACCAGATTTATTTTTATTCTTTACAAATTGAACCTTTGCTTTATCCTTATTGACACATTCCACGACTGAGGGGAGCCTGATTGCATTCAAGGACTTCAACAGGAGCAAATTTGTGTCCTGATTGCCTGCAGGCGTGAAGCGCATGATCGGGGTGTTAGCTGCAAGCCTGTTCCCTTGCAAGTGATATGAAAGAGACGAAAACAAACATCAGAGGCCATATCTTAAAATGTGTTCACTTTTTATTTAAAAAAAAAAGACATTAAATACAAATTATATTTTGAATCATTTCCTTTTCTCAGAGAAAATAATAGCTGTGTGATTTCTAGTTTAGTATCATGAAAAGCTTTTTGAAGGATAAACTTGAAATGAAAAAAAACAACAAACATTTACCCGTGAACAGAGAGATTCTTAACGTGACCAGCAGGGAAAAATAATAATAATAATATTATAATAATAAAATAAAATCTTTTAAAAAAGTGACGTTACAGAAGTGTGACCCCCTGGCTCTGCACTGACAGACTGAGGCGGGATGGCTGGGTGTGCCTGGAGAGAAGATGTCTTACTAAGAGGTGAGAGGTTCCTAACGTTGACCAGTAGACCTGAGTGACTGACTGACACAGATTTTTGGCCACTGAGGCTTCAGAAAAAAAAACAAAAAAAAAAAACTCGCCTGCTGGGCACGGAGCTTACAAATGACACTGCTGAGCAACAGAAGGAAGAGGTTCATTAAAAAATAAAACATTCATTAGTGATTATAATCCCCAAAATACACTGAATCATATAGACTTTGCTGTGCAATCGGTGAGTCACTGAATTGTTCATAAGAAAACCTAGTTTGGATCAGCTTATAATTCTTTCTTAGATAAATAATTTTCATTTTTAAGTACTGTACATGATGTCTAGTCAGACACATAGCTGGCCAGGAAATAATAATAATATATATATATAAAAAGACACACTTACAAATATTAGGGAGGGAATAGCTTAAACATATTTTTATGTATGTTCCTCCCCGTACATCAAGTCTTTGAATAGATGGGATATAGCACCAACAGGTTGGTTGTAAGTTGCTGCTGCTGTCTATTAAAGGAAGTGTACAGCCGATTTCATGCTACCAAGCTACTGGGCAAGCATTCTTTGTCGGCACTCTCTCCACTTTTCAAGTCTTTACACAGGATGTGGGAGAGCATCGGGCAGGAAGCTCGTCGGGGAGGACCCTGCCTCCTCCCTCAGACCCCCTACCACTTGTGTGAATGCATATTTGGTGCTGTGTCCACCTTGTGGAGATTTGTTGGCATACGATCATACAAGCAGTTTTCAAAGAAACAAAAAAAAACAACAACAAAAAAAGAAAAATAGTTGCATTGAATGGAAAAACGTCTGAGGGGTGCTCGCTAAGTTCGCTGTCAGAAGTCCTGGTGTAGCTTCGTTTTTTTTTTTCTTTCTTTCTTTCTTTTCTTCCCTGGGTTATTATTGTTTTCTTACAGTATCACACTGTTTCATCTGACATTACCTCGAAGGAAAGGTATGCAGATGCAGAAAGGTCCAATTGTCTTTAACTGCATGCATTGACGAGTAGCAGCGCAGCTAAAGTGCTTTAAGTGCTTGTGCTTGGGCTTGAAGCATAGGGGCAGCCGGTCACACCGGGTTTGCCACGTTCAAACAAGCCTACACCAGGTTGCACCACTGACAGGAAGAGGACCGGAGGTGGGCAGGGTGCTGGAGTAGGGAATAACACTCAAGGTTAGTGGGTTGGACACGGGATCAGGCACACAGACATGGACAAAGTTTTAGACGGGAGGTAAAGACGTGTAGGACTGGAGGAGCTAAGCGCCGGAGCTGCATGAGGGGTTGAAACAAGGACTGGGATAAGGACACGGATAGAGCTAGGGACATGGATGTGGACAGGAACAGTAGATGATGAGAAAGAGACAGAAGACAGACTAATCTAACCAAACCGATCTCTAAGACTCCACAAAGAATCTGTCTTTTGAGTATCAAACACTTGGTCGACTTGAAAAGTGGCTCTGAGGTTGGCAGCTTGGATTCACAGCGGTTAAAGTGGATTCAAATGGCAGCGCAGAGTCACGAAGAAGCAACAAAAAGTCAATGGAAACGTCTCAATCCATAATCCACCTCAACACGGCGAAATACACAACCTTTCTTTGTTAGCACAGTTAGCTTTTTAGCTCTCTACTCTAACTACACTTACTTCCTGCTAACAAACACCAAACATAAAGCTTTAGCCTTATTCGAGTAGCCTGACAGCCAGACCGAATTGCCATCTCTGAATTTTTTGATTTTGCACGGACTGATTCGAAGCGAGATCATCGTCTTTCATTCTGTTGACATGGAAGCTTTGGTCGTAGATGCTATGAACAGTAACGCAACATTTTTCAGATCAATTGACGAGTTGTCATTTCTGTCAATCATGGAGGTGTAGGCTGTATAGCTGCGTCCATGTCGTCCACACTTTTTCGCTTTTTTAGCGGCCGTTTTTCAGAGACATGGGCAGCAATTCAGAGGTTTGGAAGCAGGCTAATTTTGGCACATTTTGCACCTTCTCCTTCAGGATGTTCCAAACACTCGTATCACTCAGATCAGCAGTGAACAAGTGGATGACGCTGGAGGAGTGCTTTCAGACTTTTTTGCAGCGTCACCCTTCAAATCTGATCTAGCTGTCGTGAATCCAAGCCACCTACAGCTGCTGCCAGAGCCATGTGAACATGTATTTATACTCAAAAGGTAGATTTTTTAGTGAAGTATTCCTTTAATCTCTGCTACAGAGGGAGAAGGGGAGGGGAGGCGTGGAAATGTCTGTTTTTTAAGGCACTGTGACTGCCTCCATTCCCTTCCCAGTAGCAGGACGAGGGACAAGCCAGAGGCAGCAAGAAGGGCCCTCGGGGGCCATCGTGCTGGATAAGAAGTCAAAGCCCTGCTATCCCAAAATCCTTCACTTTAAAATGGACCCTGAGCCAGAGACCGTTTTTTCATTTTTCTGCATTGTTTAATGGAGCAGGGGGCCGGGGACGGGCATCTCGAAAACTTACAGTATTTACACAAATAAACACTTTTGGGAGAGCGCACGCTCACACGCCATCTTGCACAGACATGCAGCTGTGCACACGTATGTTATGCAGGTGCTCACACATATTAAGACACACACACACACACACACAGATACACACTCACAGACAGACACACACACACACAATAGAAACGGTGGTGGTGGTGCGGTTTTTCAGGTCACAGTCACAAACAAGTCCTCTTTAAAGTGAGTGGAAAAGTCCCTCCTTCCTCTCTCTCTAAAAGAATAGTGCAGATGGTAGGTGTCTCTCTTTCTTCCCCTTCTCTCTCAGCTTTCAGCTTAATAGTTTTTTTGTTTAAAAAAAAAAAAGAAAGGATAGAGGTTCCCTAAGCACAGGACAGATAGCTGTGATGGACAGGAGGCTTGGCCGGTTGCAGAGGCTGTGCTCCACCCTTTCCCCTCCCCAACTCTCCGACAGAAATGAGACCTGAAAATCAAAAAAAAGGTCCGGAGCCCCTTCCAAATGTTTACATAAAACTACATGCAAGAGCAAAGTAGGCTCTCTTTCTTTTCTCTCTCTGTCTTTCTCCCTTCTCCCCCTCCCCCCTTTCATTCTCTGTCCTCCTCCTCCTCCTCCTCGTCTCCGTCCACCCGTCGTTCCCTCTCCGTCCTCTCATTTGCTCTCCAGGTTGTAGCACTGCGTCTCGCCCCTCTCCCTGCCGTCGTAGCCGGGCAGAGGCTGCCCGTATTTGTCCACGCACCAGCAGTAGCCCCGCCTCCTGCCTTTGGATGGACGGCACTGCAAAAGAAGAAGAGTAGAAGAAGAAAAATTAGCATGCGGCTTGTTTGCGAAGATTAACGTGCCCAGCCTTCGACGGGAGGGATCAGACAGGTGGCACCGGCGGGGCATCGATCACTCAACCAGCTCCCATCAGAGGTAAAGAACGTAAAGTAGCGGAGGACTCACTTTGAGGCGCATTGTGAAAACAGATTAGGGTTTCCAAGGTGAGGAATTAAGCTGACACAGCTTTATCAACACCACCTTCAACGTGCATGTGTGTATTATAACAAGAGCCTCTGTTGGCTTTCAGATTTTTGGATACTTGTCAGTAGGCCAAGTCATGCCTCAGCAGAACTCTAATAAGACAAACATCTCATCGATCATGGAGAGGAATGCCTCGCTGTCTGGAACCGTCTCAGATTTTTTAATTTTTTTTATGAGGGATAAACAGCGCTGATGCTGCAGCTGCTCGCCTCGTGAAAGACGATAATAAATGTATCAAGATCAGAGCGGGCAGAGCCTCGCTCGGGCGTCCGACGTGCAGCCAGCACGCCGTTCAAGTTTGTCCCGTCTGTGATTTTACTTGTCGGTCTCGTGCGCTCCTGACCGGTGGGGGTAAAAAAAAAAAAAAAAAAAAAAGTAGATTATTTTCAAAAGAGAGGAGCAGGAATGAGGAACGCACTGAGTGAGTGAGAGTGAAGGAGTGTGAAGGTAAACATGGAGTTGCTAAAATATTTGCCAAGGCCAGTTGGAGGGCTGCAAGGAAACCAGCGCTGCTATTCTGGGAAGCTGGCAGACACTCAAAATCATCTGGAGCTGATTATGGCCTGCGCGTGCACGAGCATGCACGAGCGTGCGTGTGTGTGTGTGCGCATAAACACACATCAGCAAACATGAAGGCGCACACAAACAAGAGTTGTGTGTACTGTGTGTATACATACCCCCCACCTGCTTACTTACACACACACACACACACATATGCAGTAATATCAGATGTCCCACAGGGGGCAGGGCTTTGTAGAGTGGCAACTTTATGAGTTTCATTTGGGGGGTACACATGAAACGACACAATCAGCCGGGCCAGGCTAAACTCTGGCTCAGAATAATCCTCCTCCTACCCATCATCCCACCTCCCCCGTCCCCCCCGGGGGAGGGAGTGGTGACAGAGCGGCGAGGTGATCAGCCAGGGCCGAGACACGCCTGTCTGTCTCTCTGCCTGCCTTTCTCGCTGGCAGCGGAGTCTGAAACTAGTGGACAGTATAAGTACAGTCCATAAGTATATATACAGAGTATATATATTTGGCTCTGTGCAGCAGAACACTGAGGTTCAGCTGCTTACTTTGAGCATGAAAGGATTGTACCAAAGGTTTTGCGCTGCTAACTGCTAACGATTCTGGACATTTTAAAGGTACTTTTCCTGCCTTACTGGGCGCCATTCACCTCTGTATCAATTAGCAGACTCCTGAAACCTGCTTGAGTCGCCCAATTTCACCATAATTCACTCAGTCCTTCCTGCCGACTCTTCGGCGAACAGCCTCTGTCTGGGCAGTGAGAGCTGGTCAAGTCCCACCCATTTATCTATGATGATAATGTTTTGAATTTTTGAGCAACTAACGTGGTAGTAGGTGGCGTCTTTGGCAACTTATATTTAAAAAAGACTGTTGAATTTATGTGGAAAAGTCAGCATGACCCGGTCAGTTCTCCCTGCCGACTCTTTGGTGAACTCTCCCCCAGAAAACAGCCTCTGTCTGGGCAGTGAGAGCCAGGTAAGTCCTGCTGTTAGCTGATGTAAGCAAAACACTTGAACTCACAATGTCTGCGTCTCTTTCCACGATGCACGGTGGGTCAGGATCTCCCTAACAACACAATCTTAAAGTTTTTATAAGATTGTAAACCTGGGGATGCTTTGTTGACGGAGATATCACCGTAACAATGTATATTTCCAGTTCCGGTTATTGGTGACAAACTATCTACAATACGAGGCTCTGGACTTTATTTTCTATGTTTTGATACACTGGGAATGATTTGAATGTTTTGAATGACCAACCAGCTCGAGCTGCCTCAACTCCTCTCAGTCGCAAAGATAGATGTAACACAACAAAGTTTGTACAACTGCAAAATGTACACACACACACTGAATAGACAACACAGTCCGGATTTGCTGAGCTGAGGAGCAAATTCCTGCAGAGCTGATGCATGGGAAATCTGCGTGACATGCGTCAACTTGCCGCCGGTGTCTTGGCTTACATTGATAGCAAGATGTGTGGGTGCTCTGACGAGAGTCTTACGTCGCCACTGATGTGTGTTGGCGTTTATGAGAGGGAGGTTTGGTTGGATGGAGGCCGCAATTTGTGTCGCATCTCCTACCGACAGTCAACATCAGTTTCTTCTGTTTGTTCACTTTCTTTCCAAGAGTTAGATTGGGTCACAACATGCCGTGCAACTGAGTTATAAGTTATGCAACCCGAGCATCCTCCAAGACCACTAACATCGTCGCTGCAACAGAGCGAGGATGAGTTAAACAGTTTGAATGATCTCCTCGGGGGTATCAGCCTTTGTCTGAGGACGCTCCCCTTTCAACCACCATGTCGTGGAGGGAGGTGTTGTTCAGCATCGTCTCCTCTGATAAAGTTAAAAACCTCCTAACACCTCTGAAGCTCACTAAACTTTATGGACTTACACTACTTCCAGAGCAGTGTTCACCATCTAACTCTTTCTAAAGGCCTCCCTTCGGACACCTACTTCCCAGAGTCCACTTGGAGGACTCACTCCATACGTGCACCCTTGATGTGCCCTTGTAGCATAGTCGCTGTGCAAACAGTCTGAGCCCTCACAAGAAATTGGTGGTATGCATATGTCGTGGTAGATATAATTCCGACTTCCCAAAGATGTAGCAATGTCTAACCTTCTGGGGATCACCCACGATTGCAAGAGCAATTGATGGGGCCGTTGCTTGGACCCCAATCGTAGGTGATTGCGCAGATTCCAGACGGTTAACAATGACCATGACTTCCCACGAGTTTCCTTATCCATAAAGGTAGCTTAGATGACTCAGATGACACATGAGACTCTTAACAGGTTGGGTGAACAGTGTAGTACTTTTTACTCCCAGAAGGCTGCATAGAAACGGCTATAATTTCCACACGTAAAACACGTAAAGCTGAATCTCAAAGTCATTGTTTCAATTTAAATTCCAACACCTTGTGGTGCAAAGTCAAAACAAAACCAAAAAAACTCTCCTCATACTTACGGGCTGCATTGTTGGCAGACAGACACCGAGGCAGACAGACAGACAGGCTTTAGAGTGTGACCAGGTGTCTGTTTCCGGCGTAGTCCACGTGCAGCTTGAGTGCATGATCAAAGGCAGCTTTATAGAGACAGAGGCCCATTAAAATACCAACAACTACTGCAGCAGTCTGGGGGCAAGTACGCAGCCCAACACGCCCCATTCTCACACACTAACATCATCGAGGAATTCTTCATGGTGAACTCGGCTTCGCTCCTTCCTACCTACCTCTCTTCCTCCTCCTCCTCCTCCTCCTCCTTTTCTGTCTCACTCTGTTTTCTGTCTCTCTCTCCTCCCTCCATTCCCCCCCTGACGGTGCCATCGTCTGAGTCTGCGGCCAGCTTCTATTTTAGCCCTGACCCAGTGGACTGCGGAGAGGAGCTTAACATTGTGTTCCTCTGCTCTGGTTAATGATGATGGAGTCCTGTATGTGCCTGGTGAATGTGTGTGTTTGTGTGTTTGTGTGTGTGTGTGTGTGTGTGTGTGTGTATCTATGGGAGGGTTGAAAAGCCAAAAGAGAGGCGGAAGGGAGAGGAAGAGCAAAATGTGCATGTGTGCATTCCCCTGTTGCTTGGTTACCTTTGAATTTCCGCTCAGTCTCTCTTTCATCTGTGAACTATTAGCAGTCATCTCAAGCAATCCTTTCTTTACGGCTTCAATACACACACACACACACACACACACGCACACACACACACACACACACACACACACACACACACACACACACACTGTAGGAGAATGCCGAAGACAGCCAAACGTCCGCTGAACACTGAATGTCACTTTACAACTGCCTAAAAAGGATTTTCAGTGTTTAACACAACTTTGTGTTGGATTTTTTTGCACTGGTTTCTGAAGTTTAAATGAATACTCGACCAAACGAACACTCATCACCTGCAGGCTTTCTGTGATTCATGAATTTAAAAGAATATAAAGAATAAAAACACCGATTTCCAATGTGCTTTAGCTTAACATCTAACAATGCCATTTACCAGACCGTAGTGTGTATTTAGTGTAGTGTTGAAAATGATGACATGTTAAGGTCAATAAAAACAGAATGAAATTATTTAAACCTACATATAATTGAATACAAAGACAATATATTTATTCAAACTAATAAACTTAATTGTTTTTTGTAAATATAAACTTAACTGTTTAGTAACTGTTCTCTGAAGTGTTCCTGAGCTGATGTAGTAATATCAATTATGAAATCATGTTTTATAACGTATTTAATTCAGCGCTGCCCCAGGGGGTCAAAGGTCACCGTGTTTTAGTGGTGGTTTTCGACTTTGCCCCTTACATGCAGGGACTTCTCTGAATCTTTTAATGATAGTATACAGTAGACGGTGAAATCCATACACGTCTTGCAACTTTGTGTTGTGAAACGTTGGACCTTGGGAACGAGTCTTTCAAGGGTGCCTCTTTCATACCCAATTATGACACTATCACCTTTTACCAATGAAACTGTATATCTAAGGGATGATCCAAACAGGTGGGTTATTTTTTAGTCTGTTCTTGCCTCCATCTCAACTCTTTTGGAACATGTTGTAGGTGTAAAATTAAAAAAAAACAACAAAGTTTCAGTTTGAACATTAACAATTTCTTTGTACTGTATTCAACTGAAGATATTTAGAAAAGCAAATCATTGCATCGTGTTTTTTGTTAAGTTTTACACAGCGTCCCAACTGCTAACTGGCAACAAACAGAAACTTTTGTGAGTATTTTAAGGTTTGGAAGGAGACCTATTTAAGAATTATTTTCCTCTAAGAATTGTGACCAAGACTCTGTTGAACAAATGGTGTCATGCCAACATTACTTCTGAAAGACCTCAGATGTATATTTGGAATGACTGTATTACAATATTCAGATAATTTTTTGGCCAGACTCTGTTTGTAACAAACATACAAATTGACAGAGGAGGAGGGAATTCTTCTATAAAACTGGGAATATCAAGCTGACTGTAGTTGGTGTCGTCCATGAAGAGCTCCAAACATTTCAGAGCATCTTTCAAGGTGCAGTGAGGTGAGTTGAAACAAAGTTTTTATCTGGATGTGTATTCATCTTTACTCTCTACTCCCAGCACCCTGAACGACAGAGCCTGAACCTCTGCTCAGAGGTCAGCTCAGACCTCGTGCCCCGTATTTTCAGCCTTCACGGCCTTGACACTGGCCCTGCGTGGTCCACATGGTTATCACTAAAAAAGCACATTTCACATCCACCCTGCACATACATAATGCGACCTTTATAGGGTGTGTATGCGTGTGTGTTGTGCGTATGAATGCGTGCTCTTGTGATGCTGGTCTTTATAGCTAATAGCAGCGCCTCTGGGCTTCACGGACATTAAAAAGAGCCCGGCCTGACCACAGGATAAACAGAAGCTCATAAAACGCAATGTGTGTGTGTGTGTATAGGGGCGCACGTATATGTGTTTGTGTAAAAGAGGGTGCATCTGTTTGTGTGTTTGCAAGTGCATTGGGAGTAGCTGTAGGATATTGCTTTTTCTAAAAATAAAAAATAAAAATAAAAAAAAGTTAGAGTCCCTTTTAGTGAATTCAACAGTCAATTCAATAATTTGTGTTTGTGCAAAAAAAAAGCTGAAATAATCAATAGAAGTGAAACAGAGATGACAGAAGATCATCATTAATCAACTAAAACTGAAGCTTCTCTACTTTGCTTCATCTGAAGATATCAAATTTAGGATGCGCATATGTGACAGGAACCATAGCAGTCCATATTCTCTTAGGAATCTCATCAACCGATGAAAAGAGGTTTAGATACATAATGTATGTTAAGGTAGATACTCTGATCTCTCTGAACTGAGTCAGACTGATGCACACACACAATCTAAAATAGTAAAATAGCTTTGATTAGGCTGATGTGCTGCGTGAAAATAAGCAGGTCAGGCTTGCTATTGATGGTTTAGCAACTGAGGCGGACATAAACGAGGAGTCAAATATTACCGTTTTATTATGGTTCACCGATGACTGTGTGAACATTTTTTTTTTTACATTTTGGATGATATAATGCACAGATTGGGCGATATGGCCCTAAAATACTATCATGATATTTCAGGGTATTCGGATGGCTGTTGAGCTCAACCAAGTGCTTTTCTTTGAGGTGATGAGATTGCCCTTTTTTTGTCAATTCTTCTTACATGTTAACATAGTTTGTAGCAATGCTACATTTGCTCTCAGCCATGGTTGTTGCCGCCAACACAGTTATCACAATATAAATTTCTTTTATTATATTAAAAATGATGGCGATATTATCGTGAACGATACAGAGCACGCTCCTAATTCAAAACAGGCGTACACATGTGAATCTTTTTATTCTACACTGGTGTCTGCATACACAGTTGCTGCGTGCAATACGAACCCTTGCAGATGTCAGATCACAAAGTTTACATGACCAAAAAGATTATTAGCTGAAGCCTTAAACATACGATGATGATAAAACCTCAATACTTTTGAATATTCACTGAAACACGTCCGTAAAATCAGGTATCAAACAGAAGTTTTGTCAGTTTTTGGTAACTTATTCTTTGATATTTCCTGATCTAAATCAGAACTTAATTAAATTGTTGCAGTTATTATTATACACGGATCTGTTTGTTATCAGCATACAGGTACTGGTGACTCTGGTCCATATTACGTAATAGCCATGGCAAAAAAAAAAAAAGACTCCTCACCCCCAGTGAGAGGGAAGGCGAGGTGGATTAGAAATCCAGGGAGGGAGCAGGATGAGGGAGAGAGAGAGACAGAGTGAAAATAGATGTCTGGGTCCCCGAAGGTTGGCCAGTTATTATAAAGCCATTGTGGTCGGTGTGTACGTTTCCACAGATCCTTCTGAGTCACGCTCAATAAGTCAGCCCTTATGGGCTCTGGCACTGTCAGGACCCAGCGAGGGAGGAGGGATAAGGGTACGCAGGCACCTGGCTCACATCCTTAACCCACTGCCTCTACCACCTCCTCCTCCTCTTCCTCCTCGTCCTCTCAACACACACACTAAAGTCTGAAAGAGTACACAGAGAGACGCAGACACTGTCATCCCATTCACAACCCTCTGTGGGGTGAAACAAGGAAGGAAAAGCCAGGTGGGCGGAAGGGCAGGATGGACAGAATGATGGAGCAGGCAGTCCGAACAAAAGACCTGTAGGCAGGGCACAATGGGGGTAATGATGGGTGGATGAAATGATGAGTAAGAGACAGAGAGAGAGAGAGAGAGAGAGAGAGAGAGAGAGAGAGAGAGAGAGAGAAAGGGGAAAAGTGAGAGTGAGAGAGACTTTGAGGGGTGTAATGAGTGGGTCAGTGTTGGGCATGCATGGCCTGAACTGGGATACTGGGCCAATTCATATAACTGCTGCTAAAAATAGGTTTCTCTGTAGCCGAGGTAGGGCTAACACTGCTCAAACTTCTCTTGCAGCGCCGGGGCGCTCATGTTACCAGCAACATATACACTGCAAACCACACACATACATGCTTGTGACTTTTTCCTCGTGATAGTTGAGCCTTAAAACAGTATTCTGCCTTGAATCAACCTTTCTAGTATCAAAACTCACCAACTGTTGTTTTAAAAAATGAGGTTCAGAGAGGAAAAGCATCACGTCCACGTGAGAATGCAGGACTTCAACTCTTTATTGTCGTGTCTCGTCCATCTCTATGAGCAGCACATTGTGTGTAGTTGTAGTTGATTTTGAGCGGCCTTTATCTACGACTCCACGCTCTGTTTGTGCAAATACTTTGCCGATATATAGCTGGATAAAAAGCTAGTCACAAATGAGTGCAATTAATTCCCATCCACACCAGAGCAGAATTCATCGCTCTCCACTGACTTTGTACTGCACAAAGTTGCCTCCTTGTTGCTTCTGTCTGGTAGCAAACAACAAAAAAATGGTGTGCCAGAACAGGAGCTGGACAAGCCGGCAATGTAACCGAGCTCAGTGTCGAGTTGTGTCTCTACGTGAAGAGCTACAAATGACAGCAGTGTGTGCAGCCATACTTTGGCTGGAAAATTACGATTCACAACACACTGAAAGTAGCATGTAGAGCGGACAGCAAGGAAGCAAACTATGCTGCAGGACATTTGAACCTTTTCTTCCTCGAACACGAAGCTCATCTGGGTCAGGGTTGCTGTTCTACATTACACTTTTCCAGGAACGCAGATATTTTTCCAGGAACTCGGGGCCTTTTGCTGCATTTGGTCCTGTTGAATCGGTTTCTAGTCCTTCTTTCGGAGTACTTTCAGGTGTTAAGGTGTACTTTAATATCACGTATGTTCTGTTCTCCCTGCCTCGAAACTGATTCAACTTCTGTTCCGTCTTCATTCAAAGCAAACGCAAGAACTTTTCCAATTAGAATAGGGATGGGAGTTAAACAACGGTACTGCAGCTTTATTCCTATAAAACTATAGCCTAAAAACGAGCATGGAAGATAAACAGAAAAAACACTCAGAAGATCATCAGCACTTTGCTTCAAGAAGGCTTCAATCAGTCGTAACTGGATGCGGTTGTAGATCCGTGAAGACGTTTCACCTCTAATCCACGAGGCTTCTTCAGTTCCAGGTCTTCTCTCCGAAGAAAGATGACCTGGACGACTGAGAACGTTCACAGACATCATTACTTTGGCCTTTCCCTTTCCACAACTGCACGTCTCCTCGATCAAAACATCTCAAACAAACTCTTTACTTTTTGCCCTGCAGTCGATCTGGTTCGTTAATCCTTTCAGTTCCTCAGAAGCAGCTTAAACATAAAAACAAATGTCGTTCCTTTGTGTGAGAAAAACCGTTTCCGTTATCAGCTGTTATTTAATCTGTTATCGGTCTAATTTGCCTAATTACCTCCTTTAGATGCACAAAAGGGACTTATTTATAGTTCCTGTTGATCCTCTATTCCTGGAACTAAGTGGTAGAAAAAGCCGAGTTACTTCCTGGTACTATTTGGTGGAAAAAGTCCACGTGAAAGATGAACCCGGCAGCTTTTATCAGCCGCCTCTCAACAGTTCCCGAGCGTTTGATGTTAAAACATTCATCACTTTAAGATACAGAGACAGCAACAGTGTATCATGTTAAATTTTTTTTTTCCTCCTCTGCTCACTCCTTCAACCCTCCACCTCCACCCTCTCACCCCCTCCACCCCCTCCACGCTCCCTTTTTTTTTTCCCACAGTATTGTCACCCTAGACGGTTCACACGGTCTCCTCTTCGCTGTGTTTCCGGTCATAAATCTCTGCAACGCACCGTGAAGGCACATCCCTTTCGGATGGATTTAAACACCCTGCAACCCCCCCCCCCACCCACCCCCCACTGCCGGCCCTCGAGAGAAAAAGGACGACGAGGGCTGGCACCACTGCTGCATGCACACACACACTTACACACTAGAGTTGACACTTTCCTGGTGGATATTTGTTGATGAAATCCAGGAAAAGACAGAGGAAGAGTCTGATTTTAATAAAAGTAACAATGAAACCGCACTTTGGAGACTTTGGGGAAAGAGTGAGGTAAGAATCTGAGAGGGTGATTTTGTTCAGAGTGTGTGTGTGTGTGTGTGTGTGTGTGTCTGTTATGGCTCGAGTTGGTCTCTGACTCATGGTGCTGTGGGGGGTTTTTTTGGTGACTCATGTGTTTTCTCAGAATGGGCTCCACTTCTGTGGAACCCCTCCGATAAGACTCCCAACCTCAGGAAATTGGATGGTATTACTTGTTTGACACGCCGTACATCTCAGCAATGCACCCAACCACCCCCCACCCCTCCAACCGCAACTCCCATTCATCCACCGCCACAGCCACCTTTCCTGTCTCGCCCCTCCCTCAGGTCAGCACGTCACCGCGCCGAACGAATTTTTTTTTAAAAGCTCCTTACAAATGAGCAGGCCATGGGTGGCCCGAGCTCTGCTGTACCACGGACAAGAAAAACTAAACCAGTGACAGCCTGTTTGTTTTTTTTACCTCACCAACAGCACCCCCACACCTACACACCCTCACCAAAACTACCGCCATCAAACAAGCGCCATACATACACTCCCCTGCCGCCACATCTACCGTGCCACACACACTCCCAGACCACATTCTTACATCCCTACCCCCCACACTCTCCCACACCACACACACACCCACAAACACACCTGACCGACTTCATTTCCTGTGAGGCATGAGTCAGACGGCAGCAGTGCATTTACCGGAGTAATACATGGTTATTAGCCATTCTGATAATATAGTGTTGATGTGGCTGTCAAGGCAACCAAAAAAAAGGAAAAAAAGGGGGGGATTGAGCATGTGTGGGTGGGTGGGATGAGTCTGCGTGGATTCTTGGGAAGTGTTCAGGCATGCGGTGGGTCTATTTGCATGTCCGCAGGTGTGTGTGTGTGTGTGTAAGGGGAAAAAAAGAGTTAAACAGCAGGGAGAGCCATTCACCTGTTTTTTCTTGTAGAAGCCCTTTCTGTCACAGTTGGGTATGCGGAAGCCTCTCGGGTTGAGCACGTTGCTGATTTTAAGATTGCTCAGGATGCTCTCCATCTCCCGCCGACACGGCCCCTAGCAACGCCGGCAAACACACCCCAACAACACTGATATTACACACTCATCCTTACACGATCGCACACATGAAGAACATCAGGGGGGCGCATGTGCAATTACACACACATTTATGGTGAACATCTATAAAAGTTAACCTCCTGATGATCCCAAATTTTTGACCCCCTAAGAAGTTTTAAAGTTTAATTATTCACTGCATGGTAACATATTTTTGTAGCTGCTTGTTCAAACACATCTTTTGACCTATGCTGACGCTTATATTAAGAGATATACTAAGCTCTTGCAAACATCTTTTCTTTCAGATTTTGACTCAAATTTTAATGTTTTTTCTGAAAAAAAAAAGGTTCCTTCTTTTACAAAATGTTTGACAGCATATAACCGTAAATTATGTTGTGTAATTAGTAGATAACTTCAAGGCGCCCTGAGGAGTGTTTCACCACAAATTGCTCTGTAGATCAATGAGAGAGATTTCCCGGAGTGTTTGTATCATGTCTTTTTCCTGCACGTGCATGAAGCTGCAGATGCATACCACCACGTACCACAGGTTGGCATCTGCATCCATCCATGTGTCATGGAGAGCCAGCAGTCTGTAGGTTTCTTTCTAACAAGTTGCCTCAGCTGGTGATTTCACTGATTCACTCTTTACAACGACTGCTAATCAGTCCTGGATTGAAATAAAAAAACCCTGCAGACTGCTTTTCCCTGGTGGTCTAGGAGAGTTTTATGTGGATCTACCAATCAGTGTTGATGGTAAATGTAGTCAATTGAAGCAATAAATTCCTCAGTGTGCGCTATATTGACTGAGAACGCTTTGTTTCCCTCACTTGTCCATTCAAAAGAATGGACGGTGTATCCGTGAAGTCTCCCACAAGTTTCCAAAGAGCCGTTTTGAAGCTCAAAATCTGTGCCGCTGCCATGTTGGCAATCCTGCTTCTTCCTCCTCCCGACTAAATGTGCCTCCATGTAGCAGGACACACTGCGAACAAGCTTATGAGCTAAGTTAACTGCTGGGCGCTAATCAAAGTTACACAACCTTGGCAATCAATATAGCATGCATTAAGGACTACATTTACCATCAAGTTTTATTGGACATCCACTTATAACGTGGCAAATATTCCCTCTTAAGCACTTGACTACAACATCCCCAGTTCATGCCCAGCCGGGGACCTTCTCTCCTTCTCTCTCTCCGCTGACTTCCTGTCATTTCTCTTCAGTCAGCTCTCTAATAAAGTCACAATTCCCCCTAAATAAAATACAATAAGAAGCTGCAGACTTCTGTCCCTCCATGACATATGATGATGATGATGTCTATTGACAGAGGTTGGTGGTAATTAATGTAAAAAAAGAGATAATAAAGTAGGCAGTAATGAAGAGAATAGTAAGACATCGACCAAGCCAATTAACGTTTGTTTCAGTTTGTTATATGAGCACCTAAGAATTAAAGACAGCATGGATGGATTTTGATTTTGAACTTTGAACTTCAATAGCAAAGGTTAAAAAAGACAGTATAATGTGTTTTATTTTGAAACCCAAAGAATCATAACACACATTATCGACAGGCAAATAGACTTTTTTCACAGCAGCCATTTTGACATGAAACAGTCGGGTCAACTCAGGTGTTTCCAATGATGCTAGTTAAGGTTCAGTTCCATTTATTGCAGCGGAGCCTTTCCGGTGAGCCAACATGCACCACAGCAGCACCCTGACTCAGTTAGTTACTAATTAGTGAATAAAAAAAAATATTAGATATTGTATTGTATAAAATATTGCGAATAAAATACAGCATAGGTAGAAAGCTAGTTAACCAACTAAAAACAAGCAAGCTGGCTAGCTAATGGCTTTTAGGTGCACTATAATAAACTTTATTTCACTATGTGTTCATTATTTCTGTCTTCAAAAGGGAAAATATTATCAAGTTCAAATTTAAATTTGTCCATATTGTGGACAAAATACAAAGCAACTCTCGATAGGGTGTGTTTGGTTCATGATATTTAATAATGGTTTGCAGCATATATGACAGCATTTTGTATAGAAAGGCAATTTATTTTAAAGGGACCATTGATAATATTAAATAAATATGTTAATGTTTGATGTATTGTACCAGAGTTACCCTGAAGCTAATTTTTATTCAGCAGTCATAGTAGAGTTACGGTCGACGACTGTCTTTATGAACCCCTGCCATTACTGCCCCTCCCCACAAACACTCATTGCCTCTGGGTGTGACTTACATACTCAGTCTCCCTCTTGTTCTCCAGGGAGAAGTTGTGAATGTCCATATTGGCTCCTCCTGACACCGATTCCACCTTGTAACTCTGAGTCTTCTTGTTCTGATCCTTCTGGATCAGCTTGTTGTGCAGTGGAGGCCTGGTGTCCAACGACCCACGGCTGCGCCCGCACTTCACAGTCGCCACGCTGGGCAACACCGTCATCGTCACGGTCACGTTGGCACCGCCTTCTTCTACCTGATTTGTATCTGTATGGGTAAAAGGTAAGTCATCAGTTTTAAAATGTTTCATATTTATTGGTAGACTTTAAAGAGGACGACATAATGTTGCTTTAAAAAGTTCTCTCCATGTAACAAACTGATTCACTGTATCTCCAGTTTGTTTCCATACGGAGAAGAATGTTCGGAGACTTTTTCAGTTGAGGCGTTCCCTTGAAGTAAAGGGTGTTTGCTTGTCAGTGGCTGTTCTCGGCGCCGTTCACTCAACTGTTTTGCATATAGAAATTCCCAGAAGATCGGTAGGAGCTGAGATCTCTGGTATCGTTAGACTAACTTATTGAACATCACTGAAGTTGGTGTCCAATCGTAGTTTTAGATTCGGAGGGGTAAGGCCCAGACCCAGTCATTACTTGCATTTGCCACGGCCAAATTCCATCGGACACAGATGCGATGTGTTCCGTGTGCTAATTCATGACCATTCTAGTCAATGTTTCAAAACCTGGAAAACGGAACCACCACAATCTGTTTTAGAAGCGTTCCAGAAGCAGCTCTCGGCTCGGCTCTGTCGAGAATACGCGGCTGTTCTATTTTGCCTCCAGCAGCCCGCGTCAATCTGCACAGAGAAGCTCGGGCTGGCAGGAAGTCAGATACAGAAACGGCATAGAGTATCCGGTTGATTCTCAAAACAAAAACACCCAGTGCAAACTTCTCACATATTTAGAAGCACATAAACCAGGAAAAATGACCAAATCTGAGCAAGTCAACAAAGTCTGGTGGGCAAAACGTTTCTGAAACGCTTCTGGTGGGGTCGTTGAGAATGGACCGCTGTCCCCGGGTGTTTGTTTGGCGTTGCTGTTGACGGAGTGTAACGGAGACGTGACCGGTGGGGTTTCCCCGATAACTACCTGAACTAAACAGACTCCAGAGAAAGATCAAGTCTAATCTGTTTTACATGATTTGAATGCAGAAATAGCTGTGAAATCACCTTTTTTTCTGTTTTCACAACTAGATGAGTAAAGGTTTGTCTTAAACAAGTCCACTTGTTAATCTAGTCCAGGTGTGACAGGTGTAAGGATAAGTTTTAGACTAGATAGTTAGAGTAAGTTAGATCTGGTCTTGGTGCAGAAAAAGCAGTAATATCTCTTTTTGTTTTAGTTCAGTTTTCTACATTTTTTATCTGAGACCACAAACAACAAAAAATAAGTTATAAGCAGATGAGAAGCAATGTCGTTAGCTAGTAGCTAAACGTCTGTACAAGTCATAAAATGAGTTTTAAACAGCCTTATCTATATCTTTCGATAATACTACTCTATGTTGTACAAATATGATGAATCAGATCCTAAATATTATTTATTTTTCCCATAATTTTCCCGGAAGCCACAAATCGGAAGCTCATTTCAGAGTCATGGAGTTGTTTTGGTTGACAAATCTGATAAAAACAATATAAAAACAGGATGATGAATGCTTGTTTCTCTCAATCCAACAGCGAATTCCTGACTGTTTAAGAGAGGCCTGTTTGAAAGTTAGCTCATTGCCTTGTGGGCTGTTTGGAGCCAGAGATGAGGCCAAGTAATAAACAGAAACATGACGATTTCATATCCACAAATTTCCACAGCATGCAGACCAAGAGATAGAGCCACAGAGAGGAACTGAGTGTAAACAAGAGTTTTTAAGGACGCTGTGAAGAAGAAAATGTTGTGTATGTGTTTATATGTAGGGGGGGGGGGGGGTGTTCGGGCAGTAAGAGGTAAAGTGGGAGATGAGGGAGCAGATATATTAATAGCCCCGCGGTGCTGGCAAAGATTCCTGTCAAATCGTTAAAGACAGAGTGGTGACCATCTGACCGAGAGGAAGAGAGGAGGCGGAGGAGCAGGAGGGGGTCCAAACACTCCTCCCTAATATAGGAGAGGACCAAACTACCCGCCATGTGCCACCACGGTCGGGTACACCACCACAAGGCCACAGTCGGAGGAGCTAACTGAGCTCGGAGACGTCCCGAACAGGCATGAGGAATGATGGGAACACACATACACACACACACACACCCAAACACAGTTTTAAACCGTTAACTCAAAGCAGATTTTGTGTTCGAGCGCTGCGGTGAGGGCGGCGGACGGGCATGTTGGGGTGTAGCTCATGTGGGCAGGCAGGCTGGCAGCCCACCCGTTTTCTCCGTGACCACCTGATCAATTAGTGACGTGGAGGGACTCCACAGTCTCTCCCAGGCTCTCCAGAGCTTAGAACAACAACATGCATGTCAACAACAGCATCGGCTGGGACGAGAAGGGCAACAGATAACCTGATAGAGCCTCCACGCAGGGTCCTCTGAACTGTCCAGAAGGACAAAAATATCATAAGATTCATGCAGGCATTAATCTTTATCGTCAATATAAACTTTTATATAACCTTTCTAGGAAGTATGGGGCGTTTTAGATAAAACCATTACGCAATTTGTTTGTATAATGCCACATGGGTAAACAGCACAAACTGCGGTGAGGAGAGCTTGTTAATGTCTGGGAGGAGAGGCTGCTCTGGAGCTGGGGGGACTGATGGCTGCACATACACACTCTGACCAACAGAGGCGCCTGGGATCATTTCCCACCACCACCTCCTCCATCTCCGAGAGTGGAGATACTGTAAAAAAGCCTGCGCTGATACAGCCTCACTGCTGTTGTGTTTTTGCTTTACATGCCTGAGAGGTGCTGTGAGACGGATCTATTTGCTGCCACGTGGGGGAATAATGTTCATTTTGTTTTAAATCAGAGGCTGCAAACTCATAAAGACAGAAGTAAAGAGAGAAATATGGAAGTTAAGTGATAGGAAGTGATAAAATAAGACAGTTTGGGCAACTTGGCGATGGTCTATGAGTGTGTGCGTGTGTGCACGCTGGTCGATGCAAAATGTGTGTGTGTGTGTGTGACAATGTGACTGCTGAGTGCTTGCACACCACACATTGCTGTGGCCAAACCAAATAACCAGGAAGAAGAAAACACACACAGAGGCTCCTGGAGGCCTGACGTCAGCAGTGCCTAAACACACAACAGTGTGTATTCACACGGAGGTGGCATGTGTGCCGTTTGAGCATCATGCATCCATTCACACAAAACACCGTGCAGATGTATGACCACTCTATGTGAGCACTATGAGATGTGCACTTCAGGCTCATTGATTAGGACTTGTGTGTCTTTATGAGGGTGTGTTGGTTTGCTTAAATTAAGGACTTAACCCCCACCACCTCCTCCTCCTCCTCCTCCTCCTCTCCTCCTCCTCCTCTCTCAAGCCTTCTGCCACACACACCCGAGATGTTTTGGCCCACATCCTGGACCAGGAAAGCAGCAGCACATATTTTCATGCTGTGTACAAAAAAAATCCATGAGCTTCACTTGAAGGAAAAAAGGGACATTACAGAAGACAAGGACATGGTCTGCGCTCAGCCTCAGCTAAATACTGTATACTTACAGTATGTATGTGGCATTCCTTAACTATTGGTTTGAGGGAGCCAGCCTGTGTGTGTGTGTGTGTGTGTCTGTGAGTGTGTATGTGTGTTAGGGAGAAAGAGAGAAGAAGCAGTGTTGTCCTTTTCTTAAAATCAACAATCTGCAAAAGCCCAAACATCATCATCTCCTCATTTCTTAAATGTCATTGCGCATTTTACGCACGCCGTGCGCGCATGGAAAAAGAAGTGGCCGCCCGGTGGGAAAGCAACGATTAATTGCTGCGTAAACCTCCAGCCCATAGCTGGTGTTATCCACTCAAACTTTCAGGAGCCTATAGGGATTTGTTTAACCAGCGCGAACACATCACTGCGCAATGTCAAGCGTCCCCTCTAAAACCCAAGCGGCTTGGAGTTGGTGTTTTACACTGCGGGAGGCTGCAAAACAGCACGGAGGCTGCATTTTGCGCATGATTCTTTGCGCCTTATATCTTAAAGTAGATCCGTCTAAGCACCTTTTATCCCACCCTCTATCAACACAACGCGCTTTAATCTGTGTTTCCATGAGCGCGGACCTTCCCAGACCCGGTCAGCGCAGAGCTGCACCTCACGGGGAGAGCGCCTGTCAAAGCCAGCACGTAACAACACACACACACACACACACACACACACACACACACACACACTCAACACGACAAGAAGGTGTCCAGAAGTACAAATAAAATAAAAAAAAAAAAAAAACACCGCTTCTTACCTTGATTTTGCGCCGGTGTGATGACTCTGTTGGTCGTTCTGGACGCGACGCTGGCGCACGCTCCCCGTCCCTCCAGCAGAGCTTGCAGCGGTCGGCTCTCTCCCGGCTGGTGCTGGCAGGACAAGCCGGAGCCACAGCGCGCCGTGTACACTCCACACGCCTGTCCTTCACCGAGGGCGCACGTCATGCAGCAGCCGCAGCCGGGCTCCTTCACCCGCTCCGCGCAGTCCTTCGGCAGCGACTTGCACAGCAGGAGCGCTCCGGCGTCGCACGGCTCGCATCGCACCACCGGCCCCACGGTGCCGGCGAGCCGGACGAACGCAGCCAGCGCAGCGGCGAGACAAAGCACACAGAGACCGGGCATTCTGCCGATTAAGCTGGTCACAAAGGGACAGTATGCGAGTTGTCACGTAGGCTTAAGGGGACTCTCTGTGACACAGCGAGCCGGCTAGCCTTCTCCATCTGTATTTTCTTTTACGCGAACTTCTCGTTTTATACAGGCGGAAAAAAGAGCCAACAAGTCACACCCTCCTCCGTATGAGTAATGTAAACGGAGAGCCCCGATATGAGGGACCGCTACATCCAGTCTGAGGAGAGAGCTGCTCCAACATTCAACTCTTTTTAATCCCTTATAATAATTTACTGAGGACTCTTCATGTGCTGCGCTTTCATGCTGTCCCCGGGTGTTTGTTTCCATCTGGAAATTTGGCCTCTTGTCACAAGACCAGGCAACTAAAGCGATCTGCAGATGTAGCTGCAGACTGTTGGCTACATTTCTCCTCAGTTTCAGCGATATAAATATTATTTTATGTCACAGATAAGATGCACGGCTGGATTTCAGAGAATTAAGCAGCACCAGGGAAGGTTTTTCGTCTGTGTTGACTGTTCCCAAACCTCTGGAGGTTTCCACACCACTGGCCACATCCCCTGCTGGCATCAATGGTATGTGAGTGAATGCCATTGGTGGTACCCCCCACATGCAGTACTGATAAAACATTCCTCTGGGCAGGTGTGTAGGTGGCCTCCGTATTAACCCACTAAAACAATAATTTCTTTGCATATAACCTCTCTGTGTGTGTGTGACCACATGCTCAGTGGTGGGTGCAGCCAAAGAGGTATTGCTTTACTGTTTTGGGATGTAGATCAGAACACGGCGCACGTGCAGACCAGACTGCATACCTGACCAAATAGCTTCAGGAGCGGCGCTCACCTTACACATAGCAAAGACCCTGGTTGATCTGGCACTTTGTACGAGCCCCAACCGGCAAGCATCCAGACCCCCTGCACCTTCCCTCCTGTACGCTCCCCCCCTCCGCGACCCCCACAGGATTTCAAAATTATTAGAAAGAAAATGTTCAGATTCTGCAGGCTCAGCATCGGCCCCCTGTCCGGCATATCCTCCTGTTCTGCAATAACAAACGCGAGAGGGGGGTACACACTGAGAAAATAAAGCAATCAGTATCGGCCATTGTGTGATTTCTACCACAGAGGCAGAAAAAGTGTTGAGACTGCATTATGAAAAACAAGCAGAGGGTAAGGAAACACCCCCGGAATAGCAAGAAAACGTCTCCAGCTAAGATTAGTTTTCTTATTACTTGACATTTTTTTTTCTCTTTCGGCATTTTTTCATGTCTGAAATATTTAGTTTCTGACCTTTGGCTTGTTTATTGTCTGTCCGTACGTCTAGGGTCTGATTTACCTAAAGCGCCCTTTTTGGAGTTTGGACTCATTCAGCAAAAAGACACAGAAAAACTGTGCCCTCTTTGTCCGTCCCCTCAGCTGAAGATAGCTGCTAAAACCGGCCTGCAGACAATATATAAACTCATCTGATGTGACAGTGTCAAGTTTTATGCCAGGTTTGTCTAAGGGCGCTTTCACACCAGCGCTGTTTGGTCCGCTTTAAACGGACCAGAGTTGGTTTCCTCGGTTTCCTAGTCCGGTTCGTTTGGGCAGGTCCAAAAGCTCATCCGAACTCTGGTCCACCTGAAAACGTGGGTCTCGGTCTGCTTACAAGTGAACCCTGGTGCGGTTTGGGAAAGCAAACAGACTATCCAGCAAACCAAAGATCAGAAAGCCAATCGATGAGCCGGGTTTTCTTCCTCCTGGTGCTTGTTTTGGGCAGTACCCCCATTGACGAGTAGCTGTTGTAACTGGATGACGTTGTCCAGGCGGTTTGGTCCTCGTGTGAAAGTAAATCGAACCAAGTCCCACCGGACTATCCTGGTGCGAAAGCAACATTAAACAGATATTATGCAGTGTAGAGATAGTGCTCATGTGGTTAAGGTCAACGTTCACCTTGTCCTACACGTCCACTGGGATCCTCCAACAGTCGGAGCAGAGTGTGTTGTAATTTGCCTGGGGACAGTTTGGGTATAACAAAAAGATAAATCAGACAACTGCTGGCACCTGCACGTCTCATTTCCCAAACCACATGTTCAACCCCTCTGTGCTGCAGTCTCAGCGAACTGCAATAAGAGATACTATTTGTCTTACTCAACAATCTTGTCTTCATCTCGCGCATACATCTTCGTCTCTCTCCATCTTCTCCGCCTCGAGGAAACTGATATTCCCTCGTTATTAATCTCTCCTTCGTTCTGTCTCCGTCAACATTCCTCTGCATTACATTCCCACAATGCAGCACATTTCAGGCCGTAAATCATTAATGGGAAACTCAAAGTTGATGACGGTCCTCAGTAACACTGGCACAATGCGCTTTATAATTTGAGGTTTTGTGGGAATGAAAGGATCTGGACTGATTTATTTGTTTCCTTCCTCCACACGTGATTCCAGCAGCAACATATGCTGTCTTCATATACGAGCTGTACCATCAGTACGCGCTGACCACGTTATGACCTGCATTATCAAAAACCAAAATGGTTTACATGGTGACAGTGCCGTTATTTAGTGTTTCGTCACTTGAACAACCTTCAAGTTTCCGACGTGTGACGTGCATCAGTTGATCTACAATATGTTTAAAGTAGATCTCGTTCTGGTGTTTTTCACCATCATAGTAACTGTTACTAACTCAGTTTGATGGTTGACTGACAGAAAAGAACAAACTGTTTTGTTTTTGATTAATTTCTTAAGTCACAAACAGTTTGACTCAGCGTAAGCTGACAGTTTATCACAACTTGGACGTCTCAAAATTGGGTTTAGATACGATGCCGAGGCCAGGTTCACTGATATCAAAACAGATAGCAAGAACAGCCAATGTTCTGTCACGTAAGGGAGCGAAATATGTTGTAATTTACCAACGTGTTTTTGAAAATATCACCACCAGATAAAACACTACGAAGAACCTTCGCGTGATCATTGAACATGTGATGGATCCATGTTTTGTGGATCGATCGTAAAGAAATCAATTTTGTATCAGTAGTATCGATACAGAGCTTTCAACCACACCTCAGTCTTGATAAATGGACAGAGTTTGCACTGTTGTCATGGAGATGGTTTCATTTTCATCATGAGGCCTAGAAGACGACTGAAGGGTCATGAACTCATGAAAAAAAAAAAAGCCAAACTCCTGTTTCCAAGGAAAAGAAGGAATCATCATTTCTTTGACTTACGAGAAGTAATTATTTTCAAAGATGTCAAAACATGGCAGTACCACTAAAAATGACAAGTGCAGACAGATGCAAGTCGTAAGCACTAAAACACTTTATTTGGACGCACTTAAATGTCATAATAATTACTCATTGTGCAGAAAACCTGTGTGCACAATATGGTAACAATGGTGGCAACTGAAGATGATGATGGATAAACCTTATGTCACGGTTATGCGCAAGGAGTCGACCCAAATGCAGACAAGGTAACTCGAATACAACTAAAGGTGGCTGATAGTTCAGGTTAAAATTAGTGCTGTCAATCGATTAAAATATTTAATCGCGATTAATCTCATGAATGTCATAGTTAACTCGCGATTAATCGCAAATTAATCGCACATTTTTATCTATTCTAAATGTCCCTTGAATTATCATTTTAATACTCTTATCAACATGGAAAAGTGGATAGGCTTGCTTTGTGCAAATGTTTTTTTATTGCAAACCACAACAACAACATGTAGTGTTACAGCCATTCACGTCTGAAGCAAAATCTCAAACAAAGCAACACTATCAATAAACAGATGACAAAAAAATAAATACCTAGTCACAAAAACAGCCCCCTCAACAACCTTCAAAACGGGGTGATACAAAATAAAATTACAAAGTGCACATCATTGTAAACTAGGACTCAGCCTATAGTGCAGTTAAACCATGGTTTATACTTTCCTTTTCTTAAGTTTTCTTTGAACACACTAGCAGTCAGTGCCTGTGTCGAAATCCATCCATTGTCGCCTGGTTATGACACGGAGGAGGCGGAGAATTTGAATTGCCGGTGTGTTTGGCCATCAAGTGGTATTTCAGACTGGATGTGCTATGATGATAACTCAGTTCACACCGACAATACACACAGATAACTTTGGTTTTATCTAACGACCCATCTTGCAAAGTTTTAAAACTGAACTTTCCATTCATAATTTTGTTAGCAGCGTCCATTTCAGCATCTCGTGCTGGACATCCACACAATACGGTAGCGTGGGGCGCGCTTATTGTTTTGCTTCCGGTTTACAGCTGGATCCTGTAGTTTTTCTAACGTTACTAGCAGTGGCCACAGCTTATGAAAAAACTACAAGTTCACTAGGTCACAAAGAGCGTTAATCTTGCGATAAAAAAATTTACGCTGTTAAAATTGTTCTGCGTTAACGCGTTAATAACACAATATTTTTGACAGCACTAGTTAAAATACAAACAGTTCAAACTAAAACAGGACCAGGAAACAGGGATGGGACACAGGACTGGGAAACAGACGTAAAGGAACACAGAGACTAAATACACAAGGCAGGACAACGAGACACAGGTGAGACTAACAAGACACAGGTGAAACAAATCAGGATGGAACTGATTCAAAACTGGCGGGAAACTCAGCAGGAAGTAAAGAATCACAAGACACAGGGAGGAAACAGGAAACACTAAACACTGATCTCAGATCTTAAGTATCATGAGAACTGCGGGCTGTGTTCAAAATATTTGATCTGTAATAAATGCTCAAATTCAAGAAGCGTCCCAGAAGCGGGCCTCCTCTCGGCTCCACGTTGAATACGCGGCTGTTCTCTTTTTTGACGGGTGCCGCGAGCAGCCCGCGTCAATTTACACAGAGTACCTCGAGCTGAGAGGAAGCCAGACACAGAGAATCCGGTGGATTTTCTAAATAAAACACTCCGTGCAAACTGCCGGTCGTGAAAACAGACAAAAGCGAAACAAATGAACTACATAGCATATTTACACACGTAGAAGCATGTTTAGAAGCACATAAACCAGGAAAATGGCCAAGTAAACAAAGTCTGGCGGGCTAAACGCTTCGCTACTGAAACGCTCCCGGTGGGGTTTGAAGTCGCGTGCAGAATGGACCAAAACAGCGACGTGACAGAGACGTCGGGGTAAGTTCCTTGGGTTGCATTCAAATGAAATTAAACTGAATTTGTGTTGATAGAATTTGTTCAAACTTGATTTTTGGAGACCGATCCTGAAATAACAGCCAAAGCTCTAAAAACAAGATCCGAGTTGTCTTAAACTTCATTATGAAAATGAAAAGTTCCAACTCAAAAATCTGAAATTCAGCCATGTATGACTTTATGAAGTCAACGCATACATGAAGACGGAGCTAATTCCAAAAATGTATCCAATCTTTTCCTTATGCATACACATTCCTCATCAAGGTCTTTTTTAAAATGAGTCGCCAGCTTCCTCACATGTTTTCTTTTAAAAACATTTTTTGACATGATTGAATGCATTCCAAGGGGCTAACAGATTTGAAATTAATTAAACATTCCTTCAAGCAGCCAAACGAAGGCCTCTCTTATCAACAGATTCCTTTTCAACTTGGTAAACATCCGTATAACGCAGCCCAAATGTTTTAAGATAGCTTTGTGTCGCGCTGCTTTTTATTGTAGCGCTCAGCCAACACAGCCAGTTTCAATCACAGTTGGGTTGCTCTCCTATCAGGAGAATGATTAAAATGTAATTCTGTTGAATGATGTTGACTGTGGCTTACGTGAGGAAAAAGCATAAATAATGCGCCCTGCCAGCTTCGTGTTGAGGAAAATCATTTGGCGCTCCTTAACTCAGCCGGGGTGCTGACAGCGAGGACAGGCCTCGTCCGTCATGGAGGAACATGAAGATCGGCTAATGAAGTGGGGCTTATTCCTGCAGGCTGATAATTGCATCTGGGATGTTTTGTGACCTTTAAGTGACCAGGCTATACCGCATGTAGTAAAATCTGTAAATTTACACTGCAAAGATGTAAAGATTGACGGTACAATCACTAGAAGAACTCTCTACTTAATGCTTTTAACAGTTCTTTTGACTTTAGAAGAGCACAGAAGATGGGATGTAGCCGTATGGAGGATGCCAACTTGGGTGGTAGACATCTGCCTTTGTTAACCACCATCCTCAGACTCCATTAATTTGGCTGTTTTGAGGTTAGGGGGCTGACAGTTGAATCGTTTTCCAGAAAAGTTCAAGGCCTATAGTTGTTGTTGTCCTAACTGTCTTTGCTACTTTGCAATTTTTTCTGCAGTGTTTTTTGTGGAAAGGAACCAGGTAAATAACTGGGTCAACACAATCTTTGTTTAATCTTTGTGTGTTTTCCAACTTGGATAATCCAGAAAGTTTCCACAGCAGGCCGACACAGCGACTTTGTTGGGAAAGCGCAGGGCTGAGAAGTGTTCTCATTATAACATTTTGAGCTCAAGTTGTCACCCTTTTTCAAGAGATAATGGTGCAGCTTTTACTGAAATCTATTAAAAGACCATGCACGCTTTTAAAACCAGCTGTTCTTTATTGATCGCTGTAATGGAGGCTGCCCTACAGGAATGAACTCTTCCTGTTATATCTGTTTTCAATAAATTGGTGGAATGAACATGGCCTCTCTGTCACTGTCTGCATGACATGGTTAGAGAAACATCTGGAGACAAGAAGAAGACAGAGAGAGGAATGTGCAGAGCTGGAAAGGTGAACCGAAAGAAGTTAACTAGCTGAAGGTTTTTTAATCAACGCAAGCTGCATGTGGGAGCAAAGGGAAGCAAAGAGGTTAGGGTTCGAGCATGTGTTATGATGTGTTTGTGGTAAAGTCTGTGCCGTTTGTTTATGCCTGGCAGCTCGCAGCAGGAGGTCCGAGTCCTGCCCAGCAGAGGCTCACTCTAATTGGTCAAACAGGCAGTGTGGCACCTTGGATTGAACTCATGCCTGGAGGCTAGGTACAACATACTTAGCAGCATACTGAGGAAAGATCACAGTCATGTGCTCGCAGTCACCGACTGTCTTTAGGTCAGCAGTCCTCCCACGGCTGGACAGGCGGAGGAGGAGGAGGCTGCTATGGGAAGGAGATACAAGGCTAGACAATCTCGCCTGGCGCTCTCAGGTTGACCAACTCAAGTGACACTTTCCTGAGAGTGGGCCAATTCCAGGCTGCTAAGAGGATCAGTTTCTCCTTCCTGTCCTGACACACATACCCTGGTAGCGCCACTCAGAAGTCTTCAGGCTCGCCGCTCGCTTCAAACACACTTTCTAAAAGCCATGCAGCCGTGCAGCATGGACGGGATCAGAGAGTGTTTGACTGCAAAGACAAAGTCCTCGCTAAGAGGATTGAGATCTTAAACCTAACTCACACAAAGTGTAACCACAGGTAGGCAGCAGGCAAATGCCAGCAGTGCAGTTCTTAAACTTCAAACAGACAAGAATAGAGTCGTATAGAATTTTTTTTTCGAGGGCTTGAGACTAAAAATACTAAAAGGAAGAAGAGCAGACAGAAGAAAAGCATGACAGGAGGGGAGAGAGAGACAGAGAGAAGTGTCTAATCTTGGATCTTTGGAGTGGCGTGTCACATTTATTGATGTCACCTCCGGAGAGCCGAGCATGTTCCAGGTCAACAGATCCTTTCGAAGAATCTAAGAATGGACACATGGGAGAGAGCAGCGTTGAAGGAAGGAGCGAAGCCGTCTGCCAAAAGCGTTGATTCACCCAAATTACCAAGAAAACCTACACATTTTCTCACTCCTTTTAGTGGTGACAGACAGTGGCCCAGCCATGCAATGCATTCAATTAAAACTCTCACAGACAGACAAAGCTGTAGACTCGAGATTTGGACTTGAGTCAGAATTCCACAGCATGCATCTGAAAAGTATTAGGAATTAGTTTCAACCCTGACATGAAATATTGTTATTTAATTATTTTGTAAACTTCTCTGACATTGAGTTTGAACTGAAGCAATTCATTTTGTGAACTAATCAAAAATATCCACGACAGTCGTCCTCTCCCTCTGCTTTGTCTCAATCTACCTCAAAACCAGCCGGAGCCCAAAGAAACTGACTTTAAGATGTTTAGTGTAATAAATAAACTCATAAGGTGTCAAGAAAGGAAATATTCTCACACCTGTTTTCCTTATTAAACAGGAAAAAAAGACAACCGAACACCTTCTGAATTCAAGTTTCTCTCTTTTGCCAAACTCAGATGATCTTAATCGCCTTGTTAACTCGTCGTAAAACACACTTCACTTCATTCAAACGTGACACAAACAAAATAAAACTCACCAAAAACGTCTTGATTAGTCTTTCCGCTGTGCCGCAAACTCTGGTTTAGTCGACATAAATTTTTAATTCACCGACTGAGATCTGGAAATATTCTTTTAAAGTTACTGTTTTTGTCAAGGGAGTCTGGTTTGGTGGCTTTGAAGCCGACAGTTCCTGAAGGTGTCAATCAAAACGCAGTGCATTTTTTCTATTTCAAGCCACATTTCCAGAGACTTTAAAGATGCTCTTATCAGTAGTGTTATATTATAGATGAACTCACTACATCTAATGTTAAAGGTGTCACTTTTAGTGACATGACCACAGATAATTAATGCGTGGCTTTGCCTTACCCCTCAGCTCTGTTTTGGTTTTATGGATTCATGCAGCCATTTCAGTGAAAAAAAGGTCTGACAAGGCAACTTTAACCTACCTGTCCAGCACAACATGGCAGAGAGACAAAGTTTACAACTAACTAGTTCATAAAAGTTCTGACTTTAGCACCAGGACATGACTGCTGTAAGAGTTAGTTGAGACGCGTCACTCGAAAAACATTCAAGTCAAGTTTAAACCTGGTAAACTACACGTTTAAAAGTGTTCAGATGTTAATCATTGGTCAGCGATCAAAGACCGGCGTCTTGCTAGTGAAGACTTGTAACTTGTCTTGGACTTGGCCACATTTTCATTTTGGCATTTGGGTGAACCGCTCCTTTAAAAATGTTATTACAGGGAGATGATGAAAAGCAAACTGAGCTTATGAATTTGAAATCAAAAGATGAAAGCCAAAAAAAAAAACAGCCTTTCTGTCTTTCTCTGTGATGAAGGGACAGGTGTTAGCGCTGCAGCTAACGCTGCCAAAAAGACCATAGTACAGCTCATTATGTATGAATGTAACCCCTGTATATTTTGACACATGTTGGAGCCTGACCTGACACTGAGCAGGTGTGTGCCAGAATGGGCTAAAAGGCAGCATGTCCTGCACACCAGCTGCAGAGTGGCTCCGGCTGTAACCCCCGCCGCCTGCTAAACCTGCGCGCCTGACGTGCTGTTTGGATTGCGGGTGACTGATTAGGTCGTGATGTGGAGCCCTTCCACCACAACGTGTCTTCGCTGCTGCACTCAGGCGGCTAACAGCTGCTCTTAGCAGCACCTAGCTGTGGCCTAATGGATGTTGGACATGTGGAGTGGGTTGGAACACTGTATAGGAAATGTTAGGTGTGGCCATGACGTTCGACATATAATATGGTGAGCAACCTCTGAGACCCCCAGTTCATCCAATTCAAGCAATACTACCAGAACTGTAGGTTAGAATCACGGCTGCAGCGAATATTCTATAAAATGTCACCTGCGGATCTCAATAACAATTTCTGAGAGCCAAAGATGACATCTTTAACATCAACCAACACTACAAAACTGAAAGTTATCACCTGTGCAAAGGTACAAACTGACTAAAGCAGCATTTGAGAAGTAAAACCCAGTGAATGTGCTGCATTTCCGCTCGATAACATTATCAAAATTATAAACTGTAACTTATCGTTTCAGTTTGGAGTATATAAAACTCTCACCAAAACACTCCTGCAGCATAATCCAGCTCTTCTCTGTCTCTGCACATCCAGTATATTCCAAAAACTGCCAAAATATTGCAAAACGTGTCCAAACACACCGCTGCTGCTCTGTCACTCCCAGGGTTTGCCGTTCATTTATCCCTGCTGGTCGCAAGTATGCTTTGGTCAATAAACTGGATGATATGCCAAATATATTGTACATATTGGATATCATGATGTACCGATAGACTCTCTCCACCGCCCCACGATCATAATTTGAGTGTAAAAACACTCAATAAGATGAATTTGAGTAATAGCTATCTCAATATTTCTCTTGATAGCGCAATAATATCGTTATTGTGAATTCTTTTAGCCACGATAATCGTGTCATCCATTTTCTTCCGCTTATCCGGGGTCGGGTCGCTGTGACTGCAGGTTTAGCAGGGCGTTCAAGACGTCCCTCTCCCCAGCAACACAATCTCGTTTCTCCTGGGGGATCCTGAGGCGTTCCCAGGCCAGATGGGCTATGTAGTTCCTCCATCGGGTTCTGGGTCTGGCCCTTGTTCTCCTCCCAGGAAGGCATCCAGGAACCATCCCAATCAGATGATCAAGCCATCTTAGCTGACTCCTTTCAACATGAAGGAGCAGCGTGATCGAGTCATGGAAATCTGATAGCATGACAGCCCTATTGTACATGTACATACAGTATATTTTGAAACTTGTAATTATATTTCCACCAAAATGTGTCAAGTTGGAGAGCTTCCATTTGTTACTAGCTGGCTACAGTAAACAGCTAACCAAGCTAGCCATTCGTTTACAGCTCTGTACGTTCTCTTCTGTACGTGTTTAATACTCAGAAATAGCTCTTCATTATTCCTTTAAATGATGTGTGTGCTTATTGTACATGCATACTTACACACATGCTACTACATGATACTGTTCCTCGCATCAGTGATTCTGTAAAGGGCATGTCGAGCTCTGCAAGATTGTTAAGTGAACAGAGAGAGAAAGAGAGAGTGAGGGTGTGTGGGGGGAGAAATTAATGGTTCCCCCTGCTTATCACTTAGCAGAGAAGTGGGGAGAGTGAGGCGGCGGCGGTGGTGGTGGTTGGGGGTTGATGGTGGGAGTGGCAGTAAAGTAGGTTGGTAAAGTAAATATTCCGTTCTCCTCTGTCAGCAGTAGAAAAAGAGAAGAATGAAAATGTAATCTCACTCCAGCTTTTAAATCTGTCCCCCCCCCCCCCGCAAGACCTTGAGAACAACACGTTTCCCATCAAACAGCAGATTAATCTTGTGTAACTCATGCACGGTCACATCCCGGTCCTCTCGCACTGCTGGGAAGGCTGTGTGGGAGTCCGGCAGCAGAGGGATGACGCGGAAAGACGGCAGGAAGGGCTCAGTGTGAGCATCATATCATCTTATTTGTGGGAAATGTGTGTGTGTGTGTGTGTGTGTGTGTGTGTGGGAGGAGGGAGTAGAGCGCAATAATAAAGATACCGGGAGTGAAAGCAATATCGCCGTCTGGGCCAACATCTCTCTGAAGAGCTGCCTCCTATAGGCTGTGTTTCCATGCCACCTGCTCTGTCCTGCACAACGAGGACGTCTGCGGTTTTCTGAATGAGATACCACTGCAGGCAGATGACGAACAAGCTGCTTCATGTTAGTTTAAAAGAATAAACTGCAGATTATAAGATATCATACAAAGAGACAGCAGAGAATCTTCCAAAGCATGAAAATAAATGGCATTTACAGCTGAGATGAATGTCTGCGCTCGTGTTGCAGACATTTCAAATCATCAAGTGGGAGAAGATATTACGTCTGACACAAAACATCCAGCTCATGCTGCTGTTTGTCGTTAACCCCGTGTCACATTTTTGCGACATCTGAATTTGCGGTCTGTCTTGAAATTCAGCAGAAATAAGGGACCATTTTTATGCCTCATCTTGACGTTTCACCGCAGTTCAGTCATGATTCAGTGCCAAAATTCCCTCATTCACTGCGTCTACTGCACGGGACACTGTCATTGCAAAAAATGTCAAATTAAGCGGAGAAACTTTGATTTAAAATGATGTATGTGATGCCATATATTTTGGTTTATAGCCAAGAACAATCTGTTATTCATTTGTGAAGTTACATTCCTCAAGGCCTCAGTATGGTTCAAGAAAACTAAATCAGACGAGTAGAACATGTCATCTGTACAATATGTACAACAAGTTGTAGGAATCGTACACTTTGTGCCTTCTGCGTTTCTTTGTAGTCGTTGTGTTGCCCACTTGGGGATAATGGCAAAAGTCTCTCCTTGAAGGGCTTCATGGCGTTCAACAAAAAGCGCGAAGGACGAATAAGAGGACAAATGTGTGGAAAGCAGCAATCGAAATTAAGGCTGTCCAATAGAAATAGCAGCTCGCACAAAAAATACGGTGCCTGGGACAGTAAAGAAATGCATCTTCCATCCATTCATTTTCTGCAACCGCTTATCCTCTTCAGGGTTGCGGGGAGCTGGAACTTATTCTTGTTGGCACTGGGGTGAGAGGTGATGTACACCCCTGGACAAGTTGCCAGCTCATCACAGTGCTGACACATAGAGACAAACAACCATTCATGCTCACATTCATCCCTACGGGGAATTTAGAGTCGCCAATTAACCTGTTATATGCATGTCTTTGGACTGTGGGAGTATCCAGAGAGAACATGCAAACTCCACACAGAAACTCTGAACATGAAACCTTCTTACACCACTGTAACCCCCCGAAATGTATCATTACAAATTGAACTACTACATGTATGCGTCATGGAATATATGTTTTAATGTTTAATTGCAATCAGATTCAAATAAGGAGCTCTATGCTACATCACACAAGCATTTACACACAAAATCAATCAATCATCAAGTTTGGCGACGAGAACAACCAGCAGACCAGAGAGTCAATGAAGTGATGCAAGTTACTGAAACAAAGTTATTTAAGTTTAATGGATGTGTAAAACGTAAAAGAAAAACTTGGACACTATTAAACAATCCATCTATTTTTTCTATGTTTTTTAATAATACAGGTCCCAGTTAGACAGTTCACAGTGTGTGAGTATATATTGGTGACTTGTGCAGAAAACACGGCAGAAATGTAACAGATGAATACGTGATTACATCGCAGACAATTCAATCTATCAAGTTGCTTTAATAAAAAGGACAGAAGAAGACAGTAAACATGTGCATATGGCTCTGGATTCAGGCTTCACGTCCAGTATGTGTGTGCATTAAATGAAATAAAGCAGTTTACAATCTCAAAAACTAAAAGAACAACTGGTTCTTCCATCAGACTGACGAGTCTTTTGTATTAAAAAGTAACATTTGGTGATTACAAACGTAACCTGCAGCTGAGGTGACGGAGGAAACCTGAGTGTTTCTTTTCGTTCTGAACAACTCGTACATGTCAGATTCATATTTCTTGACCATATAGTCTAATGTATTTTTGCCACGACCACCCGTGAAATTCCTCATGCAAACTTTATTTCTCACACAAAATATTTGGGAGCTACTTGACATAATGAAGACGAGAAAGTGAGAGAGAGAGAGAGCGAGTGAGAGGGAAGGAAGAGAAGAAAAAAAACATACTGTCATGCACGAACATGGACTCATCAAGGCTTAAACACACACACATGCAAACACACACATGCACATACATATCCTTTCTTGGAAAGCCACAAGTTTCTAATTATATCCTGGGTTTCAAATAAAAAGCGTTTACAGCCAATTCGTTTGCGTAAATGCCATTCCTGTCTGTGTGGAGAGATGTAACCGTTTCTACCCCTCGAGACAATAAATAGTTTATTGCTTTTATTTGTCATGGCTTTATGTTGTATTGCCAAGCCCTCAAAAGAATAGAAAAAAAGCATATTTTCCCACTAATGACTGTGTGTGATTTATAGAGTCTGTCTTTGACATGGGGGTGTCTGTGCTTTCAAACACGGCATAATTAGACCTCTGGAGCTGCATACAGCGCAAAACACATTGGACAGAAACGCTGTGCTTCCCAGAGAGGCTCTGCTTGTGTGTGCGGTTTGGGTATGATGCTGAACAGTCGGTGCATGAGAAAAAAAAAAACGCCTGGAGGTTTCCCTTCCAAACGCAATGAAATGCACGCACGGATCCGTGCACGCACACACAAGAGGTCAATGATATCTGAAACAAACATAATGATTGGCTTTGACACACTTTCAGAATCAGATACAAGGGGAGAAGAAAGAGCATATAGATTAGCTCTGCAGGGATCCAAAGAGTTAGTCAAGCATGAGCTGTTCCCTGCCGAGCGGAGAAAGACCGGATTCCCCTCCCTCCTTCGTCCTCACTGACCCTGAATGCTCACAGAGTGATTTTAACAGGTCACAAAGGAGCAGGAGTTCACGCTTTTGACACCCCTCACCCCCACACTTCTCACTCCACCTCCTCCTCTTCTTCTCTCCTTCTTCCTGTCTATCTTTGCCTTTGTCTGCCTCCCATTCGCCTCTCAGTGTGGATGAGAAGAAGAAAAAGAGCAAGAGGAGCTGTTTCTGTTTTGGGTCCCCGTCAAGTGATTTCTAATGACACACTGCTCTCGTCCCCACAACATGTATTTTAGAGTAAATGAATCAGGCAGTACATGGCCTCATTAAGTTGAAAGTGCCGCTCTCCGCCACAAAAGTACATGGTGCTTTGGAGCCGGGGCCGTTCACACCGAGAGGCAAGCAGAGCTGCAACGCCGACATCACACACGTGCAAATAGAGTTTGTCTGTGGAGAGGCTGGGAGAGTGTGTGTGTGAGTATCGAGCAGCAGGGTAAATCAATCGAGAAGTACGTTCAGATTTTCACATTATCACCACTTTTATTTTTTGGGCTGCGTTCAAGAGCTCAAACACTTTGCAGATTTTAGCTTCCCCGTTAAAAACCAAAGCGACTTGGTCGGGCCGTCGCTCAGCATCTGTGGCCACCGACTGTCACTTGAAGGTCTCGCGGTGATGACTTTGTCTGTACAGTAGTTGGCCTTCACCGCTGGATGTCTGGCTGATTTGTACAGTTTCTATTTGTTTCCTCCTCACTGGAAAAAAAAAAAAAAAAAAAATACACACAAAGCAAAAAGTTTTTTATCAGTTTTAAGTTTTTATCAAACAAATTCTTGAAGTTTCATCATGTTTTTTTGGATTACAAAGATGCACACAGAATATACTTATGTCCTAACCTATGTCAGCACTTGTGTTGCATTGCTTTCAGAGATCTAATAATTATTACAGCTAAGCATCTTATTTTTGCAGCCTGGTCTCACCAAATTACATATGAATGTGTTGCGTCATTGGCAACTAATTTTACACATGAATTGGGTGTGAATGTGAGCATGAATGGTTGTTTGAGCTCCAACGGGTGTCACGTGATGCAGTATAAAGAGCGAGACAGTCCATGTCTGAAGACGTTGGGGTGAACTTTCCCCCAGGAGTACTCGGTTTATGTACCATGTGAAACCAAAAGTGACTGTCAGTGGTGACTTATTTTGAATTTCGTAATGTATTTAACATAAGTAACGTTCGTAGTAAGATGGTGAATTCTTTTCCTAAACCTAACCAAACTGCAACTGTTGCATACCGTCATGATAAAGTAACTTTGTGCATGTCCAAAACTCATAAAATACAGCATCTATAACGCTGTTAAATGATGTGAAATATCCTTAAAAATCTTGTAATATCATGATCTTTTGCTTCTGTTTCATTTCACATACTGAATTATGGTTCTCCAAAGACTCATAAACATCATCATGGGTCAAAGTAGAGAGCGGTGTGTCATGCAGACCTAAGGATGTGTCCACACAGGAGGCGTTCTCACATTTTTTCAGTCGTCCATCTCACGCGTGTCAGGCCCAACAGTTATGCTACTATTTTAATCCATTCAGCTCTCTACCAGACCAACACGACAGCTCCCATTTCACTCACGCTGTACCTGCATAACCGCAACCTGAAACTTGCTACTTTGAATCTATTTTGTTACACACGTAACTACAGTGATCCTCCTCACCTTCACTCGAAAATTGAGCTTGAGCACATCCTGCGTAGACATAGACGGAGGACTGAAGCTCTGCTAACATGCTGCTTTCACTCTGCAGGCCGTGCAGATATTATGTAAGTGTCAGGCAACACTGGTAAGAGACACTTCTTCATATTTTGCAGCGACATCAGCGCACGTTCTCCTACGTGCAACCTGAAGAAACTTAAGCGTGTAGATGACTTCACTCTTCATAGTTAGCGTGTTTAAAACATGTGCTCGTAGTGCTGCTGCGTTTCTCTATCTCTACAATAAGACCCAAGAAGAGACTTGCTTTAATTTGTGAACTTTGCCTCAGCAAAATGTGAAATCAATAAATAATTTTCCGGATATTTTACTTCAAATATTATATTATATTATATTATAATTTTCTGTCCATGCTGTCGACATTTCATCAATCTGAGAACTGAGGTTACAGGTTAATCTGCTGTGTGTGTGTGTGTCAGCGCAGAGGGGGATAAATAACAGGCCGACATCAAGTCTGACTAACACAAATGTCTAAAGTTGATGAACTATCATCTGTGTTACACAAGAAACCACAAATTCTGCAGAACCAGGATGTGACAAAAGACCTTCTCGTCATACACACACACACACACACACACACAGATTCATATGCACAGGTTGAGAAGTCATCGTGTTTCCCGTCAAAGCTGTGTCAAAACATTATTTATTAGGTGCTTAGTCTTGATTCTTCAGAAAAACAAGAGAAGCGAGAGGAGAAAGAACCTCCTATGATGACGCTTGTGAGTCAGACTGAAACTACAGACATCACAAACCTGCAGTTTATGCCTTGGCAGTGCTTTGTACTGATCATATCTGTCCAATAATAGCCACAAAGATTCACTGTTTATGAGGCTGAGAGTTAAAAGGAAATATAAACAGTTTATAACAGCTCGTGAGCCATTCGATCCCCAAGCTGCTTCATGATCAATCTAATCTACAGTAAATCACAAACAAGCCAGAGGAGGTGAAATTATTTTCATAAAGGAGACAAAGAAGAACAATTTATTGCATTGATAAATTTCAAACTCCCCATTAGCGGTGGTCCTGCTGATTGTCAGGACAGATTGATAACATTGATTTTTTTTTTTTTTTTGCAGCATGTCAGAGTCACCTGACTGGCGAGGACTGGTGGAGACAGATCAGGAGGTTTCAGCAGCCAATCACGGCTCGGCCGAGCGCTCTGTCAATCATCTCGCCACGACCAATGGTTTCCTCTGCAGCTGGGCTGAAGCCCTGCCTCCTGAGCCATGCAGTCAAAGGGTTAAAAAAGAAATTCACTATGGTCAAATCATCTGGTAGCTTGATCGAAAACAACAGAAAACAGAGACGCTTGTCTCATTCCTCCGTTCTGAGGACACAGAGGACGGACTAAAGACTGTTTCCACTGTCACCATGCATCCTAGATTATGTAGGTTATGTAATTTCTTTGACATTTATTTAACCAGGATAGTCACGTAAGATCTGCTAGATCTCTTTCTTAAGAGTCCAACCACAGTTATGTTGCATGAGCCAACACGGACACTAAAAAGAGGAAAAAACGTTAAAAAAGAAACGATTGCTGCCAAAGAAAAGGTATATTCAAATGTCTAAAACACAGCAGCGTGTATTTATGTGACCGTACGAGAGATCTAGATCTCTTTTCTGAGAGAAAAGGAAACAAACGGCTGTCTGAATGGAAGGAAAAAGAATTTATAAAAATTACATTTTCTTAAATTTAAGACTTAAGAACGAAAGGAAGGAAAGAAAGAACAATAGAGTTGCGTTTGAATTTGTAAAACACATTAGTATTCATTCATTTAACAATAAATTTAAACTAGACGGTCGGCTGAGATGTAAACCTCCTGCCCAGCACGCTGCATGAACGACACAAAAACCAACACTCAAAGAAGAAAATCAAATAAAGGAGGCAGATGAATTAGGCAAAAACTTGGAGAAACAAAGGAATTGAATGAAGTGATCGAAACCGATGGCTGCATGCAATAACAAAAGTTCTCTAAAATGCAGTAGCATTCATCTATGTAACCATAAATTTAACTGGGGTGGTCTCTTGTGATCTCTTCCATCCTGGCCAAAATGGCAGCATGACTATATTTCACAAACCAAAACAAACGCCACCGCACGCGAAACCACACGAGAACCACATATGAAACAAAAACAGAGAGGGGCAAAGAAACATGAAAGACGTTTAAATCGTATTAAACACTCCATTTCAACAACAACAAAAAAAACATGGTTGCAAAAGGGAAGAGCTCTACATCTCCCAGTTCATGGCTCCAGTTCTCCCAGTGGCTCTTACATCAAGCACAGCACCTACCTGTGCCGCGGCCATCGAAGGGTTAACCCCCTCCAGCCTGAGTGTACATGCAGTAATACACAGATCATTAAACACACGTTAGCCACGCATGCAGTTACTCCTCATCCCCCGTAATCCTGCAGCCTCCATGTTCTTTACATGTCTTTATTTTAATACCCTCCACCTCCACCACCACCTCCTCTCTGCTCTCTGCTCCACCACCCCCCACCTCTAACCTAAGTGGCAGGTGGGACATAAAATGTTGGGAGGTCTCGAGCTCAGGACATCAAAAGGATGCATCACGGGTGAGTCACCCCCACTGGCTCCAGATCGCTGCCCCGCATCATGAAAACAGAGCAGCTCTGCATAAAACACTCGTTGGCGGCGAGGAGAGTGGAAAGTGGGCTACGACCGGTCACAGAGGAATGTAATCAAAGTGCATTTTATTATGTTTCGCAGCAGGGCCGCAGGACACTGCAGCCCTTACCTCACACGTCATCCCACTCAGTCACTGTATGTGTGATGCATGCCTGCTTTGATTTCAGTGTGTGTGTGTGTGTGTGTGTTTAGATGAGTGTGCACACATTCCTCTCATTCGTTACATGACCATGCTGCATGCCTGCATGCTTTTGAATATTTTTCAGTGAGAGAATGCCTGGACAGTACAAGGACAACATCACTGTTTTTTTTTCAAGTTTTAACTCTCTAAAGCAACATTGGGCAACTTTTCTACGATAAATCAACACGTTTAAAATCATGTTCATGGTACGCTGACTTATAATCAGGTGAACGATCATTCATATGTCTGTTCTCAACTTTGTGCTCCAGGTACGATCACCCACGAGAAGTATGTAACGCTTTACGGCACTAAGTCACACACACCACCAACTATTTCACTGATTTTGGTGAAACTGGATCATATTTTATGGAGAAAATGTTTTCTGGTTTTCCCTCTGATGTCCTCCGGCTGCTCCGCCTCAACTCTCTGTGATTTACAGAGTTTCCTGATGGACAGTGAAGTAAACTGCTGACAACTGTAGTTGCTGTTAGCTAATGCTAGCTCAGTTTGTTGACCCGGACTGTGAGCTCAGAGCACCGAGGGAGTGTTAAAGGCATACTATAAGGTGGAATTAAGAATAAGGGTTACACTTACATATGTGTCATTGTTGTCCCTGTTTTATTTTGTATTCTCCCCTCTCCTTGTGTCATGTGCGTCTTTACTTCCTGCCTTGTGTTTTCTGGTCCACCCTGATTGGTTGCGCCTCTCTCTCATTAGTTTCACCTGTGTTTAGTTGTCTGTCTTGAGTATTTAGTCCCTGTGTTCCTTGTGTCCTTTGTCAGATCGTACTGTGTCTCTTTGCCAGTCCTTTGTATGTGTTGTATGAAATATTATATTATAAAATAGCTAAAAGTATCATACCGCTGGTAGATTTGATCACGTTTTTAAGAAAATAAGAGTCACCCTTTTGTTTCTAACATGTTTTCATGTGTCTCTTTAATACAGTTTAGGTTGATTTGAGAAGTCTGTCCTTTGTGATGGATTAGACAAATGCAGCCAGTTTCGAGAGTCTGCTTAATGATTTTTATATCGTACAAAAATGAATGGAAACCAATGGCCCAATGGTGAAAAAAAATGAATTGGGTGTGACAATGTGATGATAGCCTACATGATTCATAGTAAATGGGCTACAACACCTAAAAAGCACTGGAAGCACTCGAGGATGTTCTTTTGAGCATGTTTTAGATAACCACAGTTGAAATTAATTCTCCCACTCGCGTGCAAGCAAGATGAATTTTGTCAAGCCGAACCTTTTTTTTTTTTTTCTTTCGGTTTATCCAACTGGAAGCAAGCGACTTGGCCAAACCTCGGATCATCCTTGTTCCATTTTTTTCCCAATCATGTTTAGGATTCCTGTAATGGTGAATAGAGTCTTTGTGATAACAGAGGATATGAATCACAAACGTTGGGACACACCCGGCAATCTCTGAGATTCATTAAGGATGGTTAAGCATTTTTTCCACCCTTATCCTCCCAAGATGTTAGCCACACAACAAAGACAAATCCATTTAGCAAGAGAAAAGAAGGGAAAAGGTGAGAGGTGAGTGATGGCACAGCCATCTGAAGATTTACGATTTCCTTCGTGGAATAGCCTTCATATTCAGAGAAGTGTTTCACTCCTGTGGAGTACAGGGTGACAACTTGTTGGTCACCTTTCACGGGGGGGGGGTTGAGGAGGAAAGTATGACAACTCTACCAAGTGAAGGAATGAGGGAAAGGGGGAGGCTAATATAGTAGGAATCCAAAAAAGCCCAACATGACTGAATGCCTGCACTGCACTGACACAACACCTCCCTGCCTCTGCATATCCACAGTAGACAGACTGTGTTTCAGGCATGCACATAGACTACCCTTCCACAAATGCCATGAACTGCCATGGAGAATGGAGGAGGGCGACAGAGCAGGAGAGAGAGAGAGAGAGAGCGCGAGCATAGGGGTTTAGACAGTGCCATTTATAAAGCATGGCCCTCTGCCTGCCTCATAAACTGTGCATTATTCTGGGAAAGCAGGAAACCGGCTGGACTTCAGGAGAGAGGGAGAGAGAGTAAGAGAAGAAGAAAAAATATATATATATATATATATATATAGCTCTTTGCTTTCTGTTTCCTCTCTTTCCAGTGTTTCTTTTCTTACTCACCTTCAATGCCTTTGGATTTCATCGTCATCTCTCTTTCACAGGAGACAGGAGAGTATAGCCACGGCCTGTGATTGCAGTCGAAGCCGGGAAATGAACACTCTGAAAAACAAATGTTGTGTGATTCAAACTAATTTGCTGGTATGAAACAAACCAATGATTGCCAAGAATCTCGAAGAATCTGACCACAAGTTACATAAAAAGACAACAAAAGCATAAAACGTTAGAGATAAAGCTATATATTGGCCCCTGTTGTTTCTCCTACATGCTTAGAATGGGAGGGTGAGGTGAGAGGTATTCAGTTGGTTGCAATCTGCAGACTCATTGCTAGGTGCCACTAAATCCTACACATTTAACTTGTAACTATATCTTATGTATAAATATCTGGAAGTAGATATTCATACACCAAATCAGGAGCTGCAGCAGGTCTTCATCATTTGAATGGGGGTAGTCAGTTTAGGGTGCAGTGGTGGGAGCCACATGGTATTCTGGGAAAAAAAATGCAGTGATCTGCAGTGGAAAAGTAACCTAACGTCACATTGTGGTGGTCAATCCGGCAATCCTAAAGAATGAGATAGAGAGCACCGGTAGTGAGAAAGCTGGTGAATCAAAGAAATAATAAGTTATTAAGTTAAGTTATTTTCTGATAGTTAGATTCAGCACAAATAAACACATCCACACTCTAACCACCAACGTAGCCGCACAATCTTGTAGCCAATTTTGGCAAAATCATATTGAAAGGATGAGGACGGTTTGGGTATCTGATCAAACACTGATCATCAAACAGTACCATAAACCACCTCGGGAAATGTAGAGTCAGCACCCTGCAGGTCTTTGGACTATAGAAGGAAGCTGGAGTACCCGGAGAGAACTCCACACGGAAAGGCCCCAGGTTCAAACCAGGAACCTTCTTTTAGCGTGGCAGTTTGGAGCAGCTATGAACCGCTTTGCCTTCCGACATAATTGGACGATCAGTGCTTTTCGAGTACATTCACGCCACCATAAGCCGAGCCCAGACAAGTGGCTGAAAAATTATGTATGGATAGATTTTTTTCAGCGCAGGATCTTCTGTGATAAATGACAGAAAAATGCAAATCAATTATCCATCTTATCAAACAATTTATATCTAGTCCTAAAGTTTTTCTTAAAACATGGGCTGTATGTAGCTTGAAATGTTTCCATAATGATACCAGTGACACATTTGATGCTAACTCAAAAGCTCAGCCCTGACATAAACACATGAAAAACTTAGAAATGAATGTCTTTTGGAAGACCTTTGGAAAAACCTAAGTAGGGGTTGAAGTTATGCCATCAAGAGCAGAATACAGCTGCAAAAAGCACTGTCACAGCCTGATAAAGTCAAGCCAACCTATAAATAATGATAAAATAGCTGGGAAAGAGACAGTTGATCTCTCCTTATTCTTTCTCTCGTTCTCTTCATGCCAGTCTCCTTCGTCTTCCCCCAGTCCACCAGGAGGTCTATGTTTAGACAGGATAGTGTTCTCCAGGGCCAACATGGGTAAAGCTCTGTCTCGTCTCTGCATGGTGAATGTGTCAGTGGAGAGAGTTATAAGCCCTGCTCTCCCCACCACCCCCACCTACTCCTTGGCAAGTGGGAGTCAGTCAGCTGATTTGTGCTGCTGAGGGGATTTGGTGTTCCACGTAGGCTATTTAAAAAGCACCAACACCTCTTGCTCTCTCTCTCTTTCTCTCTTTTCCACTCTGCCACTTTTTCACTATCTCGTGCACTGGCTCTCTTACAACCACATAACAAACCCCTCACCCATTCCCCTGTATTGCTCTTTGCACTCCCTTCCCCCATCCCCCTTCTTCTCAATCCGTCTTTTTTTTCTTCTGCTCCCTCCTGCCTCGATGTCTATTGCAGCATTTATTCCTTCTACTGTATCTCTCTGTACTTCTGTTTCACATCTTCTGGTGTTGAGGTTTAAAGGCAGATTTACACTTCTCTGTCACATGGACATAAAGGAATTGAGTTATAATCAGGTATTGGGCAGGAATCAGCCCAATAATCAGAGACATCTTTGAAGGATAATGTAGGTCATTTTCTGATCTGCCAAGTCTGTGTTTAACATCTGGTTGCCTTTAAGACTCTACTTGATTAAGCTTAGAGAAGACAGAATTCATGTTTAAAATAAAGTATTGATAGGGCAGTGGAAGGAACTGGCACATGAACCTTTAGTCTCTTAGTACGCCACAAAATCAACTGTGTTATGGACCGTCGACTCTCTTGGTAATCTAAGAGCAAAGGTCAAAAGCCAGTGAGTCAATTCGCCTGCATTCATCACCTTCCATCGAGGTGAGCATTAGTTTGAATCGGGGAAGTTAGTATCTTGCTTGCTTAGTGGTGAGACTGGCTCAGTTGAGGGCAAGGCCTTAGAGCAGCCTCCTCGCAATGAATCTTCAGTTGAGTAGAGGTCATAGTTGAATTAAAAATGCAAAGTGTTCTCAAGTCAAGGTAGGGGAAAAGAAATAAAAAGGTACCAACAAGTATCTACAAATAAATAATGCTCACAATTCAAATTTATTCACAACCTCCAGGAGCAACGAAGAAACACATCTTACATGGCGGTGACAAGCCCCCTCGACCATTGACTCTTCTAAAGTGGTCTTTAAAGTGGAATGTGGACGTAGTCAAGTAACTGTTGCCTGAATGTAACATTTCAAGGAGCAAATGTTATAAAGTTGTTGGTTTTCTAGAGAATTAACGCACATAAATGCTGGGAGAGTAGTTTCGCAATACCAGACGACTGAAGAGCTCAGTGCTTACCAATCATCTGGGGATTTGGCGTCACTGACCATTAACAAAGGTGCACCCTTACTTCAAGGACACACCTTCCCTGATACAATGCTGTACCCCCATTCTCCTTGGTAGTGAAACAAATGGAGTACTTCTCCTACTTCTGCATGACCTTAAAGATTTTGGATTGGTTCTGCAACAGACAACCCACCCAGTTTTAGCAAGGAAAGCTAGAAGAAGGTCATCAGTCTCTATTGAGTGAAGTGTTTGGACTTGCTGTGGACGAGTACAATGCTGTATCCCTACAAGTTGATGCAACTGTCATGATCCACATCAAAATGCTGCTGGTCTACTGGGGTTTCATGGAAAATAATGGGTGTGGATGTTTTGAGGTGTGTCTTGCCCTAAATTCTATTCACAAAGACATTGTTCTAGACTGACATCACTGCGTCAAAAACATAACCTCTTTACTCATTTCAATGAGGCCACTACTCCCAACACAGAGGGCTCCACAAAAACATGAGTCGTCACCTGGCAAGAAACTTGAAACTGGCTCAACTTTTGTCACAACACAATTAAAGATTAAACAATGCACTGTATTGGCCAATCAGATTCATGCCACTGTACATTCCTGGTAGATTACTCTGTAATATTATGGCTGTATTTCTACTGTTGCCTCGCAATCATTGCAATCAAGGATAAAAAAAAATTGGCATCCTGGAACCGTGTCTCATAGTACGTAATCTCTGTGCAGAGATCTGATGTTTGACAAGTCTTCAAACTCATGGATCTATTACTCTAATCTTCCTCACATCCTGAATCATATTTACGGTAATCTCCTCATCTGTACCTGTAGGAACATGCCCATACCACCATGGTGTCAGTGCTATTTTCAGCCTGACTGTACGCCAACAATATTACATTATTTCCACCATTGTTTGGGAACAGTCATTCAATGTGACCACAATATTTTGCTCATCAGAAATATGTAAACACCGCTTGTTTTCAGCTTTTGAACAACAATCCAGTGCCGTCATTATCCTGATAAGTACAGTGTAAACATCCATCACAACACTAGATATGTCAGACATAATCAGGCAGTGTCCTGTACAAGGTCATCGAATTTACAGTTGGTGGTGTTTAACTAGAACTAGAAATTTTGTCCGGTGTTACTGAAACTTGCTCCCGATTGAAAACAAGAAGTCCAACCCAACAGCTTTTGTGGACTCTATGGAGTCTCTCCATAGCCCTGACATGTAGTTTATATTTTCGAGGAGTTGCATGTCAGCTCCTGTAGCCTCCGCCACACCCGGATCCATAAATATAGATCTGTTTTTAAGATGCAGAGGTACTTAAATGATGCTAAACAGGTATATATTGGAGATCTATTCCAATGTGAATGAGTTTTAATTTACATAGCGCACATATGTGCATGCATGCAGACAAACTGACAAACACACACACAGATATAGATATATCACACACACTGTAACAAATACCCTTTCCAACCAGTGAGTGTAACCATGCAATATTGCAGGCTTTACATTCTGGGAGTGTCTCCAGCGCCCGGACTCCTCCGTCAGCAGCGGTTGCATTTATCCTGTTACATTTACAACGGAAACAAAAACATGGCCTTGGGACTTCATGGCAATATATATCACAGGAGTGTGTCTCAGTATGTGTGTGTGCGCGTGTGTTTGCCTTCCCTAAATGCATCTTTATAGGCGTGTGTGTGTGTGTGTCAGTGTGAAATCTAAGAGAGTTATCTGTTATTTCTAAAAGGTTAGTGCAGATTCCTCGCGAGTGAGACGTACAAAAACAAGGCTGGGCAATAAGAGGAGATACCAAAAACTGACTAAGAAAACAAAAGAGAAAATGAGTAGCAGAGGTAGAGATTAGCAGCATGAACCACCAGGGAATGAATACATAATACATATTGCCTGGTTATTAGTCCCCTGAGATTCAAACATAAGGTTTAAAATACCAAATAAGCTCACCAATAGAGAGGAACCTTCTTAAATGTATTGAAAACTCAGTGTTATGAGCTCTGTGTCCTTATAAGGTACAAACTGCTGAACTGTGCAGGGGAGTGGTGAGGTTTATCAGCTTGTGTTTTAGCTACTGGCAAAAACTTTCTGCATCTGACTCAAGTCAGATTTAATGACTGTAGACTTGACAGTTTAAAAAAAGGACTTAAACGTATGTTTTTAACTGCTTCTGTAACAGTTTTATTTAATGCTGATGCCTCTATATGATCTACATAAACAAGATCAACAAGAAGTTTTGCTTTTTCTATATAGTTATTCTAAATGCCTGCCTGATTCCTGCCTGTTAACAAAACAAGGCATTGGAGACAGTACCGCTTTTGTCCACAGGGGCCGCCAGAATCAACACAAAATAAAAGTTCCTTGTTGCAGCTTTAATGATTTATGACTTTACTTGGACAGTCTGCTGGACAGTTGCCGTCTCATGACTTGAAAGATGTGAGATACTCCCCAAGCCCAAAGACTCTTGGCTTGTCCAAGCAGAAGCATTGGTTGAGCAGTCGGAGTCGGTGACAATCGATTCACGTAAGAGTTGCGATTCTGAATTGATTTACGAATGCTCCTAAAAGTCATTTTCTGTAATAATTTGTCAAAAAACCACCACGGCACAGTGCAGCAACCGGTACAGTGCGCACATACTGTACTGGAGTAATCCTGAAGTTTGACTTCAAAAAAGGTGTTTGGGTGCATTTGTAAAAAATAAACCATTTTACTATGTAGCTTACCGGGATAGGTAGAAGGACAAAAATCAATAAAAAATGACCAAATCAACAAAAGCTTCTGAATCGCTCTGTATTTGTTACCATAGAATGTCATTTTATATCTACCGGGTCCTCTTTAACGGAGACCACCATGTTGAACCGCCATTTTTCCGACAGTACCCCAGAATGGACAAACCAAATCTGATTCAAGATGGAGGCCTTTCACGTTTTTTTGTGCGTTTCGCAGGCGCCATAATTTCTCCTTATAGAAGAGGAAGGGGATAGTGAGGCGAGAGGTATTCAGTTAATTGCAACCTGCAACCACTAGATGCCACTAAATCCTACACATCGGTGTTCCCTCTCGTCTCTTCTTCTTCTACATTTCTGTCTCTTTCAGCTCTTCCCTGCGTATGAAGGAGTCAAACAAATTCAGGAGACACTGTTCGTGTCCCAAGTGAAGCCAAAACTCACCACTGACTTATATTAAAGTCAGGTAACTTAAAAGTCACATGACATCAAAACATACTCAAGAGGCGCCTAACTACAGCGTCATACTTTCATGCAAGTTGCATAATTTACGTACCATCACTTGGCGGCTGACCAAGCTGCTGCATTTGACGATTTGAGTGAAAACATCTCAGCCTTTTTTTTTCTTTCATGTTTCTCTTTTCTTGTCTTCACTCCTTTCTTTACATTTTCATCCCCTTCCACTCGTCTTATCTCTTTCTCTCTTTTCTATTAATGTTTTGGTTCCTTTCCACCTTCTCTCGTCTCCCATTCTTGCCCTTTCCTTCCACTTTCCTACACATTTTCTTCTATTTTCTTCACTTCTTCTGTTCTTACTTTTCTTTTTATTCTTCTTTTTCTCCACCTCCCATATTTCCTTTTTTCTTCTTTATCTCTTGTCCACTTTCTTGCAGTTTTATTTCACTCGTCTTCTCCACTCTTACAGTTTTCTCTTTACTTTTCTTCCTCTCCTTCCTTCTTTGCGTTCTCTCCTTCCCTACTCTTGCCTTTTTCACTTTTTGCTTCTGTCTCTTGAAATGATTTCTCCCATTTTTCCATTTTCTTCTATCTCCTCTTCAGTCTTCATTCTTTATTTTCCTCTTCTTCTCTTCTGTCATTATTGTTCTGTGGTTGTTGGCTTCACAAAGGAAACTAAACATTTATTGTACAGAACAGTTACATCTCTTGAAGATCTAAAGATACAGTCTTCACCCCTCCCTCCCTCCCTCTGTCTCTTTTACTTCTCCCTCTCACTGTTTAACTCTCTGTGTGTGTGTGTGTGTGTGTGTGTGTGTGTGTCTGGTCGTCTCTCCGGGGCTGTGGGACGGCCATTGCCTCCGTCCTCCATCGTTCTGCTGGGCAGAGCAGCTGAATAAGCTCATTGTCAGCCTGTGGAGAGTGCAGGTGCACCTCTTCTTCTTCACCTCCGACCCTCGGCCCTCGACCCCACAAAGCCCTTTGTGAACTCTATTTACTGGCGACTCCAATGAAACTGCAGTCCATTACCAACATCTCCTCTCTCCCTTTCTCTTCCCATTTTCTACTCCTCTCAAGAAACCAATTAGCGACAATACAAGTAGGTTAGACTCTCTATTCAGAGTGGCCATTGTTGAACACAATACCAGGAAGCATTGTGAGCTAACAATTAGTGGCAATGGGGCAGTGTAGAGTGTCACTGACATTGTTGGGAGTTGCACAAGGCTGGGTTTGTTCCCAAAGAGGGAGTTAGACAGGGGTGGAGGACGAGAGCGGAGGGGTTCCCAGGTGCTGAATTAGCCCAAACTCGGCCCATGTGTCCCGGTCACACAAGACTCTTATCAGTAGCAGGGCTCAGGATACAGGAATGTGTCCCCAAGAGGGGTGTGTTGCTTTCTTTGGGTGTAGATGTTTATGTTAGAGGTAACCCTACCTGGATGGGATTGTGTGTGCAAGCATGCATTCCTGTATTTGTGTTTGAATGACTGTATGAGCTGAAGTGTGTGAATGTCATCAGGTTACTTGTGTTTTTCTGTTCTTGTCGTGCAGAAGTGCAGTTGATTGGGCTTTGTATGCAGGTGTGTGTGTGTGTGAGAGCACTCAGAAAAAGGAGGTGTTGGCTCAGGGTCTTCCCTTGACCTTTTGGCCTTAAGGTCGAGATCCCGGGTCATTAACCCATGCTAATGCTAACAGCAGGCTAGTCGCCACGTGAGGGGTCTGCCTCCCGCTGCCGCGAAGAGGTTTCACCCGGTTTGACTCTGTGCTAGAAGGTCACGACCAGAAGGTCAAGGGTTCAGCCATCATTGTTATCCTGCCCTCGCGCCTTCCACCACCAACACCCCAAACACACCCCCGAACACACCCCCGTCCGGAGCATGACATCATAGCACACACAGTCAGGGAGTCTGGAGGAGGAGGAGGAGGAGGAGGAGGAGGAGGGCCCCGGCCGGCAGCGTGGAGACAGAGCCGCTGACAGCTGACACTCTGCTGGGCTTGGCCTGAATACTCGCCTCTGTTCAGTAATGAGAAAAGTAAGACGACCGGGAGATTTCATCAGTCCTGTCTGACACAATTAGCCGTTCCAGGTAAAAAAAAACTAGAAGGTAGATCCTCTGTAGAGGTCAGAGACAGATGCGCTTAATCCGGTAGTCTCTTAGAAGACTTTGTGAGACAAATTAGCCATTTCAGGATAACATCTGGTAATTATCATGGTAAACCTCAGTAAACTCAGCGTTCCAGAGTAGCTGACAGCGAAATAAGGATACATTCACGCCTGTAGCTGTTCTCACTGATTTGAATCATGCCTGAGACCTGTCTCACAAGGCAGGTTTATTAAGTTATATGGATAAATGCACTGAGTGAAACCTGGAGGAGACTGTTTTTACTTCAAAAGACTCAGAGGGGGTTTCTTAAATTATCCTGATAATTTAGTAATTACTAAATCATGCTAAATTTAGTCCATCCTAAATTTAGTTGTCCTAAATTTGTATCGGTCCCCAGTTTGTACTGCGAGGGAGGACAAGTAACCCAATCACTTGGTTATTTTTATCATCCTCTAACACTTTTAAAGTTTTAGGACGGAAATCTAAACAAATTAACAGATCATGCTACACTGTACTAACTGTACTTTTACTATATTTGGTTTTCTTTGATGATAACATCATGAAAAACCTAATAACCATGAGCATCAGCTGAGACTGGACCTGCAGCCTTTACGATGGACTATCGTCATGGTACGATGAACCATGATCAGAGGGTGTGTGAGGTGAATTTATTCAGTATTTAGCTGGAGATTTCAAGAAGGTGCAGCATAAAGTCAGTCATGGTTAATACAAAAGACAGCTACAGTCAAAATCAATGGATGGAGTTGGATTTTGTTTGCTTTTATCTAACTTGAATGTCTGAATATTGGACTGAAACATGGCCATGCTTCAACAAACTCAGTGTAGTTGGTCTGTACTGAGTTAACACAAAAATCTAATGCACTGTAGTAATTCACTCAGAGAATAATTAAAACAGGCGACCTTAGTATGTTTCTTTGGTTTGAACTTCATTTGAGGGAATTACTAAATCATGCTAAATTTAGTCATCCTAAATTTGTGATCCTAAATTTGTGATATACGTTTTACACTGTGTCTTTACAAACCGAGGACCAGTAATCAAATCACTTGGTTATTTTTGTCATCTTCTAATACTGGCGACTTTTAACATTTAAGGGGGAAATCTAAACAAATTAACCAATCATGTTACTAACTGTACTTTTACTATATTTAGTTTTCTTTGATGATAACATCACTAAAAACCCAATGAATATGAGCATCAGCTGAGGCTGAATGAGTCTCTCCTTTACGATGGACCGTGTTTAGCCATGATCAGAGGGTGTATGAGGCGAGTTTATTCATGGTTTTGGATTTTGTTTTATTTTACCCGACTTGATTTGTCTGAATAATGAACTGAAACAAGGCCATGCTTCGATGAATACAGAGTAGTTGGTAATAGGTGACCTTGGTACATTTCTTTGCTGCAGACTTTGGTTTGAACTGCATCGTTCTCTCCGGCTCCCTAAAACTGAAGAGGTCAACCTAAATAAGCTTCAGTTTCTCTATCCTCAAAATCTGCTAAAAAAAACACAGAGACGTGTTCGTAGGAAAGTACTGCACTCGAGTGAAACCTGTAGGAGACTATTTTTACTTCAGAAGACTTTACTTAGAATCTGAGGGGGTTTCGTAGTAATTACTAAATCATGCTAAATTTAGTCATCCTAAATTTAGTCGTCCTAAATTTGTGATATACGTTTACACAAACCGACGAGGAAGGACAAGTAACCCAATCACTTGGTTATTTTTGTCATCCTCTAACTGGACGACTTTTAAGATTTAAGAGGGAAATCTAAGCGAATTAACCAATCATGCTACACTGTACACTTGATGATAACATCACGAAAAACCTAATAACCATGAGCATCAGCTGAGGCTGCAGGTCCAGTATCAGGTGATGCTCAGATGAATGAGTCTCTCCTTTACGATGGACCGTGGGCCGAGGCAAATTTGAGGTGCTCCACATGTTGTGTCTGTTGTCTTACTATATACAATATATGAAGATAAAAGAAGCAGTTGTTGGGTCTGTTGGTCATTTTTGTTTCGTTTATATTGTGTAGTCGGATCACAGCATAACAAAAGTCACTCAGCTGTTCTCAGTGAGAATGTGGACGTCATTCCTCGACATGAAGTGGGCTGATGTAATAATGTTCCTTGATTGTCACCCCTCGAGGGTCAGACAGTGGAGGCTGGAGGGGGGTAGTTGGATGCCTTTTTCGCTGCTTTGTGATCCTCCGTTACTCCGGGCAACCCTTGGTTAAATCTGAGGGGTGTGACAGGAGAGATGTGGGGCAGCGAGGGCAGATACTGGAGACTCTCCACACTGGTGTCCATTGTCCAGCCGGCCCAAACAACCCTGTTCTATTTCTAGCTGCCCTTCTCATTTTATCTCTCGCTCTCACCCTCTTTACTTCCAGAGTTTGTTTCTTTCTTTCTTCAGTTAATGAGTGCATTGATTTTATTTGTTGATTTGATTGAGTCCCCCTCTGTCCTGGCCCCCTTTTTAGCCTCTTCTTTCTATCCTTGACACCAGAGAGAAAGAAATCTGGGTCATGGCATCCAAAAACTCACGAGGTATAAATGCTGAATGAGAATACTGACAGGGCAAAAAAAAAAAAGAGGAAAAGAAAGATGGATGCAGAGGTCCAAACAGGACAGGCAGCATGTGTCTTTCTCCACAGGAGACACACGTCCACTCACTACTTTGTTCCCACATTCAGTAAAGTTTTTAAGTGCACAGAAGAAGCCAAATAAAAGACAGGAAATAAAAGAGAAAAGGAGAAAGAATGAGGCTGAAACTAAAGATGGAAAAAAACATAGTTGAAACGTGAACCAGAGGTACGCCGAGTCTAATAAAAAACACTGTGGAGAGAGGCAGGAAACAGCACAAAGAAACACACAAAAACACCATTCCACACAAAACAACTCACGCAGCGCGCTCACATGTAAATTGTGTAATCTTAAAGGAAAATTACACTTTATTGGAACACAGTGGAGCTGTCAGATTGGTCAGATTATCCAGATGATCTATGTGCACAGTTACAGTACGTACGGCAGGTCAGAGCTGGGTCATCATTTTGCTGTTCGTTTTTGGTGAAACTGGATCATACTCTTTGTGAGTTTCCTGATGTACAGTGAAGTAAACTGCTGCCAACTGTAGCCGTTGTTAGCTAATGTTGCATGGACTGTGAGCTCAGAGCACCGGGGGAGTGTTAGTGTTTGTACCACACGTCTTTTGCACCACTGGAAAGAGGAGGTTTTCAGGCCTGGGATGCGTGGGTATGCTGAAGGGGAGCGGAGCCAGTGTCGTGCCAGAACCAGAGCTGGGAAGAAGCCGCCAGACAAGACTAGACTTTAGTCGTTGGTTAGTGGGTTCGCTTTGAGGAGCTGTTTTGTTAAGATGCATCTGTCCTCATATGCATGTCTGCTTGCGCAGCTGAACGCACACTGAATCAGCAAAAGTGAGTCATTGCATTTAATTAGTGATGCAATGGCATGAGAGCCACACACACACACACACACACACACACACATAATCCCTCCCTCATTAGGTGTATTGTGGGGATGCTGATGTAATGCAAGTTAATCTGTTGGCCTCTGGTTGGCTCGATGGCCCAGCGGGAGCTCTTTGTGTGGGACATTACCCCGGCCCCGCCCCCTGGAGACAGGTTCATTAAGACTGACGCTGATACCCAAGTACCCAAGCCTTTGTGTGTGTGTGTGTGTGTGTGTGTGTGTGTGTGTGTGTGTGTGTGTGTGTGTGTGTGTGTGTGTGTGTGTGAAACAGTGTGTTTCAGTCAGCTATACCCGAGACAATAGCTAGCCATAAAGGCACTGCTTTCTCAGCATGTGCCTGAGAGCACGTAGGCCAGAAATCTTGATTGGCATGCAAGTGTGTGTGTGTGTGTGTATTTCATAAAGTAGACATAAGGCATATGCGTGTGAACTTCCTGAAAGTGTGCCACACTCCCCAAATATGTGAGTGCGTGAGTCTCTGATGCCTCGGTATATTAGAAACATATTTCTGTGGTGCGTTCATGATTCGCTGTTGTTTGAAGTATCAAACTGTCAAACACATAAATCTAAAACAATAAAACTGCTTCTCTGCGATGCTGCCGACATCCCGCCTTTGCACGTGTATTTATACGTGTTGGTGGGAGGGTCAGGGTTTATCTATCAATAGGGGTAAGTGAGAAACCGTTAATTAACCACAGAGGAACGTTTTTTTGGGGCAAAATACCTGACATGTTTCTCCTGAAGATGTAAAATTGACATATAGAAGACCTGCGATTTTAAAGATACTAAAACTGTACAGTAAATCTTAATGTTCTATCATTTCACAGCATATTTTATTATTTGATTTAAAACAGATTTACAGGAATGCAACCAGAGATATTCAAAAATAGGTACCTATGTTGAAAAATAAAACTTAATTAATATTATTATATTATTAATGAAAAGGTATAAATGGTTTAACCCCTGAAACTTTGCAGCTTCTCTGAAGCTATGAAATGCTCACACAATGAAACATTCAGATGGAAATAATGTAGATGCATTGTGTATAATTTCATCCAGACATTTGATTTCTTTGAAAACTTTGAGACTTATAGAAAAGTTCTGCGGGTTTAAACAATGTCTGGCTGCACAGCATCAGATCTGGCTGGTGTTCATGCAGCTGAAGAGGCTACAACAAGACTGAGAAGTCAAAATTCAAAATCCTCTGGATGTGAACTTTCTACTCTGTACTAGGTAATCTTCCTTTTGTTTCCTCATGATTACATTTAAATTCTGTTCTTTAATAAATTCATGGTTAATTTAACTGGTCACTGTGGTCCTCCCTTCTTGGTTGTGCTCTTGAACGAGCTGGGCCTAACAGTATGTACACTATATTTACATTGCTCAACTCTGAAGCTGAAATTATACTTTCTGCGTCCAGGTGACGTAAATTTCATCATCAGAGGGTGTATGCACAGTTGTCCACATCAGGGCCACCACGCTTTAAGCGTGCAACCTCTGAGCTAACTCCAGAAAGTAGTACAATCAAAAGTACGTGTCCACAGCTGCCCATGTACGTGTCCGTTTATTATTCAGGCCAAGTGTGGTGGGAAAAGTGCTGAAAAACTTGAGGAAAATAATCAACGCCACCATGCACAAATGCTCCGTTACAAGTAAAAGTTCTGCGTTCGAGCCTGCGAAATTAACTGAAGTATGAAATAAAATGTCGTGGAGATGAATTACAAAAATGGAAATGTTCTAGTGAAGTATGCGTACGTCAACCTCTACTGAACTACTTGAGTAAATGTGTGTTTCACCTTTGATAAACAGCGGTAACAGTATTGCACGATTTCTACCGCTTTATATCATCATATCACTAAAAGCTAATTACTCACCATATCTGGTGCACCAACAAAGCACCACATAACAAATAAAAAGAAAATAACACATATCAAGAAAAGTTTGTCCGTCTGGTCGCAGTCAGCCCTGCAGGCTGTGTCCCGTCAGCCCACCAAATTAAAAATAGGAGAGGGATTATTTGTGGGCCGGTGTGGTTTTAGTGTGTGAGATGAAGTGTGTATTTGCTTCCCTGCAGCAGAAGCAGAAGCAGCAGCACCGGCGGCGGCGCACTTAGCATGAGCTTTAAATAGCTAACTCAAATAAAGTGCGAGGAGGCCGGGGATCAGAGGCTGAGAGGGACTCTGTGAGGGAGGCATTCCCGAACGGAAGCCGGGCTTTGGATTTCCAAACAGCGTTCGGAGCGAGCAATGCCAGGAATGTGATGTCGTCCAGCAGAAGCAGCAGCAGTGGCGGCGGCGGCAGCGGAGAGAGGCTGTGAAAACCACCGAGCCGTCAGGTGCCGGTGAGCCGTCTCACAGGAAGTGCAGCAGGAAGTGCAAGCAGAGGTCCAAGCAAGGGGACAAAATGGCTGCAGGTGACTCAGCGGAGAGGGGGGGGCAGGAGCCAAACTGAAAGTTGCAACTGTGAGCTGAGTCTCTCTCTGGCCTCTCTGAGCTTCTATCAACCCCGAAAATCTCTGAAGCGCTGAAAAGGGAAGACGACTCCCCCTCCGAAAAGAGCCTCTTTCTCATCCACCAAACGCTCTTCTGCCTCCTTTTTTACACACTGTGTTAAATTTCTATTCTTTCTCATCCTTTTTACCTTTTGACGGCCTTCTTTGTGTGCAGGCTGTGGGAAAGTTTCCCGTAATGGTGAGGTCATCCACCACCGACAACCCCCCCTCCATCACCCCCACCCCCAACACACACACAGACACACATCTCTTCACACCCCCCACCCACCCACCCCTTCATGCTGTCCCTCTTTCTCCAAGCCAGGCAGGACTGCAGGACTGCGATGTGTCCCCCTCTATGTCTCTGTCCCACTTCCAGTTCCTCAGCTCCCTCCACAGAGACCAGGAACCTGAATAGAGCCTCATTCAAAACTGGTATCTGCTGATCTGGCCTCTGAAAGTCTCAACCAACTACACAGAGGCTTGGAGACAGACAGATCAGCAGATCTATGAGGCACCTGGAGGCCTATGAGGCATTTAAACCAGCATGTGTACACTCTCCTCGCATGCTCTTCTTTCTCAAACACACACACACACATGCAAGCTTGGACACACTTTGACAGCGCCAAGTTTATTCAAGAGGGTGGTTCTTCCTGCATGCGTGGACCTGCTCGGCTCCATCTGCGCCCGTTTCTTGGTAGTGTGATTATAAAAGTGAGAAGGAAGACAAAAGCGTCAATCAAACCAATGTTTCCATCCACAAACTTGGTATCCGTGGAATACCTTCAAGTTCTAGTGACTGCTCAACTCATCCAGACTTGGATTGAGCACGCAGTTTGGCATTTGGTGGCTGATTACTGCCACCTATTGACGAAGCTTAAAAGTACACCTTTAAAGGGTCAGTCCAGCTCAAATCATAGAACATTTCTCGTGGTACTTCATCTAGACATGCAGCAGGTTTTAGTCATTTCTGTCTTCACCCCAACACAGCGCACCTGTACTGAGCTTTATTTGTTACTTATTGTCCACAAATCCAACGAGAACACCAAAACCAACACCATAAGCTTCTGTTAGCAAGTATTTTCTGTGTATTCAAAGTAGAGCTGCAACAATTAATTGATTAGTTGTCAACTACAAAATTAATCTTCAACTATTTTGAGTCATTTTTTAAGAGAAAATGTCCAAATCCTCTGATTTCAGCTTCTCAAATGTGAATATTTTCTGCTTTATTTGGTCCTCTGTGACAGTAAACTGAACATCTTTGGGTTGTGGACAAAACAAGACATTGACCTTGGGCTTTGGGAAACAGTGATCAGCATTTTTCACCATTTTCTGACATTTTATGGACCAAACAATCAATTAACTGAGAAAGTGACCGACAGAATAATAACTGATAACAATATTGGTTATTCCTCTGTGCCATAAACCTCCATTATTAAAAACACATCAGTGAGATGTTCCTTCACTACCATGAACACACACACTAAAGTTTATTTTGACTCAATTCCACACACACACCATCCTGCTGCTATAAATACTCAACAGCACCAAACGTGGATTAATCCACCGCTGAATATAGTCCCCAACGAATGCACCATTTTGTCCTGTTTGAGTTTGTTAAAAACTACAGAGAGCAGCAGTTTTAGGGAACTCCTGAAGATTTTTTAAAGCTGAAACAAAATATGTTTGAATCATTTCAAAGATTTACTTCCTCGGCAGGCAGAAAGGGTAAGGAGAAGAAGAAATGTTTTGATCCTATGAATATTCTTTTATATTATTAGTACATGATTTGAATATATTGTTGAGCTTTATGTGTTCATTTTAGTTCACTTCTAACATGCTTTCTGTGTGTGTTTCATGATGTAAGCGAGTAGAAATGCTGCATCACTGTGACAAACTTCTTTTCAGGATGTTGTGGTGAGTGTGGCGAAGGGTTAGGAATGTTTGTTTGTTATAAATCAACATGAAAAAACTAATTACAAAAATAAATTCCTCGGTTTTACATCATCACATTATCATAAAACAAATTAAAAACAAATTCCCCTGGAAGTAAGTGAGAAAGTGTGTTTTTCTTGATGTAACTTGGGCGCACCAACGCTTTAATAAGATGTCAGGGTTAGACACGCTTTGATAACCGATCATTCATTTACACATCAGCAAAACACGATTTGACGACTCAGGGAAGCTGTGAATGAGAAAAAAAATACTGAAGTGGACTAGATGTTTGACGTTAATCACAGTGAGTGTATTTGATCTCTTACTAAAGATGAATGGCACAATGACTGTACATAAATCTGTATTACTGTGTTACTGAATAAGGAACATATTGACATCTATATTAGTAATACAACAAGTATACACGGGCAGTTGATGTAGTATCTTACAGGTAAAATACTACACAGTATTCTTCCTACAACAACATGTGACATAACTGTTTACATTCTGAGGTACGCTGCCTTTAATCCTAATGTACAGTATGTGTTAATATACAAAAATATATGACAAGTGTATTTAGGAAAAAGAGACTTTTACACATCTGTAAAAAGGGATAAATACTATAAACACAACACAATAAATCCATCTTTAGTACAAGGCGACCACATTATTGGCTTTGTCACGTGACAGTCATGTTGTTTCCATTTTCAAAATGGGCCCGCGGTTTGCACAAAAAGTGATGTTGACACCACTTTTACCAAAGGAACAGCTCACATTATTATTGTCATACTTAAAATATGTGTTCACGTGCAGAATATCTGATATCATCCAGGTTTGATCACGAGTGAATGTGTTATATTTGTCAGCTGTGACTGTCGGCATCAAGCAAAAAGAGTAAGTTTGAAGATGCAGGTGAGATAAAGTGACTATATTTGATTTTCATACTGGATCCGGTGGGAGAAACGATTATATACACATTATATACACATTTCCAAGGATGCATCTTAAAGTAGTCACAGCCTCCTGCTAATGAGTTTAACTTTTTACACTCTTGGCTCCCTCTGGTGGCAACATCCTGCAGTGCTGTCAGTATGAAATAAGTTTATTCTGCAGGACGGACCTATAGAACCAGGTTTTGGAGTGTGTTGGCTCCTGGGAGGAAGAATTGTTGGGTTGGAAGTTGATCCTCAGTCCAGTTACTTCTTGTGTGACCCAATCATGACTTTTGAGACAAAGTTGACGATGGCGCTTGCCGGCTGCTCGGGGTCGTGTTCGGCAAACAGATGGCACATATTGTCGGTCTCAGTCTGAGATTTCCTGGCTACAAATCCAAAGATCCTGGAAGAGGTGGACAGACACAGACAGGAATATTTATACAAGAGCAGGGACGGCTTAACAAATTACAATAGTGAGCAGGTAGAAGCTCTGTGTCTTGCTTAAAGTAATTCTCCTTATTCTACATATTTAGTATGTTGCAAACACAGTTAAATGTTCTATAGCATGATCAAAAATGAGTTTTGAAGGTTTGAAAGTTTTGAAGCGCTCTGGTGGGTTTAGGGTCTTTCTCAATCCTCTCATTTCCAGTCATTTCTTTATTAGGAGCGCCTTAATTAAGCATAAAATGCCCCCAAAATAATGAGAGATATTCAGAGCTTTCAAGGAGGGCAGTAAGTTCAAATTTTCTATGAATGTTCCACAGCCATACTTCATGATGAAGAAGGTAGCTACAGTCTGTTTACAGCCACTTTGAGCTGTGCGGCAGGTCAGCGTTTGATATTTAGAGATAGATTTTGGATGGATAATAACTTCAACACCTCCTATAAAGACAGAGTTTGGCTCTTTGTGGAAAGGGACTTACTTTGCAGTAGAGACGCTGTCTCTTGTCCATCTGTTTGGAGCAGAAAAACACAATAAAGTTAACACACTCTTAATGTTTTTGGCCACGTGGAGGATTGTGCAGCCTAAGTGAAGACGTGTGCTCTTTCTGGTACTTTCTATTAGAATATACTGTACAGGCGATCCCTCCAGGAGGAGCTGGAAGACGCTGCTGAGTAGAGGGACGTCTTGAACGCCCTCCCAGGTAAGCAGAGTGACAACAACAGTTCATGTTCCTGATACTCACTTCCTGCCCTGTGGGTCCAGAGAACAGAAGATGACGGTGTTGACGGCGTAATGTCTCCTGAAGAACAACCTGCAGGAACAAACAGAGCCGGTGTGTGTGTGAACATGTGGATTCAGCTCACATCTGTGTGTGTGTGTGTGTGTGTGTGTGTGTTTGGACTGTGAACACTCACTTCCTCTGGTTGTCGGTGAGCGTGATGCCCTGCGCCGACACTTTGAAGTGGACGACGGTGGACGCTGGTGGGGGGTCCATGGAGAGAGTCATCGTGGTCGCCTTCTGGACCGCCTGATGTCCCGTCAGAGACTCCAACGCCACGGAGCCCAGGTACCACACGTTACATGCTGCACACACACACACACACACACAGACACACATAAAGGAACAGTTAAAGTCGCCATCTACTGATTTTATTCACTGAAACAGGCCGAAGGAGTTTTGAAACTTGAGCACACAGGGTGTGTGTGTGTGTTTGTGTGTGTAGATGAATGAATGTGCTGTTCACACACAGACACACACACAAGTCAAACAAACACACAGATTTGTGTACATATCTGTCTCGTACCTGCTCCCTGTTTGAGGAGTTCAGCCGCTGAGTTTGTCGACGTCTGTGCAGACGAGTCATTCAGCTCCTCCACCGGGTCTACGGGCAAAAACACACACAAGAAATGACTGACCAAGACACACACACACACACACACAAACTGCATCTGTACACACACACATCTGTTGCATCAAAATAATCACACACATACACACTTCAGGTGATGTCCACATTAACTAACACTTAACACAAGCAGTTGAAACCTTAAACTACTTGTAATGCACCGGTGTTTCGGTTTAACAAGTGACCGTGTTAACTGGCGACCATCAGCCAAGTGCATGTGTGGTTGTCATAGTTAGGTCAGCTGTGGAAAACATGAAGATACACAGCTGTGTAGCCTTTTTCTTTAAAAAAAAATGTAGCTGATTCATCTTTTGCGTCTTGTTTGACGGCTACGTATTCTCTCACACACATTCAGCTCGAGGTCGCCAGTTAACAAGGTCGCTCGTCAAACCGAAACACCGGCTTGGGAGGGTCGTGAATTTGGAGCCCTTTACTTAATGAGTAAACTTTAAGGCCTGTGTCATACATGTCAAGTTTAGAAGAGCATCATCTCATCATGAATTTAGAGGCACCTTTCGGTTGTAGTTTGGTGATGCTCAAAAGACTACAAGAGGACTCTGGGTGCTCCTTGATATCTGCTCTACTCTACTCAATGCCTTAAGCAAAACAAAAACACACATACTTAGTTTACCTCTGTCAGGCAGGATGAGTTTACAGGGCAGAGCCAGAGGGGTGATGGAGTGCTGACACACCAGAGCTGTGAGACTTCCTGACGGGAAAAAAAAAAATACATTTTACAGAATAATACTGGAGCCGGCTGCACCTCACTGTCCTGACCAGCAGAGGGTGGCAGAGTAAACACATTACAAACCTGTGCTGTAATAACTTCAGTGAGTCCACCCTGGTGGACTATTAACGTGGATTTGAGGAAGCAAGCTGCTTTATTTTACAGGTCAATAACTTCACGATAAACACACACTGTGCAGATAAACATTTTATAGAACATTAAGCAGCAGATTGAACCGCTTTTAACTTTTTAACTCTTTGAGCAGCTTCGACATCACACTTAGATTTTACTTCTGCATGTTGAAGCTGTTGCTTCCTCAGGTGAGATGATCACATGAGACAGTTAGAGGTTTGTCCATGAGCAGTTTCTTAAAATAAATCCCCAGAGAATGTCTGTGTCACAAAATAAAATGAACTTCATCGTGAAGAACGAGAATCAGATCTGACAAACGATCCGAGCTGTTCAGTTTTCTCACCAAAGTACGGCTCGTTGGGGCAGCCTTTCAGACGAACTCCTTTCTGCGTGCACTCAATCAGGAAGTGTCTCACCAGCTCGTTGGACAGGTCGCCCACTGCAGAGACACACAGAAGACTTTAAGTTGATTTGCATGCATGTGTTGTTACTGACTGATAGATGCTCTTAAAGAGCTCATAGTACCCTATTACCCTATTAATGGGAGCCAGAGCCTTCAGCTATCAAGCTCCTCTCCACATTTAAGAGTCAGGTGTTACTTTTTAATAGAGCTCATAGTTCAGGCTGGCTCAGGTGAGTCCTGAACATCTCTTACTCATGCTGCTATAGACTGATGCACCAAGCTCTTCTCTTCTTCTCTCCCTCTCCATCTGAACACATTCAGCTCCCATTTATGCATGTTACTAACTAAGCTTCTTCCCCAGAGTTTTTCTGCTTTCTCATCTGGCAGGTTCTCATGGATCATGGCTACGCCGAGATCAGGGATTGTGACATAATTGTAGTTGTATCATCATGCGGCTGTGCGTCAACTGGCTGCCCACCGTCAGCTGGGTTCTGCTCGAGGTTTCTACCTCATTTTTCCTCACCACAGTCGCCAAGTGCTTGCTTATGGTGGGAATTGTTGAGTCTCCATGTAGATAACTTTTGGTGTGGTATTTCCAGCCTACCTTTCTTACTCTGTTGTAACACAGACGGAGGCGGCGTGGCCACCTTCATGGCCAATCCATACGCCCCACGAAATGAATGACTGTCTCTGACAATGAACGAGCCCGGCTGTTTGTCCTTTAGCACTTGGATGGCTGTTCAACAGAGGGAGGAAACACAGATAAGCTAAAGTTAGAACCGTCATGTTCACACTGCACGAGGAGCAAACCTTTGCACAAGGGCGTATTATCAGCTTGGAAGCGGCAGTTAGGCTCCGCTGTCCAAGACCAATATTTACCTTGGTCTCTGGAAATGTCAGGCTTGTACCAGAACTTGGACGTGTCCTGAACAAACTTCACAGTGTCCTGCTTACTGCCAAAGTCTGAGAGACACAGATTAAAAGGCTCTACGTTAGATTTCAAGACTGGCGTTGGCCCAAATGTGACACAGCAGCGGAGGAAAAAAATGAAGTGGCAGAGACTTTGTTAAAGAGTCAGTGCACACGAATGACAAACAGATGTGTTATCACTCAACCAGATTTATATTGAACCATGCTGATCATTACAGTTTGACGTGCTGAGATTTTTTGAGATATTGTGACTGAAAAAGACTGAAAATGTTTAAAAACTCACCAGCACAATGAAGTATTAGGTTTTTTAACAAATGTTAATCATTATTTTCCAAAATATTAAAAGACATTTCTTGTAATATTGTGACTTTATCCTTAAAATATAACCACTTTCTATAAATACAGTATTAGGACTTTTTTTTCTCAGAAAATCCCCCCAAAATTTTCTTTAATACTTGAAGCCACTCTCTACTGAAGAAATAGTCCCTATGTAGTGAGTAATCGGGACGTTGTTGCTTTTAATTTTGAGATAAGTCTTGTTTTTTTTCAACGTTTTATTATCTTTTAACTAAAATTCAATTCATCTCCTTTGTTTTGGGATGGAAGAAAATGTTTAGGTTTAGTCTGAAAAACTGTACAATCACTTCTGGAAAGGTTTGCAGCAATTTTGCAAAGAAAATGATAAAATTTTCAACAGTTCTGGTTTATTTTAGCTGCTCGTCTGTGCAGATAGCTGGCCAGGAATAATCTCATGAGTTTTAGTTCTTGCCCTGAATCAAACCTATATACCTATGTTACATACTATGAAGTGCAGCACTGTCAGGACCACCCATAAATCCAACGGTTAGTTTTGGGGTATTAGATTAGAGATTGCTCAGCACTGGTAACTTAATAAGATTTCTGGTTGGGGCGATAAAGGTGGGAGGTCAGTAAGTTCTTGGAAAATAAAGTCCTTTTCACTGCAGTTAGAAGTTTTCTGTTGAGACCATGCCTGTTTTTTAATTTGACTTTGGCATAAAAGTGCTTTTGAATTTGATTATTTTCACAGGCAAGCGTAAGCACTGGGAAAACCTGCTGGCAGTTTAATCAGATTTCTGTGGAAACATTGTGGTAATTTGAAAGAACAACAACTTCTCTTAAATAGTGGGCTACTTAGCTGAATTTTAATTGACTGCTGACAGCCTGTCTTTAAAAACAGATTTCTAATCTAATTTTTCAGGTTTTCCTTTTTAAATAAGAAATCATTCTTGCGTCCTTCTTGAAAAAGTGATTGACAGTTGAGTGATAAAAAACAACTCCATCTGAGATGTGGTTTGAAAGAAAAATAATGAATGCGCCATGTTTTTAAGAGTGAGATGGGATAAAATAAAATAATTTGTTCCACAGAGAGAGACAGAAAGAGGACTATGTGGGACGACCTACCTGCTCCCGGTGACTGGGCCCCACTGAGTCCTCTGAGGGGGTCGGGGGTCATAGGGGACGAGAATGGGATGCTGAGACTGCTTCCACTGTGAGGGCTGGAAAACCCGCTTAGAGAGGGGGAGTGTGAGCCAAGCTCTATCCCCTCACCCCCTCTCCTCTTCTCAGGGAGCAATGGAGGGAGGTTCCCGTGTCCCCCGAGATTCAGACTCCCAAGGCCCTCCATGGCCTCCAGCAGGCTGTGCTCCAGGCCGCCGTTCCCCAACAACAATGAGGACAAGTCTGCGCTGTCTGTCTTCCTGTGGATCCCAAGGCCTCCACCCAGGCCTTTGAGAGCACCCCGGGGAGAGCTGTGGGCATTGGGAGTGCTGAGGGAGAGAGGAGGTGAGGGCTGGGGGGGATACGGGGAGTTCAGGGAGTTTGGTGTCCGATCATGCCACACAGGAGGAGGGGTGGAGCTGCAGAGAAAGAGAGAGGATTAGAGGTGGAAATAATGAGACTCGTAAGTCTGTTTTTCACACTGTGTAACTTTGAGCTCCGGATACGCTCACCCACGAGAAGTACGTAATGCTTTACGGCACTAAGTCACACACCACCAACTATTTGACTGATTTTGGTGAAACTGGATCATATTTTATGGAGGAAATGTTTTCTGCTCCGCCTCAACTCTCTGTGATCTCTGTGAGTTTCCTGATGGACAGTAAAGTAAACTGCTGCCAACTGTAGCTGCTGCTAGCTGATGTTAGCTGGACTGTGAGCTCAGAGCACACGGGTGAGTGAGGGTGGGCGTTTTGGACCACCGGGAAGAAGAGGAGGTTTTTGTAGGGAAATGCTGACGGGGAGTGGAGCCGGTGTCGTGCCAGAACAGGAGCTGCAATGCTCAGCAGCCTCTAGGGACATAATGACAGAGGAGAAGAGACCGAAGAGGACGTTGACGGAGGAAGCTAAGAAGAAAAAATGAGAGTGAGACAAGAGTAAATCTGGGACTGACTTTTAGTGGTTGGTGAGAGCTTGGTGAAATAAAAGGCTGAAAGACAGACGCCGAGCTGGACTGACTGCTGTTGGACTAGTAAGTAATATTAGCTGGCTGCTATGTCTTGTGTTGTTGCACTTGCTTGATGTTTGGCTGTTAGCAAAGTTGTGGACTCGATGTTGCTTTAATCAGAAGTATAACAGCCTAACTTGAACAAGGTTCAGGAGCCTTTTCAAGTGGTGAAGACGCAGCATAAACTTTATTCTACAAACTGAATGATTGATGACAGTAATGGACTTGTATACAGTGTTTTACAGTGCAGTAGCAGCACTGAGGACATGTCCAAAGGATTCATGTTTTGTGCCATTAAGCTATTTCCTTTTGTGCTGCACAGCATTTAACAAAATTTCTTGCAGCAAGTCAACTCTCAAGAGCAAACTGGGCATGTGCCCAGGGCCCTAAAGTCAAAGAGGGCTCTTGGCCTGATGGATGTTTCTGAGTGAGTAGAAATATGTGTAAAAGAACGCACTTTATATGGGAGTAGGCCTACGTGTAAATAAAAAAAAACTAATATGATTAACTCTGTTTGTTTTGGTATTTTGTAGAAGCCAATTAAATCTCTTGCGGTCATCCGTGACTTCAACAAGTAAAAACACATTCCCTGTAAACATGTCGGTGTTTACCTGTCTGTGTGTGGGAGGGGGCTCTCTGATGACACTGAGCACATGGAGCCAAAGATCCTCTGACAGGAAGCGGGAGTGACCGACACCTCCGATCTGAAGAGGTCTCCCTCTGTGGAGCCGCCGGCGTGGTTCATACTGTCCAGGAAACTCCGGGAATCTGAGCACCAGAAAAGAAGAAAAATGTCAATCTTCATGTTACGACACAGCGTTTAAATACTAACCAGATGTACTGTAAAAATTCCCAGGATGTGACATTGTTCCATAAACTGTAATAACTGCCTGCTACTACTGTAACTGGTACTTGTGTTTGCTGTTGTTGGGACTCTACCTTTGTTTGGATTATTCAACCATGGACGTGTATCAGCAGAGGAGAAACTCGCTCGTCATTTTTGACTGAAGTTTGGACGTTTTCTTTAGACATTAATCATTCAGGGAGTGATTCCTGGCAGGAGGCTATGTGGAATTTTTTGACCATAAGACAAAATTTTAATCTTTTAAACCTTATGTCAACTTCTTCAACCTTTTATCTGCAACTTCAGAGCAGTTTAAACAGTAAAATATTTGCTGTGATATGATTATAACTTTATTTTTTTAGTACGAGGACTTTTCTTGTCAAAGTTTTTGACTTTCTGTCCCCAGAAGTGGCCTTAACCCTCTGCTCTGTGTCTGTTGTTTCAGCATGATATTAAATTAGAAAGAGGAAATCTAATTTTATCATCCTCAGTTTCCAAATTCATCCGTCTGAATCATTCACATTTACACAAATACAGTGGATGTGTCATCTCGAAGAGTTAATTCCTGAGTTAGTCAGAGGTCACTCCATAAAAACATGAATCAGTCAGTCTTTATATGTGACTCTCATGTGTAGTTTAATGTTAATTTTTCAATAATTTGTTTTTTATTTATTTGCTATTTATTTTATATATTCATTTATTTGCAAAGAGTTAGAATTAGAGACGTATGAAGCTACAGCCAGGAGACATCATTATACCGACGCTGCTGAAGCACATTTGTCTGTAAATCTGAGCGTACAATACAAGCAGAGGTGAGTGTGACGTCGGAGGGAGGGCACTCCAAACATCCCAACATGACATTCTGACAACACAGTGTGTCATTCAGCAAACACGAGGGCAGGCCTCCTCAGGCCACAGACAGGCCTGTGAAGTACGGTGAGTCACCGTGTAAAGAGTCAATCATTATAAAGAGCTCCTTGTTCGGGGCCGGCTGCCCCCCTCCACACCCAATATCTCCCCCACCTCCCCACCCCCTCCTCTCTTCCGCTCCTTCCTCTCCATTCAAGCACTCCTGAGATGGGAGGAATTCAGACTCAACGGCCAGCTTTGTTTGAGATCATATTGGACAGGCTGCATCATCTCGAGTGGATTATATAATCACACGTGTCCTCTGAATGAATCTGAAGAATGTTTGCATGATGCACTGTACACACACACACACACACACTGTACACACACTGTACACACACACTGTACTGTAAGTATATATAACACCATCTGTAACAACGAAGCAGAGCCAGCACGTTGCATGTCCTGTCGATGTGTGAAAAGAAGTGATACTCTCCAGTTTAAAGTGATTAAAATAACCTCCATCTCCACCTACATCATTAAAATGATGTTTTTTTTATGTTCATGTTGATATTATAACATCATAAATTCCTGCATAATGACAGAACACACTAAAAAAAGAGTGTTCCTCTTAACAAGTATGTTTACTTTTGGTATTTAAAGCACCAGTCTAGCGCTGTGGTTGCAGATTGCAACACTCTCCACTCGAGAAACAAAGGTGGCTGTAAAACATGTGAAAAACATGAAAAGCTGGTGTTTAGTTTGTCCATTCTGGACTACTGTAAGGTAACAAAATCACAATACTTCTTATTTTCAGGTGTTTATTCACTAATGAAAACATATTTATGAATATTACGTTAAATATCTGCCACAATTTGACACACTGGACCTTTAAGTACATTTTATTGATGAGCATTAATGTTTATTCTTGACTCTGGGAACATATTAACAGGGAATGACTGCCTCACTTCACTTGTCAGTATTATATATCACTTTGTGGCCCTTTAGTGCACGACTCTTACTAGTGTGTTTACACTCAGTTTAAGGGTTTGAATTGTTCCTGGTCAAGAGTTTGGGGTTTAATGTGACTCTTCCCACGGCTGAATGTTTCCCACACACATTTCTATAGTGCCAAACATTTTGTACAGAGTATCAGATGTCTATAAGTGAGAATTTACTGGCAGCTGCTGTGAGGACGAGTCATTTAACACACTGGAATGTACAAATTATGTTTTGTATGTTCGGTGTCTGTCAGCTCATCAATTTATCAGATACAGGAGTGAACAATATCTAAATTGTTAGGAAATATTACTCAGGAGGGAACGTTTGTACATTTATTCCACTTCCTTACATTCATTTTATGGCTTAGGTTACTATTTACATTACAGGTTAAAGGCTTTACATACAAAACATTTAATATGTTTTGAAAATAAATATGACACATTCATGCAGCAATTGATGTAGCAATAATTTAACCATTCTTCCACCGCTGTTTATCTATATTAGCACTACTTTCCCCTCTTGGTGCCTTTATTTCCTATTTAAGTACATTTTATAATTTACCTAACATATATTCTCATACAATATTCACAGAAAGCTGATTTTATCTATCTATAACTATGAGCCTCTTACAGGAACTCTGCATGTTGACGAGGTTTTCTTTTACTTTTTTAAAAATAAAACCTAAACGAAGGAAGAAAACGTCATTAGTTTGAATTAATTGGAACTCATCCCGCATAATGTCCAAAATCACCCTCTACATTTACCACATAGTGAACTTGTCTGTCCTTTGATTTGACGTCACTTGGACACTGTGGAGGGTGGCTGAGTGAGCCTTCAGCTGCAGGACAGCAGCGTCAGGTGAGTTGATTGACACAGCTGGAGCTCATTGTCTGATCACTCTGTCGCTTTTTAATGCTACACTTGAAAGGACAGACACACAGAGGCCAGGGGGATGCACCAGCCGGGCAGCCAGACTTGAAATATTGTTTTGAAACGTGTGTCTGATGTGAATAAAGAAACCATTATCTGATCTGTCATATCTGTGTTTGTGCTGGTGGCATAGAGGCCTGCTGCAGACACATTTTAAAGATGCAAAAGTTTGACGATTGATGATTATGATCAAAAAAGTGTCTGAAACATGAAACATGCTGCACGTAAGTGACACCGACTTGAACTCTTAGGGGTTAAAGGTCAAGAGCACAGAGCAGGTGATGTGCATCTATGTGGATGCTAATAATAAGAACAAGATAAACCATATTTCAAGTTGTTGTTGTTCTGTTTGTTTTCTTCAAACAGAAGCTGAGGGGAATGCACTGACGGCTGCAGGATTCCTCAAACATTCCCACAGTCCCCGTCAGTGTCTCTCTCTCTCTCTCTCTCTCTCTCTCTCTCTCTCTCTCTCTCTCTCTCTCTCTCTCTCTCTCTCTCTCTCTCTCTCTCTCTCTCTCTCTCTCTCTCTCTCTCTCTCTCTCTCTCGGGACGATTCCCAGAGAGAGCAGCCGAGCTTCGTCTCTCCCTGTTTCCCACGGCCGACTCTCTCCTCGCTGTGGTTTGTCACATCTGCTGCTGCTCCACAGCTCATCGCAGCTCATCCAGTTAATTACAGAACAGCCCAAACTGTGGCAACAACCGGGCTGACCCCGCCAAGACCTCTGACCTCAGACCAGACTCAGCTCTGCAGGGCTCCGCCGGTTGTTATTAAACTCTAACACACCTTTCACCTCCTGTATCCAAGCTGCACCGTATCCATAGCTACTCACTTTCAGTGATGGACGTATTAATGAAGAGAAAGTGCCAAAAATGGAGCACTTTCTTTCCCCAAAATCTTTCTGTTTATTGCCTTTAGGTTAGTGAAGGAAGCCACACACAAATATGTATGCAGACTGATACAAAAACACACAAACTTTATAACTTTCTAAATATTTTGAGCGAATTCCTCCTTTAGTTTTTGCAACAGTGTTTTTCTGTCCATTGTCTTCTCCTCATTTGTGCAGCCCAGAGCGAGCACAAAGCCCCTTCAGTTTGGGTCTGACCGTATAAATCCAATTCCAGATGGCACGGACCCATGTGGGCACGACTGCCAACCTCCACCAGCCAAAGAAAAAAAAACTCCATAACACACACACACACACACACACACACACACACACACACTTCCTGATCACACAGAGTGATGGTTATATAGCCCAGACTGAAAAAGTGTGCATGCCTTCATGCTTGGTGCTGAGATAATCCCATTAATCAATAAAAACCACAGTGAGGTTGAGATAATATTTCTGCACCTCAGACCACGCCGGCTGTTGCGTAAGCAGGACGGTATGAAAGGCGAGGCAGAGAAGAAGAAATGCAGAAAGATGAAACAGCTGTCACATGTTGAGTTGAGGCTTAAAGAGCTCCTGTGTTGTGTCGCGACAAAGAAACGCTTCTCCTTGTCTCTCTTTATTCCTTCCACTCACGCATGCAAACATTTACTCTCCAAGCAGCAGCGTCGCAGCGGACAGAAGGGAGAGCCTACACACATGCATAAACACGATGGTGCACACAGAGTTATGCAGGACAACAGTGGGTTCGCAGACTTCCTGCTGACCACAGGAATGCGAGCGCAACGCACACACACCGAGCGAGGCTGACAGGTCTGAAGGTCTATGGCATGTCACAGCTGTTCACAGCGATCACGGCCTCTCAGGGGGATGAAGGGAAAAGGGAGTGGAGGAGTGGGAACACAATGAGGAGGAAGACACCTGCTGGGAGCCCGCTCAAAGTCCAAAATACTGAGTAATAACCATGAGATGTTTTTCAATGATTCAGGGTAAAATAAAGTTCTTGTTCATGCTCTGAAAATCAATGAATGGTCTGATGATGCTAAAGTATTGTTAGGAGCAGGAATAATCCACTCGTAATGTAACTGGAACAAGAAACTAGACAAAGTATCCACCTGGTAGAGAATCTAGAGCTCAGCTACAACAGGCGCTTGCTAATCACATCTCACTTGTGATTGGCTAGTTAGCTTTAGGTGCCTTCCCGTCAACCAATCAGGAACATTGATAGCAGGATAATTATTAGATTTAAAGATTTCTCAAGTCCAGACATGACGAACTGACTGGTGTCAGTATAAACCAAAAGTTCCAGGTCGACTGTCGGAGGTTGAGCGCCAATATTTTCAGTTATAGCCGTGAGGAGGAGTCAAAGCTTCAATGTAGCTTCGGTAAGAGTCAAACCACGTCACGTGGTTCGTTGATCTGATTGGTTGAACTTTATCCACGATAGATGATGATAGACAGATGGCTCATCCAGTCACGTGCCTAGTATTTTCCAACAACAACCTCCCAGATTCTTTCTTCGCCGGCTAGTCTCTAATTGTGTTTGCCTGCTGTTTGCAGCTGGGTAGATCGTATACAGTGTCTCTTAGAGAGACCAAAACTCTGAGCTAAAAGAGGCTTAAAAGCTCGGTAGAGTTGCAGAGTTTGTGGTAACTCTCTGTGGGTGAACTCTGTCTCATAACAGTTTATTTGATCCCCAGTAATAAAATATTAATTAGTAGAGGTTTAAAAATTGAGTGATCTGAGGACATGCAGTCCTCTCCTTGGTATCACTCAGCGCAGCATCAGAATGTGATCAGTTGTCTACACTGCCGCCTCCCTTCTTCAGTGAAAATCAATCAACTTCAGACCCCGCTGCGTCCTCCCTCCCTCCTCCTATTCAGAAGCTCCGAGTGTCCGAGCGGTGCATTTTTCTGCTGAGAGGACAAACCGGTAGGCGGTCGCCTATAAGTCAGACTCCTCTGCTCTTTCTGGGTGTCTGGACGGACAGCTTTATCGACTCGAGTGAAGTGGCACCAAGTTACGAGCCCGCTGAAGAGGGAGTGAGAGAATAGCAACGCTGCAAACAAGTGGAGGGAGAGAAACAGGGTGAAGGGTTACAGTAAACAAGGCGGCGTTTAAAGGAAAGGTTATGGGAGAGGGTGCTGTCATCACGGGGAGGTTTATTGGTGTCTGAAGTATTCTGATAATGAGCTGATGTCTTTGTTAACCGCAGTCAGAGCTCGGACGCAAGCTCAAAATGAATATCAGCGTCTGAACTGCAGAAATGTCCCAGATATTTGATCATGTTTTGAAGCTGAAGTGAAATTCCTCAGACTTTACCCATCTGGAGAAGCGATCATGGACCATAAGTACTTCTCCCGGTGGATCCATACATGACGGGAATTATAACATACATAGAAGCTCCTTCTAACGTGCTGCTATGGAAAGATCTTTACACACGAGGCTAAGCTTCATATTTTTGTACCACAGAGTTTGATTTTGTTTTCACGACTGCTTCATGACCCTCATGAGTGATCATCAAGGTCTACACACCTCCGTTAAAACTGACCAAATGTGGGTGAAAAGTTAAAGATTTTAGACATTAAGGTTACATTTCTACAACGTTCTTTCAAGGTTAAGTTAGGACCTGCTTCTTTAAAGCTTTAAACTGTCATCTATGATCAGATTGGTCATCCTGACCCCTATTTCTACCTAAACTTGACTAGCATCAATAACTCTTAATATATCATTAACACGTGAAGGTGCAGGAAGTTTAGTTTGACAGAAGAGCTCGAAGAACTCGAAACGTTGTGCCTCCGTTGAGGAATGATGGAGATTTCTTCAAACTTCAGACTGTCTCTGTTCATGTGTATTAGTGTCTCACCTGGAGTAGTCATATTCATTCATGATTATCTAAGATGCTCCTCAACTTTGCTGTGTTGTTAACCTGGCTCCAGACAGTTTGGTGTTCTGCCAAACTATGATCAGTTGACCAACCACAGATTTTTAGGCGGGATTGAGGATGTGGGTACCTGCATTGGTCTTTCTTTTGGAGCATGGCAGTGATTGACGAGTTGGGATTGAGAAAGTTTTGCATCAGGAAAAATATGCCTTAATCGATTAGTTGGGACGAAGGAAAACAAAAGAACCACAGCCAAAAAATTGGGCAATCATTGGGCAAATTTCAAGGACTATACATTGTAGGGAAAGATTGCGTGTGTTCGGGATCTCATGAGCCTACAAACGTGGAGCAAACACGCTGCTATTGTCGGTCTGAATAACCTTTTGTTGCCTTTTCCAACCACGTTTTTTTTTGCTTTCTTGCAGCTTTTACAGACGTCCCATCATCTGCACATAGACTCCAGCAGACTTCACGTGTCTTGTCATGTTGTATACTGCAGTACACCATGCAGACGCCATTACATCATTACACGTAGGATCATTGATGTTCTGGTACATCTCACACAGACTGGGCTTGTGACACCAGAGACCACTTTGTTGATTAAAGCTCTGAGGAACAAAATTCATGTTTCCTTTCTTTCCATTTCGGTCTCTTCACCCTGAACTGGCCTTCTGTCCACTGTGTTGTCAACATTTTCCGTCCTTGTGGCTTAAATTTTCTGCCTCTTTGCCCTTAATTTCCTGCAGTCCTGTGAAAGCCAAATATTTCTCAAACAGCAGACGTCTGTACAGTGTCTCACAACAGCACTCGTCAATAACTTTGTCTCTCGGGGAAAAATATACATTTTCTCCAAACTCACATGTGGCGGCTAACGTCTTCAACCTGCTATCTGCACCGGCCAAAAATCCCTGTTGTGTTTGGGGCTGCGTGTATTATCAGTTTGGTGTTTCGTATGAATTTCATATTAACTTCTGTTGAGGTCCAAGAAGCTTCTTATCTTAGACCTCTGAATAAACACCTACGCCCCTGAATTATTCAGAAATTCAAATAAATCTGAGTCAGAGCTTTTTTTAGGGCTGCCCGTGTTTCATTACTGATTTGACATTATTTCCCTCGATTGAGCCACGACAGTTTGGTCTACAATATGTCAAAAAAATGATAAACACCATTTGGTAAAACTTCCTTTTACAGGTTTTATCATTTCCTAATAATCCACACCAGTTATTAGACTTTCAGAATTAACATTGCTGAGAAATATTTTACATTTTGAGTTCCAGTTTGGTTAAATTTAGGCACAAAAACGACTTGGTTTGGGTTTAAATAAGAACATAATTCAAAAGAAGTCCATGCTAACTTTTGTTTCACATGGACAGTGATGACCCATCCATCCATCCATCCGTCCTCCTCAAACATCACCTGACTTCAACAGCAGTGTCACAGTTTGAAGGGTAGGGCCACTGACCGAGTGCTGTATTAATTCTGTTGCAGTATTTGACGACTTGGGAAAGCAAACAGGCTGCCTGGAAAGATGTAGTGTGGTACTAATTAAAGGAAAATAGGAAAATGATTTAAATCAGCGCTCAGTACTCTGGCAATTACTTGGAATCAGTCATCTGAAAATGAAAATGAAACACTGCATCTGTTTCATCTATAATTAGTACCAATTTACCAAATGATTTCCAGAGATGTCTGTGGAAATACCACAGTATGAAACATAGACGTAGTCTCCGTGACGTGGGCCAAATGAAGCCTGGGTGCTCAAACAAGATACCTGTGACAACAACCACCTGTCAATCAAAGCGTTCACACTCTTAATCCTGCATAACTTTAAGCCTTAATATAATTTGAACAGGTGAGTTGTATAAAAATTCACCCTCAGTACAGTTGTCATGAACGGGGAAATTAACTATAGAGACCAAAACAGTTTTTTGTACCAGGCTGTAAACATATTTCTGCTGTGTAGTTGGACATTTTAACATGGGGACTTATGGAGACTGACTCACTTCTGGAGCCAGCCTCAAGTGGACATTTGAGGAACTGCAGATTTTGGCACTTTTCCGTTAGTTGCTGCTTGGAAAATAGCCAAGAGTTACCCATTTTCTGGAGGTAAATTTAAAACTTAAATCACAATAATCAAACTAATTGCTAATCGTGTTTCTGTGGATCCACTAATTAATCGCCTGATTGTTTCTGCTCTAGTTGTGTTTGCTCTCTGAAAAACTTCTGTAGGGCATATTTGTCAGGGCTGAGGAATTTCACTTAATATAAGAGGCATCCATTCGTTGCTGTTCTTAATTATTTCAGCTTCAACGCTGGAAAAAAAACGCGGTGGTCTTTCAGAGTTCATGCTGTATGAAACTACTGCAAAAGTTTGAAACTAGTTAACTTGTGGCTCAGCAAGATGTTGTTTTTTTTTTTTGTGCATGACATCTCTGGGAGCAATAAGCACCCCAACAAACATTCGAATCTTCAAAGAGTTTTCGGTTCAGCTCAGGTCAGTAGTGCAGAAACCAGAGAGGAAAACGGCCTCCCTCGGTTAACCACCAATACATCAGCCTGCCATGACGGCACGTTTGGAGGCCAAAATAGCCTTTAACAGGGATGAGATCATGAACGCAGCGGCGGCAGTGGAACAAACCATCTCATCATCCCACCGAGTGCGAGATGTCAGAAGGGCTGCAGATGCTGCCGTCCAGGACGTTACATCAACAACAACCTTCTTTCTTTTCATGCACAACAAAGACAAAGGAGAGATGAGGTTTGGAGGAGGAGGAGGGTGTGTTTGGGAAAAGAGAAAAGGCATCTGATAGAAAAAATTCCTGAAGCTGCTCCTTGCAAATACCAGCAGCCTGGAGGAGAGGAGTGCATGTGTGCCCTCCTTAAAATTCCCAGGAGGGGATAAAGTCAGAGATAGAAAGGTATAAACAAGAGAGAGGATGAGCACAAAAGAGAGGAAAACACCAGGTGAGAGGAGGAGGAATGAGAGGAGAAGAGGAAAAGGTGAAAAAAATCATTCAATCACACACTCCTTTTAAGCTTTCTGACACGTGTGTTCATGCATGTACATACCGAGAGACGCAGTCATGATGTGACACTCTCTGAAGTATCCCGTTATTTGCCGGATTCTTGTTCACACCAAACTTCTCTTCCTCTCTCTCTATGTTCTTCCTCCTTGTGTGAATGAAACTCTCCCTATTGCTGAACCTCCTCCTCCTCCTTCTCCTCTCTCTCTCTCTCTCTCTCTCTCTCTCTCTCTCTTTCACTTCAGTCTGCTAAAAAAGCAAATTGAGCCTGACTCGCTGAGTTTCTTTTTCTCTTCTTTCTTCAGAGGTTGGCTCCTGTCGCCGCCATGCCCAAATCCTCTCGTCCCCCCAGATGGAAAAATGAGCTCCCCGTTTGTTCCTGGCTTGTTGTGACACTGCTCGACTTCTGGGTTTGTATGGAGGGAGGGACAAGAGGTAGAGAATTTCTCTCCCCCCTCTCCTCCTCCTTCTCCTCTCCCCTCCATGCATGTCTCCCTCCCTCCCGCCCTCCCCTCCTCTTCCTCTCACTGACCACTGAGCATTGTTCCTGCTGGGCCGCTGCGAGCACTTTCACCCAATCAGAGTGGATTCCAGCGGGGTCAGAGGTCGTATGTGGCCTTTTATGGACCAGAGAGAGAGAGAGACGGGGGGTGAGGTTGTGGTTGGTGGTGGTGTTGATCTGGGGGTTTCTATGGCCTCTCTGTCAGGGCATGTGTGTCCACTCCCACCATCTGTGCTCGCCTCAAACACAAGAGACAAAGGCATGCAGACACACACTGGCCGTGTCTCCTGCCATGTGTCTAATCTTAGCACGTCGTAAATTACACCATAAAGCTCTTGATTGAATTGTGTTGAGTTTACTTTTGTTTCAGTGGAAGCATGTGCTGCGAGCCTTTTATTTTAACCTCCGTGTCACAGGAAATGAGCTGGAATGGACATCAGCTCGGTCCATCTGTGTCGCTCGTTTATCAGTTTAAAGACTTCGTTTATGAAACGACAGGCCGGTAAACAAAAACCTCCAGCAGCATCAGGAGAAGGTAATAACTCACAGGAAGTTGTTAAATGTTAAGTCATAGAAATATATTTTCTGACTTTGATTAGAGAAGTATACGACGATCTGTCAGCCTAGCTCACCAATTAATGACTATATCCGTACAGTGTAATCTCTCTTCTGTAAATCATATCATAATAGAAAGCAGTGAAGCTGACAGATAACCGAGAAGCGAGTAAGGGCCAAGCAGCAACTTTCGTGGCTGTGAAGTGCCAAAAAACTGCAGCCCCTCAAACGTCCACTTGAGGCTGGCTCCAGAAGTGAGTCAGTCTCCATAAGTCCCCATGTTAAAATGTCCAACTTCACAGCAGAAATAAACATGTTTACAGCCTGGTACAAAAAACAGTTTTGGTCTCTATAGCTAATTTCCCCGTTCATGAGAACTGTACTGAGGGTGAAATTATATTAAGGCTTAAAGTTATGCAGAGTTAAGAGCGTGGACGCTTTGATTGACAGGTGGGTGCCATTACAGATTGCTCGTTCGAGCACCCAGGTGTCATTTGGCCTGCCTCGATCCATGGCTTTGCAGATTTTTAGACGCCGTCCATTCTTTATACTGTCAGTGGTAAGGTCGAACACAGTAGATAAACAAACAGGAATACTGTTGAGTCTCTGTAAATGTTATAAAGAGTACAGTCTAGACCTGCACTATGGAAAGAATCATGAGATAACTACTGTAATAATTTGGCATTCGAATAGAGAAAGTCATTCTTTCCATCCTAAATATATCAGATACAGGCTTTATAGTTTAAATGTCTACCTGGAATACTTTCTGTAAACTTTATGAAGCCAGAAAGGAGTCAGTAACGGGGTAAGACCAGAATATATGATAATGATTTTCCTCAGAGAGCCCTCACTGTCTCCAGAAGTCAGAAGATTTGGTGTCTTTTGAACCGGACTGACGGAGAACCTTTTCCAACAAAACTCTCCATAAAGCTGAACTTTAAGTTTTCCGTTGTAACTCACATGAATTCTCCCGTTCCTCATCCGTTATTCCCACGCTTCCTTCACCTTTTCCATCTCTGTTTCATATTTTATCTCATTTGTTTGATGTGTCAAACCAAAGCCATGTCCAGTCTATTTTTTTACCTCATTAATTTGCCTTAACGTAAAGTAAAATGTGTTGTTGTTTATTGTGTATTAAAGATCTGTCAGTCAGTTCTACAGCAGCAGCTTTCGCTCTCTTTGTTTACATCTGGATAACTAATTGTGCCTTTAAGGGGCCACAGAATTGTTGGTCATCATCTCTCTGCACAAAACCTGTTCAGGATCAACGATGACACTTCATTTCATTCATCTTTGACAACAAATCCAATCATCTGAATGAGCTGGAGAGGTTTCCCTTTGCCCTTTCTGTGCACTGCCCCCTCACTTTCTCCTGACCTTTGACCCCTGAGGTTCAGACAGTCAAGTGTTTGTGTCTGAATGGACCATCTGCCTCTGCTAAACCTCAGCTCATAACTTCTACATTCCTTCAGCTCAAACGCTGCTTCCGCTGGCTGAGAGCTTCTGTATATATATCCCTGTTTATTTTGATGTGGCCCACAAGTACACAAAGGAAACGTGATTACATAACATTTCAGGGCCGTCACGAGGAAATGACTGTGCACAAGGATGGGAGACAGCGTCCAAGTTCATCTTTGGGTTGATGCGTGGAAAACTACTGTAATGAATTTTTAACGGCTAAACTATGAAAAAGATGTGAGGAATGTCTTCGATCTGTTGCCATAAGCTTAAACATTTATATAAGATTATGTAGCATTACATCACATTTATCCAGCTGTATGGTGTTGTTGATTTCCATGTTTCCATGGTTTCTCAAATGTCATGTTTGTCATCCAACAGCTCCAAAACATTTAGTGAATGTGACATACGTCTGTTTATTTAGGTGATCCTGTGAGCGCTGACGCAGATCAAACAGCTGCACTAATCAATGTTCAAAGGAGTCACTCATAGTGATGAACCCATAGAGGTTTATTAACCACCTTTGTAGCGCCCCTAAGTGTGTTTTAGCAGCTTTCAGCTCATTGTTTTGGTTTTTCAGCCCATTTTCATTGTTTTGGTTCAGTCTCATGTCTGTCTCTACCCGTAGTTTTAGTGAAATGCTCTGATAAACCCAGCATACACCACCTGCCGAGCAGTAAATAGACAGACAAAGTGAGCGACTGGCTGGTGAACATAGAGCTAAAGCTACAGTGACAGCGACCGTGCAACATTCAGTCACGAAACGTCACAGGCACGTAGCTGAGGTCAAAATGAAGGCCAAGTTTGAAGATGGGTGTGGTCCAACCCACGAGTACAACACATAATGTAGTAATGACTGCTAAGTACTGATGGGTCAGAACATGTTGCCAGGCGTCACGGTGAGCTAAAAGAGCGAGTGGACACATGACTCCAAATTAAAGTTAATGTAACGTGAGGGTTTGGTATGTGGTGGTTGGATCATGCTTGATGAGGAGAAATGGCAGGATGGAGACAGATAACTCAAGCAGCACTTTACTGATCAGACGCCAATCAGTCACATCTATATTCTCTGCAAGAAAATGTGTTTTCCAAGATGTCCAGCCAGTCTGTTAAAGCTGTATTTTTCATCGTGTACTTTTGAACTCAATAAACAAGCCTTGAAATCTAAATATATTTCACCTTTCGATAAAATGTAACCCAGTTTTAATCAAACTTAAATGTCTCGATGATTTTCTCTCTCAAATCACCAAATCAAACCCTGGAATATTTTTACCAGCACACGCAACATGCCAGCATCCCAGAGAGTGATTATCCTGGCGATAACTCTGCTGTGGAGGAGTTCACATGGCTGACTGAGTGCACCGCTGTTGTTTTGGAGCTGTCTGCTGCTGCTGCCCACAGTAATCACAGTAGCCCCGGGTCAAATAGTGATTACAGTAATGACTCCAAACATTAAATACAAAATCATTTAAATCTGACTGGTCTGTCCCGACGTGGCAAATTGTTTCCCAGACTATCGTCTGCCTTTAACGTGGGAAACAGGAAACTCTTGTCTAACCCCCCAAAAAGGGAGTGAGCTGCAGATATTCTGTGTCCTTTGTTAATTCTTCTGTCCATCCAGTGGAGAGAGAGAATCAGGTGTTTTTTAACCCTTTCATCAGCTCCTTCTCCATCCTGCCGCCGCTCTGCTCCGACAAACACGTTTACAATAAACAGTCAGACGTGCCCTTTAAAGGTAAAAACTGATGTGTCTGCAGTGCAGAGCAAAAGGCCATCATGAATACTACTCCGGCTTTGTTAACAATAAATGGAAGATCACAATATTGTCCAGTTATTTTCAGTAGAAGAAAAACTACTTAAGTTGATTAAAAACAAGCTTCACTTGATGAACATCCAAATAAAGGACTTGAGTTGCTCCCTTTGCAGTGGAGGTATAGACTCAATACAGTCAGGGGCAATACATCTGTATGGTATGTGCAACGAAATCAATTAAATTGCAACGTCTGTTGCGATGGAATATTGTCCCAGTCTGGTTTTCTTGTTTGTATTTATTAGTTTTCAATATTGGCTGAATGTTGGCCTGCTACAAGCCAAAGTAAAGTTAAATTAACCACAGCTCTTTATGCTATTTGTCATTCAGCATTTGCAGTAGTGTGATCATTTGCAATGCCTACGAGTCAGAGATCTACGCAGTCAGTAAGTCTTCATATGGAAATGAGCACACTGTAGGTTGTTTGTCTGTGTCCTCATAAAGAACCTACATGACACAAAGATGACCAATATGGCCGTTCTAAAAGCAACTCACATTGCATTGAAGTCCAGGCTGCTAAAAGACTGAATCAATGTCAATCAATGTCAATCAATGTCAATCAATGTCAATCAATCGTGTTGACTATAGACAAACGGACACTAACTGTGGTCGGTCATGATTCGCACAACAAACACACAGCAGGTAGTTTTAAGCACTTCCTTGTTGCTCACACAATCGGTCATTGTTGTTGCCTTCTGGTCTACTACGTCAGTCACTCTTGGCTGCATTTGAATTACACTGTAGACGTCTGCATGTTTGCCAGTGTGTGACAGAATAGCACATTGTGTAATATCTAGTTGACCAACAATCAGCTAAGTCTCTGCAAAGGACAACGTTTTCTGTCCTCTCGTTACTCATTGCCTCCATGTGGACAATGAAAATCTATGAGTAGCCAAGCAGTGGCCTCGCTGACATATTATATTTCATTTCTGCAGATAAACCACATTAAATCTTACACACTGGACCTTTAACACATGTTGTGAACACTTGTTGTTTTGCCAAAATATTGCTAAATATCCACACAGGTGGATGATGGTCTTTTATGTTATTTTAAATATTTAATGCTGCATGAGTTTTTTAAGTTTCTACACATACTTTGCTCCTTTTTTAGTTTCTCAGCATTTCCATGAATTCAAACTGAACACGTACAGTCAGCGTTCAAGCCTGCAGGAGGTGAGTGTTTGTGAGTTTCAGTTTGAGAGTATTTCTCAGTGCATATGAGTCACATGGTCACATCATTATCTTTGTTTTCTCACCGGAAAAGCCAGAATACTTTGTAACTATACGACAGGAACACGGCGGACACTAAGATCAGATATGAGACGCGGCCACTGAAAGACACTTGTGTTTTTTGACACTACAGTGAATTCCTTCTGCAGCTGTGCGGTTCATATCTCCTCAGGCAGGATGTCCCACCAACAAAAGACCCTCCCCTCTCCTCCCGTCCCCTCCCAGAACAGGACGTGAGTGGACATCCTGCCAGCAGTGGTCTCTTCCTCTGTTACCGTCAACTATTATTAGCGGACAAGCCAGTATCAGCTGAGGCCTCAGAGGATATCCCGATCCATTCAATCAACTCCCTCCGACCGCTTTTTACCTCCACCCTAAAAAAATGATAAACACAAAAAGTCCAGAAACACGCCGTCTGTCTGCTTCCAACCAGACGCGACTTACCAAAAACAGAGCCATGCCCACATATCCAGCCAATAGCAACAGAGTACACGCCAGGTGTGTGTATGTGTGTGTGTGTTTTTGTTATATTATGCCAGGAGGACATTCCTGCCGGCTCCTCAACCCTGTCCGGCAGCAATCAGGAGTGTTCGAGTTCACACACACACACACACACACATGTATATGATCGCACACACTCTTGGGAAAGCGTACCTTGTGTCCAGCTGTGTTGATCCCACTGTCCACCAGTCCTGAGCTGGGAAAGCTCTGAGAAATGTTTCACTGGAAACAGAAATCAGACGCTGATAAGATTCCAACATGGAGACTCATCCAGGAGTGCCAATTTTGACTTTATCTCTTACCATAGGGAGTTGGAGGAGACACTGGGAAGGCCGGAGTGGGAGGGACGATGTTGGAGCTATCTGTATGTCCCCGATAGTCCACACTGTTGGTTGTGTAGAGATGCCCATGCTTTAAAAAAACAAAACAAGACAATTTAAGAAGTCAATAACATTTCTTAACAAGTCTTATGGGGTAACAAGCCCACACACACACACACACACACACCAGCAGACATCAGTCTTGTGATCTGTGTGTGGCTACAGCCTGTGTTTTGGTGTAAACAGTCGGGGCATTCATGCCACCCAGCCATAAGAACGAGTGCAAGAGCAGAAACCTCAAGTCAAGAGACAGACAGACAGACAGACAGACAGACTACATAATACATAGTTACATAATAATCTCTGCAGAGACTTTAAAGTGATAACTCTGTGTTATCTTTTTCTTTAATGCAATTCAGTAACACGTTTATCTGAAAGTTTTGGGAATGTCGCAATTACGTGGTGAAATCTGATCAGGACTGTTGACAGCCCTGATTCCAAAAAAGCTTGGATGCTTTGTAAAAATGTAAATGTAGCATGTAGGAGACGATGTACATGATTTCAAAACACAATTTGAAATGTTGAAATCTGTTAGTCCATCTCAGACGAGCTCAGGTCCAGAAAGGTGGGCGGTGTTTCTGGATGTTGTTGTCATCTGTCTTTCTCTCTGCATGGCAGAGTCAAACTGTGTTTACTGACAACGGTTTTCTGAAGTGCTCCTGAGCCCAGGTAGTAATATCCTTTATACAGTCAAGTCTGTTTCTAATGCAGCGCTGCCTGAGGGGTCAAAGGTCACAGACATTCAGCTTTGGTTTTTGGCCTTTCCCCTTACATACAGAGATTTCTCTGGATTCTCGGAACTATTGGACAATATTATAAACTGTAGACGGTGATGGTCTATCAGTTTGAACATTAAATATATTGTCTTTGTCGTGTATTTAATTGAATATAGGTTGCAAATCACTGTATTCTGTTTTATACAGCGTCCCAACTTTTTTGGAATCAGTTTTTTAAATTGAGTCTGACAGTTCAGTTTGATATAATGAACTCATCATCAAATACTTCCTTTTTTACACATTCAGCAGTTTTGGAACAAAATTATAACTCATTTGAAGTCGTGCTTGTGTCACCTGATGATTTTAAGTCCAGTATTCTCTACACTCTGTTTTTGGTCTCTATCACCTCCTGAGGGAAATATCTGTCTCTCTCTGCTAAACACTCTGCTATGTTCACCAGCTACTCGGTAACTGTGCCAAACCAAAGCAGTAAAGTTGCGGCCAGACAACTAAACAATGAGCTGAAACTGCACAAATCTGAAGAGAGCTGCAGATTCAGGTCATAATACTCTTTGGGTTCGTCACTAAGGGCGACTTCCTTTAGAATTCTGTCACATATTATAAAAGAAAGCCGTATGTAGTTGAAGTTGAAGTCACTGCAGTCAAATCTGCTGTCAGGCGAGGTGTGTTTACCTGTGATGGTGAGAAGGGGGGACTGAAGCTCTGAGCGCTACCCCCTTTCCATCCCGGACTATGATAACCGGCGTAGTCCACCACATCAGTGAACTGCTTCTGCTTCTTCCAACCTGATCAGGTGCAGAGAGACAAGGAGAGGGATGAGAGAGCATAGGAGGCAGAGGAGGAGAGACAGACAGTCAGACAGATTATGATCTGAAATATAATCAAAGAGTCAGCCATAAGTTCCTCTGTGAAATCTCACATAAAGTTGTGTCTATTCCTGTAAAACACCACAACATGAAATGGTATTGACACTGCTTTGTTATGACCAGATGCCGACTTGGCAATAAGAGGCGATGACAGCGCTTCATGTTTTGCGTGTTTGTCTCAGACAAAAGCATCTATCAGCGTGTTTATCAGCAGTGTGTAGCTCCTATCATCAGGGCTGAGACTGTGTGACTAAGCAAGACTTCACGGTGTCCAGATGGTGGAACATCACGGTGGAAAAAACATCTGTTGGAACAATCAGCCGTTCTTTTCAGATGCGAGATCATCGGCTCGACACAACTTATCATTCTGTGATTTGTTATGAACGCCCCCGTTCAAAAACACACCACCGTCTTCTGTCTCCGGTCAAACGGCCTTCTCTGCACACTCGTCACACACACTGGCCTGTTTAAGTCAGTTATTGCAGCCAAGTATAACACACATCAGTAAGTAAAGGCTCCTAAATCCAACACATCCTTTTGGTCTGTTGTCATTGCAGTCAGCTGCTGATAATGATTCAAATTTGTTACAGTAGTAACAAGAGTTTTCTGTCGCTTCCCTTTTTCAGCTCAAAGCAACATTGTGTTACTTTTCTAAATAACAGAGTTTAAATGCTGTTGATGTTGATGTCCTCCGGCTGCTCCGCCTCAACTCTCTCTGAGTTTCCTGATGGACAGTGAAGTAAGCTGTAGCTGCGGTTAGCTAATGTTAGCTCACTTTGCTAACCAGGCTTGCCCGGACTGTGAGCTCAGAGCACCGGGGGAGTGTTAGTGTTTGTACCACAGGCGTTTTGGACCACGGGGAAGAGCCCCGGACATGGAGTGGAGTCAGTGTCATGCCAGAACCGGAGCTGGGAAAGCAGACAATGTAACCAGGCTAAGCAGCTTCTATGGACATAATGACAGAGGAGAAAAGACCAAGGAGAACGTTGATAGAGGCAGCTAAGAAGAGAAAATGAGAGAGTAAGAGCTTGGTGAAATAAAAGGCTGAAAGACAGACGTCGAGCTGGGCTGACTGCTGTTGGAGTAATATTAGCTGGCTGCTATGTCTGCTGTTGTTGACCTTGCTTGATGTTTGGCTGTTAGCAAAGTTGTCGACTCGCTAGTTTTTGATCATAGGTGATGTAATCAGAACAAATACACGTGAGATATTTTGCTGTTGTTAGCTTTGAAGACCATGTAGGCACCAAATCAAGATTCAAGATTCAAGATTCAAGATTCAAGATCTCTTTATTGTCATTTCATATCACTGTAAAACGAAATTACGAGCAAAAACTCACAGAATACACCATAACACAGAAACTGATGTCTGGCATGTGTGTCGTGATCGAGATTCACCCCACACGGGACCACACTCAACTGTGCATATCAACTATAAACAGCAACGTGGAACATTGTGAGCTCAGCTTTCATTGTGAGCATCCATCATCTCAAAAGCACATGAAAGGCCGAGCCAATCCAACTGAAACTAATCCAGTTACTCTGCCACACCAGAGGGTCTGCTGAGGGGGCTCTTTTTTTTCTGTACAGTGTTGAGTATCACTTGATACTCACTGTATTTGTGAGGGGGCTATTCTCTTTTGAAGACTCCAACTCCGAGATTATGAGAGGAAGAAGGAGGGTATGATGCAAACACATTGGAGAGCAAAGTGTTGTGTCAGACTTCAAAAGCATTCCTGATCGCTTACAAATTCCTGCCTCAAAACATCGCCTCGGAAAACACACGTTACAAACACACACACACTGCCACAATAACTGAGCGCTGAAATATTAGTGTGTTACAGCTTCAGATATGCCCTTGGGTAATATCAGCCCCCCCCTCCGACAAACTCGCTGACCTACATACATCCAAACACGCATGCTCCATTTCCTGCGTTCAAATTCCTCAATCAGAAGAAGAACCACAAGACCTCTCATTGACCTGAGGTGTACAAAAACACAAGGTCAGAGGTTAAATGTCAGCAGTAACCGTAACCCTGCGTGGCACATGGCTGCGGGTCAGCGATAACCACCGCAGAGACCCTGACAGACATGATTCAGGAGCTGTCATGGCCGTTCCGTCGGGAGCTCCCATATGAACCGCGGGGGCCGCTGCGAGGTTTAGCTTTGATGGAACAGCTGCTGGGTACGGCAAAGAGGCGGCGAAGTGATGACATCACTCGTACACCTATGACCCACAGTCGTCAAACAGAAAATGAATCAGGGATGGAGGTCTCAGAAGAAATGTGCTTCTCTTCCTCCTGGCTGCGTCCCGGTGGATATGAAGGCGAAATAAATCTGTCGTGTGTGCTGACGGGGTGAGAAGAAGCAGTGAAGAAGAGGCAACGCTGACATGCATGGGTCAGGAAAACGTGTGACATGTTCAGGTTCAAGTTTTTGGATGTGAGACAAAGTCTTAATGTCCAAAATCAGGTACATGAAATCCTAAACTTACTACTTTGAGCAAACTTTACAAAGACCAAAAGTTGACAACAAGACTAAAAACACAAGGAAGCATCTTTCAAAACAAAAACAATGCAATCCGTTATTCAGTGTTTGTGTCCATGATGCCAATCTGTTTTGCCAATCTGGTTTATTTGCAGTGATGCAGACTGTATTAAAACACCAAGTATTTCCCAATTTCAAGTGAACTGGTTGCAGAAAACGGAGGTAAGAACCACAAAACGTAACCAGCTGACACTGAAACAAGCTACCAGCAGAGTAATTCATTAAAATCACTGACAGAGAAAGAGGATCAACATTTTCAACATTAAAGAAAGAGTGAAGAACTCACTCATGAACATTGAAGTCTCTGCCTGCATCACACCTGATGTCGAGTTGGCGTTAGCACGGTGACAAAAGATGTTGTTACAACTTGAACTACTCGCAGCCTTTATCTTTTATCATAACTGAGCTTCGACATCAGTGAAGCTATCTCTTCATCGTGATTTCAGATCGGTGGGTCTGCATCAGTTTGAAGATCGTCCAGTCTGTTAAATTTCATTGTGTTAGAAAAGCTGGAATTGTTTTAGATAGATGTGGTGTGACAGCGACAGGCAGGCGATGGCGTGCACGTCTGAATGATAACCAGGCCAGGAAGTCAAAGTCCTGAACTATCAAACTGATGATGGAGAAGATGTTTGACAGAGCACCATTAGAAACACATTATATCTTGGCTGGAAATATCCGGACATAAATATAAAATGGATTTGTGTTCCAGCACTGACTGGTGGCTTTTTCTCATGTAGCTTCAAAAGGTACGGGACATTTGGTTTGCACAAATCCAGTCACGTTAAGTCAGTTTTTTGGGGAGAATTGTGGCAATGTGGAACCTGCACCCCTTTTTAACTTTTAAAACTTCTTGTTCTTTATAATCTGATGTGTTATTGTATGTAATTTATAGGTAATGTCCGTAGTTTTACATAGTTTGGTAAACAGTGTTAAAAAAAATGGAAATCTACTGTAAAAGTTTTGAGTTATTTTCCATAAGTTTCTCATATTTTTTTTTACAGTGTTTGAGCTCTTTCCTGTTATGGGCTGATGAGAAAGCTCATTACTAACATTCCCCTTTAACAGCGTTGCACATCCGTGACAAGAAATAACTCATTTAATCCCGTTCAGGTGCATAAAACTGCAGGTTGTGTAATTATGTCTGCGGATTATGTTTTGACGAGATGACTTCATCCTGAGTTTCACTGTGGTGTGAGAGGTTAGAGTGAGCTTCTCTTCCAGCTCTGTATATTTCCACTCAGAATAAGACAGATCGGAGGGTAAACACGTCATTGTGTAGAGACCAGAGGTCCTGATTTTCACCGCTTACGTTGCAGAAAATATCACTACCTGTTTAACCGAATGCTTCCACCCTTTCAGCAAACACCGTGTGCACAAACAAACACACCTCCTGTAACAAACACAGATGTATTCCTCTCTCGCAGGTGGAGATTTCCACAATCGGGCAGCGCTTCAGTCCTCCAGTCTGAGTTATAAATGCTTCTCTGTGTGTGCAGGCCGAGCCCAGATCTACAATATAACAAGTCCAGCCGACAAGCTACATCTGCTCTCCAGCTTGCTGGCACACACACGTATTTTCTTTAGTTCATTTCACAGTGGACTGTTTTGTGTCTCTGTACAAGTAGAGTTGTGTAAATGTACGGTGCCCTGTTATAATTAACCAAAGTCAAGGGTCAGTTTATCCATTTTTAGACCGGCAATGCAGAGGGTTTGTAATATTAGGCGCTTAAACATCGTCAAAATTTTAACAGAATTTGGAGTAAATAACCAAAGAAAATGAGAATGAACGCTTGTTTCCACTACCGTTATGTGAATACTAGGAGTTTGTTCAAGAAATAAGCAGTCGGTGGCGCTAATTCTCGAGTAAGAAAACGAGAAGAAGAGGGCACAGCATGACGACGTCATTAAAAGGGCAGCAATGAGAGCTCAACCATTGAAAAACAGGATGTATATCAGATATTTGTGTGTTTCATGTAGTAATGTCACAAAGGTTAAATCAAATCTGTGTGGAGCCATCATGGATGAGGAAAGGTATTCGGAAAAAGTGTCTCTATCTCCCGTTAAGAGCTTCAACTCTTTTTAGAAAAAGGCAAAAATCACCTCAATGAACATTAAATGGGGATTTCCATCAAACTTTTCTACTTCAAAATGCACCAAAACAATGTTCTGAGGTTTAGCTATGTTCACCACAAAGAACGACTGAGGCCGATGGGAATGAAATTAGTTTTGTAGGTGTCTGGTCATAAACAAAAAATTGGATCATGTCTGAACCGATAGTTAAGGCTTGTTGCTCAAAACCACAAATCATCATCTTCATGGTGGCACTAGACCTGATGGGAAAGTCAGGAGATCACCAAAGTGAGAAGGCTTTATCCTCTGAGGACCATGAATGTCTCTACAAACTTTCATGGTAATCCATCCAGTTTTAGTTTGAACCAAAGTAGTTGGCCAACTAATTTTGGGTGTTAGACTTTGTGAAACTAATATTTTTATTCTCTGATGTGATGCTTCTTTTTTTATTTCTTTCGTTTGCTCTTACCTGACTGATTTGTGTTTCCCTTGTGGCTGAGGCCGTTGGTGTGGAGGGAGGCAGAGCGGGACAGTGGGGCACATCGGGTAGGAACAGGAACAAAGGTGGGGTCCAAATCCAAAATCAGCTGGTTCAGCTGCTCTATGGACTCGTCAATGTCTGTGTTTAACAACGCCAAATCCTCATCTTGGTCGGACGTGTGTGTATTATTGACAGACTGCGTGTTGTGTGTAACGTCTTTGTCCTCGTCCACCAGCCCTCTCTGCACTGCTTCCCTGCTGCTGACTCCTCGAGTTGGTGGAACAACCAGAGGTGGCGGCCTCTCTTTTCTCACCCTGTTCACCCTGTCGACTTCAGGGTAGGTATCAGTTACGACCTCGACCATCTGCTGCTGCTGGACCCAGGAGTGTGTGGAGTACTCACTTTGAGTTTCGGGCAGGTTTTCAGAAGACAGGGAACAGATCGAGCTTGAGCTTGGCATGTCTAAAGCAGAAGCTGCTTCACCATCGACTTCATCCTCATCATCTAGTATATCAGTTTCCCTCTCGCTGGACGAAGCCTCTCCATTGATAGTAAGTCCCAATCCAGACTCATTTCCAGCCATGTCCCCCTCCCCTCCACAGGCAGCAAGTTCAGTCATGACCTCCAGAAGAGGCTGAGCAATCTCAAAGTCCACCGCAGAGACCAGCCTCCCTGTCAGGGTGCTCTTATCCCGTGGAGGCCCTGTCTTCTGTCCTGCTCCGGTCCGCCCCTGTGAAGCAACAGACAGGCCTGAATCACTGCTGGCAGAGGGAGCTCGGTCACTGCAGCTGGGGCTGTTGGTCGTCAGGGAGAACAAGAGTCCTTCCTCATTACTCTTCTTCCTCACTCCGCCACACAAGCTGCCATTTCCATGGTCGAGGACGTGAGGTGGAGCTGTGAAGACAAAACCACCACAGTCAGTGTACGGCTGATATGTTGACCAAAGAGTGAAATGAAGGGTGAAGGTTTGATGTTAGAAGTAAGGGGGACATGACGAAATATTCCTCAACCGATTCTGACTGATTCATTATCAAAATTGTTGCGGATTGACTATTTATTTCATTCATTGATTGTTTCAGCTCTAATATAAATTAATTTCCCCCAAAAAGTGTGCAGCAGTTCCAGTTGTGTGCAGCCTTAGTTGGAGGCAAATCCCAGGGCAACAAATCACTCTTATTGCTGTGACCTCATGGTGACACTTGAAGGTGATGTGGAGCAGCACGTTAACACTTTTTAATGATTTAAAACATTCAGTATGTTTTTTATGTTTTCTGTCAGAGGTGGAAACTGACAACACGTGTGGCTACACATGACAACATGAGAATGTTTGATTTCACATATTTATCATGCCTGAATTTGTAGACAAAGTTTTGCACTTTTAAAAAACATGGTACCAAAGATTTGATATAAAGGTTTGGTGAGATAGTCATTTCTGTCTCATACTAGTCTTTAGACACAAAGGGTTACTCACTTAGGTCTGCACACTGTCAATAGTGGACCAGGAAAAGCGACAGATGATCATTTTTCTTGTTGAATCTATATTATAACAGTCCAGAATATGTTTATATGAAAAAATTGAAGATCTGAATATCTTAACTTGCTGCTCTAAAGCTGTTTTTCCTGTGTGAATAAGGACTTTCAGACTGGAGAAAGTCTGAGTGGATCTGTGCTGAGGTCAGCGAGTACTTAAAGTGCTGTAAAGGAAATGATGAAATCCCACCGTGGACGTTAACAGGTTAACTAACTATGACACCTGCACTGAAGACAACGTTTAGAAAGACTGAAGCCGTAAAATCTGAACTAAAAGCAGAAATTACAGCGTTGTATCGAAGATGTTGTTGTTCCATATGACTCCATACCTGCACCACTACTGTATATGATTCACAATGACACACTCACACACACATACACACCACCTGTTTTGGAGCAAAGCCATCACTCCAGACACACTCCATGTAGATAACATAGAGCCTCTTTGTGTGGGTTGGCGGATGCATACGTGTCACGCAAAGGACGTGTCTGTCACAGACGTCTACCTGAGGTCAGATTAGCTGATTACACACACACGCACACGCACACGCACACACACACACACACACACACAAACACACAGACATTTTGTTATACTTTAACTGTCTGCAGTAACAGGGGAGCGTGATTCGTCTTACAGCAAGTTGGAAACACAACCAGAGCTGAAACAATTAATCAGTTAGTTTGATGGATAGAAAATAAATCTGTTTTGATCAGTTTTATCGTTTAGTTCATTTTTTCAAGCAAAAATATCAAAACTTCTCTTGTTTGAGCTTCATAATTTCATCATATGTGATAAAACTGAATACTTAATTGAGATTTTTTATATTTTCAGACCTTTTGTGGACCAAACAATGAGTCGGTTAATCAAAAATAATCGGTTAGTTGCACACAGCTAACGAGCTCAAACTAAAAAGAGCGAGTTCTTTTCTGATAAAGGTCGTTACACACAGATGAGATAAGACTGTACAGTGACTGCAACAATGCATACAGTGCATACCAGAGCTGTATGAGCGCAGCCTCTCTTAAGTCCAGAGAGGCAATAAAAACTCAAATACCAGACATGCATGGTAAAGCCTCACAGCTGGTCTATAAGGTCTCTCACAAACAGATGCACAGAGGAGCTGTACGTTCACACACTGATAAACACACAATATAACTTTCACAGCAATAAATAAATAAAGTAAAAACGCAGTATGAAAAGGCAGCTTACTTCACCGGCACTCAGGAGTAAACTTTCACTGCTCCCACTGCAGGACTAGAAACAGGATGGAAATGCTTGTTGAAGCCTCCCTTCGGAGGCAGAGAGAGAGGAAAAGGGAACCAGATGAGAAGCTGAAAGGAAAGAGGGGCAGAGGACGAGGACAGAATGAAAAGGATGAGGAGGACAGATAGAAAGTAAGAAAAAAAAGATCCAGATCAGCTTTGGTTTGAAGCCCCTCTTGCTGTCGTGCTCTCTGTCTCTCAGGCTGCCACAGGAAGACAAGCAAAGAACATTCTTTCTCTTAAGGTGCTAACAGCCCCCCTCTGTGTTACCCCCCCACCCTCCTACTCTCTCATGTCACTCCTTCCTCGCCTGCCTGTGCCGTCCCCTGCACTACGAATCCCCGCCTTCCCCGTCACTACGAAAGTAGCCTTTTTTTTCTTTTGCTTTGCTTTGCCTCATCCCTCCCTCCCTCCCTCCCTCCCACCCTCATCCTCCCCCTGCATCCTGTCCCGGCTGACACAGGTAGGTAAGAGAGCGTGCGCTCATGCATTTTTATGTCCAGAGGACGGAAAACTGAAAGGTGGATCATTCACTAGGCATGCAGGCACACACACACACACACACACACAGGTGGAAGAGTTTGTGCAGCACCCATAATGCATTTTCAAGAAAAGAAAAAGGGACCTTGAGCCGGCCAAATATGGAGAGGGGAATGTAAACATGGGGGCGGGCTCTCGGGAGAGTTGGTGTGCAGCAGAAAAAAAGGGGGATGGGGGGGACTTATATTGGACAAATTGCAACCTGCAACTTGAACCTGAAAGCAACACGCACAGCTAGAAAGAAAGAAAGAAAAAAAGGAGACCAGATAAAGGGCAGGAGAAGAAAAGAAGATGGGGAGATGGAGTGATACAAGTAGCAGAGAGAGGGGAGGGGAGCGCCGTGAGTGGGCTGAGAGGGTAAAGTAGAACCACCTGTGGTTGAAAACAACATTCTTGCGACTGGCTGCGTTGCTAACTGGCTGCCACCCTCATTATGCTCATGTGCATGCGTGTGTGCCGGTGGTTAAACGTAATGGCCATGTGTGTTTGCATTCATGTTGAGCGCCTGCGTACATGTGTGCCACTTCTCTGCGTTTCTGCCCCCACTGATCGGTTTATCTAAATTACATGGCTGGAAGAGGCAGATTTAGCAATGGCATAAAACAGCTGGAGCTGGAGCCTCAGCCGTCGGGTTTTAAGTGATTGTTTCAGCTGTCTGGATGTGTGTTTTTTTCTGTGTGTGAACGGTTATTCTAACTAAATGGAAACTCTTTGACCGCCTCCAAATACACGGGTCTGGTCTGGCTGCTGTCGAGATGATTGTCGTTACACACCCATTCCCAGGAACGTGAAAGAGGCCTTTGTGACCACAACAGTTGTAAGCTGTCACACTGATGACCAGACAATTACCCACAGCACTGACCATGGCGAAGGCCAGAGTCCAAAGAGAACTTCTCCGAGACTAAATCTGCACCCACAGAGGGATTTAACTTCTGAAGGGAAGCCAGAGATACGATTACTGATTTTTTTTTTTTTTGGCCACTTGGAGGCAGAAAGACAAGTCAGGTGGAGTTAAGTTTGTGTCCACCTGATGAATTAAAGCGTGGTATTCACTCTCCTTTTAGCTCTGTTTTTGGTCTCTACCAGCTCCTGAGAGAAATATCTGTCTCTTCAGAAGATAGATGTTCGACTTTTGTCACCAGCTAGTCTTAAACGGCGTCTGTCTGCTGTTTGGTGCTGAGCAGGTCGTGGATAGTTGGTTTATCAGCTGCTGGGGAAACTGAACCAAATGTGCCCAAACCAAAACAATGAGCTAAAAGACGCTAAAAAAGCTCAGGAGAGCTGCAGAGCTGTTGAGACTTCTCTGTGATCTTTTACATCACATGCAGCCATCAAAACTTACTGAACATTTTCCAGAGCTTTCAGCTACATGCCATGACTTTCATCAGCAGATTGAATTTGATATAGCATTAACTGTACATGTGCAGAAACGTTGACAAAACTTTGACTTAAATCACCATTCAAGTTTTGAAATATGAAAATAAAATAAATGATTCCCACCTGAATTATTGTTTCAATCCCAGGCATGAGGAGAAAAACAATGAGAGGAGGAAGATAATAAAGGAAAATAAAGAAAGTCTTCCTCCTCTCATTTTCCCTCAATTATTCTGTCTAACACTAATATTCTGTCGTAGATTGAGCATGTACAGTAACGAGTTTTTCGGAGTCTGCGGACTTATTAAGAAATGAATAGAAGACAAATGCTGTCTGCAGGAAAATTACAACTAAAACTATACAGCAGATGTTTGAAAAATAGTCAGCAGTAAAATACACATGATTTTTTATTAATGAGGCAAAACAAAACTTTGTTTTGGTCCTTTAAAAGTCAGAGCTAAGCAGCTCTGGATTTCAAAGAATGTCACGGACACAGACAACTAAAGGTCACCGTCAGAGCCGAGCAGACAAGTTTATTTATCTCATGGGAAGTGCTGCATCTTCAAATACTTTGTTTTCCTGTTCAATCCTGTCTAATAAAGACGGAGACACCACAGGAATTCAAAACAACAGGAAAAGAAAGTGAAAGAAACAGTAAAAAATAAAAGAAGAGGGGGATTCCTGATTGGAATAAGATCCATCTCACCTGATTCAACAGAAGACGTGCGTTGGTACGAATCCCGTCTCACCAAAGGGTCCAAGGTGTCATAGTCCACCTTCACACAGCGGCCGTTGTGCCACAGTTCCCTGCCTGCACATGGAAGTGACAAACAGAGCAGCAGACAAAGAGGCAGCGCTGATCAGGAGTCAGTTAACCAACAACAAGACACACACTCACTCACGCACACACACACACACACACACACACACACACACACACTCACACACACCAACAACAGACTCCAGATCTGCTCAAATTTAATTTTAAATAATCAAATATTACTTTAATTTGGCTCATTTTGTGCGTCTGTGTGTGTCTGAATGTGTGTGTGTTTTGTGGACCTGGTTTTCCCCGCCTCTGTGTGTGTGTGTGTGTGTGTGTGTGTGTGTGTTTTCCCCTGTGTACAGTATCTACAATCTGAATTCCTGTCAGATGTGTGTGTGTGATAACCCTTCATATTACTTCCTGTTGAGAGGCGAGGAGTGTGATTGTATACGCTGAGGGCCAGTTTAGCTGCTACGCCCTCCTCCTGGTGTCCAACACTGCCCCCACCTGTTTGACAGTTTGATGAACTTTCATTCATGTAGTGTGTGTGTGTGTGTGTGTGTGTGTGTGTGTGTGTGTGTGTGTGTGTGTGTGTGGCACATGTAGGTGTGTGTGTGTGTGTGTGTAGCTGTAATGTAATAAACTGAGTCATCTTCTGTCTCTTCTGCTTGAGTTGTGAGACACCCTGAGGTTTGATGCATCAGCAGCACCTGTAGCCTAAACATGTGTGTGTGTGTGTGTGTGTGTGTGTGTGTGTGTGGGAGTCCAGGTGTTTATATGCATCAGTTAGAGGAGTGGTTGCAGGATAAATCACGAGATAAGAAGAAGGAGGGAAGCAAAAATGTCTTTTTTTTCTCAGATTTCTTCTCATCTTGACCTTTTTTCTCATAAATCTCTGATAATTTTACTTCTTCTGGGCTCTAAAACATTTAATTCTTCTGTTTAGCTGTTGATTTGGGGCCACACGTACACAGTTGTTTGTTTTAAGGGGCTTCAAACATGATATGACATCAACCATGACTGCTGCTAAACACTTCTTTGTGCAGTACTTCCGTTTACACTTTTTCATAGATTCATATCGCGTAGTATATTTATATAGCATGTTTATATTTATTCATACTGATACATCCTAAATACTCCCTTCAATATATTCTCACATGAAACAGTGTATAGTTGTATATATATTATGTTTTGTAGTGATACTTCTCAGTATTTCTGTGTACACTTGTCACTTTTACACAATCCTCATTCTCATATTTATATAGTGTTATATTTATGTCATTACACTTTTATTTAAATAAGTTTTGTACCTTTATTTTGATAGAGACAGATGATGAGTGACACGATGCAGGGTGAGAGAGAGAGAGGGAGAGAGAGAGAGGGGGGGGATAACATGCAGCAAAGGGCCACAGGTCAGAATCGAACCCTGGGCTGCTGGGGCAAAGCCGGAGCCTTTGTACACGGGGCACTCTAACAGGCAAGCTACCAACTACCTTTATTAATAATTCATATTTTATTTTATTTCTGTTTTTCTCATCCGACACATTTCATTGTATTGTTGACTCTGTGTGAACCAACGTATGAAAATTAAACTAAAAACTGAACTGAAAACACGAGACAAACAAGGGTTTGTTTACGGTCAGTGTAAATTCTGGTAATCAGAGTTCTCACTTCATTTTTTCAGGGTAAGTTTTAAAGATTCACTTCACTTCACAAGACATATTGTTTTTCCCAAATGAGATATCTGTCTCAGCTTTGTGCTGCCACTCATTGGAGGTCACTTCTGTCCCGGGTAATCTGGATAATCTACAGACATCACTGTGAATAGTTCATTGGAGCTCATTTCAAACTTCAGTCTCTGTTGTGGTAACAAACACTACAGCCGACTCTCTCTCTACAAGATCTCCACCTACCACTGCACATTCACCTCTAATGAATCTAATGAATGCAAATGCCACCCACAGACAGGTTACTGGCTGGTTTGATGGGTATGAAAATGATGAATCACATGCTGTGGCCTGTGCAGGCACCAGATCTAAGCCCAGTTGAACACCTATGGGAGATTTTGGACTAACATGTCAGACAGCGCTCTCCACCGCCAACATCAAAACACCAAATGAGGAAATATGTCTTAAAAGAGCAGCAGGACTTGTAAAGACAAAGGCTTGTAGGATCAATGCTGCAGGTGCATTGAAGCTGTTCTGGTTTGTCATGGTGGTCCGACACCTTCGTAAGACACATTAATCTTGGTTTTTCCTTTAATTTGAAGTATGAAAACTTGTTGATCCTGGATCAAAGTTTGGGAAAAACCTCTAAAAAAACATCTGAAACACATTTCCACCTGAATATTTATTCTCTGTTCTCTGATCCAGTTCACTGTCGTAATGTTTGCTGGTGCCCTGAGTTTGTTATGTAACCATAAGATTCATTTCTTTTGTGAGAGCGAGTACCTCTGATCTTTTCAGGGCTGTCAGAAAGCAGCAGCTCCACTTTTCCATCTTCTGGGAACCGAGGATCTGGAATATTAACAAACACAGTCAGACAGTTAACTGGGCACACTGGCCATGTTTCCGTATGTACTTCACACCTGCTCAACAGATAAGGGGGTCCAAGGTTAGTTCAGGTAGGTGGTGTTTACTTTGGAAAAGGGTGTGGGGGCCGGCGGCAAAGAGACTGAAGGATTTATCAGTTAAAGATTAAAATTGATATTGCATGGAGCGTGATAGTGTCTGAAAAAACAGTTGGCTGTGACCACAGGTTATAAATACCTTCGCTGGCACAGTCGAGGTCCGCCTTGAAGAAAGTGAGGGTGTGTCCGTGCACAAGGCCCGTATGAAACTGGAGACGGAAGACGACCTGACGGCTGGACGAGACGCTGTTTTTGTCATAACAAACCACCTGAAATGAGAAATATTCTGAATGTTTGATCCATGAACGTTAATCTGATTCACTGAGATTTATAACTGTCTGTCGGACGGTCAGAATATGAAACCAAATGAATTAAAATAAACAGTCCCTGTTCATTTGGTTTATGATTGACAACTGTTGAAGCTGATTAAGATTTTTTGTTATTATCATTGGTTCATGAATGAATGTACATGATTATGTTACATTTCTGCCATAGTCTGTAAATAGAGCCCTCTAAATCCCAATAGTCCCAAATAATTTACATTTTGTTAAATAACCTGCAGAAGTTTTATCACATTTGTTCATAAACCTAAAAACTCACCATGATGTCTCCCTTGAGCAGCTGAGCTGGCTGCAGCACGATGTAGAGCTGGTCTGTCTGCACTGCATTAACATGGCTGTGATGGACAGAAACACACATTACAGTCTGTATTTTACTTTGAAATATCTCGCCATGTTTAGAGGTTATTGTGTGATTTGATTTCTTACTAGACTGCTGATGTGCAAACAGCTTGTAGACTCTGGTAGACTCTCAGGAAGAGACAACAGCCTAGGAAGAGGAAGAGTTTCAAAAGAGAGATGTTGATTTGAGTCAGACTTTTCAGTTTTATCTTAATCTATAATACTACACCATAAAATATTTGTTGACTTGATTTTGTTTTTTAACTCTGAATCTGCAAAGTAACTAAAGTTCAGACAAATGTAGGAAAAATACTTTACATTTACTTCAAACTGTTCATATGTTTATTTTGTTTTGTCTGCCAATGCTACAGAAACATTAGGTAACTGTTACGTATGATAAGGTTGTCTGACGTTGACTGCTGTTGGTTTAATTAACGGTTGTCTTGCGTATTCGGTAATCAAATCCACTTTCTAACAGCAGTATGAAATAAATGGTTGTGTGTTTTTTAAACTGCTTGTTAAAATATGTTAATCTTTGTGGTGCAAACTTTGTTACAATCTATGATAGAGGACAACCGTTAATGTGTTATGTGTATCACGGGTGAAAATACATGCTACGGCTATTTATCTGCTTATCTTCCTTTAATTCAGATCAGGCGTCTGCTCCTTACCTCCATCTGGTCTTATTTTGGGCAGACCATGAAGAACAACACAGAGGAGGAAAGACGGGGAGGGAGACATCATCAATCCCCCCTTTAACATGCTGCCCAGCATCCACACATACCTGGAGGACACAGAGAAAGTCTTTGTTTCACAAACTTTGTGTTGCTTTATGATAGTAACTACTTCACAGGAGGATAAATCAGGTGATTAGCGACCTTGCAGTCTGAGGTCAACAGTCACGGCAGATCTCTCGATCTACATCGAAGATCAGAGGCTAAGAACTGAACTGGAGTTGACCTCTGACCTGCAGTGATCCTGACCAGTTCACCCCGTTCTTACCGTTTTTGCGATGGGGTCATCAGAGCGGAGAGTTTGTCGTTGTAGAACCTCCTCATGGCAAAGTGGTCAAGAGAAAGGTCTGCACTGAGAGAGAGGCAGATATTCAGGTGGTGATGCATGTAACACCTGAGCACAGTATTATTATTCAATATCAAGCCATCTCTGAGATTTCTGCCATCACACCAGTACTATGGAAGTAAATACGACATTGTTTCCACTGTCTAAACATCACCAGTCACTGATGAAGATCATGTTATATGACTGAAAGCTCTAGAATATTTAGCTTTGCACTTCGGTAACATTACTGGACTCACAATGGACAATCAATACTGATGCAGCAGAACCAGAGATATTGGCATTTTTCATTCCATGCATCCTTCTTCCTTGTCAGGTGTTGGAAGAAGTTTTCCATGGTCTTCTGCCAGAAAGGCTTTAGGAAGTCATGTGACGTAGTATAAAGAGCTGCAAAGTCCGTGTAGGGAGGAGGTTGTGGTGGATGAATGGGTCAAACACAGGACTTTCACCCAGTAGACTGGTGTGTGTGTGTCCCATGTGAAACCAAAAGTCAGTGATGGCTTATTATTTTAAGACTTTGTGGTTTAGGCAACAAAACTACTCAGTTAGGTTCAGGCAACACAGCTACTTGGTAAGATTTAGGCATAACACTGCTTGGTTAGGTTTAGGTGACTAAAATACTTGGTTAGGTTTGGGAAAAGATAACACCTCTTTAACAACCAATGTTGACACACACCTAACATTAAACCACACCTGTAGCTCATACTGTAGCTGCAGGTAGTTTCTCATAGGACATAGATTAGTCTAAACCACTGTGGTTGAGTGTAAGGGTCAGTGCAGTGTATTAAATTTGGCAAAACAAAAACTGGTCAAATAAAACTTAAACCATCTGCATGGCTAGATACGATTGGAGGTAAGTAAGCCAATATAGATTTCTTTTGTCATTTGGGTGAAGTGACCTTCTGAAAAGCAGTCATGTCAGACCTTTGCATAACTGCTCTCAGTCACACAAACACAGAGTAACAATGGTCACAGTCAGATATTTCTCAACAGTGAGTCACACTGGCAGTGTGGAAATCAGTCTGATCATCATCTTTTCTCCATTTTCGGTTATTCACCTCAGACTGACCTTAAAGTAAATGAGGATGTGCTTCATAGCTCACATCTAGACCACGCAATAGAGGATATGTAGCAACATAAACTTTAAACTGTAACATTTCTTTGAAATCAATAATGTTTCGTGTCTTCTCGGCCCAGACTCTGGCATTCAGGTTAATTAAGTATATAAAAATAAATCGACTGGTGTCCAACAGCAGCAGGATCTCTGCCCGGAAATCAAACAACTAGTCTAGTTCAAAGTCTCTTCAATCAGCCGTCCTGCCCTTTGCCTGCTGGAGACGTACAGCAGATCAGCCTCTGTTCAGCCTGTCTATTGTTCAGTCAGCGCTCTTTGATCTGCAAACACGTCCAGTAAATGTCAATACTGGGAACGTGGAATACTAATGAGTTTGTGTAGATGAGAAGAAAAACTCTCCCATGAGGGTTATTAATTAATGACATTAATCAGACTAAATGTTTCAGTAGATATCATGACAATCTTCCCACGAGACTTTGATATTATCTGTGTGTAAGTGGAAAGTTTTGCCTGCTGCTGTTGGCAAAGGTCAGTCAACAAAATCATAAATATCTGTGCCAAATTTAACTGCAATACAGCCAATAGCTGCTGACTTATTTAGACTGCATGTTAGATGGACAGGCAGGATAGTCAGTGTGAGGTAAACAAGCTGACTTAATGTTGAAAATGTTGCCATGCAAATATCTCCAGATGACATGCAGAAAAAAACATATTCAGCCTTCAGGCTTCATTGATTGTCGGGCAAAAAATGAGTAATTTACACAATTTTGGGCTTAAAATAACTCAAATTTCCTTAAGCTTCTATTGGCACTTTATGTGTAACTATATTTCATGTGGGTCTTGATGCCCCACATTTTATTCAAGGTGGCACAAGTGCCTCTGTCGTTCTTCGGTCTGTTTTCTCTTGTACTTTGCAGACTGAAATATTTCGATAAATACCAAATGGACTGCCACTAAATTCAGTTCAGACATTTGTGGTTCCTGCATCTTCTGACTTTTGTGTACAATTTATGACCAAATACTTATGGCATTCCATGTCCATTCCATTATTCTCATTCTGTACTTTGTGTTTACTGCTAATTATCAAAGCTCTTGACCGTGGTAAACGTTCAGCATGTTAACATTGTCATTGTGATGCTTAGAGTTAGTCTTGTTTGGCTGTAGATTGTTCATTGTCATCATAAAATTCAGATATGAGTTAGCATGTTTCCGCCGCTGGTTGTCTCGTCTGGAAGTCAATGAGTTTTTGATTAGATGCCTGAAATAAGGTCGAGAGATATTCACATTTTGTTCTACGGCATAAAATACAGCAGTAAATACCTCACCTGTAAATTTTTGGCAGTTGCTAACAAGTGGCTAAATGAGACCACAAAGGTTGTTGGGGACATCGTCACACCAAACACTTAATGGTTAGCAGTAGCAATGGTGAAGTCATGCAACCACAAACATTAGTCCTTTACTGATGCGTTACGCTTTAAAAATCATCATCAAAAGTTGTTTTTATTTGTTTTTTGATTATCTTGTTGAAGAAAATGTTTAAATATTAGAAACTTTTTTCTTTAGCACAGGGTTTTATTTTCTGAAATCCAAAGTTCCCATTAGCTTTGGGTCGAGAGAACTAGGAGGATGCTTATTTACGTGTTGGCCTATAAAAGTAAGTCACACGGCATCAGTGTTACCTGGCTGTCATGTTGCTGTAGTGGATGTAAGAAGCCACCACAACTCCGAGCCGGCCTTTCTCTCCCTGTGGAGGACAAACACATACTCAGGACAAATACACATATCTGTACCTGCAGTACATAGATCAATTTAAAGATGTCAGTGTGCGCAGAAGAATCAGTGAAGTTTACCCTGCAGTGTAAAACCAGGACATGCTTCGGATGTGTTTGCAGCCAGTTCTCCATCGTTGCGCAAACACTGAGGATCTGATCCAGGTTAGGAGCTAAAAGATTCACCCAACCTGTGTCCAAAACCTGATAGACAAACCACACATACTGTAACATGTATCAGCAATATTTGACCTCTTACAGTCGGTACTTTGAAGTGTTATCTTTACCTTGTGCCTCATTCGGGTCAGAGTGTCATTCTTCTGTGAGAGGTTGATAAGCTGAAGAAGGAAGAATTGTTTTTATGAAAGGGGAAGGAAGGAGAGGAGAGCAGTAAAGTATCTTTGGTGATCATATAAATTATTTCTCTAATGATGGTACAACTAAAAATATCAGTCAAAGTGGCGATGTGGAGAAATACTCTGCCAAACCATCATCAACAAATCCACTTTTTTATTAATTTAAAGGCCCTAAAATTTAAATTTTGGGTAGATTTTCAAAATAAATGTCTCCTGTAGAACAGATTTCTGTGGAGTTCCTCCCTCTCTCTGAATCAAGGGTCTAATGATAGAGTGTCGTATGCTGAGCAAATTGTAAAGCGAGACAAATATGTGATTTTGGGCTCGTATAATTGAGCTCGACTTCACATCAAAGTAACCAAAAACATGTTTAAAATGAGAGGAAGCCAATATGATTTCAGAGGAATGTGCAGTTTGAGAAACGGCGAGAAAAGGCTGAGGATGAACATAAAAACAGATGTATTTCAGCTGTCGTCATGGTAACGCGGGGACATCATTTTTGTAAATCTCAGCATTTTCTAACTGTTTTAACTGAAAGGTTTCTATTTTTATACATTTGTATTATTTCTGTATTATTATTATACGTCAGTGTCTCATTACTTTTCTTATTTATTATGCATTACTGTTACATTTACTTAAGTCTCCTTTAAAAAAGAGTCAGTAGGACTTATATGATTAAGTAAGAGTTGTAATGAAAAACTGAAATTTGCACTCTTTACAAGCTTGAGAAAGTGTTTAAAAATAATCAGATATACAAATGAGTAAAGATAATTTATGCTGGGAATTTGACACAAGAACATTTTGCATTGTAGGAGGTGCAAAAATTATTATTTATTGACTTAAATTAAACATATCTCTGTTCCCAGTAATGGACAGTGTTAGAAGTCCTGTCTTTTTAATTTACAAACCGACAAAGATGTAGATCATTTGTGGACCTGAGGCAGGCCGAATGAAGCCTGGTTGTTAAAAGAAGGCACCTGTAACAGCACCCACCTGTCAATCAAAGCGTCCACGCTCTTAATCCTGCATAACTTTAAGCCTCAATATAATTTGAACGGGTGAGTTCTATAAAAATTCACCCTCAGTACAGTTGTCATTAATGTGGAAATTCGCTGTAGAAACCAAAACTGTTTTTTGTACCAGGCTGTAAACATGTTTATTTCTGCTGTGAAGTTGGACATTTTAACATGGGGACTTATGGAGACTGACTCACTTCTGGAGCCAGCCTTGAGTGGACGTTTGAAGAAGTGCAGTTTTTTGGCTTCACTTCACAGCCACGGAGGTTGTTGTTTGCCTTATATTAATGCTTCACTGCATTTCAGTGGAAAATATTATACTTTTTACTCCACTTCATTTATTTTAAAGCTTTCGTAACAGGTTACTTCACTGATATTTAGACTTAGAGTTAAAATTAGAGTTAAAATTAGTCCACCTTTAAAAGCTACAATATTGGAGTGATACATACATTAATGCATCAATAATTATAATCCAATAACATGATATATATTATTATGAAATGGTCGATTTTGTATCATGAGTACTTGGTACTTGGTATTACTTTTACTTCTTCCAGCACTGTCTGTTCCTTCTCACCATGTAGTTGTGTCCGTGCTTGGACTGCAGCATGACAATAATCTCCTGCAGGTTTTGCAGGTAGCTCTCGTCCGAACATTCAGGCGGGCAGAGGATGGTGATGATGCGTTCAGTGATGTAGGTCAGATCGATTCGCTGCGCTTCTTCCATGACTGGTTTCTGTCACATGGGCACCCTACAGGGTGTGAGAATGAAAGTCATGGAAAATTTAGGGAAGTGAGAATTTTCTCTGCAGGTCAGCAGATGTTTGCAGAGTTTATCTGAGCTTGTGTCGTATCAGCTGGAACTCCAAGTGTGGCAAATCTTTTTTTGGCCCACTCGGATATGTGAGTTCAAATCCGGTCAGCCTTTTTAATCCCCAAATCCTTTTTACAGGATGTGATGCTAAAACAAAGTGGGGTCAGGGCCAAAAAAAAATGAGGAGCTGAATGGAAAGCTGAGTCACTGGAATCCCTCATTGAGCTGGTGACTGGAGGAGAGGTGATGATGAGTCAGAGAAGAATGATCACCAGATCGTAACCTTGTTACTCATCAGCACAAAACCACTATAACACAGGAGGAGGGAGAATCACGACCTTATTATTAAAAGTTTCTAACTGACTGAGTTTTCCAATAATCCAGTCCAATAATTTCAAAAAAAGGAAAGATTGTTTCTCCAAAGTCATTAATGTCTTCCATCTTTACCTTCCTGCTTCATGATTAGACTGTGATGAAAGGAGCTGGAAAGATTGTGAAATTGTACTCGATTGGAGATTTTAAGAGCGCATACTGAACTGTAGCTACTGTTAGCTACTGTTAGCTCAGTTTGTTAGCCTCAGAGTGTTAGTGTTTGTACCACAGGCGTTTTAGACCACCGGGAAGAAGAGGAGGTTTTCAGGCCCGGGGGCATGGGAGGGTATGCTGATGGGGAGTGAAGCCGGTGTCATGCCAGAACAGGAGCTGGCAATGTAACCAAACCCATCAGTCTCTATGGACATAATAACAGAGGTGAAAAGAACAAATGTTGACGGAGGAAGAAGAGAAAATGAGAGCAAGCAAGAAGTTAACTAACGCTAACTTTTAGTCATTAGAGAGGGCTTGACTGCTGTTGGACTAGTAAGTAATATTAGCTGGCTGTTATGTCTTGTGTTGTTGACCTTGCCTGATTTTGAAACTACATATTTAGACGACTGTTATTTTGACTTTATAACTTCCTAAAGAATGTGAAGTCCTGCCACATTCTTCTGTAAACCATGGACTGCATAATTCTGTGGTATTCAGACTCTATGTTAGCATATGAACCAGTTACATGCATGTTAGTGCATGTCTATGGGAGCCAGGTCAACAGACAGTAGTGCACAAAGAGCTGTGGTTAACCTCGCCTTCACCCTGAGTCAACAGTGATAAAACCATTTTCACCAGAGCAACATGTAAGAATAACCAACTGGAAACCAGTGCAGCATGAATGAACACACTGTACTGCAGATTTATACAGTGAATCAAATACTATAGATTAAAATATGTTTAGTTAGATTAGTGTGCAGTGCGGTGTGTGTTATGTACAGAATAATAAATGGTGTCAGGTGGGTCAAATGTCCAAAACTTCACTTGGCTCTTATCATTAAAGGGATTGTCGAGGTCTGACAAGTTATTGATTTCCAATTCCAAAGAAGAGACTTAAAGGTTCATTCAAACCAATCAAAATGTTCTGTTCTGTCCTCTCTTTGTTAAATATAGATATTACTGTTAATCAGTATTAACAGAATTAATTATTCTGATCATGTCATGATCACACATTTATCTGCAACAATTAGTCGATTATTTGTTCAACCATTCTAACTATTTTGGGGATGGATGAATCATTTTCAATCTGTTTTTATTATTATTATTGTTATTTTGGACATTTTTTGCTTTTATTTGTCAGAACAGTCAAAAACAGAGATAGAGACGACACCCACAAGGGACCAAAGGTCGGGGGTCAAACCGGGGTTGAACCCAGGTCGCTGCAGCAAGGACTCTGGTATATGGCGTGCACGCTCAACCGGCTGAGCCACCAGGACGCTCCTTGAGTCTGTTTTTAATAAAAAAAATATCCAAGTTCTCTGATTTCAGCTCCTCAAATGGAATATTTTCTGGTTTCTTTCGTCCTCTCTGACAGTAAACAGAATTTCTTTTGTGTTGTGGACAATATTAGAGGACGTCGTGTTGGGCTTTGGGAAACACTGATTAACATTCTGACATTTTCTGGACCAAATAACTAATCGATTAATCAAAAAAATTATCGCCAGACTAATCAATAATTATTTTTCTTTCAGTTTTTGGGAGAAGTGAAATAGACGAACAGTGCAACAACAAATACCCAATCCCTCACTGGCTTCCCACTTGAGCTCAATGGGGAAGCAGAACTGCGGGCTGGAGGGCTGAACCCGGGAATCTACCCAGTACCACCCGGGCGCCTCAAACAACTGTACAGAGCCTTCATCTGAGGCTGCATCAGTACAAATTTGTGCCATGAACTATGAGTAACTTCCATTGATACGTTCATTCAAACATCTGAGGCCTGTTTATGTGAGAAATGTCGTTTTCTGTTTTGTGAGTGTCTGATGTTTCCTTTCTCAAACAGTTGACAGGGTTGGGCGAACAATCTTAATGAGTGACTACTCTCCAATTATGTATTTCTGGTGTGTTTTTTCAACATTTTTAGACTGCTGCGATCTAAATTTGTCAGCGCTCCGCCTGAGGAACCAAAACAAACGGAAGTGTGTGACTCAACCACACATACATACACACACACGTTGCTATAGGGAGAGTTCTTTAGCAAAAGTCCTTGAGCTTAAACTAGCCACATCTAATTATAGTCTTGTATTTCCCCTTTTTTTTTTTTTTTTTTTTAAAGGAAGGCACTCTGAAATGGATTAGCCATCTTTGTTTCTTTCTTTTCTCTCCTTTCGGCACAAGTTGGCAGTGAAAAACATCCTGTGTCATCTTAGAAGAAGCAGGAATAAAGCCGTCGGTCATTCGGTTGCTAATTCAACTGACAAGACTGCTTGAAATTGAAAGTGTTTGTGCAAAACACCAGAAGTGAAATTGACAGCAGCGCCTCACTGTGACCACTTTAGCTCATCATCCTCTGGTCTCCTTCAGCCCTGTCTTCTTCACTTTAGCTTTCCTTGAAAGCTATTTTATTAGAGCAGTAAACTAATCTCCCCTAAGTCCACCTGATGCCCACAGAGGCTCCTTATTGAGTCACACAATGCATAAATATATTGAATTAAATCCTCCAGCAGGGTGAGGTAATTTCATTTTATTCTTCTTGTTGCAATTAGTCCTCCATCTAATTAGCATCAAACTCGTGTCACTTGATTTTTTTTTTCCCCTAGGAAGCTTATTTGCATTGGTTAGAAGTATCATTATAACACCCCCACTGTTTTTCACTCTTGAGTGCAAGATTAAATGAGCTCTTAAACTGGACTGAATCCCAGTAAAAACACGTCTCCTGGGCTTCAGTGTCTTAATGTGTCAGTGGGTTAATCTCCCCCCTCTTCCCCCCACCACCACCACACTTTTCACCATTAATCCCCCCTGAGATTTACCCTCCATCACATGTTCCTTTGTTTACTGAAAAGTGGTGGTCCACACTAAAATCTTGGACCAGCATCAGAGGTTGTTATAACGCACTAAGGAAAGAGAAACATTATGTCCAGTAGTTTGTCCTGCAAGTGAAGTGGCCAATGCTGAGAAAGTGAGAAGCTTCGTGGGAGTAGATTACAGCAGTTCAAACTTTACATAAGCAGGAGGAGAGATGTTAAACATTTTAGACGACAGGAACAGGTCTTACCTTCGCTGATGTTGCAACAAACAAGAAGTGAAAATCACAGCAATGTGAAGGCTGATGAGTGAAAGTCTGTGTGTGTGTGTGACTGGAACAAGGTGGAGACTCGACAGTGGGAGGGAGGAAGAGAAAGAGAGCAAAGAGAGAGAGAGAGAGAGAGAGCATGATAAAGTATACTGTCACAGTGCAGCTTTGCACTTTGCCCTCTGTTGGACTGTAACGTGACAGCAGGCCAGTGTGGTGTGAAAGTGAAAAAGAGTTAAGATATCTGTCTCCTAAACACACTCATGAGCTCATACAGAAACTGATTTTTAGCCAAAAATCCACGTGTTTATATCACAGAGCAACAGCACTGAATCATGTGAATTATCATGTTGCTCTGCTGACTAGCAGTGCAACTACAAGTGCATACTTGTAGTTATTGTAATTGAATATTTCCATTTTCTCACCTCTCTGCATGGGAAATCTTGAAGTGTACTTTTTATGTGTGTTTTATGTACAAAAGGTGTGGTCATCATATAAAATATGAGGCCTTGTTAAAGATTAAACTGCAAAGTAAATTAACTTCACCATGATCCACTATAACATTAAAGTGCTGCTTACACTGCAAAACATCAGCAATCAAAGTACTACTGCATAATAAATACTATACATTTGATACTTAGGTAAAACTTTGAATGTAGATTTGTAATGGAGTCATTTTATGCTGTCTTTTTGCTACTTTTACTTCTTCTGTGGAGTAAAATTGCTCGTAAATCTCACTTCAGGAATCCCTGGTCTCCATGGTGATGCATCCTTTATCCCACTGGGTGGCGCCAGGAGACGAGTTACAGCTGCTCTGTGATTACTTACAGTTTATTTGTCGGGTTAGTGTCAATGTGTGAATGTACAAGATAAAATCTAATCAAATCATCAAACAGTGTCTTCTTCACAAGCTGACAGTTTCTTCTAAATGTGACCGACTGAGCCAAATAACTAAGTAATGTAATGGTGCCTTCACTGGCTCCTTTAAAGCTCGTACTTTGTGGCTCCTGTAGTTGAAAGAAAAGCTTCTCACGCAGGAGACACTTTGGGGGGAAAAGATCTTGGACGTGTTTATTCTGACCTACTGAAATATGAACACACGATCCACCAAATCATGTTCAGATAACATTTGCCGTGCATTAATGTCTGTACGACTGTTATTGGGTTGAACAAAGGGAAAGCGTAGTTTTTATTTTTGCTGATGGAGGGGTAGTTTGACTATTTTGGAAGAGCAGGGGAGAGCTTTATTTATTTATTTTGGGAAGTAACAGTCTCATATTTATTTTTAGGCTGTTTGTGATTTAGGTTGTGGTGAAAATGTTTTGCCCTGCAGCATCCAAACAGCTAGATGAAAAAACATTTATTTAGCAACTCAGAATCAGTTTTATTGGCCAGGTATTGCTCTCATTGTACATACACAGATGGACATAAATACAGCTAAAAACAAGGAGCTCCATGTGAAGCAAAGGTGCAAAGGATGCTGAAATAAACATGGTTTATGTAGCAGATTATTTTAAGTACATGAGGTAGGTGGATATGACAGCATGAGTAGTATGTGCATTAGTTATAATGTTTACATGTTTAAAGAACAAAAGCTGAATTTAAACAGTGAGAGAATAAATAATTTACAGGTACAGTGAATGTTTGAGACATTATAATACATTGTTTTGAAGTACTGGGTATTACATTTCACAGTAAAGTGAAAAATATAGGGTCTTTTTACCTCAATAATTTTCATACTGTCCCGCAAGCTATAATCACAATTTTCAGTGCAAAGGATGCTGAAATAAATAAAGTCCGTACAGCTGGTTGTTTTATACGGAAGCAGCATGAATAGCTTGTTTGTGCGTGATGATATTTACGTAATAAAAAGTCAAAAACTAAATGCAAACAGCTGTTTTTTTGCTTTCTTGCATTCTAAAACCAAACACGCACTTTCACAGGTGTTTTGAGGGGCGTGTTTTAAAGTCTGGTCGCCGCTGTCATGCTCGCACACACCCATACAAATTCCGAGCTTTCTGTCAGCACGTGAACGCGTCATAATTCATATCCAATGAGAGACCCCGCCCTGGCCACCGTGTCCCGCTGACCGTCACTCTCTCGTCTGTCTCAAACAGCAGCAGCGGTCGCGCCTACTCCGCGCGCTAGCTTCCATGGCGACCAACTAAGAAAAAAAAGCCGTTTTCTCGTGTCGACCCGCCCGGGTTAGCTCCTGTAAAGTGAGCTAACGGGCGTCATTTTATGAAATGGGATGATGTAGCGGGATAACTCTGTGGACGAACCGCGCAGTACCTTTAGCATGCGAAGCTAAACTACAGAGCGGGCTAACGGCTGTGAGCTAACGCGGGCTAGCATTCACCTGCGGGCGGTTACAGGCTAACTCAACTGACGCTGCTATCAGCTAAGCGGGATGGAAAGTGTGAAAGAAAGCGGCTCCGGAGCGCTTTCAACTTCATCGACACCGCAGGGGATAGTCGACTCCGGTGGCGGTGACGGTAACGCCGCGAAGCCAAGTGGATTAACACCGCTGTCTGCGGGGAAGAGACCCTCCATCGGGGAGGATGACGGCGGGGGCGCGGAGGCGAAACTCTTCGGGAAGGGACTCGCAGCCACCTCCCTTCTTCAGATTGCGATAAGAAACGGGATCTATCAGAACCAAGTTGCCAACGCTATCGGCGGAGCGGCCAAAAATATAAACATGCCCGCCAACATTTACAGTCTGACATCGGTCAACAGCACCACTTCTGTCAACTCTTTGCTGAGCAGGAGGCGGCAGAGGCACAAGAGGAATCTGTCGCTGGGGGCTCCGCCGACCAGCAGCACGCCCGGGGTGTCCTCCTCTGCGGAGGCGGCGGCGTCGGGGGCCAGCCCCGCTCCCTCAGCCTCCCCGCTTAGCACCCTGAGCCTGGATAGGAGGACTTTTCTGCGGCAGAAGCAGACAAAGCAGCTTCAGGCCTCGGATAAAACATGGGTGAGATCGGACCTCCGGCGGGGCTGCATTCACGTCCACGACTGGCTCACGCCCTCCTACCCGCGGCCGGTGCTGTGCACGGTGGACACCACCGCCAAAGAGGTGGCGAGTAAGCTGGAGGGGAGCAAAGCTGGGGCTGTGTTGAGAATTAACTACAAAAGTAGTGCTTTAGTTGACTTGAATGATAACTGTAAAGACAGTAATGGGCAGACTGATGATAGTGGAAGTCTCAGTGATGGGGTGGATGTGAAAAACCCCAAAACAGAGGAGAGCGAGCACACCAAACAGTTTTATCCTGATACCAAACTCTCCTCTAACTTGTTGGATGATAAACCCGCCAGTAACTCTTCATCTGAGGTCTATCTGAGTGACATCGGGATGGATCTGAGCCTGAGTGTGGCAGACTGTTATGGAGTCTACTCTGGCTCGGATATGGAGAGCAGCACCTGTGAGGACTTCAGCCCAGGTGGACCCAGAAGCACAGAGCTCCGGGACTCCCTCAGCGACGGGCTCGGTTTGGGCACAGACTCCTCGGTGCTGAGCCCAAACTGTGACAGCGCCACAGAGGGTCCTGACCCGTTTGAGAGCTCCTCAGACGAAGTAGACCTCACCTCTTCTCCAACACACTCAACAGGCACCCCCGCTGCTGCTGCTGCTGCTGCTGCTGCAGAGCAGCCCGCCCCAGACACCTCCAGTGCACCCAGCCAAGTGTCAACCACACTACACGACGCCAAAGCTGCACCCAGTGATCAAGCAGATGCCCCCAAATTAATCAAAGCTCCCTCTAAATGCCCCAGCAGCTCTCAGACTCGGCCCCTGACCAGCCAAACATCTGTCCAGCCTGACCCAGAGATCCCAGCGGGGAGCAGAGGATGGTCGGAGCCCATCAATACTAGTCCGACCCCGGCCCTCTTCATCCAGCTGCACGGTGGAGCCGTGCGGCGGCTGGGAGATGAAGAGAGGCCTCTGCAGATATTAAATGAATACCTCACTAATCTGGGGTTTGAAGACCCGTGGAGGGTGCAGGGGGAGGGGATGAACCCAGAAATCGGCTGCCTGATACGCTTCTACTTTGGTGAGTTGTGTTCTGCATGTTTGTGACATTTTTAAGAGTTTAATCATGATTAATCTCCACATTCACTCCACCTCAGAGAGCCCACTCCACTAGCTGCCACTCTAGCTGTGCTCGGCCTGTCTCTGCTCATTCATTGTTCATCCATTCTCGGTGTACCGTGAGCGCTGTCATTGTGTTTGGTCAGTCGGACTGTTAAACGAGTGTATTCAATTGTCCTGCGGGGACAATGCACAGTGTTTACCCTGTAAACCCACCAAACCCTTCTCTCTGTGTGGAGGCCTGTAGCGAGAGACACATCTGGAGGTAACAGGTGAGCTCTTTTCGGGTCACTGAAATCATGAGGCATTATAGTTCCTCCTCTTCTTCTGCTGTTGCTGCTGCTGTTGTTGTTGTTGTTATTGATAAAGATCCTGTTTTGCTGACGAGCAGGTTAAGAGGATGGAAAAACAGCCATGATCTCTGATGGGATTAACTGGATATTGTTTTTGACCTTGTTGGGTGGTTGTTGTTGTTGTTTTTTAACACCATCAGCAAAGACAGCGAGGATAAAGAGTCGTGGTGTGACGACCCGGAGGAAGAAAATCAGCTGCTCACATTTTCAGTCCTGTTTTGAAATATTTAGGGCGTGTCTCCCAAGAAATTCATCATTCATTCATTTTATTTTTTCTCTTCTTCCTTTTTGTTATTTTTAGTTTCTCCAACAAGAAATACACAATAACCAGAGTTCCTGTGGATCCTTTAAAAGTCTGACATTTGTTTAAAAAAATTTAAAGCCATAAAATGTCTTTTAAATTGTTTTTAATCAGGTCGATCAGTTGTACCGTAGGTTTACGTCATGTTTATCCAGTCATAAGCCAAGACACGTTTTATTTATACAGCCCAGGATCACAGTTTTCTTCAAAGGGATTACAGCGTGCAACAATCTTCGTTTTCAGACCTTCGATTTCGATGAAAAAACTCCACAAAAATGTTTAGGAGGTAAAAAAAAATAGAAGAAACCTCAGGAAGAGTCACAGAGGAGGAATCCCTCTCCCAGGACGGATACATATGAAATAGATATGTATTTAAAAGTCAGATTTTTAGCTGTGAGGGGTCTTAAATTTAGAGAAGACCTGTCCGTACACTTTTCTACTACCTATATTACTATAAACTGAGTCTAGTTAACCATACGTTACTTTATTATTACTCATTATTTGTAAATTTGCATTAGAGCCATTAGAGACTGAGAATTCACAGATTATCGACATGGTGGCTAATATAGTGAATTATTTATTTGAAAATAAACTTTAAAGGGTATTTAGAAGGCTGCTTTCTTAAACAGTTAACGTCATTAAAGAATATTGAAGTTAATTTCTTTCTGACAAATGAAATAATTCAACATACACACCGACCGGCCACTTCATTAGGTTCACTTGTACAATCCAATGTGACCCAACACAACAACTCTGACATGAAATCGACTTTTATGAAGCTTCTAATGTTTCAGTTTTTGTCAGAGAGATAATAATTCATCCATTACGTTTATTATCGAGGTTGCATTGAGGTGGTTTTGTTCCGGAGTGCTTGAGAGGTCGGTTGATGTATAACTGTCAACCAGTTACAGTTGACTGAGCTGAGAGCTGCTTCTTCTTCTTCTTCTCTCTCACTCTGTGCTGCAGACACAGTCTAAAATCACAGTCCAGTCTGCTGGATAAACTTTGCAGTGACACCAATACATTACCACCAACATTTTTTTCTGCATTATATAACGGGAAAAACTGCTTTCATATCAGTGAATATCACATTACATATACGCTGATGGACAATGTCGGTCTGTGAGGCTCTAATTCGTGAGCTGTCTCCCAAGATTCACAAAAGAGAAGAAGAAAAAAGTTTCAGGAAATTTGTCTCTATTATAGTTAATAATATTCATATTTTTCTTTGTTTAGGTTGTAAACTTGATTTAAAAAATGATGCAGCATGAATAAAACATACTTCACATACCAATAACCCGGAGATAAACTCAAGACAGTCAAACCAGGCTTTCCTCGACCCTCAAACTGTTACAGAGAGCTGAACTAACTCCCCCTGCCTTCCCCTCCACCTCCACCTCCACCTCCACCCGCCCCACCCTCCACTCTTGGCTCCCGCAGTTCCATGACAGAAGAACAAAGCGTGACGTAGAGTCAGGCCGCTGAAAACAGGGGCCCTTCCAGCTACCGCCCGCACAAATACACAGCAGCTCTGAAAACCAGGCAGGAAAGTGGAAGTGCTACTGGTACGACTGGGACCACGACAGACAGAGGAGAAGTGAGACGAGTTCAATAAGATATTCTATTTCTTTTTTTGATATCCGCGAAGAAGTAAAACTGTCCGTCCCGTCCTCTCGTCGTGTCCGACATAAATTGTTTGTTAATGTTGATTTTTTTTCAGAGTCGAGCCAAAGGATTTTGACTCAGCATAATCCCTGTGGCAAAATGCACATTGCCAAGTATACTCTTTCTCTCTCGCGCACACACACAAACACACAAACACACACACGCACACACTCGCACACACTCCCAATGTGCTGACAGTAAGAGAAAAGTGACCTTAGTGAAACTCAGATTTCACCTCCTCAGTGTTTCGGATCTCTCCGAGACGGTCGCAGCAGCAGCAGCAGCAGACTCAGGACTGCAGTACCCAGAGGTCACTGCTCCACAAGGTTAAAGACAAACTTGTCTTGTTAAATACCTGCAGGCTGTGAAAACACACTTCTTATTTTGTCCTTGACATTTAAAGATGGGTGGAAACGCTCCCATGGTGCACTTCAGGACAAGATGCACCAAAATAAAAGTCTTGTCGCGGCTCGAAACAGGAAATGGCTACTGGCCGCTTGATGAGAGGCAGGATGTCCCCCCCATCCAGAGAAATGGACGGAAGGAAAGGGCATGTATGCGTGTATATATTAACACGCCACGTCTCGGCCTGCGCCCGCCCAGGGAAGGGCGAGACCCGCGCCATACGCATTCCACATTTATTGTTTAGTTTAAAACGGCGTCTGTTTGAAAGAATCGGGTCGATTGCTCCATCAGTCGTACCGTAGGTTTACGTCATGTTTATCCAATCATAAGCCAAGACACATTTTATTTATACAGCCCAGAATCACAGTTTGCTTCAGGGGGATTACAGCTCGCAACAATCTTTGTATTCAGACCTTCGAAAAACTTCAGGAAGAGCCACAGAGGAGAGACCCCTCTCCCAGGACGGACAGATGTGAGATAGACGTTGAGCGTACAGACAGAAAAAACTAAATTTTAATGACAAAATTTCAGATAAATTCTAAAATGTGTGTGAGCTTTATTCATTTGGGCGTTGTTGGTAAAATATGCCACACAAATTAGAGCAAAAACTTTTTGTCCTCGGTGTCCCAAATTCTACTTTTAACTCTCCCAGACTCGTCTTTCATTCTGCGTAATAAAAATAGTTTAACTTCGTTCAGTCACTTCATTGACTCACTCTGGTCCCCCATGGATGTTCTGTTGGTTGTTCCTCCACCCATATCTGAATAAAAAATTAAATTCACCCAAGGTGTTTGGCCACAGTCAGTATTTGATTGTTCTTTTCTTGATTTTCTGAAGAAGTCTTGTCACTTTTTAGAAATAAAGAGTCTAAGAGGGTCTGAAAAGTCGCTAAATCCAGCGAGAAAGTTGCCAAGTTGGTGACACCGGTGTGAGGTCGCATAGAGCTCATGCTGGTGGAACCCAGCTGCTGTTCTTGTTTCCTCCGGGACAGCTCGACATCTTTAATTTTGACTGTCTGTATCGAGGCTTTGACTTTAAATTTGAATCATGACACTTGATTGTGTTCATAATGATCAGAGTTTATCAAGTCATGTTCATCCGCTTCCATCATATCTTTATTTTCTTTATTATTAGTGTCTGCACTGTTAGGACTTCCTGTTCCTGTTAGAACTGAGGGTACAAACAGAACTTGAAGAACTTGTGCAGATCTTTCATCTGGAAACTACATGAAGCTCTGAAGTTAGAGATGGCAGTCACCCAGAGTGCAGTGGTTATGAATGTTTGTTCTGGAAACTGTTTTAATCACTCGCTTTCAAGTCCGTTGGATGAAAATAGATTTTTAATCTTAAAAGATTAATGTGCTGGTAAATAAAGGAAATCAGCATGGGAAGCGTCAGGATCAAACAAGGCTTCAGATTTAAGTTGATGTTTGACACTCAGAGTTTGTTTGGTCCCAGTGAAGTGACGTTCTGTGGAGGAAGCAGCGAGGAGCTCTGCGCTGGTGTTATAAGACATTACATAACAAGGCTAATCTGATTTCAGGCCTCTCTGAGGCTCAGACTCTTCACATGTCTGATGTGTGTGTGTGTGTGTGTGTGTGTGTGTGTGTGTGTGTGTGTGATCACCAGAGTGAGGAGAGAGAATACAGACTGCATCGTGAATCAGTTTGTAATTTGTTCCGCCGTGTTTAAACGCACAGTCGATGCGGGGGGGGGAACTCCGTGCCTGGTGTTTCTGGCCCGCGTTGCCCTGTGGTTGTAACTGAACCGTGGCTGCTTTTTGTGTCAGCGAGGGGTTAACATAACAAATCACGCCTGAGTGACTGCTCACTCTCACAGCCCACGGGCTATTAGCTACAATTCACTTACATAACCACAGAGCTGAAAGAGAAACCCGGTGTGAGAGAGTCGATTCACAAAATCCCAGACGGCTAAAAATAACACGTTCTGCTGTGAAACGACAGAGAAAATCAGTTTGTATCACGATCAGCGATCATCAGCGATGTCATTTAGTCCCATATTAACGAAGCTCTCTCTCTCTTTGTCTCTCTCTCTCTCTCTCTTTCCAGGTAAGCCTCGCAGCGTGGGCGGCTCTGAGCGCGTGCAGCTTTCTGGTGTGTTCAACGTGCGCAAAGGGAAGCTGGCGCTGCCGGTGAACCGCTGGTCGAAGCGTCAGGTCACGCTGAGTGGAACCTGCCTCATCGTCTCGTCTGTGAAACACGCCCACACCGGCAAGATGCACATCCTCCCACTCATCGGAGGAAAGGTACTTTCTGAAGAGCTTTCGTGTCTCTGACATGTTTGATTAGTGTTCTGGCTCAGTACCTGAATTCCTCTCTGCGGATTAGAAAGAGTCGCACTAAAGATTTTTGTGTCGTTCACTGATCCTCCTGCCCTCCCACATGCTGCACCAGGTTCTGCTTCCTCTCATGAAGCCACACAATTCCCTTCTGACTACTAATTCACTGATATTGAGAGATTTATGTGTAGCTATACTGTGACAAACTTCTCATGTCTGAACAGTAAATATGAAGCTGCAGCCATGAGATGTCAGCTTAGCTTGAAAACAAAAGCTTCACCTACCAGTACCTCCAGTCTGTGCAAATCTTACAATATAAAATGAACAAGTTGTTGGCTTATGTCGAGTTATTTGTTGAATCTTTTCTTGCCTGGCGCTGGGACTTCCTGGACCAGCTGATTACCTGGAAAAACCTCAACTGGAAGTCACTGCACCCAGCCATGAAATAGTTCCCCATGAAACACAACTTGTCCTTCCCACATGTTAGGTTGTTTTTCAGCCTTAGAGGAGCAACTCATTTTCATTATCTGTTGATAATTTTCTCGATTAATCGATTAGTTGTTTGGTCCAGAAAATTAAAAAGCCCAAGGTAATTCAAATATATTCCGTTTATCGTCAGAGAAGATGAAAGAAACTAGAAAATACTCAAATTTGAGAAGCTAAAATCAGATTTTTTTCCTAAAAAATGATGGTTAATCACTTGTCGGTTGACAACTGATTTATTAATCGACTAATTGTAATGTTTTTTAACTTTAGGCAGAGCCAGGCCAGCTGCTCTAACCATCAGCAAAAAGCAGTTATGTATTTCTGAAAAGGTTGAACTATTCCTTTAAAAAAATCATTTTATTTTGCTCTAGTAAAACAGTAAACTCAAACACTCACACTCAAATGTCTTGGAAATTTAGAAACTAGTTTTCCAGTTATGGAAAACGCCTGGAAATTGATTAAAATGAGCAGATATCCTGGAAGATATTAACTGTATTTCAGCCGCTCACTCAGATCGCCTACGTAAACGTAGGTGTATATTTTGTTTGAAACTTGACTGTCAGTAGGATGAGCTGTGCGATTCACAAGACTTGAACAGAAAAACAGCCTCTGTTTATTTTGGACGGACTTGAACTGAAGCTCACGCTCGTCTGTGTTTGATTATTGAGTATCTAGAAGAGATAAAAACACGAATGAAGAAAAATCTTCAGTCATTAAGTATGTTAGACACGTTAGGAAGATTCAAGGACACTAAAACATTTTGTCTGCTGCAGGTGGAGGAAGTGCGGAGACACAGCCACTGTCTGGCTCTCAGCTCAGCCGGTCCTCAGAGTCAGACTTACTACATCAGCTACGACTCCTACACAGAACACCTCCGCTGGCACAGGACGGCCTCAAAGGTACTTTGAATTTCATATGTATGGATTTATACACAGTGACAAGTCGCTCATCGCGTTGTCATGTCCATCCCTCTCTTCCCTCTTCGTCAGATCGCGTCCCAGAGGGTGAACTCAGTCGACCTGTCGTGCTGCAGCCTGGAGGAGCTGCCCGCTCAGCTCTTTTACAGCCACGACCTCACACACCTCAATCTGAAAAACAACTTCATTTCACTGCACAAAGGTGTCCCGGCGCTCACTAGGTGAGTTTCTGTCAGCAGCGCTCACTTCACTGAGACAGAGTCTGCTACCAACAGATGGAGAGAAGTGTTTTCCTCTTTGTTATTCATCCTCCGGTGGTTGTTGCCGTCTTGAGGAGCTTCCATATGGTCTAAAAAGGAAGCAGCTTACATCAAATTACAGATGACGTGTGTGTGGGCGGCTGTGCGGTTTGGACGATTTAAAAGAGAACCCCACTGGTGATGAGAGATTTGATGTGCAGCCACCTGACCTCCGGGCTTTTCCTTCGTTTTCCAGATCAGCTTGTGTAATTGGTCGCCGATGTCACAGCGTTACGATGCCAAGAGAACAGAAGAGTGTCGGTCAATACAAAAGCACAAAAATGTTAAAGATACAGAGGTGAAATTCAACATATGAGGCAGCACAATAATCATCTGAGCTAAATTTGAACCAAACGTGATCCAGACCGACAAATAAGATGAGCAGAATTATTCTGGAGCATTGAGCTCTGTCGTGTTTAAAGCACAAAAATTTTCTTCATTTTTAATAAACGCCATGAAAATCTACAAAGTGTTAGTCTTCTGTGTGGCTGGGAAAGCTGGGAACTGTAGTTTTTTAGCAAACATTAATCAAACGGAAGGTAAAGGGACTATTTTCAGTGGCGGATTGATACAACGCAGCAGGACTGTGTGGGATTGAACTCAATGACACAGAGGAATAAGATACATCAGGCTCTGACACACACACTGTACTTGTTATAGGATCAGTTTATTGCTGGATCTGGACTTTTTACTGTTTTTGAGGACGAGAAAAAAAACAAACAGATTTATTGTTTGAAGATGAAGTCTGGATGTTTCTGCACATTGTTGTTGTTTTTCTGTTCTAGAGCGTCCTGAGTCATGTTTGTGGCGTCATCGTGGTTTAACAGCTTTCTGACTGAATAAATAGTTTGTTTTCTTCGCTTATACAAAAATGGATTTAATAGCACGAAACCTAAAACAGCTGACTTCATTACAGCACTGTGATCCTGTTTGTTGTGTTGATGTTTTTTGTTGTCAGATATGTAATAATAATGATAAACTTCATGAAGCAGAACACATTTAAAACATTCTAACCTAATCTAATCTAATCACGACAGAGAGTAAAATAAACGGCGAAGTTTGCAGTCCACGATCTCAGAGCCTGAACTGCCTCTGTCGCCTCTGTGTTTACATCTGGACCTGAGAACGACTGACTCATCTGAGGTTCTCAGAGAGTGAGAAAGAACATAGGACACTAAATAATCTGCTGCTTAACTTTGGGCTGTCAGGGCTTTAGAAATAATCAATTAAATCTGATCTGATCGCCTTGCTCAGGGCAATCCAAACTTTTCTCGTCTGTTCTTCCCCGTTGATGGAACATCCTACCAGTTCTCTCTACCTTCAAAAACCTAGTAGCTCCTCTCCTAGCACTACTAACAACTGGACATGCTAAATTTATCCCCCTCTACAACGAGTAGTACTTATTGCTGCACTAACATGTCCCTTTTTTGCGAGTCGCTTTGGATAAAAGCGAAATGACTCAATGTAAAATCTTATAATCGGCTCTAAAAGCGACAGGTAGCCGGTGTAAAGAGGACAACAAAAAGTCAAGTGGCTACAGAGTGATGTGTTAGTTTCAAAAGCAGCAGAGCTGCGTCTGCGTCGTGTTTCTTCCTCAAGTTTAGGCGCCTGATTCAACATTTATCTCCCAGCAGTTTCTCTCGATTCTGGCGTCTCTGCTGTTACTTTATGTCTGGAGAACATTATGTCAAAGCCCGACATTTACTGTACGGAAATGAATACATACATACTGTATACACACAGCCATTGTTCGTCCGTAAACACACGCTTCCCAGGCGGCGTTGTTTTGAGGAATGTGTTTTTCCCGCGGTGTGACTCTGACTTTCCCTCGGAAGGACGTGAGTCCGGCTCAGCCTTCCACCCTGACCCCTCTGTGAACTAGATTAGGGTTTGGCTAAGAAAGCCAGGGAAGACACACACACACACACACACACACTCACACACATACACGTTCCCGTCTGAACCACATGTTTGTTGTTATGGTGAAAACTTGCGGTGTAAACATTTAGCTTTAAATAGCACGTGTGCTGTACGTGTTTTGATGCTGCGTCCTTGAGACCTTGTGCAGGCTTCCTCTCTTGTGCTTTTCCCTGTTTATGAGAAAGGTGTTATGTAACCCAAAAAAAGCTCTTCAGTGTTTGTTTTTCTTCGAGCCTCTGTTTAAAAAAAAGTCTGATTATAGCACTGAGAGATTCATATCTTTGTCCCTCTTTGTCTGCCCTTTTCTTCCCATCCCCCCCCCTCTCTCTCTCTCTCTCTCTCTCTCTCTCTCTCTCTCTCTCTCTCTCTCTCTCTCTCTCTCTCTCTCTCTCTCTCTCTCTCTCTCAATGACTCTCTGACTCTTTCTAGGTTTTGTAAACTGAGAAGCCTCAGTCTGTCAAATAACGCCCTGTCAGAGTTTCCTCTGGCCTTGTGTGACATCTCCTCGCTCACGGAGCTAAACTTGTCTGGAAACCGCCTCTCGTCTCTGCCCGCAGACGTGGGAAGCATGCACAAGTAAGTGAGCTGTTATTGATGAGAATGCTGGTGATGATGATGATGATGATGATGATGATGATTTGGCCTGAAGCTGAATTTATCCTCGGTGACCTGCGGTTTGCTGACAGAGACATCAGACAGGAGTCGTTGTCGTTGCGGCTCCATCAGTGCAGATTAATCCGTCTCTGTATTAAGTGAACAACTGGCCGCTCACCAGACTTCTGTCCTGACGCTGCAGAGGTTCGGTCCAGGTGATCAGAGTGCAGAGTCATGCTGATGCTGTCTCTGCATTACAGGGAATCTGGGGTCAAGTGCTCAGTTATAATCGTGTGTGTGTGTGTGTAGTTGTGTGTAGGAGTGTGTGCATTTGTACACCTGCTCTTGCAAATGTTTGTGATGTTGGTGAATCAATAGCAAACATCAGATTTTTAGTACATTAACGTCATCAACGAGTTCAGCGTTAATGTGTGTTTCTTTTTTTCACTTGCCCAAACATCTACTAGCCTGAAGTCAGTTTTTACTCGCCCCGACACAGATTGTTTTATCTATTCGTGTTATCAAATAACAACAGCGAGCGACATTTTTCTGAAACTTGGCGCGTCTTTGAAAAATGACCTCATTTGTCCACCTTGCTCTCGAACTTGCGTCAAACTGTGCAATACATCGTTGGAGTTTCACCCACATTGTGTAACACCATGCAACTAACCTCCTGTTTCCAGGACAATTAAAAATGCACGGTGGCGCATCAGCTCGTAAACTTTGTCTTTTTACCCACCTCATATTTTACAAGTGCTTGATCAGTACTGAGCATGTGCGATTCTCAGTCGCAAGTTGGCTCTCTTTAGCTACTGCCATCATCACCAGCTCCAGAAAAATATAATTATAATATAGTATTTATAGTATGAGACAAGTTACTAGCTGGCCGTGGAATTTTATTTGCCCTGGACAATCGGGCGATTCTTATTGTTGAGTCAGTTTCAGACATTTTTGAACTCTTTAAACTTGTTGTGTATAATAAATAGAAACTATGATAACTGCAGCTATTTTCCATTTTTCAAAAAAGCCATGCTCATTGGGTCTTTATTGACTGCAGCTGTCATGGATCTTTTATACGATTGTTTGATTTGAACAAGCACAAATATCACAATATTTTATTTTTTTTTACTTTTTATACATACTGTGATTTAAAACACACCCCTTTACAACATTCAACATTTGGGAGGAGACATCCTGCTGTTAAGTTTGTATTTCACTCGCTAAGCACAGGCTAACAACGTCGGTAAACTGCCTGTGTGGCCGTTGATGTGACATTAGGAGCTATTTTTATTGCCCACCCACAGAGATATTGGATATTGGAGTTTGTTAGTCTGAAGCATAAATTCACATCCACCAGACACTAATGTAGAGGACGCCGTCACTGCAGACTCATGAATCAAACTTGATCTCCTTTTTTGGTGATTGGACCACCAGAGAAGTACAAGAGTGAATTTACACTTCTGTTCATACTTTCCTGTTAGTTTCATGGACGTTTTTAAACATCATCATCACTCTCTTTCCCCCTCTTCTCTTGTCGCCATGTCCAGCCTGCAGACTCTTCTCCTGGACGGTAACTTCCTGAGCTCTCTGCCCGTGGAGCTGGGCTCTCTGGAGGGCCTGACCTACCTCGGCTTGTCCTTCAACTGCTTCAGCTGCGTCCCCCCCGTCCTGGAGAAGCTCAGAGGCATGGAGAGACTCTGTCTGGCAGGGAACCAGCTCTCTGTCCTGGATATAGCCGGACTGCAGTGGCTGCCTGCGCGTCACATAGATCTCAGGTAAACATATCCACGCTGACATTTTTAGACACAACGCTGCAACAAAGCTCATCTGAAATCTAACACTTCCCATGATGCTGCAGGAAATATACTTTGTCCTTAACACCCCCAATAATTCAAGTTGTTTAAAGTTATTTTTGCAGCCAAAACAACAGGATATTTACTGTCTTTCTTCATGTTTTCAGGCTGAACCGGCTTCAAAAGGTGACAGCGGGAGATTCGGACCAGCTGGTCCACATCGTCCAGCTGGACCTGAGAGACACTGGCTTACAGGAGCTGGACGTCAGGCCTCTCTGCAGGCTGGAGCTCCTCCGCTGTGACAGAAACACTCTCTCCCTCCTCAGAGTCAGCGGCCACGCCCTGAAGAGCCTGCACGCGGCACACAACGGTACAAACATTTCTTACGTTGTGTTGTGTAGATGTTAAACAGATCACGTCAGACACCGTGTATACATTCACATTCAGACCGCCGAGACTGATGCACATTGTGTGTGTGTTTGCAGAGCTGAAGCTGCTGGAGGTGCAGCCGGTGCCAGAGAATCTGACTGTTCTGGATTTGTCCTGGTATGAATACTTTATGAATACTTAACTGTCCTATTTACTGTGTGGAAAAGAAGGCTGTGTGCTGTGTTCTCAGCCGGCTGCTGACTCTATTTGTTTTCTTAAAGGAACAAGCTGGGATGTGTCCCCGAGTGGGTGTGTGAGAGCAGCAAACTGGAGGTGTTGGACGTCAACCATAACTGCGTTACAGAGCTGCCCGTACGGTGAGGAGCGCACGAACAAACACACAAACTCCTGCAGCATGTCCACAAACAAACTGCATTTAGACGTTCTCAAACTGCAGAAAGAAAGGCGGGTGTGACGATTTAACGGCTCATATAGCACATAATTAAAGATTTCTTAAGGGCGTGAAACGAAACGCTGCCGATCAGAAGCATGAAGCCTGAAGAGGGTGTGTGAAGTTCTGTCTTGGCCTGATTTCAGACACATTGTGCTAAAAATACAGCCGCCTCATACATTTCAAACAGATCACTGCGTTGGTGCAGCAGGAGTGCTGATGAAGACGCAAAAAATCCAACAACTCAGGGCTGACCTGCAGACATGTTTAACACCTGGACAGTGGACAGTATAAACGGTACTGAACGTACACCGGTGTGGATTTTGATTTGAGGTGCTGACCGGTAGAGACCTGCATGATTTGTCTGGAAATCCCGAGTGCCTGTGCTATTTTGTTTGGAGATGCTGCACAAAACAAGAGGACGAGCAAATGTTGATCAAAAAAGAGCGGTCTGCAGCTTCCATGATTTGGACGTGATTCGGGTTTTAAAAGTCAGACGCTGTGATACGAGCAATCTTTTCTATCAGTGCAAATCAAAACAAGTCACGTCGCGTGAATCTTTGAGCAGCAGCGAGAAGAAAAAAAGTCAGTTTTTATTTTAGTCTGTGAACTTCTTGTTTTGTTTTTGCGCAATAAATGTTCTTAAAATACTTCAGTGCAATGTGAAATATGTCTTAATCCAGTGAAGTGCACAGTAATAACTGCAGCTGTCCTCACAGAGCTTTAACCCTTCAGAAGAATTTATATTGAAATTCTAAGAAAAACAAACAAACCGTGATAATGTTACCGTCTGCTTCTTATTATACCATGATCTAAATTTTAGGCTTTATGTTGATTCAGTCACTTTAAACTTTATTTATTATATTTATGTCATTCAAGGATGGTGTAACTTGAAGAATGAAGATTAATAAATATACAAATCAAGTCCTGAGCATTCCCAAAAGAGCGTCAGTTTACCGAGCTGAAAATAGAAGATAGATGGACAGAAACTTTATTTTCCTCACAAGGAACAAAACTGCACAAAGACTCACATAAATGCAAAATACACAAATACATTAAACAGCACAACACAACCACAAAAATAAACATTAAATACTGCACACTTTTCCACCCAGATCCCGTCCATATAGCTCTCAGTCTACGGGTTTCTGTACAGGATCAGATGTATGGATGTATGGAAAGGCTAAGAGTTTGGGGAGTGAAAAAGAAGAAAGAAATTCATTAAAGTATGTAGTTAATAACAATGAAGGTTTTAAGATGTTTTGTTTCAAGAGGCAGGATCACACTGCAAACATGCAGATACACAGGAGGGTTGTGATAGTGCTGATAAGTCTTTAAACTCACAGCCGTATTATTCTGAAATGTTTCATGGGTACCTGTAGCAACACGCCTACACTGATACAGAGCTATTTTCAGTCGGCGCAGCCTGTGGCAGCAATTAAGAACACGTACCGCTGCCTTCACAGACAGTTTGATAGCTTTTTAATGGGCCTACATGCAGGATGATGGTGGTCGTGTCCAACCGACGCATCGTTTCTTCTGCTTCTGGCCGTCACGATTCAAGAGCTAATTCATCACGAGGTGAACTTGTTGGACACATGAAGTGTGTGTCCTCGTCAGATTCACAGAGGCTGAGCTCGCTGTGTTGTTTGTGTGTCGTAGGCTGATGTCCAGTGGGAGCCTGAGAAAACTGCTGGCAGGCTGGAACGAAGTGTGTCGGCTGGCTGAGAGGCTGGAGAGATCACTGCTCGAGGTCCTGGACCTCCAACACAACCACTTGACTGAGCTCCCACACAACCTGTTCATCAAAGCACAGAGGTACAAACAACAACACGACATCCATCTTCTTCTTCTTCTTCTTCTTCTTCTTCCTCTTCTCTCGTGTTCGTCACGTCTCTCCCTTCCCATCTGTCCCTTTTTTTAAATTTCTGTCAAGTCATTTGTTCAGGTACTAAGTTTGTCTCCTCTGTTGGGATTTCATCACAGCCTGCGATACCTAAATGTGTCGGCCAATAAGCTGGAGAGCCTCCCTGCAGCCAGCCTATCAGACGACAGCTTCAGCAGCCTGGAGGAGCTCTACGTGACCAATAACAGCCTGACAGACAAATGTGTCCCTCTGCTGACTGGACACGGCCACCTCAGGGTGCTGCACCTCGCCTACAACCAGCTACAGACCTTCACAGCCAGGTACAGTTCAGTACTGCTCATGAAGTGGGCTTACAGTTGGTATTAATGCGTATCTTGGGTGATCAGATCATAAGCAGACAGCTGAATCACATTGAATCACATGCTGAGGTGGTCTGGGACGCATTTGACCACGTATCTTTTGTAGTTTAAACCCTCATGTGTCCTGCTCCACACAAAACGCGAAACACACGGTCTGATTTCGATTTCACTATGATGGAAAGTACCTGGCAAGATAAGCAGCGGATGTTTGTGATATGTAGTAACTGTGATATAATCACACTCCCTTAAAACAATCACGTAATTTTGATTTGTTGAGTAAGGAGTCACTTGTGAAACAGCTGCACTACATTCTTAATCATTCGTGACTTCTTGTAAGTTTGGCGTCAGACACGACACATTTAGTTGTTTTCTTTCCAAACATTGGAGAGACAGCATCTCTGTCTTCTTCTCTTGCCAACACTTGGGGCGGCAGTAGCTCAGTCCGTAGGGACTTGGCTTGGGAACTGGAGGGCAGCTTGTTCGAGTCCAGTATGGATCAAAGTATGGAAGGTGGACTGGTTGCTGGAGAGGTGCCAGTTCACCTCCTGGGCACTGCCGAGGTGATCCCTGTAAAAATGCATGTGAAAAACTTGAGGGATCAATAAAGTATCTATAAAATAAATAAATATAAACACTTAGCAGTGAGGTGTTTGAACACACTGTTACAACACATTTAAACTCATCATCAGAACATTTTATCAGTGGCAAACACACCAAATTTTAAAGATACACAAACAAATATAACGCAGGTGTGAACTGACGTACTTAGAGCTGTCCACTCGGGTGTGAACAAGCTCATGGACGCTCTCAGAGGTGTTTCAGTGTTTATTAAAGTGTAGTTGAGGAGGTTTAAGGTCCTGAAACCACATTGAGGTTAAGACATGAAGCTTCCTCTTGCTGTGCTAGGTTGCATAACATCACCCAATGTTATGTGCACATAATTGTAGGCTTGTAGACCCGCCCAAACTTACATGAACTCACATTCCTTTGTTTTTATGAGCTGTCTTAATCTTAGACACACAGTGCATTACCATCCAGTCTAAAATCCGAGCCCCGCTTTAGAATCAGGTTGAGGCCACAGGAGAGATAAGTTTGATAAATGCGGCTCCCAAAAATAAAGTTTGCAGTGCCAGCGCTCTGATATAACCGTGCCTCTCCGCCTCCTGCAGTAAACTGGCACGACTGGAGCAGCTGGAGGAGCTGGACCTGAGCGGCAACAGACTGCGGGCCGTGCCCACCACCATCCTCAGCTGCCAGCGTATGCACACGCTCTCCGCCCACTCCAACTGCATCAACGCGTTTCCCGAGGTCCTGCAGCTGCCGGAGATCAAGGTTAGTCTGACGTACGCAGGTATTTTAGGCAGCGCTTGATTTTATTTAGCTGTGGCTTATTTTTCTTTCACGTCGACACAAAACATCCACACACAGATCAGTGTTAGCTGTTGACGGAGTCAGGCGATAAGAAAATAAGGATGAAAATCAGCGTCTTATACTCCAACTAACAGCTGCACCACATGTAACATCTCAACCTCAAGACCTGCTCTGTTTTGGACACAGTTCATCAAATCCTTCTTTTTTCACAGCAGATATTTTAATAATAATAAACTATTTATAAAGCACACAGGACGTTGATATATGACGACACATATTGTTTCATATTACACTTTTATCGCTTATTTCGTTGGGTAAAAGATCACACTCTTCACAGACATATTTGCCATCATTTGGACGGCGCTTTGTGTCGCGTGCGGTGGCACGTCATGGATTCAGGCAGCAGGCAGGACATTTACACACAAACAAACACAGGAGAGCAAATGTGACACAGAACGAGTTAATTACCAACAAAACGAGGAGCTCGTACCCAAAAGAGGGGTTACTTTCTGTATAGAGCAGGTCTAGACCGTACTCTTTATTATATTATTTACAGAGGCCAAACAATTCCCACCATGAGCACTCGACAACAATGGCAAGAAAAAAAGTGAGAGAGAAACAGGACGTGGTTAAAATTATCCCCACAACAGACTCAGACACCGCTAACCTCTTTAACCACCTGCATGTCAAACAGCTATGTCAGTCTACACAGAAGCACCATCAAGTGCTCAAAACAACCCCCAGACTCAGATGTTGTGAGAGGCTTTTGCTTTCCCTGCATTGACTCTTTGTCCGTCTCTTCCTCAGTGTGTCGACTTGAGCTGCAACGAGCTGACCGAGGTCACTCTGCCCGAGACGCTTCCCCAGAAGCTTCAGGAGCTCGACCTCACGGGCAACCCCCGCCTCAACCTGGACCACAAGAGCCTGGAGCTGCTCAAGTATGAACCCGGAAAGATGCTGCAGTGTCTGCAGTAATCATCTATGATTATTCTAATCATCTGGTCTCTTCCTTCTCTCTGCAGTAATATCAAATGTTTCCGGGTGGATCCGTCACCTTCGGCTCCATGTGTGAATGAGAGTCACGGGGCCCCTGCAGTCTGGAGTCACGGCTACACCGAGGCCTCTGGAGTCAAAAACAAGTCAGTCCACCCTCCACCCTCTTCTATTTCTGTTCTTTTATCGATCTCTCAAAGTCTATAAGACCAAAATTAAGTGAATGAGTAAATTTGACTTCGATTGTTTTGCACTTTTCCAGACCACAGAAACACTAAAATACAATAATGATAATAATAAAATGAAACAACGTTCAATAAAAGCATAAAAAAAGTTTGGTTCAAAAGCGCTGACTCAGCTGATCCGACTCCTGCAGCTAAAAGTCTGATGCTTCTTTGTTTTTTAGCCCGACAGCAAAAAGTTTTCAGTCAGCAGATCTGACAGACGCGTTGTCAATAAAATGTTTTTAGTTTTTAACCTCAGGCATCGTGCAGCATCTCTCTTTGTCAGTTATCCTCTGAGAACATGAAGTTTGAAGATCAGGAAAATAACAAGAACCAAAACCCTCAAAGGTTTCGCCTCAGCTGGACTGCAGCAAAACGGGGTCAGACCTGTTTGTGGCCAAACAGAGCAGTACTGACATCTCTTCAAGTGTTTTCTCTCCGCTAATATGTCGTCCACATTTGTCCGACCGCACTTGCCACATCAAAACAGGAAGGAAGTGGTAAAGTCGTGAAGCCTGTCTCCTGCTTGATTTGATTGGCTGTCAGGGCCATGTGTGACATTGACCAGTGGTGTGACTCCACACCTTGAGTCGAGAATATTTGAACTGTTATGTCTTAAAGCAGCTAGAGAGGAGCTGCAGTCACTATAAGAACACAGTGGTTTTCGCTGGTGACGCCTTTGTAGCGGCGTATCACGGTGTGATCGCCTGTTAACTGAGTCGGAGATGGTTCAGGAAAGAGATGCCTCACTGAAGTCACGTAGCTTTAGGCACTTTTTTACAAGCCACAAATCTTCTGAACATTTTGACAATAAAATGACGTTTTTCAAACTGATAAATCTTTATCAGCAGCAACAAATCTCTCTGCGCTCTGTCGGTGCTGAGTCATCGGTGTGGTTCACCAAAGATGATCGATAACAACTGAACTAAAATTTAGATCATTTCTGGTACAACACAAACTGCTTTCATCGATCCACACGACGTTCACAGCACTCCCAAACGAGGTCTGGGAGATCAGGGACGAGGAGACAGGAAGTGTGTACCATGTTAAACGTGTGACTGAGCACGTCCTTGGGAGATAATCTCAGATGCAAGATGACACCACTTTTGGCGTGTGCACCCTCGCTCATGTTTTACAGTGAGACAACGAAGATGATGATGTCATCAGGTGGTCTTTCTGTTGTGGTTTGGTTTGGGTTAAAATACTTACGTTAATCCAGGAAGTGAGCCGTGTAGTGACAGAGATCCTTCTCCCTTCTCTTCCTCTTCATTTCAAATTAAAAGTCCTCTAGTGTTTCATACACGGTCCAGCCGTATTCCAACCAGAACTTCAGTCGTGTTTGTAGCATCTATAACGTCGATAACCCGTTGATCTTCTCGTCGTGTCCTCAGGCTCTGCGTGGCCGCTCTGGCCCTCGACAGCTTCTGCGGGATTCGTGAAGCTCTGTACGGAGTTTTCGACGGAGACAGGAACGTGGAGGTGCCTTACCTGCTGCAGTGCACCATGGGAGATGTGCTAGCAGAGGAGCTTCACAGGGGCCAGAGGCAGGAAGACTACATGACCAACACTTTCCTCACCATGCAAAGGTAAACACACACCTTCATATTATTCTCTGAGCTGCACACACACACCTCCACAGCTCAGCAACTGAACTGTCGCTCTCCTGCAGGAAACTGGGCACGGCGGGCCAGAGGATGGGCGGCTCGGCGGCTCTCTGTCACATCAGACACGACCCGGTGGCTCCCGGTGAGCACAGCGGCTGCTTCACGTTGAAGGCCGCCAACGTCGGAAGGTGCCAGGCTGTTTTGTGCCGCGACGGCAAAGCTATGCAACTGTCCACCACACACACGGTCAAAGAGGAGGCGGAGTATCGGAGGGTCCGGCAGCACAACGCCATCATCACCGAGGTAAAGACGGACTGCGTTCACTCGTGCTGTTAATTTTCTGACCTGATGTTTGACGTAATAACGGTCTTTATCGATCTCTGCTGCAGGACAACAAAGTCAGCGGTGTGACCGACTCCACCAGAATCATGGGCTACTCCTTCCTGTGCCCGTCGGTGACCCCCAGACCTCACGTCTCCACGGTGACCCTCACCCCGCAAGACGAGTTCTTTGTCCTGGGCAGCCGGGGCTTGTGGGACTCGTTGTCTCCCAGCGAGGCGGTGGAGGCGGTCAGAAACGTACCGGATGCGCTGGCCGCTGCGAAGAAGCTGGTGACTCTGGCTCAGAGCTACGGCTGCTCCGACAGCCTCAGCGCCGTCGTCGTCCAGCTCAGCATTACAGAGGACTGCTGCTGTTTCTGCGAGCCGCCGCCTCCGCCCCCGAGCCCCGGCCTGGGCGCGCACGCCAGCACGCACCCCTACTCTGCAAGTGGCGACGGCGGCATACCGCTGCCACCGGCCTCCTCGGGGACGGTGAGCGAGCTGAGCAGCGAGTTCAGCACGTCTGAGATGAGCAGCGAGGTGGGATCGACGGCGTCCTCGGAGGAGCCGCCGCCTCAGACCGAGCCACTGGCGTCCCACCTGAACCCGCTGGGGCGAGCCGGCGTGCGGAGGCCCGCCTGTGGAGGCGGGAGCTTCCACAGGCAGTTCTCCGGAGCTCTGTCCGACAACGGGGTTGACAGCGAGGACGAGGAGCCCATCGCTGGCGTCTTCTCCAATGGCAGCCGCGTAGAGGTGGAGGCTGACGTCCACTGTCTGCACCGTCACGACTGCTCAGCACATGGTCACGCTCAAACAAGCACAAACGTCCCTCCCGCCGCCGCCCCACCGCCACCGCCACCGCCACCTCACATCACGAACCTTCTCCTCTTCCCTTCTGCTCCCCGTCTCCTTCCCCCGTCCCTCCCTCGTCGCCCTGCCTCAGCAGGGAGGCTCTGTCGGGGACTCTGGGCCGCAGGGCTCGAGCTAATGGCTCCGTGGCCTGCCAAGGAAGAAACCAGGACCTCATAGAGGAGGCGGCCGACGCCCCGGTAAGGAAGCAGGGGGGCTACTTCAACGCCCCTGCCCAGCCGGACCCCGACGACCAGCTCATCATCCCGCCGGAGCTGGAGGAGGAAGTCCGGCAGATCATCCAGCAGCAGCAGCAGCAGCAGCAGCAGCAGCAGGAACAGATCCAAACACACAACCAGCAAGCACACAGCTACCAGAAACCTGCAGACTACTTCGTCACACCCCTCTAACTTCACCCTCCCCCCACACACAACTGCTGGTGTCAACTTCTCATCCAGGATGTCAGATTCAGGGATGGAGGACTGTGGAATCAGGACTCGGTGGTCTTGATGCTCTGCACTGCTTTAAGTTACCGCTGAACATTTTTTGTTATTTCCTTTATTTTCTACTGTTAACTCTTTGCCCCCCTTGAAACGCAATGCAATTTTTTATAACACTCGGTGTTGATTAAATCTTCACGATTGATTTTTACCATATCTTTAATTTGAAGAAGCACTTTGAATGCTTTTTATTAGACGTTTGAGATTAATTCTATGTTAGATGGTACTTTGAGATTTGGACCATTCAGTTTTTGTGTTGTAGCAGACATTTCTCCTCCCCCACCCGTTCGTCGCGGCTCAAGGCCTTACAGTTGTCGTCGGAGTTAGTAAAACTGTTAAACTAACTCCTAGGAGTTTAATACTTTAAAGTGACCTAGTCACTGAAACGTACTAATGTTCTCTGAGAGAAAAAGATGATTATTTCAAACGGCTGATATTCCAGGTGTGTGCAGAGTTCAGAGTGGTGCTGCAGTGGTGAGTAAAATGCTGAACGGGGGAGGGCGGGGCGGGGTCCTTCAGTTGTTACCAGCTCAATGAATGTTCTCAGAACAGTGTTACAGACTTCTTGACAACAGCAAACCGCACAAGAGAGCTACTTTTGCTATATAATAAATGAAAGTTTTCAGATAACCACAACATGTTGACTTTCGTCTGTTACACCGAGTGTGTCGATCTTTTTAAAGGTTTTGTTCACATTCACACAAACTAGAAAAAACACATTTCATACTGTTTCACGATCACCTGACAAAGATCTAGCCTCTGGGGGCGATGGCCAGTGTTCTCGTGAGCTTCCAGAGTAGCCAACAAACGTCCAGAAAACAACAAATGTCCTTCCTCTGCAGTCCAATTAGCAACTTGATATGTGAGGACGAGAAAGACAATCTCTGTACAGATAAACACTTATCTGCATGTGAATGCAGATAAAAAGCTAAATCTTCATCTGATGGCAGAGTTCGCATTACAGTCAATGTGTTCCACCTCTTTTTGTCAGAGTTGATAGATCAATACTACTCGGACTAAAACGATTCTTCGTTCATATGCAGATATCAGATTGAGATTATAATCTTGGTGTCAATGTATCAAGTCATGCAGAAAGTTTTAGTTTTCATGTGACAAGAATCATATTTGCTTCGGTGGAGAGTTCGGAGAGTCGGAGAGGTTTGGTTTGTCGGTCACATTTAAACATTTTCTTTTGTAACTGCTTTGAAACAATCAGAATTCTATTGTATACAGCTGAAATGATTCATCGCTAAACATTTTCATCAAATATGAATTGTTAAAGTAATTTTTAAAGAAAAAAGTGACTGACAGCTTTTCCCAGTTTGATATCACTGTAGGTTGAATCATTTGGGAACTGGTGATCACACAAAAGATGAAAGACACTTTATTTCATTTTGTTTAAAAAAAATCTGATGAATTTAGGGCTGAAAATATTTCCATGATTGATTTCTCTGCCTCAGGTCAGTTCTCAGTTAGTTGATATTTAAAATGTCACTTCTGAATGACTTTAAATAGTTTTTTTGTGTCTGACCAACCAAAGAAAATCTCTGAATCGTACAACTCAGCCGCTGGAACAAGAAAATGTTTTTAATGGATTAAAACTAGAAAATGAATGGACACCTATCAACTGATCATTTGTAGCCTTACTCCATTCATCTTGGCATTAGCTTGTCAAAATTTAGCCACATAACGCCGTCATGCCTATCATCAAAAATGCGTTTGTAATTGAACTTCCTTTCTTAAAGGCGTTAAAAATCAAATGTATAAAGTTAAGAAGAAGAAGCAGCAGCAGCCTCCTCCCACTCCTCTCGGCTGGAGTCACGTCGTCCTGTTTGTGCCGCTCTGATACAATCGCTGCATTGTGTTGTGAAATGGTAAAATTAGAGCCGGGGGTCAGTTACATCACTCTGGAGGAGTTCGTCTGTCAGCGAACGGTCCAGCGGTTACATCACTGCTGTGTCCTTTTTTGTATGTGTGACCCCCATTGTGTGACAGCGGTGATGTCATGGCTGGCAGGAGGTTTCTGGAGGAGGAGGAGGAGGAGGAGGAAGGAGCAGAAGACTTCAACATCTGGACACAGCTGGAGGTGTTGTGGTGCCCCCTGAAGGCTGGTTTGTTTATCACATGAAGGAAAAACTCTGGAATATTCTCACACTGATGGTTTAATTTGAGTACATTCATACAGAACGGTATCAAAAACGTTGACATAAAAACATTAATTAAACGTGTTAGAAACATTTATAAACATAAACAGTCCCTGTATCACAAATCATCCTGATAACTAGAGCTGGTTCAGTTTGTGCAGCATCAACAGAACCATGAGTGGAGTGTTTAATGACACTGACAGCAGGTTCAATATATACAATGAAATAAAAACTCAGATCTACAGGAAGGCTGTTACTGCTCTACCAAAATGTTGAATCTATAATGAGCTGCACGTGGATGATAAACTTTTTAATTCCAGTTCTCATCTCATTGAGTCTAAAAACACTCCATGTTATCCTGCAGTGTGTGTAAAAGCATCAACACTGTCAGGAAGGAAAGAAACTTATTACAATAGGCAGCTTGTACACAAGTCCAAAACATGTTTCCTCCATCTTTGACACAGTTATGATGAACTACGGAGCCTCTGAAGGGTCACAGTCAGAGTTTAGTTTTGCGTTATATCGCCGTCTCACGCTGGATGTGTCTGCTGCTCCTCGTGTATTGAACAATTTGAACCCTGAGCTTCTCACACACTGCACAAACACACCCACAGCTATCCTCTGACATCCAATGAACATGATATGTGCTCATAATCAGGTTCACTGTAACTGTTTAAGATGATACAGAGCCCAGGCCCTTCTGTGATGAACACCAAATTCTTATTTTTAAAGTTTATATTATCGTTTAAGATATAAAGTTATATAAATGTGACAGGAGAAGGGCACAGTGAAGACCTGAACTCAAGCTACATTCACAGAGCCTTCACTCTCTGCTTGTGTTAAAACAACCAAAGAACAACGAAAGAGAACACTCTATCTGACAAAAAAGACACCTATAAAGTATTTATCATTGTTAAAAATAAAAAAATAATACATAATGTATTAAAGGTTCTTAAAAATCAAATGAAAACTAAAATTATCTGCTCAAAATTCATCCAAATCACTCCTTTGACACAAAATTCCTGCAGTTACTGTGTTCACCGTTTGGGTTAATTGTTCGGTTTATCATTTGTTCTCTTGTGTTATTATTATTGTGTGGATACATTGAATATAAAATGAAAAATCCATAAAATCTGGCAGTTTACTCGATGATAGAAAAGGTTGCCATGTTAGTCTTCTTCTTTGGATCAGAGTAAAAATGATTAGAAGCGTCACTCGACCTTTCAGGAGCTCTGTCTGTTGAAAAACATCAAATTATTTCTTGTCACATTATTATAAACTCAGTACTTTTATCCACGTCAGGGTCCAGTTCAGACTGAGCCTGCTTCATGACACCAGAAGACCTGAGTCAATCCCAAAAACAGCTGTTTAAATCTAACTCACACAGATGTGATCTCGGTTCTCACTGGCCGGGATCGGCCCCTAAGTTTCCGCTCCTGCAGGTACCGCCTCACACCTCTGATGGTCCTGATCGTGAGCACCGTGCCGGCGGTGTACAGGATGGCCGTGATGAGCCCGAACAGAGCCACGGCGGCGTCCGCCCCGCTCACGTCGCAGCTCATCCAGGTGTAGCCATTGCGAGCGTACAGCCTCTCACGCTGCTGACACACGTCTGTGGCGTTCACCCCGATGATGAAGTGCAGGTAGAGCCCCACGGCCACAACGTACGCCACCGCACCCACCGCCTGAAACACCAGCGCTCCGTACAGAAGCTTCTTGGACATCAGGTGGGGCGGTTTGCTCCCGGCGACCACAAACAGCAGTGAGAGAACCCCGAGGGTCAGGCTGAAGGCGATGCCGCCGTAGATGCCCGGCGCTCTCATCTGACTGTACTGCATGTCCAGCTCTCGAACCTTCTGCAGCTCCGTGCCCTGCAGGTTGAAGTTGGAGTTGATGTTGAAGCCGCCCATCCCGGCCGCGGAGGACATGCCGGAGGTCACCATCTGAGCTGCAACCACGCAGATCAGGACCAGGCTGTTGGTCAGCACAGAGCAGATCAACACGATGCCTGAAAGGACATGAAGCAGGTGAGGAGTCACAAAAACAAGACTAAGGTACAACACCAACAAAGACAGGCCCTTAACTATTGAGCCTAAGTAAAGTGACACACACACAAGACCTGAGCCAGGAAATATCCCAGCATATGAGTACTGATTGATCTTTGGATCATAATTATCCTGTGTGTAATCTGGCGCTGTAATCACTGGAAGTTGTAGCGACAGTGTAGATATAAAACAGACAGAGGTTCAGAGGTTGGAGGGCGTTAAAGGGGCACAGCAACAAAGGATCGACCAGGAGATTAACAGATTATAATCGGCCACAAATCTGCTCATAAATTAATAAACAATCATGAGATCAGTCTAAGAAATGATCGTGAACGTTTATGCTTTGCCTTGGAAATAGTTGATGAAATAAAACTAAACTAAATTTAAGATTCACTCAGTCACAGCGATCCTTGATCTCATGTTACTGTACATAAAAATAAGCTCCATCGAATACAGCAGACGTATTTTACATTTAAACAAAGTACTGGGATCAGATATCTGATATCCTGAGTTATCAGAATCAGTACTCGTTACAGGAATCATGGATTTAAAAAATAAAATCAAATTGTTCTGTACTTCTGTGAGCGGTGACCTTTGGCTAACTTCTCAGTATTGAGTACAGCATCATGTGGTCACAGAGCTGCAAATAATGTTTTGGGTTTTTTTTACAATGAATGAACATTACAACATGTTCTATTAATTCATCATTTTATCTTATTAAATAGCGAAAATGTCTGTCACAAGTTCCCAGAGCTCACGGTGATGTCTTCAAAAGTAGCTTTTGTCTGACCAACAGTCTAAAACTTTAAGGTGGCGGGAAATCATCACCACACTCCTGTGTGAAGGTGACTCTGTGACTAGATAAATTATAAGTCTTGTTGACAACAGATTAGCTGCACACACACACACACACACATATTTCTTACTGCACATCATATATTTCCCGCCCGTGTTGCTTTTATTTTTCACAGCTCTGTTAAGTAACTCATTAACTTTAAATGTGTCTCTTTCAGCCTTGTCACTATTTTATGTGAGCTAAAAACAAATACTGTGTCATGTTCTGTCGTGTATGGATGTCAGCATGTTGTAATGATCCAAACATGATGCAAGGCAGACTACACCTTGTGTTTTTCCTCATCCAGATAACGTGTCCGGGTACAGGTCACATTTTACCAGGTCAGCAGGTGTAAAAGGGGTCTAAATGTCACGTTATTAACATTCCTCGAGGATCAACTCTTTTGTTTCCAGGCTCATGAAAACGATCAGGATCGTGTGATTAGTCTATGAAGAGTCCAGCTTTCTCTTTCATTAAAGGGCCATGTTACAGGAGAGAAGTCTGTACACAGCGGAGAACCGGTCCGTCCAGTATTCACAGAAGGAAGGACTGAGCTGTAGTGAGACTGAAACCAAAGTCCGCCCTGTGACGCAGCACTGATACTTCCTCTCTGATCCTGACTTACCTCTCCTGGAACAAATGTAGGTGCATTTGGACTCCTGGTGCTCCACTCGGGGGGCTTCCCGCGCATGTTTGGGAGGAGAGTCGGCTTCTCTGGGGTAGTATGGAGGTCGAGAGGAAGACCTGGAACATAGAAACACACATAATGACACTGAGGAAGTTTTCTAACATTTGTTTTACTAGCTTGTATTCCAGCATAATCAGGACTGATAGAGAACACTTATTAGTTATTTTGATAGACAGGAAATTATATTAAAGGAGGTATCTTTATGCATAAAGTTTTTTTTATTTGAAACCACATGTTGACAAATACGAATGTTTAGTCTGGCCATCCATTCATTTGGTAAGATCTTTAAGGGGAGATACTACAACAGATATCACCAAGAAACTTCTCCAGTTGATCACTTATATTAAGACAATTATTTTTTTGTATCACAAGTTTTCTGAGAATGTATGTTTACATATGCAAATGAGGCATTATCTCATTTAAAATGGTGCTAATTTGCATACATTTGCAACATAAATCTGAACATTGGATAAATCCAGGTTCAAAATTGACAAAATTCTTGTTTAGTTTTGTTGACACGTTAGGTTTTTAACCGAGGACATCGCTCCATAAATCAGAAAATACTGTCAACAGCCATAAAAAAAAAAAAAAGAATTTTTGCTATATTTTTATTAATTAATTGTTGCATAAATCAGGCTTGATATAAACCTTCAGAATATAGACAGGAATCAAACTGAAGTGGAGATTTGTGGTTCAGATTGTGTGTGTGTGTGTGTGTGTGTGTATATATATATAAATAAAACAGCCTTTAAAGATATGTATTGTAAAATTCACGTTTTGAGACACAACATGGTGAATATGGTAAACATTTCAACTCATAGAAATCACCATGAATTTTATAAATGAAGGCAATTATTTTTGTATCACAAGTTTTATGTACTTTTAAGTTAAAATACGCAAATGAGGCATTATCTAATGCTTTTGATTAAATCTACAGACACAAACAGACTAAGTCAAATAAACATATAAATTAAGATTTTGGGGCGTTTTCTTTCCACTAGTCTGACAGAAGAAGGCATGTTATGGAAGTAAATCAGCCTGTAGTGTCACTGTCACGGTGGGTTAACCTCCACCTTCCTCCCACCTGTCCGGTGATGAACGTCGGTCATCGTGGGAGTCTCGATAGTGTCGGTTGTCTCCGTTTCTCTCCCCCCGGTGTGCCCGGTTTGAACGGGGCGGCTGGCTCATACCTGCTTGACCGAAAGCGACACATAAAATGACCTTTGAACTTACAGAAAGTGTTTAAAAGTTTACTACACAAGAAAAACGATTCAACAGTTGTCATATTAATTATTTTACGAATAATATCTTAATTTTTTTTTACCGTTAATTTCAAATAATCGACAAACTTCGTCAGAGTTCGTTGGGCTTCGTCGAGGAGCGACCGTTGACGTCGCTTACGTTACATTAGAACGCCATAAACGTTAAAGCAGCGTTAAGTATCATACATGGCGTTTGCTAATATCATCATTAAATACCACTTTTAATGGAAAATAAACTAATTTAACACTTTTCTCAAGAAGGAAGCTTCCTAAACTACAAAGTCCAGCAACAATGGAGCAGGTGTGTAGTTTAAAAAGTGAGAAAACACGTCGCTTGGTGCGTTCGTGACACGTTAGCTTCTTTAATTAGCTTTAAAAGACGTTCGCTAATGAAGTGCGCAGATTTAATTCAATTAAAGGTGAACTTACTGTGAATATAAGTCGATGAAAGAGCTCCAAAGTCCGACTATAACGCCATTATTGAATCCTTCCCTCACTCTCTTGTGTGTTGTCAGAGTCCAGGTAGAAACTCCACCCTACCTGGAGGCGGAGGAAGGAGGGAAGGAGGCGGAGGAGGAGGCGTACAGCGTCAGGTAGGTGGATGGATCCTTTGGTCACAGCAGGAGCTTCACTACTGATTTTGTTTGGATGAAGTTCAAGTCATTACCAGCTCGTCTGAATCAGCCGCTTTGTGTGCTGTCAGTGCCAAAGAAGCCTCTGTGTATGCTCTGTTTTAGGGGGTGTTGGTGGCCTTTAAACATGAGCAGCCTGTCTGTCTGCACAGCCTGTCTGTCTGCCTGCCTGCCTGCTCGTGTTGTGGAGGAATGCTGTTATTTATGTGCTTCTTTTATCCACCAAGAGATTTACACGAAGCTCCCTGAAGAGCTCTGTTGTATTCAAACAATATAACTCTCTGATATATACAACATGTAGGCTGCTCACGCATTAATTCATATTCTATAAGCCTGTGACATCCAGGCGACCATGAGCTCCAACGATTAGTCGATTAAGTCGACAAGAAATTAATTAGCAGCTGTTTTTTTACATTATTATTTTACATATTCATGTAATGTTTAAAGCTGGGTAAAAAAAACCATCCAGTCAGACACAAAATAAATATTATTTAATAATATTTTTAAACACTTCATGAGGCTTTCAGGTCATTTATTTTGTGTCAAAAGTGACTTGAACCGACTTGAGTTCACATCTGTGCCTTCATCACACCTGTAACCACTCGGTCAATAGATATATCCTGTATACAGTACATATATGACAAGTAAACCTTAACGTAATCTCCCTTTTTAACTCTTCTTTTGATTATTAGAGAGTGTTATTGCTATAATTTGATCATTATTATTATTGCTTTTTATCCGTTTTATTTTTCACTATTTTTCTGTGGGTACATTAGGCTTGAATTGTTTCACAGTTTTATCAGATAGTCGAAGCACTTCGAACTGGAAGAGATTTTAAGGATTATTAATCCCTCGAGGGAAAATTATTTGTTTCACTTAATTTTTAAACCGATTGGGGAGGGTTCGGTGTCTTGCTTGGCAGTGCCCAGGAGGTGAGCTGGCACCTCTCCAGCTACCAGTCCACCACCATACTTTGTTCCATACTGGAACCTCCTTGGAGGTCAGCGCTCGTTGGCAGGTATGAGCTCTAAAAATAACACATGTTTCCGCCCGGTCTCGAACCGGGGACCTTTCGCGTGTTAGGCGAACGTGATAACCACTACACTACGGAAACGCTGCGTCATGCAAGCTAGTTAGATGTATATATATGATAGATGTATATATATATACATCCTCTCATAATATTTGCAAATATTTTATTTTCATGAACAATTCACCATTCATTAAAAATAAGTAATAAATAAAGAGAAACAGCTTTTTAAAAATGTTCCTCTGATTCTTTTTATTATTTTATTATCATAATTAGTTCATTATTAGTTACTACTATTATTATTTACTATAGTATTAGACCTTTAGTGCGCCGCTTTATTGTAATAAAATAAAGTACCGTTAGTGTCCACCAGGCGGCGGCAGTCAAAATCTGACGCCGCTGTTAAACACAACAGTTAAATGTTTCCGGGTTGTTCCTGTGACGCAGCTGTAAACAATAACATGAGGCACAGCTGAAGTTGTGTAACGTCTTCTTATAAAACAGTCCACCGGTTAGCACGTTAGTGTTCCTCCGTGTTTCCGTCTTTATTCCGGAACACATTCGGCCATGTTGTTCCTCCGGACAGCGGCTCTCAGCTGCAGAGGTCTGACCGCTCTGCGCTGCCTGCCCGCCGGCTACACAGCCTCCAGAGCCGCCGCTGCTACATACATCCAGGGCCAGAGCCCGGAACCTCGTATCCGAGAATACTTCTACTACATCGACCACCAAGGACAGGTGAGTGTGTTAAAGTGACACAAAACAAAACCTTTAAAATCGTCATCTAACGTAAGATTGTCCTCATAATGCTGCTGTGTGCTCGACTTACAGCTGTTCCTCGATGACACGAAAGTGAAGAACTTTGTCACCTGTTTCAAAGGTAAAAACCAACACACAGCTTATGAGACAGTTTATAAATATGCATGTTTACCATGAAACCCACAGTCAGGTGGAGCTGGCATCAGTTGCAACACATCATGTTTGAGTTTGACAACAGAACAATGAATGAATAAAATGTGGCAGCAATATAACAAGAAAAATAAAGCACGTTTCCATCATGGAAGAGCTGTAAAGACAGCTGCAGAGAGGATCTAAACCAGCAGATCACAACCTTTTATGAGTAAACCGACAGTATGAGGTTTACACAATTTTTATCACCATCTCGTTACAATGACCGTTAAATGAATGAAAATATAAGTTCTAAGTGGATGAATGTGACAGCTTACCATTCCATCCAATTACACTCAAGTGATCTTGGAAAATGTAAGTTGTTGCTGGCTCAGTGATTTCCTAAAACTGTTGCTCACTGTAGTTTTTTTTTTTTTTTTAGCAATTGTTGTGTGTCAGAAGTCTGAATCTTGAGTTAGAGACTCAAGTCTTGACTCCTGCAACATTTTGTTCATAAATTCAATCTTATCTTCAAGGAAGGCAGCAGAGCGTGTCAGGGTTAAGTGCAGCAGAGGTTTTATTCTCCAAACAGAAAATTCAACTGGTTTTTGTTCATGAAGAAAAACAGTTTTTCGGCTCAAAACATCTTTTATAATGGTATAATCTCAACATTGATACCACCCATCTCCAATCAAATCCTTTGGGCTGGGTTTTCTAAAATTACATCTGCTGACACAGCATGTGCTCACCCCTCTCCTACCTTGTTCAACTTTATTTCACCTTTCCCCTTTCTTTGACGACCCTCCACATCCCGGGCGAAGACTGGGCTGCATCTCTACCCCGTGTCTATGATTCCTGCCTCGTGTCTGTCCTCTCTTTTCCACACAAAAGGGAGGACAGACAGTTTCAACCTCTATACTGCATTTTTTGAAAGTTTATAAGAATTTAAGAGCTTTACATTACATTACATTACAAACAATCTACTACAAAAAGGAGGTTGAATACAGATTAAAAACCCATGTAAATTCATATTCTGCACAATATACTAAAACAAAACCTCTAAAATTTTACACTACACAATCACTGGTCAAACAGCAGGAAGTAGCACATTTGTATGTGTTTGAGTCTACGGCACAGAGGCAGAAGATATGTCAGGCTTTACATACAAAGACAATACTTGTTGGCAGGACACATCATTATTGGTTGTTACTTGTACCACAAAGACAAAGTGTGAAGTCCGGATATTGTGACTAATAATTAGCAGTAGAGTGAAACTCATACTTTTAATTACCTGATGCTCTTGATGCTTCATCACCCAGCAGCTCCTCGTCCTCCCTGTTTCTTTATTACCAGATAAACAGTTCCTGGTCTTCTTCTTCAGTCGGCTGAAGTCAAATCAGAGTGGCCGCTATGAGGAGGACTTCCCCTTCTTGTCCCTGTGTGGCAGGGAGAGGAACTTCCTGCGCTGCGACGACCGTCCTGTGGTCTTCACCCACCTGCTGCAGAGTCCCGCTGGGCTGAAGGGGGTCATGGAAGATCAGGAGCTGCTGTCGTACTGTGGCGGGGCGGAGAAGCTGTGTGTCCCGTTCCGCCCGGAGGCGCTGTACATGCACCCCGTCAGTGGACGAGTTTACCACCCCTGCTCGGAGCGCGGAGGGGGGGTCGGCCTCATCAGGTCGGCTCTGGCCATCGAGCTCAGCCCGTTCTTTGTTTATGCTCCGGAGGACGGTCAGTCAGGACAGCCCACGCACTTCCTCTGGGGGGGTCACAAGCACAAACTGACCAATGAGCTCGCAGGATGCCTCCCCACTGTGGAGGAGGGTAACGGTCAGCAGGGAGAACTGGGATAATGACCAGAACTGTTCAAAGGTGTACCGTAGATCTTAAAATACTGGCAGAGGGAAAAGATGAGTCCTTTCTCACAGCTGTGATCACAATGTGATTGTTACTGTTTGAAGCCTGAGCTGATGTGTGCTCCTATCTTAATTTATATGATGTGTGAGAAGGAGTTGATTGGCTTGTTGATTGGCTTGTTGATTCCCTGGATTAACCTGAATCACCTTTATGGTTCTGAAGAACTCCAACTTTCCAGGGTAAAGGATTAACACTCAGAAGGTGTAGCAGAATCACCTCACAACATGTTATACTGTATCTATCATCCTGAAGTGGTTGAGAGACAGAAAGAGGCTGAAAGCTGCTTTTAACGTTGTGACAGATTCATGGTGGCACTCTGTCTGCATATTTAAGGATTCAGAGATTTAGTCGCACGCAATTCAGATTAAATGTTAATTAACTCAAACCCACAACAGTTGAGCAAGCCACGGTCGACTCTCTCCTTTGCTGTATTTAGATACGCTGTGTGTCAGCTCGTCTATGTTGAAAAAACAACCACATTTTGAGGATGATTTAAAAAATAAACCGACATTTACAGTACAGTCACATCATCATCACAGTTAGATAATGTTAACTAACATTATGTATGCATGACATTAACTAGCCATCATCATATGTGGCTTTTATCTTTTAACCATCACCAAAATTTCTCTTTAACAGAGATGAACTAACATGTAGCATATGTAAGTACAGGAAAGGAGGAAGTTGACCGAGGCTTGCTCAACTGTGATTGGAGCACAGAGCAAAAGGTGATGGGGCTTATTAAGGGTCAATTACATCAGATTTTGCTAAAGAGAGGAGAGCAATTAATTAGCACACTGAGTTCAAATGGTTATACATCAAACTGCAGAATATAACCAGAATATTACATAACCTACAAATATGTAACATATTTATAAAAACAACTAAATGTGAAACTTTACAGAATATTAAATATGCAATATGGATACACTGGTGTGCTTGCATAGAAAGCAGTATTTTGGTTCAAGTAGTATTTCATTTTCTTCCACACATACACCAGGAACATTTTCTGGTAACCGACATGTTAAAAAACAACATCATTAAGTGTGATCAGTATTTCAGAATAAACTGCTGAATTTTAAAGTCAGATCCTTCTTGAATAAAGTGAAAAAACTCTGAATGTTTCGTCTTCTTCTGTTTGTCCTGCTACATTATTGACAAAAACATATTTTCAGCTCAGCTTGTTACAGATGTCACCAAACTGTTACATGTAGAGGGGAAAATAACAAAGTACATTTACTCAAATATGCCACTTTAAGGTACAGAAATATTCCCATTGTGAGCTGTTTAACTCCACTACATTTATCTGACTGCTGTAGATACATACATAAATTCATCAGGATCAGCCCAACACAACTCAGGAGGTCATTTATTCTTTTGTTTTTCATACTGAAGCACATTTTCTGAACTTATTTGTCTTTTACTGAGTTACGTTTTGACTTCAGTGGGAGTTTGGAGAACCTCCAACATAAACAAGAAGTCACCACAAGGTAACCAGGATCACCACTGTCTCTGTGAAACTCATCATAAAAATGAGCCAAATTAATCTGTTATGGCAAACCACGTGACCTGGATGATGACTAACAAGTGATAATCAGAAAACAAAATATACTTGTTGTCATCTCAAACTGGGAGTTCAGCCTAGTTCCTCCAAACGCACGCCCCGCTCAGGCCGCGGGGTGTTTGCCTCTCTCCGTTTCTCCAGTAGGTGAGTCAGGACTTCATGTCCCAGAGATCTCGGCATCAGTGAACCTGGAACCAGGTCTTGGATAACATGGCAGCGCCGTCTGGTAACACACGCGGGGTTATGGAGCGGTCTATCCGGGAGCGGGCCCCCCCGCTGCTCACGGATCTGTACCAGTTCACCATGGCGTACGCGTACTGGCGGGCCGGCCGGCACCAGGAGCCCGCCGTGTTCGAGCTCTTCTTCAGGGACAATCCGTTCGGCGGCGGCTTCTCGCTTTTCGCCGGACTGCACGACTGCCTGCTGTTCCTGCGGAGCTTTCACTTCACGGACGAAGGTTTGACTTCATTACTAACACTATAACTATTTCAAACTACCACAGTGAATTAATGACATGTTGTTTTTCGTCAGACACGGCTTTTACGCATTCCGTTGTGGTTGCGCAATACTTGACCGCGCGACCGCTGTGACGGCTTTCAATGAGAAAACGTGAATGCCTTGAATGGAGGGTGTCCGTGAACTTGTCGTTTAGCTCTGAACTTTGGCCCATAAGAAGAATCTATAGTGTGTTGTGGACTATAAACATCTGCAAGTAACAACAAGGCTCACAGCGCATACCAAGAAAGTTTAATAAACTTGTACTGCGCACGGGTGAAGCGGTTTGAAGCCTCAGGTCTGAGTCCACGCAGATGCAAATCATAAGTAACTATGGAAGATGTGTGTGTCAGTTAAACAGGGGAGACCTAAAAATACTTCACTTTGTTATGTGGAGAGGGCTGCCCCCTTTCACTGTTATTTAACACTTTTTAAAGGTCCCATAGTGTAGAAAGTCAGTCTTTCTTTTCATGTTATAAAGCAGATCTAAGTGCTGTGTAAACACTGTGAAAGTATTTACACAGACTCATCACTTCTGTAAACCGCAGTTCCTCAAACGTCCACTTGAAGCTGGCTCCAGAAGTGAGTCAGTCTCCATAAGTCCCCATGTTAACCAGCAGAAACAAACATGTTTACAGCCTGGTACAAAAAACAGTTTTGGTCTCTATAGCTAATTTCCCCGTTCATGACAACTGTACTGAGGGTGAATTTATATACAACTCACCTGTTCAAATTATATTAAGGCTTAAAGTTATGAGTCATTAAAGGTGTAGCTGCTTTCTGTCAGGTGTAGTCATCCGCGACCAGTTAGATTGTTTCCGGATTTCATTCAGCCCGCCTCAGCTCCACCCACGCTCCACATCAAGGCAATTAGAGGCGGGACTGCCAAGATGGAGACAGCCAGAGCCGCCACACTTAGTTTCACAACAGCCCTTCAGAAACCTGTGGGTGACATCACAGAGAGTACCTAACATAGACTGTACCTACAGCCCACCCAGACCCACTGTCCAGTTAGGCTACAATATCTGTGGTTGGCCGTGTCACTCAGAAAACTGTCAGCCAATCATAAGAGAGGCTCATAAATATTCGAGGAGAGAGGAGCATGTTTTTTTTATTACTTGATGATTAAAACAACAAACATATGTTCTCTTGGATATCAAAACTTCAAATAAAAGACAGGAAAAGTGTAAATATGGGACCTTTAAAGTTGAAGCCGGTAACTGTCAAATAAATGTAGTGAAGAAAAAAGTACAATATGTCACTCTGAACTGGTGTCAAGTAGAAGCAAAATGGAAATACTCGAGTTAAGTACATGTACCAGGGTAGGTTAAGTACTTAAGTAGGATTTAGAATTATTTAACATGGTTGAATTGGTATTTTTCATTAAGTAAAGGATCTTAATAGAGTAATATAAGAATCTTAAAATGTTCAACTAGAAGTACCTAAATTGTACTTAAATGAAGTACTAAGTTACTTTCCACTATTGTAATCAGCTGTTACGGCCACACTCAGCATGTTTTGTTCATCAGTCACACCAGAGAAGTGTGTTAGCTGCCGGATTAGATTAACTGTACAGAAAGTTATTAGATTTAGTTAAGTGTGTGTGTGTGTGTGTGTGTGTGTGTGTGTGTGTGTGACATGTGAGGGAAAGGGAAGGCACGTGAACGACACATGCTTGTATAACAGCACGTGTGTGTGTAGTGATGAAGGATGACCTCTGTTGTTGGTCAGCGTTCCAGCTGTTGTGCTAACGACATGTTTTGTGGATCCAGATGTGGAGTTCCTGCGCTCCGTCCTGCCCCCGGCCACCGACCCAGACTTCTTCAAGTTCCTGCGAGGCCTGGACTGCTCTGGCGTCACACTCCGCTCCGTCCCAGAGGGAACAGTGGTGTTTGCGAGGGTGAGCTGAAGGTCAAAGGTCACATACAGGGTCTGTAGGGGGTCGGAGGGAGTAACTTGTGCTGCATGTGTGAAACATCTGCAGGTGCCTCTGATGGAGGTGGCAGGTCCACTGGCTGTGGTTCAGCTGCTGGAGACCAGTTTACTGTGTCTGGTTAACTACGCCAGGTAACAAGTGACACACACACACACACACACACACACACACACACACACACACACACACAAAAACCAGATGGTCCTCTAAACATACCTGAACTAAAACGACCTAGCAGTCGAGTGACATTACAGGTTTGATCTGGAACCGTCGCTTGTCGTGATGACAAGCTCTCTCTGTTCTAACTTTAGTCCAGGCTGTACAAATAACAACAAAAAAACAACAGGAAAAAGCCCAATCACAAAGTCAAAAAGTCAAAAAAAAATCATTTCACAGTGATATTAAACAGAAAAAAAGCAGCAAATCCTCATGTTAGAGAAGCTTGAACCAGCTCACTTTGTAGTGCAGGAAGAAGTATTCAGATCCTTTACTCAGGGAGAGTTTGGGTTTTTCATAAGTGAGGTTGAATGAGGTAAAACTTCTTAGTCAGTGTGTTAGTTACAACAGACGGCGGTCAGAGCTCTCCCAGTTTGGAGAATCAGACAGGAGGACCAACACAGAAGAAAAACATGTTTTAGTCACATAAAAAAGGCTCATTAAACCCCAAGTGTGTTCTCGCTGACACCACTCACTCTCATCATTCACTCTCCAGCTCGCTCGATCATGAGCTGGGGAGGAGGAGCAGTCTTTGAATGGTGTGCTGACCGCTTCATTTCAATTTAATCGTGTCTTATAATCATATAGGTACAATTATAGTTAAATGTATTTTCGTAAACTCTTTCCATTTATTCAGTTGAGTGTAGTTTATATAAACAGTATGATATAGAATAGTAATAATGTAGCAATCCTACATAGTATGCCTGTATATAAAAGTACTCGCTGTGCATTAAAATACTCCTTGTCAGCTGGATGTTGTTGTACAGCCCTGTATTGTAGAATAATAAATAAATTAACCTTGAATCATAAGTCAGCTGGCCACAGTTTTCAGCCCAGAGTGTGCATTTTATATCACTCTTTTAAAGTTTGTCTCCAACATAACACTAAAACATTTTTTTCCTCTTTCTCTTCTCTGTTGTCAGTCTGGTGTGCAGTAACGCTGCACGTTTCCGCCTGGCGGCCGGTCCCAGCAGGAGGCTTCTGGAGATGGGCCTCAGGAGGGCTCAGGGACCAGATGGAGGGCTCACCGCCTCGCGATACACACACATTGGAGGTGAACGCTGTGTGGTCTGTCTAAACATTCATGTTCAGATGTTTGCTATCAAAATTCTGTTCAGTTCTTCTCCATGTTTGTATTCGTGTTAGCTACATTAGTTATTTTAAATCAACAACAGAAGTGTGAGCAGCAAGTTCCTTTTCTAGAGGCCCTCAAATGAACTCTTCAGGTGTGTTGCCTGGGCTCAGTGTGTCTCAATAATGTTGACACACCCGCAGACTGACATTTAAAATCTGCCTTCCAGGGTTTGATCTCACCAGTAACGTTCAGGCTGGTTTCCTGTTTGGGATCCCCGTCGCAGGGACGATGGCACACTCATATGTTACTTCCTTTACCTCCCTGGAGGAGGTCTGGCCACAAGTGAGTACTGATGCAACAACTTTTAATTTAGATCATTTACAATAATTAATAAGACCAACACACACTTGTGGACAGACAAGTTAGTCATTTAGTTTGTAAGTTTAGAGCTTAATTTGTAGGAATGTGTCGTCAGTCTCCATGAGAAAACATTTCTGTCAGTGATCACGTGGATCATTTGTTGCCAGCAGTACTGCTTATACGTAACACTCAGTTTAAATAATATGTCCCTGTTTTATGTCACTCAGACTCTAGTGGCGCTGAACGGGGACCCCGATCCCATCGACTTCATTTCGTTGACGAAGGGCTGGCTGAGTCGCGTGTGTGAGCTTCTGAGGGCGGAGCCTGGGAAGATCCGTGAGGGCGAGTTGGCTGGCTTTTTGTCCTACGCCATCACCTACCCTCAGAACTTCCTCCCTGTGATCGACAGCTACAGCGTTGGCTGGTAACTAGTGATGTTGTGTCTACTGATATATGCCCATCAGATGTGTCAGATTTGGGGGGCTGTGTTTACAGAATATTGCAAAAATGTAATATAATATTCATAACACGTGACAAGGGGTCGAATTTTACCCGGTGACAAACACTAAGAATAACTTTTACTAGCAGGTGTCAGTCGTGTTCAATCAGGTTTGGAGTGAATCTGTGATATAGTTGTTGATCAATCAGTTCAACTCATTTCTTTTAATTAATGACAGGACATGTTTTATTAATATCACATGCATTGGACGATGATTTGTGTGATTTCAGTAGTGGGCTGTTGAACTTCTGCGCTGTGGCCTTGGCGCTGTGTGAACTCGGCTACAGGCCTGTAGGAGTTCGTCTGGACAGCGGGGACCTCTGCAGGCAGTCGGTTGATGTTCGACGTGTGTTCAGACTCTGCAGAGAGCAGTGAGTGCTGTGTGTGTGTGTGTGTGTGTGTGTGTGTGCATCAGTATGTCTGTCTTACTCCTCCAGACGTCTGTTGTTCCTTTTCAAACCTCCTTTTGTTCTTCAGTTTCTCCACCTCTGCCTTCGATTCACTGATCATCGTTGGGACCAATAACATCTCAGAGCAAAGCATGGACGAGCTTAACAAGATGGTAAATTAACTGAACATGAACAGTATCATCCTCTCTGCCTTCAGCTTCCTTCCCCCTGATGTTCTGTGAATCGCTGTTTCAGGAGAATGAGATCGACGTGCTCGGTGTTGGAACACATCTGGTCACCTGCACAAAGCAACCCTCGCTGGGCTGTGTGTATAAGGTAACTATAAAGATAAAAGAGCACTTCCAAATGCCCCAAACTCACTTCTCCTTTCATGTTAACATTTGTATGGTATGTGTGTGTTAGCTGGTGGAGGTGAGGGGGAGGCCCAGGATGAAGATCAGCGAGGACCCAAAGAAGAGCACTGTCCCCGGGAGGAAAAATGTGTACAGGCTGGTTGACGCTGAGGGTGAGAATTCATCTCCACTACTTTAATTTCTGTTTCTTTGTTGACTTCAATCTTGCATTTCAATGAGCTGCTTTATGGTAATATTAGATATGTTTTTTCCAAAGGTCTTTCTTGGTTTGTACACAGAAATATAACAAACAGTAGATCAGTGTTTCCAAACTTTTTACACCGTGTACCACCTCAGAAAATATGAGGCTCTCCATGTACCATTATTATGACAGATGTTAAAATAGAGCAGCGTAGCCCAACCCAGTTCAGATACAGACAGTTCACGCAGGAGGCATTTCTCATAATAAGATAATTTATTGTTGACTGTTGAATCTTGTTAAAATTTGGTGAAAAGGGGGAATTCCCGATCTGCACTTCTCTTCCTTTATATTTCCCGTTTGGAGCCACGGTTGTAGTGCTTTTCAGCCAATTATTTTACCTCCTCTTACTGTCTTAACATCACATCATGGATGTGCACACGTGCCTGAGCGTGACTACTTAGCAGGCTGATATTAAAACAAAATATTACAGGAATTGAAAAACTTATTTTAATATGGTTTAATATGTTTTTAAATGAATTAATAATTTTTTTTAAAGAAGGATTCTTCTGTTTACCACTAGAGGGAGGTCACGTACCATCAGTGGTACCATCAGTTTGAGGACCAGTTCAGCTGACAGTAAACAGTCTTCTGTTGTTGTCTGTAACAAACACTGACCACTTTTTGGTCCCTTCTCCTCCTGAAGGTCAGCACTTCTTCCCCACCCGCCTACCCAGGACAGGACAGTCATTTCATTTACCTTATGTACTCCACCTGTAGCTGTCTGACCATGAGCCCTGACGTCTTTGGTCACTTTGATTCAGTGGGACACTCTAAACTCTAAAACACCTCAATGTGCTCATGTTTCATTGGTTACCTGTTTGTTTAACGAGCATTACAGCCTCGTGGAGCTGCTGCTGAGCCTGCCTGTTCTCTCTTTCCTGCCCGTTTGCAGGCCATCCTTTTCTCGACCTGGTGTGTCTCGCTGTGGAGTCTCCTCCGGTGGCAGGAGTCTCTCTGAGCTGTTACCCTCTGGGCTGCGATAACTCTCCTGTCTCAGTCACTCCAGCTCAGGTCACCTGTCTGCGCCAGGAAGTGTTTGTCAAAGGACAGGTGAGGACAGACCTGAAATCCTCACAACATGAGGATTTCAGGTCTAGTAGCTAGTAGTAGTTCACAACATGAACTACTACTAGCTTTAGTTTCCTTTCTATCATCACATCCATATTTGTGGGTTATCGCGGAGGTCTGTCGGGACTCTTGTGGACTTGGACAGCAGTAGACACTCTGGACTTCATGGGGAGGACACACCCATGAAGTCTGCAATTTGGATTCAACCTCATTCTCTCTCTCTCTCTCTCTCTCTCTACACTCATAACATGAACACACGTGAAAGCAGCAAGTTCAAGGATGTTTGGGGGGTTTAGAACGGTGTTAATGTCACAAAAAGAGTGTGTGAGACATGGACTGTGTGATATTTAGAAGCAAAACTGTGTCCACAGCATGTAAAATAATATTAATCATCATACTTAAAAACACAGATTTGATAACTATTTTCTGAACAGTACAGAAGAAAACAATACTGGTGTAGGAGTTTAGTCTTTCTCGATGTGTGTCCCACTCTTTCTAGGTCACACACCCTCTGTGCAGCGCTGCAGAAACTAGAGCAAAGGTCCAGAGCTCCCTCCAGACTGTGCACCCTCGACACAAGAGGCTGCATGAGCCAGACTCTTACACAGTGAGTCTCACACAGACACACACACAAAATCTGGACTGGATACATAAAGACAGAACACAGACGCAGAAGCCAAATGTTTTTGATTTCTTATCTGTGGCATTCTCTTCCACCAGGTGGCGCTGTCAAAGAAACTCCATCACCTGGTCACGGAGATTCAGAAAGGAAGCTCCAACAGCAGCAACTTTCTCTTAGCCAATTAAAGCCAGGATTATCTTTAGTTTACAACTCTTCTGCTGTCATCGACTACTCTTTTTTTTGTCTTTTTATTGACACTCTTTTCAAAAATACCTCGTTGTAAAACTCCTAATGAAACCTAACAGTGTTAACACTCTGCAGACACAGGAATGTGACGCGGCCTGTGTGTCGTTCAAAGATAATGTCTATAACAGTTATTTTACGAGGAGTTTTGTGCTCTGCGGGGACAGATGGAAGTAAATAAAACAGAGCGTCCGTCCAACTTTAACGTTTTTTTTTCCTGCTGGAAACTGTGATAGTTTCAACAAGAAACTGTAATGATGATAATAAAGCGGCTGTGGAGCACAGTCACACACACTGTCTATGTGGACAGATCAATGTGAACATCTAAATAAGCTATTAAACAGTCCTGACCTTTGTTCTCTCTCTCTTTATCTCTTTTTTTTGGTGATCTAAATGTAAAAAAAAGAGAGACTCGCTGCTAAAACTTAGTTCTCTCAAATTAAACAAAATGTGTTACTCCAACTAAGACAACGATGAATAATTAAGTTTTGATTGCTGTAAAAGGTTTGTAGTCAGTGAAACTTCATTCACGCAACCTCATGTTACGTGAATCCATTTAAAAGTTAGCCACTCCCTCTAACACACCCTCCTTTTTTCCCAGTTGACTCCAACAGTTAATCAGCTGTCCGTTGGCTCATGACCGACCTTTCCACAAAAATCTGTGAATCTGTAATCAGTAAGTCGTTCGGAAGTTATGCTGGAGGCCACTCCCATTGCCCCCGATGGTATATAATTGAAGCATCGGCGGGATATAATTAGTGAACACAGCTTCTAAGTCTGTGAAGTGAAGTCAACGCAGAAGTGTCTTAAACCTGCATTCTTTTTAATGTCCAGTGGGGGGTGGCTCCACTGGCTGCAACAATAAGGTCAGATTGTATTGAGCTTTATGTAGAAATGGCTTCAATCTCTAGTCTTCTTCCATGCGTGTGATGTTGATTTTGTAAATTATGGTCCCATTTGGAGTAAAATAGATGATAAAGCAGGGTATGCTTGTGATTGACAAGTCGTTGTCAGTCTGTCTGTCCAGCTCGACACACCGAGCTCATGAAGCTGAGCTCAAACTGTCAAACCAGGCAGTGCTGATCATATCTGAATCCAGATTCTGTTCCTGCACTGACGATTTCTCTCCACAGATGTTACCACAAACATATTTTAGTTTCTCGTTTACGTTCTCATCCAAATATGGTCACTTCTGGCTCCAAAAAAATCCCCAAATGGCGACATCCATAATGCCAAACTCGAGATTTGATGGTTGTTCATTGTGACGTGACAGTGGGTTTACACTTGACACATTATGAATCACTGCAGTACAGTCATGCAAGCTTCTACAAAACTGCACTAATTTTCACCAAAACATCAGAATATCTTTGAAATAATACTTATTTCATGTAACTTCTTCTGTTCCACACATTTAAAATTCTTTCCAGTTCATGAGCCGACCATATTTGGAGTTTTAAAGGTACCTACAACTATTTTAACTTCGGTTTTGGACTTGAATTCCAGCTCAGGAGGATTCAGTGACACTCCTCTTCATTAAATCTCTTTTCTACAATACTCTCCACCCTCCTGCCTCTCGGCTGCAGGACATGTGAGAAGTGTTTCCTCGGATTCTGATTGGCTGCGCGCTGACCAGGGGTACTACACCCAGCAGACATATGGTGCAGATTAGACATGGAGAGGCTGTGATGTCATCCATGACGGTCTCATCAACACTCAGAGTTCATAGCTGCCTCTAGCTGCAGACGTTCTGCTTTTATTTTGAAAAAACTCAGAAGAACTGAGAACTTTTACTTGAGTAACTGTAGCAGTTACACCAACGGTGGAATGTAACTAAGTACATTTACTCAAATAAGTACAGAATTGAGGTACTACTTGAGTATTTCCAAGTTTTGAATATAGGCTTTTACTTGTAGTATTTTCACAGCGTGTTATTAGTACTTTTACTAAAGTAAAGAATCTGAGATCAATCGAATCTTTGTCATGTGTCATGAGTCATGTGATTGCTTATAACTGAAATCACACAAGAGGTACGTAATGCTTTACGGCACTATTTCACTGATTTTGGTGAAACTGGATCATATTTTATGGAGAAAATGTTTTCTGGTTTTCCCTCCGGCTGAGTTTCCTGATGCACAGTGAAGTGAACTGCTGCCAGCTGTAGCTGCTGTTAGCTCAGTTTGTTAGCCAGGCCGCCCGGACTGTGAGCTCAGAGCACTGGGGGGGACTGTTAGTGTTTGTACCACAGGCACTGTGGACCACCAGGAAGTGGGGGAATGCTGACAGGGAGCTGAGCCGGTGTTGTGCCAGAACAGGAGCTGGGCAAGCGGACAATGTAACCAAGCAAGTACAGCTGTCCATATTTACCACAGTGGGATTACACTCTGAAACTGGGGGTGCTGGCAATGTGCCTCATTATTATTATTATTATTATTATTATTATTATTATTGTTGTTATTATTATATTCTGTAAATCTAACCAACTATAACACAAAGAAAACACAACAAGGAAACATAATCTCTGTAGTTTCCTTCAGATTATTTATGGTTGATGACTCTTTAGTGTCTTTCTGAAGTCTGACCCCTCTCCACGCCCTCTCTCTCCCGCTGAGCTGAACGTTTATTTCAGCCCTGGAGGAATAAAAACCTCCTTTCTTCAAGCCTCGTCCTCCATGGCTGCAGATCTCCTGGAGACCCGCGGAGGTCGCTCTGCTCTCTGCCTCCTCTCTCCTTCCTCCTCCTCCTCTCCGTTACGACTCTCTCCCCTCCACTCCCCGCATCCTCCCTCAGATATACTACAGCACAGAAGGGAGAGAAAAAAAATCTGATCAAGCTTTTCCGGTCTCCGAGCCCTAATTTCCTCTCAAGACCTCTGGCGTTTGGAGCTGAGAGGACGCGCAGGCACGGAGATCCTGGACGCGGGTGGAGAATCTGGGGCAATTAGCGGGTATCAGCACGCCTCCTGGACGGTGACTCCTGCGTCGGATAATGCATCCTGTCGGCGGTGTAACGTGCCCGGGAAGGAGGAGTGTGTGAGGGGAGAGGAGAGCAGAATGGTTCGGCAGATGAGAGCGCACACGGTTCTCGCCGCGGACGCTCCGCGTCTCTCCGTCTCCGTGAAGCCGCCACAGAGCGCCGGCCGGTGCCCGTCCTCCTCTCCGCTGCCACGCTGCACCCACCTCCGGGTATTTGCCAGACTCGTCATTACATAACTCGGCGTCTTTTGTCGCCTCATTCTCCCACAGCCAGGAGGAGGAGGAGAAGAGGCAGACACATCTCGTCTACCGCCCGAGCAGCAGGAGCTGCGAGCGGCATCAGCAGGCGACGACGACGACGCGGCGTGTTTTGGACTGAAAAGCCGGACTGTGCTTCGCCTTTGCTGTCGTGGACTGAAGGACTCACACAGGAGGACGCATAGAGGGTGGAAACCTGAGTCCAGCGGTGATGAGAGCTCACTACGAGTGGATTTCGCTGGTGTGCTGCCAGAAGCATCTGGAAAGGATAACACAGGGATACACTCCCCCTCCAGAGGACCAGAGGATAATTCACATCTCAGACATTTCCAGTGTTTCAGCTCTGAGGTCTTGTGTTTTAATGTGAAATTGGTTTCATTCACAGTGGGTTCATAACAAGATTTCCTCTTGGCACCAGTTGGTTTCGGACATGTTGGATAACTGGTGCATCCAGTGATTCAAGAATCCTCACCCAGAAACCAGTCCAGATTTCTGCAAGGTTTCCTCGTAGCTATGCAGTGAAGATGTGTGCAGCCAGGTTCAGTGGCTGCCTCAACGGCTGTGGCGAGGAGGCCGCCGCCGCCGGTGGTGGTGGTGGTGCAGCAGCAGGGGCTCCTGGTCCGGTCACAGCCTCCAGAATGCTGGACTGGACAGAAGCTGGTCCCCGCATCCTCCACAGTCTGGAGATGGGGACGGTGATGACCATCTTCTACCAGAAGAAGTCCCAACGGCCCGAGAGGAGAACCTTCCAGATAAAGCAGGACATGCGGCAGATAGTGTGGAGCAGAAACCCTGACAAAATAGAAGGAGAGCGTGAGTATTTCCAGAAAACATGAAGTGATTACTGAGTGGGCCTACCGGGCACAAACCCAGGGGGGGCCCTGACCCTTCGGGGTCCTTGGCTTGTGCACACAGAGCCTCCATATGAAGTGACTGTTAACATTTCCTGCTGGGATGTCCTGATCTTTTAATACAGAGTATCTGCCAACTGAATCAAATCCTATATTTGTTTTTTGCCTTCATGTTACAGCCGCACAGCAGACAGAGGCTACAGTACAATCTCAGTACAAAATACAGTAACATTAGTGAGGAGCAGAATAGAAACACTTTATGGTTTCCTATAGTATTTCAAACAGTGTGGCAGTAAGCTTTAGACAGTTTCTCTTCATCTGCAGTGTGAATTAAACACTTAAGTTGAACTGCAGTTCTTAAAACCAACAGCAACACCCGAGACTCCTGTCACAAAATGACTAGAATGAGCTGCAAAACAACCACAAAGAGACATAAAATTATTAGAACAAAACTCAAAAGCACTACAAAGAGGCCAGAACAACCACAAAGACAAACAAAATGACCACTGAGAGCTCAAAACAACAACAAAGATACAGAAAACGACTACAAAAGACACAAAAAGGCTACAAAGAGACTTAAAAGCACCACAGAGGGATCAAAACAACCACAAAGAGACACAAAGCCAAGTTAAATCATAATCTGTTCGTGCATAAAACACAACATATTAACTTAACAACATTAATTAAGTACATGACATCCCTGTTGCGTCTCCGTCACATACACTGTATACACGTTTTTCCTTCCTCGCGTCATTTATATTGTGCGTCGGTCACAGATTCTCTATCAAAAGATGCTGAAATGTCAGCTGAGGCTGAAGTATCAGAGAACATGCTGACAAATGCAGAAATAAAACACCAGGGACAGTTTCTTCTTCTGTGTGTGCGCGTTTTTAAAGCGGTGGTTCTCGACCAAACCCAAAGTATTGTCTACTGGTCATCCTTACATCATCACAGAACTGATGATGCAGGGAAATGACGCTTTAAAAAGAGTTTTTACAGTGTTGTTTTGAGGCTTCTTCTGTGCAAGAATGAGTATGACTGCTTGTGACATGTAGCTGTGGTAGTCTGCCCCCTCCCCTCCCATCTTGACCTGAACTTGCAGCTGAGGCGCTGTCGCGGCCTCCTCAGCGGACAGACGGATCACGACCTACTGACCTCTGCTTCCTCCGTGTCAGCCTCCCAGTAACTCTCCAGACATTAGAGCGTGCATGCTGCTGCCACATGGATCCATGAGTCCTCGCCCTGCCCCGAGCTTCCTGTCTCCCTGACTGACTGACTGGTTGTGGGCTGAGGCGACCGAGGCAGCCTGCTGGAGTGGAGTCAAGTGGCAGTGCTGCACTCGAAGCAGCAGGCTGTTGTTGTGCCGTTGAATCGGCCTGTTGGAGCACCGTGCTGCCTGTCTGGGGTGTGGAGGCTATTGTCTGCGCCCTGGATTTTGTGGCCTGGGGGGAGGATTTGTTACAGTGTCTGTTAGCACCGAGGAAACTTATGGCATTCACAACTGGCATGATAGAGTTTCCTTCTGTCTGCCATGTGTTATTCTAACTCTCAGACTTTATGGTAGATTCCTCCCCTACAAGATAGAAATAGGTTTACTGAGAAGTCTGTCAGATTAGTTTCCCATCACTCCACTGAAGGTGATTCTTTTGGTCGTAACTTAATAAAACATCTTCAACTCATATGCGGCGTTTATAAAAACACACTGCGAGGAGATAAAACGAGGGCGTGGGCGAAAGGACGAACACGTATGCACGAAAACAGAATCTACAGATCAAGACAGAACCGAGCTGCTGAATAAAGATGAACACGCACGTTGTTGCCAGTATTTAGCCGACTATTGCTAACGTAGCCTGTATCTTATGCTGAGTCATTAATCTACAAATCAGGTGACATTGAAAAAAAGTCTGTTTTTATCCCAACTCATAGACTATAAGATGTGGACATAGTCTCTGTCCCACAGATGGCTCCCTCTTGGCAGTCCTGCCTCCGGAACATGGGTGGAGCTGAGGTGGACTGAATGAAGCCTGGTTGCTCAAACAAGCCACCTGTAACAACACCTACCTGTCAATCAAAGTGTCCACACTCTTAATTCTGCATAACTTTAAGCCTTAATATAATTTGAACAGGTGAGTTGTATAAAAATTCACCCTCAGTACAGTTGTCATGAACGGGGAAATTAGCTATAGAGACCAAAACTGTTTTTTGTACCAGGCTGTAAACATGTTTATTTCTGCTGTGAAGTTGGACATTTTAACATGGGGACTTATGGAGACTGACTCACTTCTGGAGCCAGCCTCAAGTGGACGTTTGATGAACTGCATTTTTTGGCACTTCAGTGGAGGTTGCCGCTTGTTCCAGCTCATATCGGTCTCAAAAGTCTCATATCGGCCGTGCACATACTTTTCTGCATGTGTTGTCACATTGGTGAAGATGTTTTCTTAATTTCCGTGTGTGTGTTTTGAACTTCCAGTGCTCTTAGCTCTTATAGGGCCACTGCAGTTTTCTTTTTCCATCTCCAGTAACCCCACCCCCCCCTCCTCTGTCATCTCTATGAAAGCTCAGGGATTAATGGCCGGTGCACTCATGCAGGTGTTGTTTCTGCTCAGGGAGCTTCGTCAATTATTTATCCATCATCATAAACCGCATAAACGGCGCCTACGATAATCCGAGGGACAACAACTTCGAGACAGAGCATGCACGAAACCACAGCAAACACCTCCACCGCTCATTCAGACCGAATCTACACAATCTCAGGCTGATGAAAACACAGCTTTCACACACACACACACACACACACACACACACACACACACACAACTCAGACGCTTTCATAACCCACAAACGCCCCTTTACAAACAACCTCCCTCTGGACAAACCCACCAGCACATTCCAGGAACTCAGCGGGTCTCTCCTTCACTTTATCTCCCACAGCTCTATCTCTCTGCTCCCTCCTCCTCCTCCTCCTCCTCCTTCTCTCGCCTCCACATTTTGCTCCTCCAGCTGTCCTTTCCCAATTTCCTCCCCACCCACACACCCACCTAAACACCCTTCTCATTTTCTCTTACCTCCCACTACACTTTCTCACTCATTTTCTTTCACTTTCTTTTTGAATTTTAAGGTCATTCATCCGATGCTTTGGTCTTTTGTTCTCAGAAGTCTCTCTCATATTTATCTAAATGACCCCCTCGCTCTGTCTCCTCTACTCCCTCTTCTCTCCTGTTTTTCCTTCCTTTGTTTTTGTTGCATGATACTTTTTTTTCGTACTGTTTGCTTTAAAATAAAGTTTCTTCCTCGGCTTTGCCACACACACACTTGAAATCAGTGTTTTTCTTTGAGATGAGCGCTTTGGAAAACATTTTGAGGTATTAAATCCTGAGAGCACAGGAAGTGTGGGGTTATCAGGGAGTGTCTCGCTTCCTGTCTCAGATTGAAGGACTGGCTCGCTGCAGGAAAACAAAAGGTCCAGCATCTTCTGCAGGAAGCAGAGACACGGACCACAAATGAGACGCTGGATGCCGGAGATACTCAGGGTGGTTTGCACCAATAAGGAGTCATTTAGAGCACAATTAGGGTTAACCAAAGCGTGCTCAAACTTGGCTAAAAATGTTAAACATATCTTTTAGAATAACTCATGTGCAAAAATATTTAAATAAACCCGAAGTATGTAAACATTTCTTTTAATAGGGCAAAGATAAATGTCACAGTAAAACTTAAGATACCTTTTTATACGTATAAAGAATACTGTAATATTAAAAATAAAGTTAGCATTAGTCCTCCATCGTCTTAGAGGATTGTAGCAATGATTCTGTATGTTGTATTTAATATAAACAAACCATGATACTGTTTTTTTATCGTTAATAATCAGTTAATCTTTTTGTTTAGTAGCCAGTCATTAGTTTTTAAATATTTATGTAGAATATGCAAATCAATTAACTGTCTCCTAAAGGAGTAGGATTTAGTGGTAACTAGGCATAATTGTTGATTGCAACCTCCTTGCATCACCCTCTGCTGTCCAGCATGAAGGAGAAACTATGATGGCCACAAGCGTGCGAAACCCACAAAACCTGAACACCCCAAGCTCTCGCCAACCACTAAAAGTCAGTCCCAGATTTACTCTTGTCCGCTGGCTTCTTGCTCGCTCACTCTCTCCGTTTCTCTTCTTACCTTCCTCTGTCAATGTCCTCTCCGGTCTCTATAAAGGCTGCTGAGTCCGGTTACATTGCCTGCTCGTCCAGCTCTGGTTCTGGCACAACACTGGCTCCACTCTTCTTCAGCATTCCCCCGCACCCTGGGCCTGAATAGCTCACAGTCCTCGCAGCCTGGCTAACAAACTGAGCTAACAGCAGCTACAGTTGGCAGCAGTTTACTTCACTGTCCATCAGGAAACTCTGATTACAAGTCAGTGTAGCATCAACAGGACTTTATGGTAGAAAAGTTTCACAATGTTGCTTTAAGAAAGACTTTGGTCATAATTTGTACACACAATTATCTACCTCAACATCTTCCATGAGAGGTGGATGATATATATACTATGTATGTAAGATTCACACAATTACAAAAGAGTGACTTGTCAGGAAAACCTAAATGTGCATGTAGGTGGTTTTAAATGTTTGACGAAAGTAGCAGTTGCAGAGAGAAAGGCTCAAATTTTCATATTTACAGAATGGAAACCAATGGCTGCTTAAGAAAGGAGCAAAAGTACACTCAAAAATCTATAAAACTGTAAAGTACCAGCAACGTATCAGTTATTTTAATGTTGAATAAAAAGGTTTAGAGTCAGTCTTATTTGGTGAAACCCTCCGTCAGCCTCCGTACTAACCCTTGCTCATATTTAGTTGCGATTTTTTTTATTTAGTCTCTCCATTCGTTTATCCATTTTATAACTTCCCTCCGGCTTGTATTTCACTCTCATCTCCCGGTAATTTATAATCTCCGAGTAGACTTCAGCCATCTGGTAAGAGGAGTGATGTCACCAGCTGTACCAGGAACAGTTTGTTTCACTGAAAGCGCACTGCAATTATCAACGGCTGGTGGTTTCAGGTCAGCAGCGTGCAAAGCTCGCGGTGCGTTCAAGTACCACTCAGTCTGACGCTGAGAACTGACTGAAAAGAAAGTTTATTTTTAACTGGTGATGAAACGCACAATAATGTAGTGTCGCATTAACGGATTACAGTGTTTCTTTGTTTTATTTCTATGAGACGGTCGATAGTATCCCCCCTTCACCTCTCCCCCCTGTTAAGTTCACATCAGACCAAAGCAGTTGTGTGTGTGTGTTTCTTTATCACAACCATGTTTACAGCCTGGACCAGGATTAAAGGCCACAGTAGGAGGAATCATGCAGTGTGTGTGTGTGTTACCTATTATTGTGTGTGTGTGTTACCACAGTCGTGGTGAGCGGTTCATCTGTTTTGCCTGATTGTCCAACGTCCAGACTAAATGGCAGGAAGTAATAAAAGGGGGAGACCAGAGAAAAACAAACAGCAGGTTTTGGGGGTTTTTTTAATAGTTGGAGAGGAAAATGAGTCAACTTTGACCGAGGCTCTTTGTTCTAACACATCTAAAAGCTGATGTCTGGACATTGTATACCCCATTTATTGGACCAACACTGACATGAAGTTTAGTCTAAAACTACCAAAATGATTGAACATCAAGGTTTATTCTTGCCCTTGAAAAATTTGAAATGATATCTGATCAAAATCTGATCAAACATTTGATGCAGATTTCTGCAGTTTAAAGTTCTGAATACTCAAATGCTACAAACGCTTTCTGTTTGTACTCAAAGAGTCGAGGTTAGAGGCTGTAACTAAGCCAATAATAACAACTTTTGGTTTTCCGGGTTGTGAAAAATCTCTCTGGTTGGCTTCTAGTAGCAAATGTTAAATAAAGTTATTAACCTATTAATACCCATTAATGACTACGGCTATATTTAGTGTGTTGAGGAAAAGCTCCACAGCATTTTTTATGTTACTTACACAAGTAAGTAAGCTCACTTATTTAACTGAAAATAACAATATAAAAACAATAAAACAGTGAAGTTAATAAGTAAAAGACTAAAATAACAATCAATAGATGTGAAGGAGTGTTTAAGAAACAGCTGAGTTTTTAGCAGCTTCTTAAAACTATCAACTGAGTTTTTTTGTTTGGCGAAGTCAGGTCCAGAGGGTGGGAACCACACATGCAAACCCAAAAGGATGTCAAGGAAGACCTCAAACTTTTACTGACTTAAAACATTCCAGTGGATTTTTGCTGAGCTCAGTTCGTGTGTGGACATTAACCGGTTAATAAAGGTTCAGACTTGCAATAAACCAACAGGCAGAAGTCAGCAAGTCATCTGCAGATATAAATGTTCATGAGTTGGATGGATCCGGGTCCAGATGCTCTGCAGCTTTTTTATTTTTTCCCAAAATGGTCCACTGGAGGGTTTTTTTGTCTGGTGAATTAAAGAATGAGGCTGGTGTTTATTATATATTTTTCTTATTGCCATGGAAAGACCAAAACCAATAATGTGTTAGTCTGATTTCCTCTCTGTGGCTGTCCAAAGCCCACTGGTTTCTACTGAAAGACTTACATCTTTAAAAACAATAAACAGTTCAGTCATTTCTTAAAACAGCTGGTTAGCTGCTTGTTGGGGACTATTTTGAGCGGTGGATGAATCCACATTTGGTGGCAGGACAGTAATGAAGGAACGCCAGTGTGGCTCATTGATGTGTTTTGAAGAAGATATATCAGGCTCATTTATTAGTAGCATCAGTTCGGCTTTTGCTTGTTTTTAATTAGGATCTGTTGATGATAAGAATAATCTAGAATATCAAGAGTCTTATCCTTTAATTCATCAGGTAGTTATTGCTCTGTGCAACAGGAATAAACTGCGTTTGTGGCGACTTCTCCTTTAAAAACTTTTTTTTAAAAAAAGGGCAGGTCATCTGTGGGTAAAAACTCAGATTGAGTTACGTGTCTCTGCTGCTTCCAGCTCTGAACCCTCCCTCATCCCATCTCTGTAAAGTATGGACGTATTTCCATCTGAAGATAATGGACCTCTCTCTTAATCTCATGCCAAACGTGCTCCCTGTCATCTCCACACGCAGGAGGCTCAGATAGGAACCAGATTTCTCCTCTCGACTGTTTGATTCAGGATTATATACAACCTGCCGAGGACGGCTTCGATTGTTCTTTCCTCCTGTTGTCTACCTGTTGGGCTGATAACAGAAGTGTTGATATCAAGTCTTTATTCCTGTTTCCATTTGGCTCTTTGCAGTAGAAAATAATAGTTCAATTGCCTCTGTCTGTGTGTGTGCTAGAGTAGGCCTGCGTTTGGCGTGTGAATGCCAGAGCATCTATGAGTGTGTGTTTATGTGTGTTTGCACAAGACATCTGCTATGTCAATAAGCCGGGGTTTTCTTTGTGGGTGTGTCGACTGCTGCAAGTGTCAAAGTAGAGTCCAGAGTTTACATCATACTTACTGTGGTCAGTTGCCCGACTTGGCCACGCTGTTAACCCCTTCTGGTGCAATATGAGCTTTCAGTAACTGTTTGTTATTTATGGATTACTTATTAGATGTAACTTAAACGTTGTGAAAAGGTGTTTCCAAAATTAGGAAACATGTTGAAACCAAATAAGTTGAACAAATCTAAAACTTTAAAATTCCTCTAATATCCACACTCCATAATGCAAACTCCCAGTTCCTTAATATTTGATTGACATTTTAATGCCTCAAATTACAGTTTAAGGGGGTTTATTTAATAGATTTAACAAAACAAAGCACAGATTCATGTCTTTAAATAAAAGTAGACTAACTGCATGAATACCTTTTTACTGAATTTGGTAGGTGAAAATAGCTTGAGGCATGTTGTGATAATTTGGATGTTTTCCACCAGCGAACAGTTTGGCCGCTCCTCTCCTCGAGTGGTATGATTGAGACCGGCGGGGCACTGAGTTCAGTCGTCTCGGCTCGACACACAAGGACCGATGACTGATGACTCACAAAAACAAACATATACTGTACTATTCGGCTACTTGTTAGGCTGTTTGGTCGGACTTCTGGGACACTTTTTGTTCATCCAATCTGGAAACACTGTTTTGGTTTTTTCACCAACTTCCTGCTGGATTACAGACACTCCCAACAGCCTTAGCTGTACAATGTGTTTAATGCTAATTAGCGAATGTTAACATGATTAATGAGATGATCAACACGGCAAACATTTTTAGCATTGCCCTTGGGTGCATGCTGTGGTTAGCATTTAGCACAAGCACCACTATATGTACAGTAAGTATAGCCTCACCACTGACAGTATAAAGAATGGACAGTGTATGCGTGACGTCACCTGTGTGTTTCTGAAGAGCCGTTTTACATGCACATTTGTGCACGTTTTTCTGCATGTGTTGTCACATTGGTGAAGATGTTTTCTTCATTTCCGTGTGTGTTTTGAACTTCCAGTGGTCTTAGCTCTCACTGCAGTTTTCTTGACTCGTCCTGTAGCCAGCCTCAAGTGGACAGTTTTTGGCCTCACTTCACAGTCACTGAAGTTGCCGCTTGCAATAGACTCTTAGGATTTTATCCAGATGGACCGAAGAGTGTTTGAGGATTCTGGGAAATGCGCTGTGGTCAATGTTATTTAGTGACCTTTTAGGTATTTTTCAGAAAACAGAAAAACAAAAAGTTTTCTGTGGCTTGCATGTCATGGTAATTCACAAGAAGCACAAATTCAGGCTAGAGAAAAGCAGCACCAGTAAAATTAGTACAACTAAGTTATTAAAACTCTAAAATCATTAAAGCGAGAGCAGATTGACGAGCTTAAGCACATTTTCTAGGGTCAAAATCAGTTGTTTTACCACTAAAACTGACTCGTTCCCTCAAAGGTTTAAGTGGACTTCTATACGGTTTTCTTTCTCGTAATAAATGTGAAGGATAAGTTACAAAAAGTGTTTGTTTGGCTGCTGCTAAAAACCTCTGCAGACTTTCTCAGCATCCTGCCACCGACAGCTGAAATGTTTGTGTCTGTTTCTGGACTCGGAACACACAGTACATTTGTTGAGTTCTCCGGCAGCAGATTTCTGTGTGTTTGGCAGGGAAATGAACAACATGCCAAACTGTGATTTATGGTTGTGCATATTTGTCTTCATGCAACACTATCCTTCCTTCCTTCCTCCCTCCCTCCCTCCAGTCGACATACGAGAGATCCGGGAGCTGCGGTTGGGGAAGGGCTCCCGCGATTTTGAGCGCTACCCGGAGGAGGCCCGTAAACTGGACGCCGCCCACTGCTTCATCGTGCTCTACGGCCTGGAGTTTCGCCTCAGGATGCTCAGCGTGGCTGGTTAGTGTGTTTATACTGCATGTGTGTGTTCCTGTGATTCCCAGTGTATTTTCACAGACCACACCACATCCACATTTCATTTGACCCAAATCTCGTCTGCTCATTTAATAAGAACATATTTCCACCAAGTAAAGACTTTCAAATGATATATTTTAATGTTTTTTAATGTCAATTTAAAGGACAAATTAGGTCTAATGTTTGTAGATTTTTTCCTTCTCGGGTTTCTCTACAAAACTTCTCCTTCCTACCAAGTTACTTTCATATTTAAAGTTTTATTTTCATCAGAAATATTGCATATTTTATATACAGCTGCCAGTGATCGATGATCAGCTTCAAAAATCCTGATCAGAGCTCCTTGAAAATTAACTTTTAAGTAGGCTATGTAGCCTTCTGACTGGTCTTGGACTTGACTCGGTCTCGCCCTGCCTTGGTCTTGGTCTAGACTTGGTCTCGGTTTAGGTGGTATTGACTACAACATTGCTGCTTTGTCAAGAAAAGCGAGCAGTCACCCAACCAATTGTCTGTTAACAACATCCATCCACAGTTTACAGACAGACTTTGTGTTTCAAATTTGACCTACTGTGCTTGCTGTAGCGTGCGCACACAGTTATCTGCGGGATCAGGGACTGTTGGCATCATTTCAGGTGTTCCCTGTCAGTTTTACCTCCAGATAAAGTGGTTTAGACTTTGTCGTATTGATGACTTTGATGAATTCAGTGTATCATAACTCATTAAAAGTAATGGGCAAAACTACAAAACTAAGGGTTCGGGTTAGTTAGGGTTAATCTCCAATGTATTGTAATCAGCCTTTTTAAATAAATGTTTACTTTAGCTGATTGTTCCATAAACTTGCAATCTAAAACTGGAAGGATTTTCAGACTTTTCTTCTCTGTCCTCTTTCTTTGTGTCTTTGCAGCCTTCAGTGAGGAGGAGGTCAACATGTGGATCACTGGACTCAACTGGCTGATGAACGACACCCAGAGAGCGCCCGCTCCACAACAGATAGACAGGTGTGAGATTTAAGTACTGAGTCATTTCTTCTAGTCTTCCGTGATTCAGCAATTAATCGAATAATTCTGGAAATGAATCAGGAATGTGTGTTTTGATTTTCAGTGGATTATGAATACACTGTACGTCTACTTATGGTGAGACTGTCTTTTTCCAGTCATCACTGACTATGTTTACATGAACCAAATATTCCAGTCTTTGTACTCACTCCGAAAAACACAGATTAAACTAATAGTCCTGTTTACGTGCAGACATCAAAATCAGGTTTTCGAAATCCAACTTTTCGACCAGTGGCAGACTTATTCGACTGTGCGAACACTGCCTCGCTCCATCGTTCGTCCTTTGAGGTTAAATCTGGGGTTGGTTGTAGATCTGTGAAGACGTTTCACCTCTCGTCCTTCAGAAGTGAAGAAGAGGGGGATAGAGGGAGATACAATCCTTCTCTGGACGACTGAGAACCTTCATTCTTTCAACAACCTTCTTGAAAAGGTTGTGGGGTTGCGATATTTGCGCCACAATATATCCAAAAACCTGATTTAAAGATAGGATTGTTTCTCCTTCTGACCAGAAATGTGCACTTTTCTTTTGTGCATGCATCTCTACTCCAGCCTTCAAACTGTTGGTTAGGTGGTTTGTTAACAACAGTGCTGAATGTAAACTGGCAAGAGGCTGTGTGTCTCACCCATAGACAGTATAAAGAATGGACATCCGTGACATCACCCACAGATTTCTGAAGAGCCGTTGTTGAAGCTCAGAGTGTGGTGGCTCTGGACGTCTCCATCTTGGCTCTGCCACCACCTGGCTAAACTAAAAATGGGCAAATAGGTTGACCTGAAGTGGGCTGAATGAAGCCTGGTTGCTCAAACAAACCATCTGTAACGGCATCCACCTGTCAATCAAAGCGTCCACGCTCTTAATCCTTAGTACAGTTGTCATGAACGGGGAAATTAGCTATAGAGACCAAAACTCTTTTTTGTACCAGGCTGTAAACATGTTTATTTCTGCTGTGAAGTTGGACATTTTAACATGGGGACTTATGGAGACTGACTCACTTCTGGAGCCAGCCTCAAGTGGACGTTTGAGGAGCTGCAGTTTTTGGCTTCACTTCACAGCCATGGAGGTTGCCACTTGGCCTCAAACTGCGATTAAAAACCCCAATTTGAGACGCATATTCCGAATGCGCTGCATACGTGTTCACTGAAATATTAATTTGCGTGTTTATAAAGCTCTTAACGCGTCCTGTATGTTTTCATGAAGCAATATCTGGACACATCAAAAGAGGTAGAAACCTGGACGGGGGAAAGGGAGGTGCTGGTTTGGGCGGACAGGACAAATATTTGTTTTGGGCTGAAAATATTTACTCCAGATGAATGTGCGGAGGCAGTTTCGGCTTCTGTGGTGTGAGCAGGAGAACAGTGACAGGCTGTGAGGATGTGCAGGACAGTTTTGTTGTTGACATAATGCGAGGCGTATATGTTTGGAAACGGTCAGAGGAAATGAAATAGCTAATTTTGTCTGTTTATGACAGTTGTGTAAACTGTTTGGGGTGCAGATCAGATGGATGTTTGACACTCTAATGATACTGCAGCTATTGTGCATATTATTTTTCCATTTTACCAAATGAGGTAAAAATGTTTGTGGACATATTTATGGAAACTGAGCTTCGAGTCGGTAAGTGGGTGTTAATTGACGTCCTGTCAACTTTGGTGGTGTGCTACTGAAGCCATCATAATTGTATTAGCTTATGAATGTTGATACAAAGCCTTGTTTTCTAATTTTTACCAAGTCCATGTAGAAATTATATTGTTATTTAAGCTGCTGTTCCTTTAGATTCAACATTTTGAGGACCCATCAGGCTATTAGGACTTTATTCCACTTGGAACACCAGCTCCTCCACAAACACAATGCTGTTTCTTTATTCCCATATCTTCAACTGATAAAATGCTGACTCTTTGCTGACAGCGAAAGTGCAAGTGCAACAACACAAGACATAGCAGCCGGCTAATATTACTTACTAGTCCACCAGCAGTCAGCCCAGCTCGGCGTCTGTCTTTCAGCCTTTCATTTCACAAAGCTCTCACCAACCACTAAAAGTCAGTCCCAGATTTACTCTTGTCCGACAGCTTCTTGCTCTGTCTCCTCCATCAACGTCCTCTTTGGTCTCTTCTTCTTGTCATTATGTCCATAGAGGCTGCTGAGCTTTACAGGTTACATTGCCTGCTTGCCCAGCTCCGGTTCTAGCACAACACCGACTCTGCTCCTCATGAGATTTCTGATCCCAAAAACTTCCTCTTCTTCTTCCCGGTGGTCCAAAACACCTGTGGTACAAACACAGACGTACGGGGTGCATTCATTCATTTATTTTAGCTACAGGCTATAAGTTGGACCCAAAAATTCAGGCCCACCAGATGTAGGAGCGCCATCACTGCAGAAAAGTTTTGACAAATTTCGACTTTGATTCTTTGATAATCGCCCTTTCAGTCTCATGTTTTCTTTCTCCACCCCTCTCTCCGTAGGTGGCTGAGGAAACAGTTTGAAGTCATGGACAGGAACCACGAGGGCAGGTAGGTGACCCACCACAAACACGTCAACACCCAATCGTAGCTTTCCAGGCAGCCCGTGATGGATGCCCATCGGCCGGTCCGTCACAGCAGGTGGAACGTGGAGGTGAAACCAGATCCAGATGTCATCAAAGAAACACGTTACACCCCCGTCAGGGATCTGCCCTGACCCTAACCCTCCAACAGCCTGACACACACATCCAACAACCCAACATATCACACACTTTTCTGTCTTCTTCTCTCTCGTGCGCTCATTTAATAAGGCCACGCTTCTGTTTGGGTGGAAGCCACTCCAGGACAAACAGCCTGCCACCGCCTGATAAGCAGCAGGAAGTGATGCGTTGGGCTGGGAGAGGGCAACTTCCTGTCTCCTGTGAAAATAGTAACAGTAACAGTAGCTAGACAGAGGGAAGTGGGTGGAGAGACAAATCAGACCTGGCAGCAATGGCGGTCATTGACCCCAAAAGATCCTCCCTACCTCGGAGCGCTGACCTGGATTTTTGTCCTTCTTTCTACCTGATTTTCTCGCTTCCTTCCTCGTTCTCTTACCGACGGCTGATCGCTGCATGTGTTTTGTTAATCAGTAAAAGTGATTGTCCAGGTGGTTGTTCCTCGGAAAAAAGAAGCTCATAACTTGACACAAAAATCTCACCACATTTAGTAGCCGCTCTTTTCATCATATCTCATAACGAGGAATGCAAATGTTCACATTTAGGACTCCATGTTGGCTTAAAAGTCAAGTTTAAAGGTTCATTCTTCACCTTGGAAAACGGGAAACTTTTGAGCCAACATGGATGAAAAAAGTGGAAATTTTTAATACTTGTAATTCTAACTGACAGCAGCAAAATTCCTGTTGAAGAGCGTGATATGGAAAAACAATTTGGTGTACCGTCATGATTTTACTGACGTAAAAAAAACAAATATATCATTTTAAAGGTTTATCACATTTTATGGCTTATTAATCTATTATTTTCTATTTATTTTACTGCCCTCAAATTACATTTAAAGCTTTACCTTTAAAGAACCTTTAAAAACAGAGTTTACAAAGTGCTGAGGACAAACGGGATACTACGGGATAAACACACACAAACATCTACCACTTTTCTATGAAAAGCAAGTCTATAAAAATGTGTTTTAAGAAATTATTTAAAAGAAGTGATTCTGCGAGCCGTCTGTCCTCAGGCAGGTCCTTCCAAAGTCAGACCCATGGAGCCAGACCCAGACATGCTTTAATTGTCAATAAAATCTAAAACGAACAGGAAGCCAGTGAAGAGAAGGTGATGTGATGTCGTCTGTTAAAACCAGTAAGAAGCCGAGCTGTTTATTCTGGAGAGAAGGGAGCTACAGTCGTCGTGTCTAGAGAAAATGAATGCATGGATACTTTTTTTAAAGGTCACTTCACATTAAGTTTTATCTCTATGTCCAAGTCATGTCACCTTCCAGCCTCACATCTGAGCCTGAAGCTTTACAGGAGTTGTCACTCTCAGCCTGGAAATGTAAAATCCTGACAGACATTAGCGCCATCTCCTGGTGATAACACATTCAATATCGACAGACGGTTCAATTTAAATGTTTGTTTTCAGGATGAATGTTTCTAATGTACCTTTCCTCTCTTGTTTCTTTGTCAGCATCACAGTGAAGGATGTGAAAACTCTGCTGCCTCAGGTCAACTACCGAGTCCCCAACATGCGCTTTCTCAAAGACAAGCTGCAGGTCAGAGCAGAAGTCTTTGTTTTTCCTCTCCTCCATGTTTCGGCTTGCGTTGTGTCGCACTAACTTGCGTCATCCACGTTTACACAGGAGGTGGAGGCCAGGAGCGATCTGTCGTACCCTAACTTCGCTCAGCTCTACAGGACGCTGATGTTTGACGCTCAGAAGACCGTGAGTGTCAGATCCGGGTTTGCACGTAAACACAAATCACACAAGTCGTGGAAGAAGTACTCAAATCCTTTACTCACATGAAGTATCACAGTGTGAATATTGTCCCAGTTAGAGTTAAGAGCATATGAAATGCATGCTTTGTAATTTAAAATCTAATTGCAGACTCTAGAAAACTGACTCGACAGTGCAACTCGACCTGTAATTAAACTGCAGCAATCATGCAGTTAATGCAACTTGGACGAGAAGAGTCCGATAACATCATTATATAAATAAAACTCTTTGACTTGTAGTACTGTTTTACTATTATTTAACTATTTTAATAATCAATTCATTGTTTTGTTTCATATTTTAAAGAAAAAAACGACCAAATTACGTAATTTCAGCTTCTCAGTTGTGAATCTGTGAATTTTTTGGGCAGCGTGGTGGTGCAGTGGTTAGCACTGTCGCCTCACAGCAAAAACTCAGCTGAGTTTGCATGTTCTCCTCGTGTCTGCGTGGATTTACTCTGGCTTCCTCCCACAGTCCAAAGATGTGCACTTAACAGGTTAATTGGTGACTCTAAATTGACCGTAGGTGTGAATGTGAGCGTGAATGGTTGTTTGTCTCTATGTGCCCTGTGATGAACTGCCGACTTGTCCAGGGTGTACCCCGCCTCTCGCCCAAAGTCAGCTGGGATAGATGCCAACCCCTGATAATGATAAGCTGTTATAGAAAATGGGCGGAAATGTGAATTTTTTTGTTTTTCCATACTCCTCTATGACAGTAAACGTGTTGTGTTGGGGGTTGTGGTCAAAACAAGACATTTGAGGTCATTGCTTTGGACTTTGATCAACATTTTTCACCATTTTCTGACATTTTATGAACCAAACAACTAATTGATTAATCGAGAAAATGATCAATCCACATTGAAAATAATCACAGCCCTGCTGTTACACACCACAACGCCAAGGCAAATTCCTTACATGTGGAAAACTACTTGGTTTCTGATTCTGAAAGATCTCACGTACGCACAATTTGTAGTGAAAATTATAAAACAAAATAGTCTTTTTTTAATAAATAGTGCTGAAATATGTCAACAAACCACAAATTCCCCAAACACACACTAAAAACTAAAACTTACAGCAGTGTTGACAATAAAGTTGACTTGACTCAAAGATATACGATTTGTACCCAACAGCTGAATCTGCAACACAACCTGTATCACCATCCATCAGATAGAAAAGTTTAAATTTGGCTCTTCAGTACTGTATTTGAGTACTTCTGCACTCACCACACCACGCTCACTTTGTCCTTTACTGTTTATGCTTCACCTGGCTCCCTCCCACCTGTCTGTCACGTGGTTCCTCCCCTTTTGTTCCCAGATTATTGAGCAGCTGGAGCTCTCCTTCCCTCTGCGGTGAGTCCCTCCACCTTCACCTTCACCTTCACCTCTTTCCTCAGTGTCCACTCCCTTGTCTTCACGTCACCCGACTCTTGTCCTTCTACCTGTCCAGTTTCTCTTTAAAAAAAAACAAAAAAAAACACTTCACTTATCAGTGTCCCAGGGAAGGATTTTGGTTTTCAGGAAAGTGAAACATTTCCATGTGTTTTTGTCATTTTAATGGAACTTTAATGTCTTTTTCCTGGCTCTTGACGCTTAATGTTATGGGACATTAACCTAAAAAAATGGCATAATTAGAATCGGCATAGGCAGATTAATGAGATTAGTGTCCAGACAGACATTTCTGTGTTAACGTATCACGTCTCCTCTCTCATTAAGTTGAACTTTTCTTTAACTTTCACTCCTCGGCTGTTTGACATCTTGAAAATCGTAGGAATGTTGACAGACCGGAGCTTTGTCAGATCTCCCTCTACGACTTCCAGAAGTTTTTACAGATGGACCAGAAGGTACTGAGCAAATCCACCGCCCCGTCAGCACAACACACAACTGTTCTCTAAAAAAAAAGAAAAGAAAAAAAACTGCTCTGTGCTCACTTCTTTATCCGGATCGTCTCAGGACTCCTGGGCGTCGGATCTGAGCCGTGTCAGAGAGTTCCTCATGGGGTACATGAGGGGTGGACCGCAGCCTGAGCCCATGCTACAACTTGACGAGGTGAAACACTACACAGACACACGCATGTGCACAAAAGCTGAAATAAACTGTGGAGACTTTTTCCTTTCTCACAGTCTGATCGTGTTTCTTTACGTTTGTAGTTCCTGACTTTCCTGTTCTCGAAGGAGAACTCTATATACGACCCTCGACTTTCGACTGTAGTTCCTGATGACATGAAAAGGCCGCTGTCTCAGTATTGGATCTCGTCTTCACACAACACGTAGGTCTCAACGTTTAACGCTCAATCTTACACCCCCATAAACACACACAAACATGCCAAAGAGTTCAGGAATGCCCAAATTGTCTTTTTATTGTGTTTCAAGGAACTTTAGGGAAGTGTTTGGAGTTACAATCTTCCATATTTTGGAAAAATCTCATCTTAATAAGACTCATACGACAGGATGGATATCAGTTTCATCTCTGTATTGATGTATCACTTAATCTAGTGCTACGACCCAGCTCGTGTAGGGAAGAGGAAGCAACATAAAACCAGATGTACTTGGTGAAATAAAGTTATTTATTGCCAGGGTTTCCGGATTAGCAGAGTATAAGGGGAAAAAGGACGAGTGGATGCTGCTCAAACCAAAGAAATAAAAATAACCAAAAGACTACTCTTGGAAATCAGAGCGTTAACTTCCTAAACGAAACCAAAAAGGGAAATAAAAGCCTCACTGTCTAACCTTTACTTAATAACTAAACACAGGGAAAGGGCAATCAGCATACACGATCAACAGCTACAAGAGAAGTTACACATAGAAGTGTCTTGCTGTAGCGCCTCGCTTAGCCTCAATGTTTATCCTCGAAGCTGCTATCCTCCTTAGGTCAATAAATGATGCCTTCCAGCAGCTTCAGACCTGTCTTAATTACATGCTGTTAATGTTTAAACATGCAGAAATAGAAATGATGCATGGTTGGTCGGTTTGATCAGCAGTTTGCTTAAACTTAAAATCCAAAAGGAGCTAGCTGCACGTAGCAGCTTTGTGAACAGAACAAACTTTTCTTGAATTCTTGTTTTCTGTAATAAACAGTCAGCAGCTTAATGACGTCATATTTATATGAAATGTAATGTAGTGCTCAAACAAATAGCAAAAGTAAATCAACTGGAAGTCTAACACCAGTTTTGATTGAAGTGACTTTAAAGTCATTGATCAAACAAAAATGCAAAATAATTTTCACATGTGAGGATTATTATGTGATCGATTATTTTTGGGGATGTTTTAGTTGAACCGCTGTGAGGGGAAACGTTCATTAGTGCACATAAATGACCTCTAACTCTCAGTAAGACACAAACTGATCTAATGTCCTTTCCCCCGCAGTACCTCTGCTCTAATTTACTTGTTCCCATGTTCTTGTTCTCTCAGCTACCTGACAGGTGATCAGTTTTCCAGTGAATCATCTCTCGAAGCCTACGCCCGCTGCCTGAGGATGGGCTGCCGCTGCATTGAACGTAAGATTTTAACTTTAAATTAAATTGTGCCATCAGGCGTGTTGCCGGCAGAGTTTTTTTGTGTTCACATTTCTGTGTTGGTCTCAGGTAAAATCTTCTGATCATCAGTGATTCAGTGAAGGTTTGTACTTTTAAATCTGTGTTTTCTGACCTTAGTGGACTGTTGGGACGGACCCGACGACCTGCCGATCATCTATCACGGCCACACTTTAACCTCCAAGATCAAATTTCTGGATGTGCTGCACACCATCAAAGAACACGCCTTCGTCACATCTGAGTAAGTGGATCAAGAAGGAGTTCACGTCACAGGTTTCAAGCTTCTGTCAGCGAGCGTCACCCCTGCTCCCTCAGAATCTCTAATGCTTTTATTTGTTTTCATTACCTCTACCTGCTGTCGTGTTCGTGCAGGTATCCTGTGATCTTGTCCATCGAGGACCACTGCAGCGTGGTCCAGCAGAGGAACATGGCAACGCACTTTAAGAAGGTGTTTGGAGATCTGCTGCTCACCAAGCCAGTCGACAACAACGCAGAGGAGCTCCCCTCGCCACACCAGCTCCGCAGGAAGATCCTCATCAAGGTACACACAGACATGGGAATGACAGTGAGACCTACAACCAAACATCACTCTCCCTAGATCCCCAACCTCGATTCAAGCATGGTGGATGAAAAAGAAAAGAACTCAACATGATATATGCATGCAGTAAAATGCTCCAAAGTTATCTTATGCTGTGTCATGTTTTCCTACGTGTGTCGCAGCACAAGAAACTGGTGGAAGGCACGCTTTATGAAGAGGTGTCGTCAGCCAGCTACTCTGAAAACGACATCAGCAACTCTCTGAAGAACGGCATCCTTTACCTCGAGGACCCCATCGACCATGTGCGTGTGTCCTGTCTGATTACTCATAAAACAAACAGTCAGCGTGTTGTAATACTGAAATGTGTTTCTGTGTGATTTACAGACGTGGACGCCACATTATTTTGTCCTGACCAGTAATAAGATTTACTACTCAGAGGAGACGTCTCACTACCAGACAGCTGATGAAGAGGAGGAGGATGAAGCAAAAGAGGTATGTTGGTGATGACAGCTGTCGTCAAAATGAGGACAAAGAAGGTTTCGATCAGGTGAAGACTCTTTCCTGTGATCCGTCAGGAGTGTAACAACAACGAGCAGCACTGTGCGGAGCGCTGGTTCCACGGGAAGCTGGGCGGAGGTCGCGATGGTCGACAGGTGGCCGAGAAGCTCCTGCAGGAGTACTGCGAGGGCGGGGCCAAAGACGGCACCTTCCTGGTCCGGGAAAGCGAGACGTTTGTCGGAGACTACACCCTCTCCTTCTGGTCTGAAAAACACGCAGAGCATCTCGTCAAAGTGATCTCGCCTTCGTCTCTGTGGTCTATTTTTAACCCCTCGTTCCTCCTCCTCCTCCTCCTCCTCCTCCTCCTCCTCCTCCTCCTCCTCCTGCAGGCGCTCAGGTCGAGTCCAGCACTGCAGGATCCATTCACGTCAGGAGTCTGGCTCCACCCGCTTCTACCTGACTGACAACCTGGTGTTCGACAGCCTCTACCGCCTCATCTGCCACTACAGAGACACTCCTCTGCGCTGCAACGAGTTCGAGATGAGGCTGGGCAGCCCCGTACCTCAGCCCAACGCACACGAGAGCAGAGAGTGAGTGATCGGAGGTCATAGAGTGAGCAGCAGAAAAGTAATGAAGAAATGAGTGATGTGAGTTATAAAATAGACGTCTGGTTTCCAGGTGGTACCACTCCAGCCTGTCTCGTGTTCAGGCTGAACACATGCTGATGCGTGTTCCCAGAGACGGAGCGTTCTTGGTGCGAAAACGCAGCGAACACAGCTCCTACGCCATCTCCTTCAGGTAGAAAACTCAACACAATCGTGGCGGCAACCTTAGCTCTGCTCAACGTGAGTTTTAAAACCACAAAAAAAACACCTTCTCTGTCTCCATCTTTGTGTAGGGCGGAGGGGAAGATCAAACACTGTCGTATCCAGCAGGAAGGCCGTCTCTTCATGTTGGGCAGTTCTGCAGAGTTCGAGAGTCTCGTCGACCTCGTGAGCTATTACGAGAAACATCCTCTGTACCGCAAGATGAGGCTCCGCTACCCAATCAACGAGGACACTCTGGACCGGATGGGCACCACGGTTAGTCAGACACACCTATCAGTGCTATGACTTGTCCACTTATTACAAGTTTATAGTACTGCTGTCACAATTAAATTATATTTGTAAAATTATATGTAAATTTTGAATTTGATGGCGGCAACATGTTTCAGAAAAGTTTGGACAGAGGCAACAAAAGACGTGAAAAGTTGTGAAATGCTAAAAGCAAACAGCTGGTGGAACATCTCACAATGAATGAGGTTAAATGTCAACAGGTTAGTAACATGACTGGGTCTTAAAAGATCATCCAGAGAGGCTATCTTTGTGAAGTCAAAGTCTCTGTGAAAGCTAAAACTGCAGGAAAACATCGTCTGCAGTTCATAATATCATTAAAAAATAAATCAGAGGCAATCTCTGCTCACAAGGGACAAGGCGAAGAGCAAACATTGGATGGTCGTGATCTTCAGGCCCTCAGGGTTAAGGTTAGCGTTAGGGAACTGAGGAACACTTCCAAAAACTTCTGTGAACTCACTTTATTGCTGAAACTCGACCATGCAAAGAGGAAACGTATAAAAAAAAACAGATCCAGAAACTTATTTTTGGATGTGGGGTTGCATGCTCTTGTGTCTGAGCACAGTGGTGAACATTATTTGTGGTTTATTTCTCAGGAGCTCGACTACGGGGCACTGTACGAGGTCCGCACTCCTCATTTCTATGTGGAGGCCAATAAGATGCCCACAGCACGGGTAAGTGAGACTGTTTGTACTATGGACCACTAGATAACACTAAATCCTACAGAATGGACCTCCATCCATCCATTTTCCATAGCTGCTTATCTTTATCGTGGTTGCTGAAATCAATCCCAGCTGGCATTGGGGCGAGCAAAGCACCTCCTAGTGGTCGTATATAAACACACATTGTGCAGACACACTCATTGTGTTACTTGCTGTTGTGTTTCAGTGTACAGTCAAAGCTCTGTACGACTACCGAGCTCAGAGAGAAGACGAGCTCTGCTTCCCCAAACAGGCGCTCATCCTCAACGTGGACAAACAGGAGGGCGGCTGGTGAGTCGATCTGTGTGACTTCCTGTTTAAGACCATGTAATCTCTTTCACGGCAATGGCAGTCCGTCGTGACACTTGTGTGTCGTGTTTAGGTGGCGAGGTGACTACGGAGGAAAGAAACAACTGTGGTTTCCCGCAAACTACGTGGAGGAGGTTCCCAGCTCTCCCACCAGAGAGATCGATGAAGTGGTGAGTTAACCTTGCTCCGATGATCAGCTCACGTTTCCAATCATAAACTTTATATTTTATTATTCTGTCGTCTCAGTCCACAGAGAACAGTCCTCTGGGAACGTTCCTTAAGGGCTTCATTGACGTTCCCACCTGTCATGTAGGTGAGTCCCATCAACAAACGGAGGTGATAACTTGGATCTTAAACTGTGAAAAAAGAAACTGCCTTCTCACACAAAACTCTCTCTCTCTCCCTCTGCTGCTTCACCCTCCATCCATCTATCCATCCATCTGTCTATCGACCTGTCCAGTGGTGCACAAGGATGGGAAGAATTCGCGGCCCTACGTCTGCACGATCCACTCCCAGCAGCTGTCATCTCACCCGGTTCAGACTCTGGATGTGGCAGCCGACAGTCTGGAGGACTTAACCTGCTGGGTCAACAAGATCAGAGAGGCCACGCAGAACGCTGACGCACGGGTCAGTACAACATGAATGTGTAGTCACTAATATTTGAAAGGATTATGTTTATTGTTGTCCGACATAACCGCGTGGCTGTCGTATCTCCATGGTAACAGATGCAGGAGGAGAAGCAAATGGAGAGGAGGAAGAAGATCGCGGTGGAGTTGTCTGAGCTCGTGGTCTACTGCAGACCTGTCCCCTTCAACGAGGACAGTAAGGATCAAACTCTTGTCTCCTCTCGTCTCACTTTTTAACAGTTCCTGTGTGTAATTTATTGATTCGTGTGATTCGCTGCTTCCAGAGATCGGCACGGAGAGAGCGTGTTACCGCGACATGTCCTCCTTCCCGGAGACAAAGGCAGAGAAGTTTGCGACTCGTGGCCGAGGGAAACGCTTCCTGCAGTACAACCGGCGTCAGCTTTCCAGAGTTTACCCCCGAGGACAGAGGCTGGACTCGTCCAACTACGACCCACTGCCCATGTGGCTCTGTGGATCTCAGCTGGTCGCACTCAATTTCCAGACGCCGGGTCAGTACACTTAGCGATCATGTACCAACGTTTGAAACTGAAGATGTGTTCAAATTCACTTCTTTGTGCAAGAGTAATTTCAAGTTCAACTTATTCATGTCTCTGTAACTTTAAAATGCAGTTCTAGGGTGTTGTCACTTACATGTGATGCTTTTCAGGATATTACATTTTTTTCTGATTAGCAAGTTACCAACCATAATCTTCCTCCAGTTTCAAATACATCCAATAATGTGGAGATATCAACATACTGTAACCACTTTACCAGTTTAGTGTTCTAAATCTGTGGGGTCAAGAGATGGTTGACAGGGTAGTAACAACAACCCAAAATGGTCGGGCAATAATTTCCTGGTTGTAAACGTCATATTTTTTTACTTTACTCTGACGAGGAGCACCTGAACGCATCATTAGTTTTGGTCTTAGTGATGACAAACGTGTGTATCAAATAAATATGAAAGTAACTGTGTGTGTGTGTGTGTGTGTGTAGATAAACCCATGCAGCTGAACCAGGCCTTGTTCATGCTCGGTGGTGGCAGCGGCTACGTTCCCCAGCCTGACATCATGAGGGACGACGCCTTTGACCCTTTCGACAAGGACACCTTACACGTGGAGCCGATCACCGTCCAGTTACAGGTCAGCAAACTCAACAAGAACAAAAAAACTACTTAAGACAGTTAGACATTTTCAGCCTTCCTCTCTCATTCTTCCTCTCTTCCTGTTTCAGGTGCTGGGAGCCCGTCATCTGCCTAAAAATGGCCGCAGCATCGTCTGTCCCTTCGTGGAGGTGGAGATCTGTGGAGCTGATTACGACAGCTGCAAGTGCAAGACAGACGTAGTAGGTAAGATACGATGGTGTGAAGCGCTCTTTATTCACATTCATGTTGTAACCTGAGCGGGGAGTTTGAGCGCTCACTGGCTGTGTCTCTTCCTCCCGACCCCTCCCAGCTGATAACGGGTTGAATCCCGTGTGGGTGCAGAAGCAGTTTGTGTTCGACATCCACAATCCCACCTTCTCCTTTCTGCGCTTCACCGTCTACGAGGAGGACATGTTCAGTGATCCTAACTTCCTGGCACAGGCGACCTACCCTGTCCGCCTGCTACGAACAGGTGAAAGTAGTAGTAGTGGGCTTTGGAACCCTGAATATTTGTCTGTACTCTTTGTGTTTATTGAGTTGTGCCTTGTGTGTATTTCAGGCTACAGGAGCGTCCCTCTGAAAAACAGCTACAGTGAGGAGCTGGAGTTGGCTTCACTTCTGGTTCATATAGAGATCGTCAATGCCAAGGTACACAGACCCAGTATCACTCTTCTTTCTCTGGTTTGCAGCTGGAAATTTTATAAATTTGAGAATTAGTTGCTTCCCAAAGTGAGGGAGCTGAAGTATCTCGAGTATTGAGGACGTTATACCGGACCGTTGCGGTGAAGAGTTGAGCTGAACTGGAAACTTTCCAGTCGATCTACATTCCAACCCTCATCCTATCATCCCGAGCTTTCAAGTAGTGACGTGAGATGATGGATACAAGCGGCCGAAATGAGTTTCCTATGTAGGGTGGTTGAGTTCAGACATCCAGAGGGAGCTCCTTGAGGTGGTTCAGGCCATCTGATCAGGATGTCTTCCATACCATGAGGTTTTCCCGGCATGTCCAACAAGTAGGAAACCCTGTGATAGCTTGTGAGAGAGTATATATCTCATCTGGTTTAGGAACGCCTCGGGATCCCCCCAGAAGGAGCTGAAAAACACTTGGACAAGCTTCAGAAAATAGATGGACGCATATCATTTTTGTAAAAATAAACAATGCTAATTCTATCAGAGTTAATAAATGATAATAGTGCTCAGCTTCTCTACTGTTCTCCATTCCCTTCCTGTGGCTGCAGGAGGAAGACGATGAGAACCTGTACATGTCCATCCAGCGGCTGCGGGATCGAACCAGCGAGCTGTCAACCCAGGTTTCTCTCCTGGAGAGGTCGGGCTCAGGGGATCTCAGCTACCAGCAGAGTCTGGAGGAGCTCAGAGCGGCTCAGGACCAGCTGAGTGAGCTGGTGGAGGCTCGAAACCGCAGGTGACGGATCATATAGCACACACCGAGGACAAATAACTAACCTGTTGTGGGTGTATACTTGAATTCAACAATTGACATGTCATCCTAAAATAAGCAAGCAATGGATGAGGCTGGATAAAAGCACACACACACACACACACACACACACACACACGCACACATACAAGAGAAGCCTTCACATGCAAAATAATAATTTCTTTCTGTTTTTCCAGGCTGGTGGAGAAGAAGAGGAGGGAGAAGCTGAGGCAGCAGGTGGCAGCAAAGCGCAGCTAATCCTCTGGTCCACCGGAGAGCGCTGAAGTCCAACACGAACTGTGCCTGATGCTCGCTGCCGCCAGCGCTGTGCAGTGACAGCCTGAGAGGACGACGGGCAGCGACATGCAATCCATTTCTAACTGGAAACAAACAAAAAAAAACGCGTTCCTTCACAATAAAATGTGAGATTTAATTGCACACTGTTGTAACTAACAGCAGAGGAAAACGTGACAGACAGAAGCATCTCATGGACTTAAAAAGACCTCACAAAACTAAGCTATAAAAACAATCAACGACTGAAGGCTGAAACGCAGTGAGAGTGAATTACAGATGACAGGAGAGGTGAAACGTCAGGAGAAAGTTGATTAATGAATCAACAGAAAATTAATCCGCAACAGTTTTGATCATTAATTAATCGTTTAAAGGTCCGGTCTGTGGAATTTAGTGCTGAAGTTCCATCTTCCATCCCACTGAATACCCCTCGCTTCATGTTCTCGTTTCAAGCATGAAGGAGGAACTACAGTGGCTGTGAAACCTGTGAAAAATTGTAAAAAGGTCCTATGTTGAGTCTAGTGATTGGTTTGTCCCTTCTGGGCTACTGTAGAAACACAGTGGCGGACTCTGGAAGAGGACCAGCTCCTCCTCTGTAGGCTCATTTTAGGGTAACAAAAACATAATTCTTATTTTCAGGTTATTACACACAAATGAAAACATAAATATGAATGTGATATTACATTTTTGTCAATACATCCCCATAAATGTTACACACCGGACCTTTAAGTCATTTTACAAGTAAAAAATTGCAAATATGAGTTGTTTTTCTTTGCATTATGTGACATCAATAGTTGTTTTTTGGGTTTTGTTGGTCACTGAAGATGCTACCTTGAGGTTTAGATAAGAATAAGAGGCATTTTTCACAATTTTCTGACATTTTATGGACCAAAAATTGATTGTTAGTTGCAGTTCTAATCATGATAAGTCGAGTTTTAGACTCTAAATCTAGTTAATGTTAGCTAATTATCATAAATGTGCTGTTGCTCATCTGCCACCACAAGAAAAAAATGTGCATTTTCAGCACATTGTCATTTCTTTATCAAACAACTAAGATTATTCCTGTCCAGAGTAAGGATTCAAAGAAAAACATCTCTTTGGCCTGGCTGCTTCTTGACACGTTTTGGTGGAGATTGGTGCCACAAAACCGAAAACTGGAAGTCTGAAGGTCATCAGGTTCACTCTTACTGTGTTTTGGTCTTCAGTTAAGAAAAAAAAAAAAAAACAGGATTTAAGGGAGAAGAAAACTCAGGTTACACAGGCGGATGGAAATAAAAAAAAATGTACTCAGATATCTGGATGGAAAAGGGAGCAGTGGGCACGCGTAGCAAAAAGTAAATATCATGTATGTGCCTTTGAGTTTGTGCTTTGTGGAGTAGAATTACTCTCTGTGTTTAACAGCGTGAAAGAAAACTGACTGATTTCTCTACAACTGGAATAGTGGCCCTTTAAGGGAAAACTACTAACAAACTGGAGGAGGAATTTACTCGCTCGGTTCGGACCAATACTCATGAAATGGGTTTAAAAGGGAAGACCAAGTCTTTTTTTTTTTGTTTTGTGGGTGATCACATGAACTCTGCCCCCAGGTGGAGGGGAGGCTCCTGTTCTACCTGGGAGAGCACAAACCGGACGAACAAATCCTCACCAAACCACACCGAGAAGGTCTTTTAACACTTCTTCAAAAAAGGGCTCTAAATATATCTATACTACCTTCAGATGAGGCAGGAGAGGAGGAAATTGGAAGACCACGATCCTCGCAGTGCCCGCTGGATGTCACCTGCACAGGTGGGCTCAGGTGTGTTTGTCACAGACTCTGACACACAACAAACAAACAAACAAGGGCTATCACAGAAAAACTAGCAAAGCACTCTCTTTTAACCTGCCGGTTCAGATTTATCGCCTCACATCTTGAACCACACGACCAGGATCAGTCGCCGTCATCTGGCTCTAATCAAACAGAGGTGGCTCAACTGGTCCTGGATCTGCCAAAAAAAACCCCAGCTTCAATTCGACCCCATTGCATGGCTTCATAGTTAATAATGCCCCACCCCTACCCTCTCTGCCCTGCCCTGTCCCGCCTCCTGTAGCTACTTCACCTTCCCATCATCCACCTGTCTAATTTCTCATCATGTATATAACTTCTTTTATTTATCAAGCAGGTGTAGATCCTGTTTTAATAGATGAAACAACATACTAGAAGAATGATAATGGACTTCAGATTGAAGATACTGTAACTTTATGTAGAAATTAATATTGTGTACCCGGAGCTCCCTTTAAATGTCCCTGTAGACACAAACCTCTCTCTCTTTTCTCGCTCTGCTACAGTTGCACTGGGTAGGGACTTCTATGCAAAGGTCGTCTTCTTGGCCTATAGACATTGTGTATTAAGCGATTTGACTCAAGTTGTGTTTTCTCTCCATATCTATGCTAACTGTCCAGTATTATTACTCTGCATTACAACTCCTGTGCAAGTTTCCATTTAATAAAGCTCTTTCATGTACTGCTGCGTGCGAACCTGTTTATTTACAACCCAGACTGCAATGCAATGATTTGCAAATTCTTTTGGACCTATACTTAATTGAATATAGTACAAGGACAAAATATTTAATGTTCAAACTGTTTGGAAATATAAATTCATTCCTGCTATATGTCACAATAAAGTTAAGGCAGAAGACTGTCGAAGTTGTTTATTAACCAATATTACATGAGAGGCTGTGCTATCCAGCAGGGGCTTTTACATTATGCACAATGTACGTTGACAGGCACAAGTTCTCATCCTACTGACTGAAAAATACCACATGGGGGCAGGAGTTTACAAAGAAAAGGTAGTTTATATGAGAAACATGAAGAAATGTATTTCCACATGCAGATGATGTTGTTTGTTATTCTTTCAGCACCTTGGCAGAAAAAAACATATATTTTAAATATGTCAGCTTCTGTATGCTGTTTGTGTCATGAGGTGCATTTTATGTTGTGCAGCTTTTATTTTGTAGCTTCCTGTGAGGACAGAAGTGCTTTAGGTGTGAAAACGGACAAGTAACGAAGAAGGTAACTTACACAGCTAAAATACTTGTGTTTTCTCTCATATTAGGACTGTTGTTTGAGTCGTGAGCTTTAAGCATCAACTGTATAAATCAAGCTACTCCTATATTTTACTTTGTGGCTTTTATTTTGTAGCTTTCCGTGAGGACGGAAGTGTTTTAGGTTGAAAGGAACTTTGCAGTCAACTATAACGGAAAAGTAACGAAGGTAACGTACACAGCTAAGATACTGGAGTTTGGTCTGAAATTTTTTTTTTTCGAAAAGTTAACCAGATAAATGTAATTAAATTCATATGTTTGTAGATTTGTAGTTAATTTTATGTGATAGGATAGCGTTAATTTAAATATTTACAAATATGAACGTTAAAATATGTCAGCTTCTGTATGCTGTCGTGAGATTCGAGTATAAACTGTTTAATAACTTTAAATAAATTAGATTAATTTTTATTTTATTTTTGTTTTATTTTGTAGCTTCCTGCGAGGACGGAAGTGTTTCAAGTAGAAAACGGCCGTTGACTAACGGAAAAGTAACGAAGAATGTAACTGACACAACCAAGATACTTTAGGTAATTTAATGTATTTATCTGTTTTAAAAAAAAATTTATTTGGTAATTTGTAATTTATATTTGGTTTATTTATTTATTCATTTATTTGTTTGTTTGTTTGTTTGTTTTATTATCAGCTAAGGGATTAGCTAAGTAGCATGTAGCAAAGTTTAAAGGTAACACCGAGGTCAGAGGTCAAACGTCTCTAAATAAGATGGAAACTTTTACCTGCTGTTTGATAATAAAATAGATATTTTTCACAATTCATAGAGCTGTCGAACTCAGGTAACGTTATGGTGTATGATGTCATTTAATTAACAAAGTTACCACCAGTGTGCAATGGAGTAATTGAGCTACATGCAGCCGAGCTATATCTAAAATTAAACGTTAAAAACACTTTTTATACTTAAATAATGAGATTTTTACTTTGATTTTTTTAGATTTTAGATTTTTACAGAAATTAAAAAGCAATGAAGTTGTCGATACGTCATAAATATTCACTTATTTTGGATTAAGAAGTCTGTAGATGTATATGAATGTGATGTGGACGAAGTTTTATCTAGGTGCGTGAAGGCAGCATCTCTCTCTCTCTCTCTCTCTCTCTCTCTCTCGGTGCTGACAGGTACTTCAGGGTTGCGGCTCTTCTTTTGCAGATCTCAGCTGACTGAGGTGTCGACAGCAGCCCAGCTTGACATCACTCGCCTAGTATTGAAACTTTGGGCCGTGACCAGTCCTACGTGACGTGCCAAAAAAAAAAAAAACGAAGGATACAAATATCAGCGCACTGACCAGGAGCTCCTACATCAACTCTGCTGCTGCGATCAAATCCTCTCAGCAAGTGTGCACACTGCATGCAGCAGTCCTGCTGCACCGCCTCCGTGTCGCAACTCTCGCAAGGTAAGACATTTGTCGGGGAAATAAATGCAACATTGCTGCAGAACACTGAAGATGTAGCTCACTAGTTAAAGACAGGATGCACGTTTGTGTTACTGAGAGTTAGCGACTTGCAACTTGCAACAAGACAGACATGTGAGGAGAACGGAAAACTAAAATTTTGCATTGACTTTTTATGTTTTTGTGGAAGTTTTCAGAGGTTCCTGAATGTTTTTACTTAAAGGGCTTTAAAATAGACACACTGCTTGTTAATTATGAGTCAGCATGGGGTTGCATGAAACAGTTATATGGTCCAGTGAATCCTCTATAAATGATTATGTTGATTCTTGCAGTGTAACCTACAGGGATACAGATAGTTTTCCTCTTTCCTGGGGGGGCCCCGTGTGCCCTGTTGGACCTTTATCCGTAGCTCCTTCAGAAAAACAGATGCTCTGAAGCTGTTTTGTAGGTCTACAGTAATGTGCAGAAGCCAGGCAGGCAGCTCCCCGGAGGAATGCCCTTACCTCAGAGCTGAGTCATGCAAATTATACCTCCCTTCTCCCATCTCCCATCTCCTATCTTTGAGCTGTTATCGGCCAGGCCACAATCATTTAACCTCAAATACAAGTTACACTCAATAAAAAGTGAGTTATCTTCTTGCACATATTCTTAAAATCAAGTGACAAGCAGAGAAAATAAGCAAACTTAACTTAAAGTTTACATTAAAATTGCCAAGAGAGATAAAACTGCAACGCAGGCAAGTTGCACAAGTTGTTTCCTGAGAATATTTAGGAGATCCGAGCAGAGAACTAAACCAGTTTATAGGATGAAATAAATCTTTATGAAATTGATTCATAAAAGCGTACACTGATCAGCGTCAGTCGTATGATTTAAGTATGAGAGTTTATTCCTTCGAGGGGAAAAGAGCAGGAGATGAACTTTGACTGGAGAACGTATAAATTACACTGCCAGAGTATTTTCCGGTTTCCCTCTGGGCTTGTAGAAGAAATACAGACTCTTATATTTAAATACCTAATAAAGCAGCAAAATTAGCCTCTGAGAGAATGTTTGAATCAGTTCGGGACCGGAGAAAGAGAGAGAGAGAGGGAATGCGACCTCCTGGAGGCAAACATCCAAACCCAATGAAAAGTGCTGATATCGTGGCGCAGTGTGATAATAGCTCCTCTGCCTGCAGCGCAGACACAGTGAAAGTCATCTAGCATTTCACACAAATAAGATGTTTGCTGCTGTGTGGCTACTTAGCTGCAAGCCCAGCCATGCTTGATATGCACCTGTGTGTGTGTGTGTGTGTGTGTGTGTGTGTGTGTGAGAGAGAGATAACTTGATAAGTTGTCAATTGCACAAACGCCTCTGGCGGTGGTTTAGTCTCAGCACACACGTGTGCTGTGAAGCAGCTTCAAGTCTTTATAAAATTCTAGTAAATAAATAGATTGACATACAAAGGGGAGATGGAAGGAGGGAGGAAAGGAGACAGAAAGGATGCAGAAACGAGGAGGAGGGTGTACTGTAGAGAGCAACAGATAAGTCAAGGAGGGGAGTTAGGAGGTAGCAGCATAGTGGTGGTGAAAGGAGAAGCAGTCAGGAGAGGAGGAGACGATTAAAAACCAGAAAAGAAAACAGGAAAGAAGATTAGGAAAAATGTGGAGACGGGTTTGGAGGATTAGAGGCAAAGTGGAGATGTTTTTTACGTCCTAACATAATTGCCTCCTTGTTGTAAAAAACAGTAGTTATTCAGAGTCTAACCTGATCCCCACTGACACATGCTCCTCTGTCGTATTCCAGCTGCTCCTGTAGTTACTGTAACCTGCAGGTAAACACATCCAGACGTCTTCAGACATGTTCCCAAGGCAAACGCGCGACCACAGGGAGAAAATGATATTCCACCGCTGTCAAATGTTTATATTCACGCCTCGGAAATAGTTCAGGAGAGGTCATGGATCTTGGTCATGGCCTGCATTTTGTGGTTCAGGTTACATTTTTATTTCACTAAACACAGAACAACAACAACAAAAACACTGGGTTTTGTTGGATTTCACAAGTTAGAGGGGTGATATACTTTTTTTTTTTTATGCGGTACAGACACAAAAAGCATTGCTTTCCTCCACAGAATAAACAACATGTTGTTTTTCTTAAATTTAGATTAAATGATGGTTGACATGGTGGTAAGATCTTCATTTCTGCCTCTATGATTACTGTGTAAAGAGTCAAAGAGGCTACAGAATTACAAACTGACTACAGCTGGACAATTATTCACTAATATAAAGTATTTCATCAACGTTTTGTGGTGTTTATGTTGGTCGTATTGTTTCATCTTTTTCTGTTTCATTCAATCATACGGTTGTGTCAGTACTCGTGCTTGTGAAACGGCAGAGGACAGCCTTTACATGACATTACATTACGTTGCGGAAGTTACAGTACTAACTAAGCATTGACCGAGTCAATCGGTTGCATGTTGATGTACTGTAAGCTATTCAAGCCGGTGTTGTATTGTTTTCATAGAGGCAGCTGTGCCTGATATGCCTCTGTCCAGTCAGATCCTTATCGGTCAGATACCGTCTGTTTCTGTTTACTCTCATGCACTTTAAATAATTCAGCTTTTTTTTAATGCAGTTAAATTGCAAATTAAATATTACATGTTGTATGAACTTGTTAAGGTACAGGCACTGAGTCCTGGTACCCTCTTAATATATGTTGATCAAACATAATCAAGCTGTAACGGGGATATCGTGTCTGTCATTCCTGTTATTAGCCTGCAGAGTTACAGATTTTCGATTATGCACGCTGAAGTACTCTAACAAGTAATGCTGTAATGTAACCAGTTACTTTTTAATGGCAGTAATCTTGTGATGCAACAGGTTACTTTTAAAAGTTAACTGAACACTGCAGGTAAAATGTACATGTTACTGAACAGTAACAGTTTCCACTTGTTAAAGTGTAAAGGTGTGGCAGGTATGAATGATCAATATAAAGTGAATTTTATTGGCGCACTGACTGTGGTTGTATTTCAGCCGGGGTGAATTGGCTTCTATTGTTAGGTGTGCATGTTTGTTGTTACAGCCTTTACCTGCCACGTGGATTATTAGCACAGTTGGCTGAGGCTGCAGCTCAGTCAAAGTGTCTCATCTTGCCTCCATGGCGTCCTTCATTTGTAACAATCCAACATTGTGCTGCCTGGCTCAGTAACAGGAGCCGGTGGTGATGCTGATGTTATTTTTTGCAGCTTAATTCAATTGGTAGGATTGTGTCAGTCTAATGTGATTGGCAAAACGGATGCCCTTGGACTATAAAAGGCAGCCAATTCAGGCATTAGAGAGTGACTGAGTAAATGGAAAATTGTCCTCTAATGCTGCCGTGGCTGCTCCGGACTTTGATGTTTGCCATAGTTGCTTTGGTATTTGGTGAAGCAGCCAGGCCTGTTTAGATCATTCAGTAAGCAGGATGCTGGGATAGGTCAATTTATATTGTACAATTCAATGGACACTGTGACGGCGCTCCAGAGACGTGTGGTCATGGGAAAAAGCTTAGGTCAAACCAACAGGGAGAGGAGAGGAGATGGAGCTCAGCTTGGACTGGACAGGAAGAAGGACCTCTAGGGACGGAGTACGAGTCCAGTTTTTCTGGATAGGGAACTTGTTCACAGGTTCCCTCGGGAGTACTTTCCTTCAGTGCTCACTTCTTCTCTACTCATCAGTGCTGACCTTTTCTGTACTCTCTTGTCCTGTCAGCACTACAAGCATGTCCTTTCATTGTAAACAAAGAGAAAAAATGCCAGTGCTGTAAAAAGGAGATCCCCAGGACTTACACAGGATGAAACCTTTCTCTTTATCTTGTTTGTGGCACCCTTACTGAGTTGCCTCTGTCTTGTGAGGACAAGCAGTGTTTGTTTCTAACCCAGAAAAAGAAATCTGACCTCCCCAAAGGACATGCAGCAAATGCATACTTACTCCCTTATTTCCTAGCAAATAGTTTCTAACCTCCTTAAACTGCTTTCCTTCCACCAAATTAAATGCCAGCGTTCATTTGTTTGTCTGGAACGGTTCTGTGATCTTTCAGAAGTTTGCAACCAGCCATGTGGAGCCCTTTTGGAAATTTTTTACAAGATAAACCGCTCACAATATCAGGCAAAAGCCTCAACACTTTAAAATGGCATACAGCTGTTCAATAGTCTGCGCCGCTCACTTGTTACATGGATCATCTGGCTGAAAGATGCAGTAAGAAGGTCCTGATATCTGTGCACGGGAGACAGACAGACAGGGTGTGGCCAACGCAGGTTTCATCGGCATCGTCTTGCTGCACGAGCTTCTCAATTAACCCCCAGTTGTTCAGACTGTAAGACTTTATGGTTATCACATGGAGGGCACTGATACTTGGAGCTCCGTCTGTAATATCCCTTTTTAAATGACTGAAAGTGAAACTAGGCAATTTGGCGCAGTAGTGGTGGCTCCACAAAGCAGTTAGAGGTGACTAAAATGTAAATCGCACGTAAACTTCACACATTTACTGGTTTGTAAAGTTTTACACCGAGAAGAAACAGCTGATGTCGATGTATCCGATGCATGTAATTATGGTCATTTATTTAAAGTAGCTCAGTTTTCTTCGTCTGCATCAGCTGTAAGAGCATTGACTAATTTAACATTACATATTACAGCAGTACTCCATCAGAGTGACCTCCAGTTTTGTTTATGAAGATGATTTAAGTTGACGGTTGAAGCGGGCTGTAAGGGATGATATCTGCAACATCAGCATAATGTATATCTCGCGTACGATAAGGAAAGAATCAATAACGCCAACGACTCTCCGTGCATCTTTATAAGTGCGTGCATGTAAATGTGTGTGTGACGTAGTGTGCTTGACACACTAGCCATGAGTAATATTACTTTTACGATGAGGTGACACTCAAGAAACAGCTGCAGACCCCCCCACACACACACGCACACACACAGAGTTAATGTGGTATTGAGTCGGACAGATTTGAATTCTTGTCCTGAACCCTGTAAACGAGACGATGTGTGCTTCTGGGAAGTGCGTTTAAAACATTTAAGTTAGACCATATGGAGCAAACAGACATTTCTGTCAGGTTATTACTGTCTTAGTTTAACGGTTTGAGAAACTCTACCAACATCAACATTGATAAAAAACTTACACCATGACGGGATGTTATCTATATCACTCAATTCTAGTCATTCTACAACATCCGACAGTTACCAAGGTGTTTTCTTGAGTGATGCTGTGGCAGAGGGGATAAAACGTCTGGACTAATGTGCCAGTTTCCAGGCTAGGGCTGTGTATCTCCGACCGGATGGAGCAGTGTGAAGAACAGGTTGGGGGGTTGCTGGAGTCCTGTGCTGTAGTTGTAACTAACTAAATAATTTTGGAGATATTCTGCAGATCATCGCCTTTTGAAAGACTTCTAATATGAGTACATTTTCCATCAGCTTTCAGTGAAAAGGAATCGTGATGGCTGTCTTACTGAGGAGAGATGGTGTAGAAATCATGACAGATCATTTGTCTAACCTGCTAACATTGACATCATGTAAGAGGGCAAAGACTGTGCCTGGTACTTTAATATATACTGTGCTGAAGATCATTGCAGGCGGGACGTGGAGGTCATTCATTCTCCAGAACAACCTCCATTTCTCCATTAGGTTAAACTGGAAATGGTGTTAGGCACTGACAGGAGTCCATATACTGTATGAACGACTCCTCTCCTCTAATCTACATGATGACACACTCGGATTAGATTGATATGATGGAAGGAGGGGGTTGGTGTGTGTGCATGGAGAGTGGTCCTCTGTGGTGAGGTCTAACAACCTTTGGTGACTGTCAGTGACATCATGTACATCTCTGTGACATCACTTAATGTGATTGGGTGGGGTAGGGGGGAGCTCAGTCACCGCCTCTTTGCCTGACAAGGTTTTTGTTGTTCTGTCTTTACACACACACACACACACACACACACACACACATGGATACATGCACACACACATAAAATGTAATGACAGTACAACCCCCTACATGCATGTGTGCTCTGCCACTCGCACAACACAATACACAAAGGGCGCAATGACACTGACAACACACAGGTGCTCAAATACAGTAGAGACAGTCATTATCGTTTTCATCAATAGAAATTTAGTTCCTATTGATCCGGAATCAGATTGTTAACGTATATTTCAGATCTTTTCCATTCACGAGGGCTGCAGATTATGAGACTGTAAGCATTTCAGAAGAAGATCAAAAATCTATAATGCAAATTTACTAAATCAAATCAGGTGATTAGCTGCTCTTCACTTCTTTGTGTTGTAGCAACTTTTTTTTACTGTCCTCTAGTTTTGTTTTGACTTGTTAGTGTGTGAAAGTTGGCTGGAACAGTCGGGATCAGAGTTAAAATTAGATTTTATGTAAAGTAGGTCAGCAGTATGAAAATATAGGATCCATATTGGAGCCAATCTGAGCATATATTAATGAATCAGTATCAGCTAAAATAAATCAAACTCTGATCCTTGCCTCAGTGTACTCTGCTGGTTTTTGTCCACCTCAGCCTGCTAGTGTTGTAGGTGCGGCTCTTTTTTATCACTGCTGGCCTCTTGATGATTAAGGTGCACCAGAGAGTGACTCTGAATTCAGGCACGGAGGTTGGCAAAATGCATGTGGCTGTTTATCATGAGCAAACAGCAGTATACAAAACAGTCTGCTGCTTCTCGTTTGCAGTCAGTGCTAATGTTTCACAGATTAATTAACCTTAATTCCAAGAGTGGCTTGATGACAGGCCAAGATTAGGCCTTCTCCAAGCCAGTGACTGAGCTCAGTAAATGACTGTTTGCCAGGGAAGACCGTGCACACCGCTGAACATCCACAGGTGGACTGATTGTTTCTGTAGTTCCAACAGAGTGATACATCCTCTGTCTAGTATCTCGTGAGTAGTAAATAAACATATTGGAATGGACTCGGTATGGGCAGATTCCCAATATAAAAAGACTCCCATCAGGACCAGCGCCAAAAGAACTTGATCAGGACGTCCTGAGTAATCACTAATGGCAAATTGTTTTTTTTTTCGTTTTTTTTTCGGCTCTATTAAATTTCGTTCTGTCCTGTCCTGTCTGCATCCTGTAGAATTTGCAGTGAATACTGAATACCCCTCGCCACATTGCCCCTTCCAAGAGTATAGGAGAACCTACAGTGGTCACGAGTGTTTCGATTCATAGTTTCTGGACCCTTAAATCTTGCACACTGGACCTTTAAGACTCTAACAGGCGTTTTGTAAAAGGAGCCAGCAGATTTTTTCCACCAATTCTGTATATTTAAGTTTGATCTTGACACGTAGCACTGTCATCTTTTTTTATTTTATCACTTTGTGTTCGTGTGTGTATGTGTGTGTTGCTGTAGCGACAGCTCAGTACTTCTTGGCCAAAATGATTAGTGGTAATAATCAGCGGGGGTGTTGATATCAGCTCCTGTTCCCAGTATGCAGCTCCAGTATTAGCTGAACATTCTGTGTAATGTTTCTCGGCTCTATCTTGACTGGCAGCAGATACAGACTCAGAGTTTGATTTCTCAGTCTCGGTATCAGCCTCCTGTTGAGTCTGAGACATCACCACCCAGGGGTGTTTGCAGCACTGAAGTGTCTGCTGTGTTGCTGCTAATTTCCCACTAGGCTGATAAAGAACAAGACTTGGCTACAGGACTGCCTCGCTGTGAAAAAGTCTGTACAGACGTGCAGGAACACATACACACAGAAAACAAAGGGTAGACGTGACAAATAAGTGTTTTAGTAGCCACTTTTAACAATCCTTTGACTTTCTACTGATATTTTCTGCAGTCTGGGACTGTAGGAGAGAAGTGCAGCAACCCTGAAAAGTATCAAATTATATCTCACACTCAACTTGGATATTTTCTGTGAAACCTCCCACATATTCCCTATGACTGCAGATCCCAGGTCCTTCTCCTAGACCCCCCTAAAATGATGTCGACATGTATCATTCATGTCCCGTTGCACTTTCCAGAAGTGAACTAATAGTAAACTGGCAGATTCCAGAGTTATTACTAGTGAGAGGTCACTGCGCAGAGAGGAGATGAGTGATGTTAGTTTGTGTGGCTCTCATTTTTAAATTAGATTACACAGAGTAATCGCACACAACATTGATTCTATCATTATAAAGAATAAAGGTTTGTGACATCGATTTAAATTTCTGTTTACTCGTTTGGATCGTTAGTTCCACCAGTTATCTAAATTAATTTGATCTTCTCTTCATTTTCTGTGTTTCAGGTTCAGATCGACAGACCGCGCGTGAATCTGTGTACATGCTGGCGTGTTTATATGTGTCACCATGAAGCACCAGTCGATCTCCAGATGGCTGAGCCAGCTCGGACTTCCGCAGTACTGCATAGCGTTGGAGCAGGAGTACGATGGTGTGGAGGTAAAAACAGACACATGTAGCTGAAAACATGCTCGCTTCTTGAGGCAGCAGTAGACTAAACGTACCAACTGTGCAAGGTTACAGGAACAAACTGCGAAACTTTCCGAGAAAGTGTGAATGAGCAGAGTAAACTACAAACTCAGACATTTTGCAAAGGTACTTAACGCATTACAAACTGTTTAAAGGTGTTAACTGACTAGACTATTAATCATTTCCATAGTCATTTTGAGACAGTATAAAAGACTGTCGGCCTCTGCACTGCACTCTGAACGGAGTTCTGCTGAGTCTGATTTAGTGGGAAATTCATTGAGGAGAGCTCAAAGCTCAGTTCTTTTCCACAAGATACAAGTAAGTAGTATATTTTCTGGGAATTTTGTCTGTCTGGCATTTAAAACTTAAACAGAGTGCCAATTTTCCAACAAACTCTCCAAAAGTAAATGATAAATTTAATTGTTTGTTTACCCCGAATCACCGAGATAACGTTTGATTAATATGATTGTTTCCTCATCCGACACCTCTTTGGTTAAGGTTGGTAAAGGTCCAGTGTGTAACATTAAAACTGTGTATTCATTAGTGTATAATCACCTGAAAATAAGAAGTGTTGTGTTTTTATCACCTTAGAATGAGACTTTTATATCTACAGAGGGAGCAGGTCCCCTTCCACGGAGTCCACCATGTTGAACCGCCATGTTTCTACAGTAACCCAGAAGGCACAAACATTGACTCTAGACAGGAACTTGGATTTCTCCAAGTTTCATGGCCACTGTAGTTTATCCATTATGTTTGAAACAAAAGGGTGAGGTGAGTGGTATTCAGTTGGCTGCAATTATGCAACTTCGCCACTAGATGCCATTAAATTTTACACACTGGAACCCTTTAAGTTTATAAAAACTAAAACTTCTTGGATAAGTTCAAGGGAAAGATCGTTGTCATGCTTACAGGGCACCAACATTGTGTGTTGGTTGTGGACGTGATGCAAACGGCGTTGTCTGTTTTTTAATTAAGACACTTAAAATACACCCAACCATCAACCCAGACCTCCTCCCTTTGCTGCACTTACTCGCTTGTAGTTAATTACTAATTATACCAAAGTATCGCAATTAATTCTGAAGCAACAAAAAGGTCTAGCCCTGCTGTTTGCTGCAAAAAGACAGTTTTAGTGTTGATGTTTCGGCCTCTCCCAGTACAATGGGGTGTAATGGGATTTCTTTTGTGGTGCTCAAAGCATGTGAACAATTTTCATCTGAACTACTTTGTGCCAAATAAATGGCTCCTATTGAGACTCAGCTCATAAAACTGACACCATCTTTCCATTAAGGAGTGAAAAAATATGTTTTTTTTTGGTCATTTCGATGAACTAAGTGGGCATTTCAGTAAATATTTGATGAAACCACGTTGTGCAAGAAGCTGTTTCTATTCTGGTAAAGCCAACTGTTGTTGTGAAGAGTGTTTCCCACAGCAGCCTCATAAAGCAGCCTAATAAAACTTCATCACAGGTCTATTAGGCTGAATGGACAGTGATGCGGGGGGCCACCATTAGCCAACTTCAATCTGAAAACGTTACACAGCCATTGGCTGGGAGATGAGATTGATTAGCCAATAAGACATGAATTATTCCATTACAGTACATCCTGCTAATGTTCACCCAGAATGCATTGGTGTAATTAGTGAAGGCGTAATGGAGAAAGCTTATAAAAACAAAGCGGGACAAGGACAAGAACGTGTTGTTCTCGTAACTACAAGGAGTTTGGATCGAAGCTGCTGCGTGAAACATTCTCTCAAAGTTCTGTAGTTAAGTTTAGGAGCTTAAATCTACATATAACCTTTCATCTTCATCGTGCACTGAATGAAATTGCTCAGGTTCAAAGATAAGTTGTGTAATATATATGCATGAAGATGATGACTGGATCTGCTGGCACTTCTCTCACTGAGTAAGTGGAGACATAGAGAGCACAAGAATCAAACTCTAACCCGTCCTTGACCATCCTCCACGCAGCATAATGAGCTCGGCTCGGCGTTGCTAACCTTCCTCTGGATATTACAACAACAATATCCAGCTCAGTGACTCTTAGCCATTCAGGCTGCTCGTTAACACAACATACCAGTAAAACCAACTCAGCCAACATTGTCAACACGGATGAAAGTGTCCATCTTCTAACTCTCTGTGTACAAAATGTGTGTTTGTACTTTAGTAATTATGAGCTACAAAATGTTCAGATGCACCACAGAGAGGCGAGACAAGGGTTGGCTTGTTTTGCATTTCATTCTTGTGTTTCAAGATGGAACTTCGTGCAATGATTAAATTTCTCATCAGTGATCAAAACCAGAGAGTACAGCATCTAAAGATTCTGTTGCAGCCTCCAATTATTGATTTAGGCTTTGTTCACACTGCAGGTCAATGTAACCAAAGTGTTTTTTCATGTGTTCTGTTTTGCCAGTGATATTGTGAATAGAGATATTGATGCTAAATCAGCATATTAAACCGCTATAAGTTAAAGAGAGATCTGTAGCCGCAGATCAGAGTTCACAAACTCATTTGATTCATTTTAATATCACAAATATTGACGTTGAGGTCTTTATTGCCCGGCGCGGTCTGTACCACACAGCTCCGTCTTGCTTTGGTTCACAAGCACCTCGATCGTTGCAACAACATTCACGCGGGCAAAACCAACATCGACAAGCGCTGTATCAACTCTCCAGAGGGCCGGTATGAGAGTTCATATTGTTGTTCAGCTCAGCGTGATCTGGAAGAGACAGACAAAAGAAAACATGTCAAGTTGCTGTCGGACACAAAGGGAGACGAGAACGTCGGAGGGAGGAGGGGGGATAGATTCTGACACAGATTAGGCTTATGATATGTCTCACACACACACACACATAAATACACCCTCGCTCACACACTAACAGAGTCACGGGGTGTGTGTTACTCGTGTTAACATCAACAGAACTAATGTAGTGTCTTCTTCTTTAACTTGCTAACATGCTATTACTGAGCTGTCTAGGCACGTTAGCCACAATAACCAGCTGTGTGTGTGTGTGTGCATGCATGTGTGTATGTGTGTGTGCTAATGTGTGTCTGTACACGTGCAGTGTTTGTGGTCTTCACACTTGTTTACTTTATGTGTTTGTCTACATTTGTTTTCTAAGGTTTATTGCATTATTATGAAACTCCTTTCTCCAACTTTTGTGTGTGTGTGCGCACATATGTGTGTATGTGAGTGTGTGATTTTGTGTGTGTGTGCGTGTGTGCATATGTATGTGTGCAATTGGCTACTTTGATATGCAGGTATGTGTGTGTGGTTGTGGACGTGTGTATAACGTCCAACTTGCTGTTACTAAGAGTGACGGTAATTTGATTGTGCACTGTTTTTGTGTGTGTGTGTGTGTGTGTGTGGTGTGCGTGCATGTGTGTGTGTGTGTTCATGGGTTTTCCCACTGCACGTGTGTGTGTAGTCTAAATAGAGCAGTGTTTGTGATGAACCGAAGAGAATGCTCGTATTGTTGAGAAACCAAAACAACAAGGTCTTGGTTTGAGTCGTGAGCGCCCTGTGATGACACACTGTGTGTCATTTAAGTGCGTGTGTGTGTGTGTGTGTAGTTCCATTACTGTACAAGGTTGAGATCTGGTTCAAAGCCTCCGTGGCTCTCCCTCGCTGGCCTATTTCAGGGGTCGTTTACGTTAATACCATAGTGAGGGTTGAAGTGTGGCAGGGTGTGTTTGTGTGTGTGTGTGTTTAAGACAATGACAGGAGCAGGATGAGGGGAGGAGACGGCACACTTTTGGAAGATAGGAGGTCACCAGTGGTCTCAGCTATTTTTCTTTTACCCCTGCTGGAGCCACCGACCTGTCTAGACAAACTGTGTGTCTGTTAACTTCCACCAAACACAACAGTATTGACTCTGTGAGAAAATCGAAGTCAGTTGTTTGCACTCATGCCACAGACCTCAAGAATTTGTTATTGTTTCCTACAAGCTGCGTGTTACAAGTCCAACATCACAGCTTCTTTGTGACTGACAGGCTAGTGTCCTTTTTAAGTGGTATATTGAGCCACGTCACACACAGTCTTAGTAAACAGTTTAACCCCTAACACCTGAGCAACACGTTTTCTGTCAAAAATTATACCCCTTCTTCACAATGCCGTAAATCTGTCGATCTGGAACACACAGGAGTCATTCACACGCCTCTTAAATCAGCTCACCACACTCTTATTGATGTTTATGGAAGTGGATGTGAAAACAGAGCTATGGTTGCAGAAGGTGGAGTACTGCTGATAACTTCTGGAATGAAGCAAAATCAAGAAATGTGAGAAAAAGAGGGAGTGATGATGAAGCAAACAGAGATGAAGGAACATGACGGGGAAGAAGAGGAAGAAAGACGACAGTTTCCTGGTCTCTGACTGGTTGTCTGTCGGTGTTTAAGCATCATCTCATTGAGATGACCACCTGATGCTGGTTGAAGTTGAAGCAATCAATGACTTTGATTTTAAATATGTCCTTGCTGCAGCGGAGTTCGAATCCAACCTGCGGCCCCTTGCATGTCAGTCCTCTCTCCCTCTCCTCACTGTCCTGTCACTCTTCAGCTGTCTCTATCCAAGAAAGCTTGAAAAGCCCACAAAAATCACAAATTTCAAGCAAATCTACAATGGGATTAATGTGGGATGAGTGTGGTTCTCAGCACTACCTCAAATTAACATCTCAAAGTTCAGCCCTGGTTTTGTTCTCCAACTCCCGAGAAAAATACCTCTTTGGTTTGAAATATATGACCCTCTTAAAATCCATTTCTTTAATGTTTACCATACTTCACTGTTAACAGGTACAGCTTCTTGTATGGAAGGTATGGCTGGTGACAGTTTAGTATCTGGAGGTCTGTTGGAGTGGTGAGCGGTGTGGTCAATCAGCGGCACAGGCAAAAGCAAAAACATTGAACAGAAAGTGTCTGAAAGCTGCACACTGCGGTGTAAATATCAAAAGTATTTATCAGATCAGTTGAGGAGTTGATATTATTTACAGAGCACCGCCACTTGAGATTAACTTTGTTTGTATTCTCTTGTTTTCCAGGACCTGCTCCACCTCTCAGAATATGACCTCTTGGAGCTCGGAGTCTACAATCACCTTCACCGCCTGCACCTCCTCACTTCTCTACGTCTCCTCCAGGAACGAGAGAGGAGGAGAGGTACTGTAATACAAACACACACACACACACACACACACACACACACACACACACACGCGCAGTTGACCAAACATTATCTCTCCTTATCTGCTCCATCAGGTTGTTGATCCTGGCTCCATGTTTGCGTCTCCAAATTTCCATCTCTCCGTCTCTCTCTCTCTCTCTCTCTCTCTCTCTCTCTGTGTACCTCTGTGTCGTAGACAGAAAGACAGAGACAGATAGCATTAGTGTCATGTGAAGACATGCTTATGCCTGGGGGGTCTAGTGGTGGGGAGGGGGTTGTCTGGTGGAGGACAATACTGTGTCTCTCACACACACACACACACAAACGTGAACACTTCCAAAGCTGTCAGTAAATAAGGAGAAGAGTGCTGAGGCCTGAAGCCCTGCTGAGTTTAATCACTTGTAGAAGTGTGTGTATGCAAGCAGGGATGTGTGTGTGTGTGTGTGTGTGTGTGTGTGTGTGTGTGTGTGACTGACTGCTTTGTTTGCCCAGTTTCCCATGCATTATACTGTGAAATCTAACTGTTGTCTTGGTGACTGAGACGTGCATGATATGTAGCACAATAACATTTGACTTGTTGACCCCTGCAACTGTTTTTATACATCCCATTAAAGAGATAAATACTAGATACTACATATATATATACGAGACACAAGATGAATCAAAAATGATGTGTTTGTTCAGGGTAAATGTCCAGTTTACAACCAGAACAATGCAGCTAACTTACTATCTGCAGTGTGGACACAGTTCTCTTGGCTAACTAGGTCAGACTTTGTTACTTAAGTTGTACGTGGAAGCAGAGACTATGATGATATAGTCTCTTCCTACACTATGAACATGGACTGACATAACTAAAATATCATTATTGAATATTTAAAAAATGTGTTTTAACGCTGCATTTCCTTGAACTTTAAATACAATTCAACTAATATTACCAGCAGCATCGTGGGCTTCACTGCACCCTTTTATATTCTTTATTCAGTTGTATCTGCATGATAAGTCTGAGTCAACTCATTAAGTATTATAAGTGCTTGACGACCATCACTGAAGAGAGCCAATACGTGCGCTGCAAGCTGTCACGCTTAATCCAGCATTTGAAATTAGGGGATGTCCCGTATTCTGAGTGAAAATAAAACTAGCACTGAGGACACAAATATACAGTGTGCGGCACAATTCTGGGACAGTAGAGCAACTTGTCATTATCTACAAGGTAGATGAAGGGCCAACATCCAAATGTCTGTGGACTTTAACTAAATGAACTGAATGAAGACATCAGTTAATTTTGCCTGTTTGTGGATGTCATGGAAGTCATTATGACTTTTGACAACTGGTCAGTCAGGACAAATAAAGAGAAGAAGGACTGAAGAATTAACTTCAGCATTGAAAGTAAAACAAACAAGAAAAGAGATATCACAGCTCCACAAAAACCTTTTGATCGACAAGTCATCTGTGAGCGACGAGCAAGTGATGACCACCGAATACAAAACAGGAGATGCGTACTTCACAGATTACCCCCTTTTTAAAGCATACATTTTCACATTCCTGAGATCACCGCGCGGCGCTCGAGGAGCCTCATCCTGCAGGTCGAGGACCGTTGCTGAGGTGAAACAGCCTCTAGTTGAAATCACTCAGTCACCAGCTACTGTGGTATTATCTGTCTGCCTGGCAGCTTGCCACCCCTATCATTACCACAAAGGCCAGATTTGTTCAGCTAATGGCATCCTTCACACACACACACACACACACACACACACACACACACACACACACACACACACACATACAGGCAGCATCCTCCAAAATGCCAACTCAACATTTGACCCAGATAAGAGCATTCCAGTGAGAGCACCTTCAGGATAAAAACACATGCGTACTGACACACTGCATCCAGGCACATATTAATTTCATCATATTACAGTTTTTTTGGCTACAGGATATGATTACGTGGCTGGAATAAGAATCTGTGTGTGTATATATATGTGTGTGTGTGTGTGTGTGTGTGCCAGGTACTTTCCTCATTGGCATGAGAAGAAGAAGAAAAAGTAGAGATGCTCAATTTAGAACAATTAGAGGGTGAAATAGGAGGCATCGGTAAAACACACACGTGCACGCTCATATTTCACATATTTGTGGCTATATAGTTTCAGGTTATGTTTATTTACAGTTGTTGCTGCAGTGTTGAGGCTGTTCTGTTGATACTCACCATGTTTAAAAGATTAACTGTAACCTTAGCTGAAAATGGGGCCAGAATTTATCAGCACTGATGCTCTTCACTGCCTGATTAAAAAGAAAATGTTATTTCACTCAATTATCAATGCCTTCAGGGGGAATACTGAAGCACACACACACACACACACACACACACACACACACACACACACATAGAATAAATCAAGAATAGTTTCATATTACTCGAGTATTTTAATGGGTGATTCTCACCAGCGCTGTCATTTACAACTGCTAGCTTTATTAGATTGCTGTAGTCATTTGAAAGCGGCAGGACAGTGCGTGCTTCCCGTCTTGCAACCTCTAATTTGGATCATGTGCCGTGCGTTTTCAAAGACGTGCGCGATACGACGCACACATCTGGTATGGATGGTTTAATCTAATCAAGCACCTGGCTCTGGAAACAAAAATTAGTTTATGAATGTGTCTGCTTTTCCGCACACCGAACATGCCAGAGTATAGAAAATGCACACGCAGTGGTTAACACAGCTCGGTTCAGATTGAGGAACACAGATTGACGGGGTCACGACGAGTGTGCTGTATGTGCAGACGCCTCCCTCCTAATACCTAGATTACTGTATAATATAACACAATAATAATTCTTAAGATACTAACACTATGTAACTTTCTCTTCGGGTATGATCGGCTGCGAGAAGTAAGAAGTAAGTCACACACCACCAACTATTTCACTGATTTTGGTGAAACTGGATCATATTTTATGGAGAAAATGTTTTCTGGTTTTCCCTCTGATGTCCTCCTGATGGACAGTGAAGTAAACTGCTGCCAACTGTAGCTGCTGTTAGCCAATGTTAGCTCAGTTTGTTAGCCGGGCTGCCCGGACTGTGAGCTCAGATCACCGGGGGAATGTTAGCGTTTGTACCACAGGCGTTTTGGACCACCTGAAAGAAGAGGAGGTTTTCAGGTCCGGGACATGGGGGGAATGCTGATCGGAAGCAGAGCCAGTGTCGTGCCAGAACCGGAGCTGGGCAAGTAGGCAATGTAGCCGGGCTCAGCAGCCTCTATGGACATAATGACAGAGGCGAAAAAAAGACCGAAGAGGACGTTGATGGAGGAAGCTAAGAAGAGAAGAGGAGTAGAGTGAGCGAGCAAGAAGAGTAAATCTGGGACTGACTTTTAGTGGTTGGTGAGAGCTTGGTGAAATAAAAGGCTGAAAGACAGACGCCGAGCTGGGCTGACTGCTGTTGGACTAGTCAGTAATATTAGCTGGCTGCTATGTCTTGTGTTGCTCCACCATTGGCTTTGGTTACCAAAGATCTGATGCTCTCATTTAAAGATCCCATCTTGAACTGCCCGTTTTCTTTGTGTTGATTCGTGTCATCTCATTTTTAAATGCAGAGTTCTGTGTGGACGATTAACACACACATCCATTTTTGCATCCATTCATCCATCCATTCATTCATTCATACATCCAACCTGTCTCACTGCAGCTATACCAGCTGTTTTGTCCCTCCCTGACCTATATGAGCTGAGGAAGTGAGTAATGTGAATACCAGAACACACACAGACAACACACCGCTGTGCTACACCATGCTAAACATGGAATGACACAGGGTTTACATTGTCCGTGTGTGTGTGTGATAGAGACAGCAGGTGTTCATGCGGACAGTTTTGTTTGCTTGTTTGTTTCCCCCCGGTGGTCGGCGATGTTGCCACGGTGACGGAATACTCACGGTGGTCATTTTGGGAGTTAGTTTGTGGACCAAAGATTGAATTTCACACTGACTTTACACACATTCAAAGCTTGTCAATTGACTACAAACGTCGGCCAATGAGCTGTTGGGAGTTCAGTTTCAGTGCAGAGATTCATTCACTTCCAGATTCCATTTTTAAACTGGCTATTGTCGTTTTCCTATTCTGTTCAGCCAGCTGATTGGTCAGCTGTTATAAAACTAAAGCACTCTCCGGCCGTCAGGACTTAGTCTTATTAACACTGTGACCCACGATACTTATGACTCCATGCCATTGCCAGCTGTTACAGATCTGTTTTTTTGTTGTCTGTAATCTGTTTTTAACAACCTCTGAGGCCAACACAGACCACATTCCTCACAAGCTGAGAGTTTTTTAAGGCTGGTATGTGCGATAAATAAATGTTAGGAGAACTAAATTGTTCTGAGATGTATATCAGCGTCCAGGGAATGAAAAGTAACACTCAGAAAATTAATCAATAGCGCAAATTGCACTGCAATTTACAACTTAAGAAGAGGGAGTTGTAGTTTTTCTTAGAAGGTAAATATTTGAGATTGTGAACAAACTGCTGCCATAGAAAGCGAGAGCCAATGTGTCTCTTGACAATATCCATAAAACCAAAGAGTTTGTCTCTAATTGAGTAAGCAGAGATTTCCACGAAGTCCACGACGTGTTCGAAAATTTACGTTACATCCAAGAAGTACAGGCTGAACCGGGATAATCTCTTTTGAAGGTGATGGACTGATCAACATGACCTAGAGTTAATACTAAGTGTACTATAAACATGATCCTCTGTCTGTCTGTCTGAGTGTCTCAATAACACAAAGTGTTATCTTTCGTATGTCAAAACAGGGAAGATTCCAGGAATTAGACTGATCCAAGTTAGGAACATCTAGAAAAAACAGAAATGCTTCAGAAAAAAAAGTGAAGTTTGGACATTTGGACTGGATTTTTGTGCTAGTTTTCATGTAAGAGCGAGTAAGTGCATATTTTCAATCCTTCTGCAGTGAGAGGTGTCCTGCAGGTAGATGACTCATCGCTGCTGTCAGTCACTTGTGTGATTGTCAACAGCAACTACACTCAAGTTGTCAGTTTATTGAGCACTACCAGCTAAAATGAATGCAGTCTAACACAACAGTCCTGCAGTAAATCCTGCGTTCATGAAAGTTATAAGTTCAGTTTTTGTTGAGACGGTTTTAGAGTGGACTTCATGGACTTTTTGGAGGATGTAGTTTGTGTCGCTGTTGAACTGTATTGCACTATTCAAAGAGGCGTTTCTGTTATTTAGCCTATTTAGCCGCTCATTCGGGCAGCCCTGTTATCTGTATTTATATTTTGAAGGTGGCCTGAAATACAATTTTCAATAGGACTTTCACAGATGCCTCTCAGTCTGGACGCTCTGGACGCTCATATCAGATTTCAAAGTGTCTTTCGAGTCACTCAAACCACAACGCACACAACAACAACAACAACATCAAATCAAGGGTGACAATAGTGCATCAGAGCGGCTGAGGAGAATCATGCTGCAACTAGCAGAACGGTATGGAGAACAACGGCATGCAAACAGCAGTCTCTCATGCCAGTGTCATAAATACATAAATGTTATAATTTTATAGTAGATCTTTATAGTACTCCTACAGTCGCTGCATGTTGCAACCTTTGCTGATTCATATTACATAGAAGCTGCCGTCAATCATGACGCATGAAGTTCTACAGTAGTTTGAGATTAAGATTCCTGTGCATCAACTGATGACACTGATGTTCTACAGAAACCATGATCTCATGAGTCAGAAGAATTAGAGTGTTTCATCATACCTGAACACACACATTAGGATAATTTTTTTCAACCAGAGGAATGAGGCGTGGTGTAAATATTAAACTGTTTAAACTTAACCGATCAGAAACACACATGGGAACACAAGCATGAGTGTAGATAGAGATGCATTAGGGAAAAAGAGGAGTAGGGGAGGAAAGAGGGAGACGAGGAGTGGATGGAATGAGGGGGAGAGAAGAGGGAGAAAGGGGGGAGTCGAGGACGAAATTGGGAAGAGAATGTGCCTTGCACGGTTCATATCATCCCACTGAGGAGTTACAGGAATACCACAAAACACGCAAAGAACCAACAATATCAATTGTAATAAAAAAGTATAAAGTAATCCAATTATGCGCAGGTGTCATCTGAAGCAGGAGGGGCAGCCAAACCCATCTGTTTAATGGTTTCGGGGAGCTCTGGTGCCCTGAGGTGGATTGGTGGTCAGTGTTCGGAAAAGAGTGACTCAGCGAGGCGTCGTGCCAACACGTTGAGTGTCATTGTGCAGAAATAGGGCTCAGCCTGTGGACTCACATTAACAGGAAATGCATGAACTGTAATTGTAGTAACGCATTCTCCAAACTCATTTTAAAAAATGTGATAAGGTAAATATTTTGATCTGCACACTTCTCTGAAGTTGGAGATTGAGACTTGATATCGTAGGCTTCCTGTGCAGTACAGTTATTTCAGTATGAATCATGAAACGTCTAAAAATACTGTAAAAGTTCTAAGTGGAGGAAATGCCACTGTGCGTTAAAGAGCGGCTTTAACCTCTGCCTTTTTTTGTTAAGTCTGTAGATAAAGACACCCAATCGTGTATTCTCACTTAGAAATCCAGTGGCTGTAGCGTGATCCCACAACAAAAGAACACAAGGGCAGAGGACAAACGATAAAAATCCTGCCCCAGCCAAAGCCACATCAGATAATGAGTCAGAACAAATGGACAGCTCTCTGCGAGGACAATGTGTCTTGTCCAAACAGACCTACAATCTGTGGTGTAAAGCCTCTCGAATCAGATCAGTTTAAAAGTGAGGATGAGGATGTGCCTCTGTGGTCTAACTTGACAGGATCTTCCATGACACATATCAGTCAGGGATTATAGTTCTGCTGTGCCTCCCCTGAAATGCCCCCCCCCCCCGTCCTGGGGGTCCATTTTCTTTTTTTGGGATGGTTTGGGTGATTCAGGAGATGATTACAGATTACGCTCCTGACTCACCGTACACCTTCCTGGAAATACCACCCTCCACACACACAAAGATGCCAAGAATGTCCACGTGCCTCTGTGAAACGTTACTGAGATTTACTCAAGAGAAAAGAAAAAAAAATGTATTTTCACCTCCAAACAGTTCCTTCACCCGTACGGAGTCCAGGAGCAACTTCTAAGTTTGGTTTTAACTGTGTTCCCTGTCGGTTACTGTGAACAGACCAAAAACTGTTCATTTTATGATTAGACCACCATTACCTAATGCCCCAAGGGCCTTTTTATTGCACATATTTAATGGACCATGTGTTTAGTGGTTTGTTAGAAGAAAACTTTTAGATTTAGCAGTGACGGTCTACTCTTAGTCACTTATTTTAGACCTCTTTTATTTAACTGTTATTTATCTAGAAAGTCCCCTGAGATTTAAATCTGTTTTCTGGCCGAGACAGCACAGTGAGAGTATAAATGCAGAAATAGTCATAAAACATGATCAACAGGGAATATAAACATCGAACACAGAGGAGAGTAGATTATTAAAATGTTGTAATTTCTGTCATTTATTCAGAAAGCAAAGCTCAATGAAAACACTTGGCTGAATGAAGCTGAATAATAAGCTGGATAAATATGAGTTTTTACAAGGTCATTTTTGTTTTACCTTGCACACAAAAATATACAAGTGAAGTTAACTATGCAGGTATGCAAATACTGAATGACTGTCCGCCTGCGAACCTGCTCGGATCCACGAGCTCTGACTGTGTTCCTCATATGAAGAGACCAGCAGACAAGCTATCTGCAAGTAAACGCAGAGTTGTGGACAGAATAAACACCATATTTCACAGGGGAAAAAAAATCATGATTTGTGTGGCAGACTTTTGTTTTTATGTTTAACACCCCGTCTTGCAACCTCATAGATTCATCTGCTTGTGGATGTCTTAACACATGGGATGCAAACCACTCACATGAAGCAACACACGATTTTTCATTCTCATAGTTTCATTCTCATATGGTGACATTTTACTCAGCGGGTTAATTGCTGTGATCTGATAAGTGAGGCAGGAAATGTCTGTTCATGTACTTATCATCCATTGTAGTGCAAAACTGATTAAGGGACGCAGGCAAAGTTGATCTAAAGGGTATCTCTGCAAACTCTAATGCACGTTTAACATTAATAGATGTTCTCTCTGTTTTCTGTCTTTTCTTTTTTGTTATTGTTCATGTGTTAGCCTGCATGCTGGACTCTGTCCTGATGTTGCAGTGATAAATACGGTTATAATAAGAGCGTTTCCACCCTGAGCACATCTTCGGCCCTCATGCACTTCAGTGGCTCTTTACAAATGTAGTGTGAATAGCTTAAGATCAAAAAGACCAACATGTACATGGCAGCATCTGTGTGTGTGTGTGAGTGTGTGTGTCCAATACGGGCCATCTGATCATCTCGGCTTTCATAGCGGCAGGATGGGCTCCTTGTATTGTCTGAAAGGAAACGCACACACACTCACACACACACACATGCACACACATGCACGTGTCTGGGTGTTATCAACTCTAGACAATACAGAGGAACAGGAGGACAAAGACAGGAGAGAGTGTTGTCCTGAGGGCCAGTCAGCACACACACACACACACACACACACACACACACACACACACTTAATATGACCTCATACCTGATGTAATGACACAAGCAAAGCTCCTCTACTTGTTTCATCTGCCTCACTTCATGAAATTCAATCGTTCATGCCAAAGTTCCTTCAATATTTGAGTGCTGCGTGATAAGAACGCTCCAACGCTGAGCTGATTTATGTCTGAGCCAACACTGAGTTAAGTAGTTAAACTTCATGAGTCTTGAGTGCACCTCAAACATGTCCGAAACATGCTGAGATCACTTCTTTTTTTTGTTTGTTTCACCCCCCCCACTACTCTGCAAATAGCAACATTAGGTCACATCTAAATCTTCTCTAAGTGCCAGAGCAGTTGGTGGTGTTGGTGCAAGAGGTCCCAAACAAAAAGACTTGGAGCATGAAATGAGGCTGTGCAAGGGAACACAGAGGAGAGGAGGAGGGGGTGGAGGTGGAAGCGGAGGAGAGGGAGGGCAGAGAGAGTTTTGTTCGGCGCTGGGGGGCAGGAGTTAGTGGAGGAGAGGGGAGGCGGCAGTGGGAGGGGTAGGGGATAAGAGACAACTCGGCTAAAAAAGAAAGAAAGCAAACTCCTCCCAAACACAGCAGAGCGGGAGGAGGAGCCGGGGTCGCTCGCAAATCACTCCCCGGAGAGAAGGAGGGAGGGCAGGGCTTGTGATTGTGCAGCGCTACTTGTTGTTGCCTGTCTGAAGGAGCGTGAGCGTATCGTCTTCCAGCCGGTCAGATAGTCAGCCACACTCAGTCATTCAAACAAACTGTGACATGGAGTAAATCTGATAGAAGTGTGTAAAAGTAAAAGATAAATAGAAGAGCAGAGATCGTTAAAAAGGAGAGGAGGTCACACTGACAGGTAAGAGTGTGTGTGAAGTGTGTGCGCATCCATATACAGTAAGTGTGTGTAGGAATGTGTGTGTGCAGATAGTTATCTTGATGGTCATCTTCTCCTCTAGATGTTCCTCTGTCTGTTTTCCACACTTTTCATCATCAAAACTTAAAGTTAAATATAGAAAATTAATTTTCTCTTTGTGCGGCAGCTGTAAGTCTCACTACACTCTACGTCTCTCTGTCTCTCTCTCTGCATCCCTCTGGGTTGAACTGTTTACAGCCTCCAGTGAGTTAGATTTGCTCAGGGACTTTTTTTGAGCAATAAGTTGCCATCCCAAGGCGCTGGGTGTAACCGTGGTCGCTTGGATTGCTGGTGCTAACTGTGGAGAAACCCCAGCAGGAAATAATTACATGAAATATGACAGATAAGATCGAGATCTTCCATCGAGATTTTCTCTTGTTTACTTGTTTTTGAGTCAGATTATTTGGTTAGGTTAAGGTCAGTTTATTTTTCTTGGCTGGTTATCAGAGATAGTATTGGCTAATTTTCTGCAACCAATCTGCAACATCAGTCATAGCTCACTGCTGCAGTCATCAATATTTATTGCAGCATATGACTGTGAGGCTCTTATCAAACAGTGTTTAACCATCCCAACTTTAACTCTGACCTTTCAGTCATGACAACACGTCTTTAAACAGCAAGCCACCCACGAGATGATGACAGAGGCAGACATATGTGTGTGTGCATCTCTGTGTGTGCGTGTGTGTTGATGTTGTTGTTGTGCAGCTAAACACATACATGCAGCAGGTGGTTTCAGACATTAGTCAGTGTCTTGTCTGAAGCCTGTAGCTGCGTTAAACTGAGTAATTGAGATCGGACCTTTAATCAGTGCTGAGATGAGTCTGTGTCAGATTCACAGAGCTCAGCTTTAACTTAACGGATGGTCGTGTACTCGCGGTGGCGGCGTTGTCTGTGCGGTGTTGTGTTACTTAGCCCCCACTGGGATGAGGTGGATGGTATTCCAGCTAGCCATCAACACTGTGTGACTGGTGGTCTTCACAAAGCCAGTCAGTCAGTCTACTGACTGGTCTACTGACTGACTGAAGGTGGTTGAAAGTAAAAACGTAAATATATATTTTTAAGGCTTGACTATAATTCTGGGATACTGGTAGTTAACTTGAGCAGCACCACTTTGTGGAACGCTCTACTACCTTTCTCTGACGTCCATACAGCTGTTAGCAGTTAGTGAATAAAGTAGTTAGACTTTAGTGGCATCATTTGAACCCACTGCAACATCACCAACATCAATAATGTAGCACTAAAAGGGGCTTTAGTGCATTTACTTTTGATACTTAAATCTGAATTCTGCAGTGTGTTTTTGTTCAGAGAATTGTTCAACATCTTAGAATATGCAAGGAAGGAATAAAGTCAGGAGACAGGTAGCTTAGCTTGGCATAAAGTATGTGGAAAGCTAAAAAAAACCCACCACCTACCAGAACGTCTTAATCTCACTAAATAACATGTTATATCCTGTTTGTTTAATCTGTACAAGTGAAATGTGACATGAAAATCTCTGGTTTGACAGGGAATTACGTGCTGGAACTATTTCTTGACCTGGCCAGCGACTTTCTGGAGTCTTGTCGTCAATTAACTGCATTCTGGCACGAGCTGCCGTTTTTTAGCGTACAGATAAAACAGTGGTGTTTTCTCCCCCTAAACTTATCCTAAACTACATGAGGTATTATATTTATGTTCATCTTCATGATGGTGTTGTCGGACGTTTAGAGTGACTCACTTAACCATGATTGGACTCACTGTCTCGTGAGTAACATAAACACAAGTCAGTATCTCTGTCATCACAAGCACAACCTTGCATGCTCTGCTCTCTTTCACATCATTTTAAGTACATCTTATGATTCATAGATTTGAGATATTTAGGTTTTGTTCTGTACGTACTTCTTCCACCACTGACTGTCTCAGCTGACTGCTTCTCTGTGTGGCTGGCTCACAGCGTGTTGCTCAGTCACTGTACACGGACAACACATTTTTTCCCACCCCGTCTATCTCTACAGTTCACATACACACACACTGAGCGTAGGTAGTGTGTGTCAGAGAGAGAGAGAGAGAGAGAGAGAGAGAGAGAGAGAGAGAGAGAGAGAGAGAGAGAGAGAGAGAGAGAGAGAGAGAGAGAGAGAGAGAGAGAGAGAGAGAGAGAGAGAGAGAGAGAGAGAGAGAGAGAGAGAGAGAGAGAGAGAGAGAGAGAGAGAGAGAGAGAGAGAGAGAGAGAGAGAGAGAGAGAGAGAGAGAGAGAGTTTCAGAGCATTAAATGGCAGCTACTGCTGTGGGGTTTAATAACAGCCTCATTAATATGTTGCACGCATACTTCACACACACATACACACACTGGTGAGCCCACGCACTGAAGAGCGCAGTAGGACACCTCTCTCTCTCTCTCTAACAAAGGCTGGCTCTAAACAGTGGTCATGTGACAGTTGTTCCCATTGTTCACTTCTGGCCAGGGGTGGTTTTGCTAATGCACTGGTGTGTGTGTGTGTGTTTGTGTGCATGCCATAGCAGGAAGACACTCTAAGCCTGCCAGAGGAAACCCCTCATTCCCAAGCACGTTAATGTTTGTGTTGTCCTCACTATTGTGTGTAAAGTTTGTTTAATAAGAGAGCAGAGTGACCTGTTTAAACTCCATTAAATCTATAAATCAGTTCATCTAGACGCTCATTTTGCTTTGTGTAAACCAAAGGATTGTAAGCCACGGTACTAGTGAGTTAACTAGGACTTGTTGAACCACCTTAAAGTCCGGTGGTGGTCCTCAGACGCCCGGTTTTTAAAACCACCACTTCAGTGGATTAAAGACGAAGCTTTCTGACTCCTCACTGATGTGTATGATTAGCTGGAGAGACGGGGGTGGGGGGTGGATTACATTAAATTAAACTAATTTTGTTGGGAAAGTAATGTCCTCCAACCCTGTGAGATATAATTACAGAAAGAACGAGAGAGACGGCGAAAAGGGAGGAAGGGAAGCGAAAGAGATATTTGTTTTATTGGTAGTAATCCGTTATAATGAGCTGCCTGCTGTCTAAATGTTTATACTGCCATTTCCTCTTCCTGTTAATCTGCACTTGTTTCCCACCCAAGGCCTTGTGTGTGCGAGTGTGTGTGAGTGAGTGTGTGCTGATGTTCCCAGCCCAAGGCCTTTACTAAAGCAAACCTCACTACAGAATATTTTTGTCTTTTATCCCATGGTCAAGGAAAAAACTTCTGATTGGATGGCAGGTTTCTATTTGTTGTGAAGTTTCCCTGATGCAAATTCACATTTCTGAGTTTTATCTTAATGATATCCTCAATAAAGTCGGATTCTTCTTGTTTCTTTGAGTCCTCCAGAGCCTGATAAATCAGCCCGGCTGATATCGCACTATATGTCAGGCGATAAATTACAAGAAAATTGAAAACCCTCTATCGATCCAGCTGGTAGTCCACAGCTGCAATCTGAGCTTTGTGAGCAGGATTGAGAATGGAAGACGCACATTTTACATGCCGGAGCTAAAAGATCTGGCAACAGTTGTCTCTGAGGTTGATCCAGTTATAAAGGATTTTGTGGGTCAATTTACAAAAACTCCAAAATCAGCAAATTTCTTTGATCAACATGACAACTGAAGATGATGTCATTAGTTAGTCACTGCTCATGGCTCATGGCTCATAAAAACAATGTGGCACAAATAGAAGTCGAAGAACAGAAGAGTTGAATAATAAAGTAAAGCTAAAATGGCAATTCAGTCTGATAATCAGGTTATCCTCTGTCCCCTCAACATAGAAACACAGGAGCCTGTGGGATAATGTAGCAATGTAACCAGGTTTACGACCGTAAGCACGTTGTATCTCTGTTGCATCTAAGCACTACAATACCCATGAGCCTCAGCCAAGAAGCCAGGCATAAGGTGTCAATCTGTACTGTAACAAATAGAAAATGCCTAATCATTGTAGTTGGGAACAAAAGAAACCAGAGTTGATGAATTCATCTGAAATTACAGATTTAAACTGCTGAATGTTTCATGAGGTGTAAACTGAAGCTTCAGCTCACAGTTGGCACTGAAGGCAACAGATTTTTAAGTTTTACCAACATTTTTCTTGTGAATTCTATTAAATTCTCTCCTCTTTTATGTTCACTGGCTTGTGCTTTACCTTTTATTTTCTAACACAGGAGCTCATCTTTTGTACTAATTGGAGAGTTGATGTGAATCTCGATCTTGTGCTCCAACTAAAATCCGTCTAACGTCGTCTATGCAGAAAATAAAGCGTGACTTTTGTTTCCGTAACACTGGACGCCAAAATAACTAACGTCCACTTCACAGCTCTATATCAGTACATCTCCAACATAGCTCCAGTCAACAAGTCAAATGCTGTTTTAAATCATTACACAAAGTAGGTTTATTTAAACTGCAGGCAGTCTAGTATTTAACACCAGTTGACTCTCTGTAGAAACTTACCTGACCATGAGTTAACCTGACTACAAACTAACTTTAAATATGGATAACTTTTAAAACTAGCTCGCTCTTTCCCTGTGATGCAGGCTGATGTAGCCGGTGGGTGAACAGCTGTAGGGAGGAGAGGATGAGGCAGGAAGAGAGAAAAGAGAAAAGTCTATTATTACGAGAGGTGGAAGGACAAAGGACAGAAAGAAGATGACGATGTGAGGAGGCAAAAGAAGAGCTGACATCATGATGGAGGGAGGGAGGGGATGTCTGTGTGGAGGGGGAGGAGGAGGAGGCTCAAGATTAAAAGAAGAGAAGGAAAAGATGGATGAGTGGATGTAGGCAGAAGGAGAGAGGAGTGACTTCAATAAGGCAGAGAGTGAAATAAAGTGTGGAAGGAGAAGATGAGTGAGGTTTTTCTCACCTTCACTCTACACTGAAATGACTTCCTTTAGCTCTTAGCGTGAATAATTTATTTATAAGATTAATCGACAGAGTATTCATGTGCGTTGAGTGCTGTGTTTTCACTCAGTGAGAGTCGGTCCTTTCTCCTCTGCAGGGGAGGGTGTGTGTCTGGCAGATGGTCAGGGCCACACACACTCATTTAAACACACTCAAATACACACACACACACACAGCTGACCCTCTGTCCCGGAGGGTCTTATAATAGGTCCTCCTCCTGTAGTTGTTCTGCCCCTCAGTGGAATCCACACTCTGACCCAGCATGCCTTAGCAGGACTTTTACAGTGGGTTTGTGTGTGTGTAAACTTTACTTGTCATGCTGAACAGTCCTGAAGTGACCAGCTGTTCCTCTCTCTAAACCAGTATTTGCATTTTTATTGACATTCATCATCTCAAGCTGGTGGCTCAGTGACCCCCCTCTGCTGAAGTAGAAATAGTTCACATTTTATTTGAGTCCAGGTTTCCTGTATTCGCTCTGAGGCTCATGAAACTGTCATCAAATGTTATTTCTCCTTGATATTTTTATTAACAGAGCACTGAAGAAAACATGCCTCTGAATTTAATGTCTTAATTACAATCACATTTAGACAGATAGATGTAAGTACACTTGGGGAAATGCTTCTTTTCTTTCTTACTGGGAGTCAAATAAGAAAATCTAAATCAGTGTTATATTAAGGCTTAGAGTTATGCATAATTTGAATGACAGGTGTGTGCCGTTACAGATCTTGATCTTGTTTGAGCAACCAGGCGTCATTCTGCCCGCTTCAGGTCCGCCGATGGTCCACGTCTGTGCAGATTTTTAGATGATTTTAGAGACGGAAGAGGCAGGACTGCCAAGATGGCAGCAGAGCCAGGGCGGCCACACTGATACGCGTCACGGATACAGTGTCCATGTTTTATACAGTCTATGGATCGTACATGTGAGCCCGATCATTTTAAAATGTTGGACTGTATTTTTCCTCTTTTCGGTGCACGCTAGGTGTTTCCCTGTGGTTCCAGTCTTTGTGCTAAGCTAGGCTAAACAGTGCAATCTCCAATCTACATGAGTATTCATTTAAATGATGCATGTGTTGTTCATTGTGGGCAGTTTGTCAGCTGTCTTGGGTCATTTCTTCAGTTCAGTTAGTTGTTCACACTCTGCTGTTAAGAAGTGTTGATCATGTTGGACAGCGTTATGAAGTCTGACTTCATAAAAGTAGATTCTCCGCCTTGGAAATCAAAATATTTTTCACCCAAGCTGACCGTTTTGGTTTAATGCCTCTTCATCAGGGTTGACTGCATCTGGTGAGACGGCCACAGTGCCAAGCCCCACAGTTTTTCTCTGAACGTCTCAGATCACAATCAGGCTGTCCAAATAGAGACACAATAACAAACACCAGCGTAGCTGTTCCGCTCAGATTCTTCGGTGTGATGGGATGTGAAATAGGGAGGGTTTCTGGAATCTCGTACCTTCCTGTCTGCCAACGTGTCTCTCAGCTGGTGATATTTTAGTTTGTACAGTGTGACTAAGTGCTGCATGGTGAATGATTCAGAGCAGAAGATAGCTGTCCACTCATCATCACACAGCAGGGGAATTTATCAGGAACCTGTCTGGTGTTTTGCATCACTGCCAACCTATCTGTCCTATCCATCTCTATGTATTTATATCTGTTCGTCTGTCTGTCATTGGACAGGATCGACCCACGAGTGCTGCTGCGGTATAAAGAATTCTAAGCACTCGCTCTTCTCACGTCCACCAGTAGGAAGGTGGATTCTTATCGGCTTTGAGGACAGCACAGAGTACCATCTACTGAAAGGTTCAGGTGCCTTTCGTACTGTTAAGCTTAAATAGATCTATCTGTCTGATTGCCTTTCACATTCAGTCACATGCACATTTGTTTATTCTAGTCTTTATTTCATCCATAGGAGTTTGACAAGTCACCCTTCATGTTCTCGTGAGGAGTTATACTTAAAATAATTGGAAATATTTGTGGTTTAAGCAAGATTGATTCAATTTCAATATTTCAAACAAAGAAAATTAGGTTTGTGTGTGGTGTTACAGCACAAAATTGTTAGTGTTAATAGTGTTTCTTCACTCTGCCAGGGTCTAAACAATGTTTAATCAGTTAAAATCAGTATAAACAGATTTAGGATTAGGTTTCAAATTGATGTTTGAGGCCCACATAATCACATCTAATTAAATTTGGAACACAGTTTTGGCAGTGTTGTCCTCCTCAGGTGAGCCAGATTTGTTCTCACGTCTCCTTCTTGTATGTTTTAAACTGTTATCGTTAGTTTAACCTTAATTGAACCTGATTTGTTCATGTGATCACACAATGTGTTCATAGTTTTTCAAGGACACACACAGTATATTGGCAGACTGTGTGTTTTTATACATGTGACTAAAACTCTTAGTGTAATGTTATGTAATGACAAGCCTTATTCTCCCTCCCAGGTGTATTTTGTGATGTTGTGAAAGGTCATGTGAGTGTATTGGTGGTGGTGGTGGAAGCACCTGTTGGACTGTCTCTCTTTATGAGTGTATCATGTGTCATAATATTTCATCTCGGTGTGTATTGTACGTCAGTGTGTTTCGGATCACTTTACAGAAACGTCTCAAGTCTCGTTACATCCCCACCTTCTGCATTGTGTTACCATGGTTACATAACTGTTTCACCCTGGTTATTGCAGGCATGTTAAGAGAAACCCTCAATGAGGTCAGTTACTTTGTTTAATGTATTTGTCACCTTAATAAAGCTATTTAAACATATTTATATATCATGATGGTTGACATGGTTAACATAAAACAACGTGTGCTCGTACTTTACAGGCACATATAAACCTTTGCTCTGTTGAAACTAATAACATCAATCTGCTACTTTGCGGCTTCATCACTTCACACTGAGCAGCTACAGCAACCTCAAAGGGTCAAATACACATTGCATGCCAGGAGAGGGCAGTACATATACTCTGTGTATATTTATGTTTCTATTTTATTTATTATTCCTAAAACACAAGCTTGATAATCAGGAACATCTAAATGTAGCAGTTTACTTCTGTAAACCATCATATGTATGTACAGTACATGTATACATACATATATGTACAGGCCTGAGATCAACTCTTTGACTCCAAAACTTTCCAGTGGTGGTAAAATATGAGATTCAACTCGTCTCGTCACTGTGTTTCTTTCCAGAGTTGAGGATGATGGCAGAGGGGCGTTTTGCCAGTCTGCCCAGGTCCATCCATGCACACCACACCCTGGGAGGAGGCAACACACACCCCGGAGTCCCCTCCACCTCCCTCGGTGTCCCCGGCAGCGGCACCTGCTCCTCCAGGAGGCTCCAGGCCTCCCTTGTCTCCTCCATGGACCTCCTCAGCTCCAGGCCTGGGTGAGTCTAGTCTCTAACAGCGCAGTAAAAGCTGCTCTTCAATTAAATTCTCCTGAATTAAAGGAGAATATCTATAAGATGATAAACGTGACATTACATATTTCCAACTGACGTTGAGCAGACATAAACATCCAAATATTTCAGTGTGTGTACAGTAAGCAGCATCAAAAGGCTTCAATGAAGTGTTAGAACAAGTTGATACAGAAAATAAACGTGACGCTGTCAGACTAAAGGAAAGTTTCTCTTACCTTTAAGTGTATTTAATGTGGAATCATGAAAGAAAACAAAAGGTTTAAGAGGATAAAATCCATCTGGAAGGGGATTTTTTTCACAAAGGTCTCAGGTGTTTTTTTTTATTTACTTACTCCCTTCACTTAGTCTCCCTCCAGGGCAGGGCAGCAGCCTATCAGAGATGCCCGCTGCTTCCTACCAGACGGTCTCCATTCACGGCACTCTGCCTCGACGCAAGAGAGGAGGGGCCAACCTCACCCACGGAAACTACACCTGGGATCCAAGAGCCAATCACACGCAGCCGACGCTGAGTGGGAACACGTCACTGGCTCCTGGAAACATCCATCAACCCCTGACCTCTCCGCGGGTTCAGAATATCATCGACGACTTTCACGGTTACAGGTAAACACACACATAGGTCATGTTTCATTGTAGATAATGCACCTCTTTATTGATAAATGTGACTGTGACTTTGTCTTCAACATTCACGGCAAATGATAGTGTTTATATCACCGTGCAGTTATCTTGTCTATGTTGCTTTAATTATAGACTATAAAGAAAAAAAGTGTGACATAATTAAAGGAACACTCCACTGGAAATTTACCTTTTGAGATTCAAATTGTCGGCCTCAATAGGCTTGAAACGTGGCTCTTTAAAAGATTCTGTAGCTTGCTTCTTTGCAGAGAACACCGGCTATGCTCAGTTTGGGTTTATAGCAGTTAGTATTGATTCTGGTAGTGACCCAGGGTCACAGCAAATGGGGAATGGCATGTAACCATGGTGCCCCTACCACTACACCCCATTTTAATGACATATTTTCCTGACTTTCCTCATTATTCAGCACTAGTTCTACCAGTGAAGACAAAAAGGCCAAAAGAAATGAAAAAACATATGGCAATTTTCATTAAAATGCCGGTTTTTCCATTCATTTGAGTGGCAGTAGTCCATTTTGGCTGAAAAAAACGCAGTGACCTGTGGTGGAGGAGTTGAGACGGATTCCAACTTTTGGAAAAACGCAGCCCAACATCACGCTGCAGGCACTAATCAGGCACTCAGACCAGTCAAAGTGATCCACAATCAGCTTGAAATGTCTCTAAAACTGAGGCTGGACTAAACTCTGATACTCTACCTGTTGTGTTCTGCCTTTGGTTTATTTCATATACCCAGCTTCTAAATCTGTGTCTTGCTGTGATGTAGTGACATGAAGAAGTTTGCCGCAGTGCCTTATCCAGTCTGAATGTACCCTTGAGAAGTTTCTATGGACTTTTGCTGTGACTCTGGATCACCTTTGGAGCAAGCTAGAAACTTTTCAGAGATTTTTGGTGGAGTATTTCTTAAAAGGCTTGTCACTCACGGCATTATTTTTGGCACCTGGGACTCGCCTTGTTCTGGAGGAGAAACTTTATTTGAACTGTTCCTCTTCAGAGGGAGAACTTAGAAAGTGTTCGGAGGTGGACGGAGAAAGGCGAGTCTGCAAAGAGCCCAGAGGGGGTGAAGCAGTTAGCTCAACATCAGAGGGAACACACACACACACACACACACACAAACACACACACCTCATCCCTCATCATGTCCTCCCATCTTTGGTTCTCTAGTTTAGAGTTACAACAGACTGTATCTGATGTAGCCAGCCTTGCGTGAGTGTGTGTGTGTGTGTGTGTGTGTGTGTGTGTGTGTCTGCGGGTGCGTGCGCGTAGCCCCCAGCAGTTGGGTTACCTTTGTAGGTCAGGGTGTGGCAGCATAGATCACAGATTACTGTGAGCTCTTTGTCTATTCTCTCAATCTTTCTGCCTCCACACTGGATACATTTCATACGCTGCTGACATACAGCGGGACAATTTGTCCAGGTCAAATTCAACCTGTGCAGGTGGCTAAATAATGAATATCATCAGAGTGTCACTCTGTTTCGAGCTCATTTTTCAGGATGTTAATGCAATATTTGGATATTGTGTCCCGCATCTTGCTTATGAAACATAATGACATGAAAATGCATCATCAGAAAAGGAGACGTCTTTCTGTAGCTGTGTAATTTCTGGCAGGTTGGTGGTGTTTTGTATAATCAGATAATGCTGGCCTCACTTCAACCTGTCTGAAGATCAAAGAACAGCACTTGGTAATAATTCAATTTAACCTGCTAACGGCCTCACGGCTACAAAGGAGACTCTGTGAGTGACAGCAGGTATGAGGGACAGTTCATACACACATTTTGTGAGAAAGTTGAGTCCATTAACTTTATAATTTCACAAGATATATTTAAATTTACATATAAATATTTATATACAACTAAAACCTGGATAGTAACATCTCAGCTCATCATATTTTTTTATGAAATGTCCGTACAGATTGTGATTTAGTAAAATAGAAAATGTCAAGTTTTATGTTAAAAATAAACTCCCTGCATCTAACAGTGTCACAGACTGTCCTCACGGTTCTCAGTTGAGTTTTCTATAAAAAGATTAAGGAGTGTATATATCTTTCCGAGGAATGTAACCACTGGACAGTCGGTCTTGACTTTCCATCGCTCATGCTGTCAGCTGACCTATGACCCCTGACCTTATGTTGCACTAGCTTCCGATTGGTCAGTTTGTCTTTACGTTGACCTCTGCGGGCAGCTCAGCAGACCACCAGGAAAGGAGGAGGGGGAGGAAGAGTGGAAAGAAAGAGGGCAAAGAGAGAGAGAGAGTGGAGAAGAGATTGACACTGACAGACTGCTGACGCAAGCAACTTTTCCTTTCACCAGCACAAATAAACTGAAGTTTAAACTGCCCATTTATCTGTTGATTACATTTGGATTAACCTTTTTTCTTTATTGTAGATCAAACAAAATCATACACACATTCGTATTTGTGCTGTAGTGAAATATTAAAAAATGTGAGATAAGAACTTGAAAGGCGTGTTTGTCTCAGACTGGAAACCAGTAATGGAAAGTTCCTGTTATTGGTACCAGATTTGTCATCAAGTGACTCGATGTGTCTTAAATTCCGACAACACACAATTCTTTGAATTCTTATCTTATGCACACTCGGAAAGTGACAAAGAATAAACTCAAAGCAGATTAAATTAACGAGACATTAGAGTGTGGAAACTATTAGATAGATAGATAGATAGATAGATAGATAGATAGATAGATAGATAGATAGATAGATAGATAGATAGATAGATAGATAGATAGATAGATAGATAGATAGATGTACAGTTTGTGTGAGTGTGAGTGCATATATGAGATATATAAGAATTAAACATGATGTGTATTTACAACAGAAGTGAAACTACTAATCAAAAACCAATGTCAGGATCTTGAAATAAGACACAATGAAGCACGAAACACAACATTTGAAGACATCACCTCAAGTCTGGGATGGTGATCTTTATTTATTTTATTTTATAGACTATACCAGGCGTTTTCAAAGTCAGAGACTGTCTGCCTCCGCTCAGACAAAGCTTGGGAAAAGCTCAACCTCCTTTAGTGTGCTTAATTACACTCCATTCCTAGATCTCCATGGTGATGATGATTATGTTGTTTGATCCAGTCGACACTGAACAATTGAGCCATGATAGCCTAATATTGCTGTTTGATAACTTCAGACTATGTTTATTAATGTGTTAATGAATCTCTTTAACCAAATCACAAACATTTAGGCTATTCTATGTGATAATTTCATAACTAATGTAATATTATTTTCACTTCCAGTTAGTATATGAAACACATCCTCAGCACATATCATCATTATCAATGATAGCATTTTGTACAAACAGGAAAATACTTGCTCTAACGAATATGAACAGTCACTGCCAATTAAACTTCACAAACAGGCAGCAAAGTGTTTTTCTCGAGTTTTAAAGGTTACTTTTTTTGTTTGCTGAGATGCTCTCTGGGCTGTTGTTTGAATTTTTGCAGCGTACGTATCTATTTGAGTCACTTTTCCTGTGTCCTCTTAGTATTGTACATTAAGTGCATATCAACATGCTGAAACAGTACATAATGAAGATTAGAGTTTAGCGCATACTGGATTGAGTCTGTGGATCTTTGTCATGAAATCACACTGACCTCTGTAGGCCATCTGCAGACTCTGCACGCTCACGCTCATGAACTCTTTCCACCGTTCGCCTGTCACACTCTCTGCCTCTCTTACTCTCTCCCACACACACAAATATGGTGTAGTCCCTCGCTGAAGCCAGTTGTGGTTGTGCTGAGTATTGTGTGGTGAAGAGCAAAGAACAACAGTAGCCAGAAAAAGACTGTGGCGAACGCTGCCTGCTTCTGCCCTCCCTACTCATGTTATTTTTTTCCTCTCTCTCTCTCTTAGTTCCACTCTCTCTGTCTTCGTTGCTCTGACTCTTGTCTGTGTAGCAGGTCAGTTTTGTGGTTGTAGAAGCAGAAAAAAATCTTGTGTCTGATGCTGTTTCAGCAACATGGGCAGAAAAAGGCCAAGTTAGCTGTGGTCAGCTTTTGTAGTCTGGAATGCTTGGCCATCTCACTCTCACCATACTTTGTTTCAGCTCTTTTAGTGCTGCAGTCAGGCTTACTAAACCTTATCAGAGAAGGATAAAAACACATCCATCAAGATGCAGCATGGAGAGGCCGTCCTCCACCTGATGACCTGCGTTTAAGACCTTTAATTTCTAACAGCTCCAGGGCTGCTGCTCTGTCTGACCTTTGACCCCCCCCCCCCAAGTCGAAAAGGGAATTTCCCTCAGCTGTAGTACATTGAACTCCAGGAGGGTTTGTATGGGTGTTGTCTGGTATGTGGTGATTCTCATCGCTCCCACCTCAGACTGGAGAGCCAGGGCAGTGTTATGAGGGGCAGATGTAGCTGTGGTGAAGGTTTGAGGTCCAGCCAGACACGGACTCCAACAAAGCAACATATACAGTACGTGGTCAGTGTCAAACTGGATGTCTGATTTTTAGTTTACATTGAGACCACGGACACTTCCCGGGTTCTTCTTCCTCATCCTCCTGGTGGACACTTCATTAGATACACCTGTATTTAATGTGATCCAACACAACTGCCATGAATTCTGAAGGGAATAATCCTACTTAATGTTTATTATTGAGGTTGAAGTGATCACTGGTGTTGTGCTGGAGTGCATTATATTGAAAGGTGTTCCAATTATTATGGTCTTCTGCACTATTCCACTGCAAACTACAACCTCAATAATATATAACTCATAGTCTTAACACGTCTTTGACGGTGTGAAAAAAAACAAAAACTTTTAAGCTTTGTAAAATTTGAATTCATGGCAGAAACTACATCGGAAACCAGTGTCAGGATCTTAAAATAAGACAGAATGAGGCACAAAACAAGAAGTTTGAAGACATCACCTCAGGTCTGGGACATTGTGATTTCAATTTTTAAATATTTTATAGACTAAACCAGGAGTTTTCTAAGTCTGAGACTGTGGACTTGGAAAAAGCTTGATCCAATTCACACTGATCAGTTGAGCCATGATAGCCTAATATTGCTGTGTGATAACTTCAGACTACACCAGATACATAAAAGGATCTGTCCTAAGACATTTATTAGTTTCTGACTCTGGTAAAGTGGGAAAAAACAGCACAATATCCCAGAATTACTGTGTTCATGAATCTCTTTAACCAAGTCACAAACATTTAGTCTATCCGATGTGATCATTTAATAACTGATGGAATATCTTCTGACTGAAGCTCCCCTGAAACTGTTAACGGCGCCCCCCTGAGGAGGCCCACCTCCCACTCTGAAAACCTTCGGGCTAAACGATTAATCAAAAACCTGTGGAGAGGATATGGATAATGAAAATAATCGTCAGCTGCAGCTCTAATAATCAACTGATCCCATTGTAGCACAGCAGCAGATACCTTCTTACTGTAAAATGAAGAAATTATTCGGATAGTCTGGTCTGCCGAGAACTTCAACTTTCTATTGTTGATAGAGAAAACTGACAGAAGTTAATACTATACAATAAGAAAGCACTCACCCTTGATGATCGGCATTTTTGCAGTGCTCCTGGCACCATCAGACGCATTTGTTCAGCCAACAACAACTGATGTGCCCTCTGTTGAGGACAACTCGGTGTAGATTTGTGTTGATACACTGAGGGGGGGCGGATGTCAGGATATGTTGGATTAGGGATGTGCAGACCTCAAACAGGATCTACTGTTGCCATATACTGAGCTTCCTGCAAAGTGAACTCCTGCAGTAGATCCTGGAGGTGATGGAGAGGCCCGAGCACTCCACCTTCTATGAATAATGACTATAGATTGTTGTGAATGGAGGCTTCTGTTTAGTTACATAACTAAATCCCACTCATTATTTGGAGCCATATTAAACTGAGAGGGCTTAGAGCTAAACATATTTAGTTTGGTAAGTAATGGACTGTGCTAATATTCCCGTGGGAACACCAGTGTGGGCTTAAGGGATTTAAACTACCAACCTTGCAAACGTAGTCTGGGATTTGAGCTAATTACCTCTTTCACTGAGCCCCATGGCTATAAGCCTCCTGTGGAGAGAGCTACATTAATACACTCAAGTACCAACAATAGAGAGCAATGGAAATAATGGGGCAGTGAGAGCTGGTGAAAACAAACAAAATGCCCAAATACAAAGTCTGCAAATGTTTTCTGTCTATTCTGATCTTTAAAAAAAACAATGTTTAAGAAAAGCCAGTGAAAGTTCAGCTAGAGGAAGTCGAAGAAACACTTATAGAAAGTGTCAAACTTTTGTCTGATGTGGTTGAAAACCGTTTTTGGGATCAAAGAAAGTGCAAAAATAAAATAAAAAAAGATGAAATGCCGCTGGTGCTGTTTGCATGTGTGTGCTCTAACCACTCTGTGAATTTGTCAGTAGACTCCGAAGGGTAGGCGTGTGGCTGCGATGTGTGTTATGGTGGGGGAGGAGAGAGAGAGAGAGAGAGAAAGGGAGAGAGAGAGAGAGGGAGGGAGGGAGGCCAAGTCAGGCAGGCAGGCAGTGAGTGATACATGTTTACTGACTGAGAGGAAAAGAAAGAGTGAGAGGCAGATAGAGAAAGAGACAGACTCACATTTAAAGCAGCTCAGTGTGAGGTTTGGTTTCACCCGACTTTTTTCTTTCTTTCAGAGGAATTCAGGACACTTTGGGACAGCATTACCATCACAGTGAACTCACAGTGCAGCTTTACCTTCCTGGCCTAGCATACATGGGCCAACATGGATGCTTATTTGGACAAGTGACATCCATTTGAACCTTTTTTTAAAAACGCCACACCTCCACTGAACTGTATCATCTCCTAAAAGAGCTGAACAGTGTTTGAATCTCTAAAGAAACAGCATCAGCACCCAGTCAGGGACCCACCTGGACTTAACACAACCAGCTCAGCAGTTTATTTCAAATAGGACAAAACTATATAAGGAGGAACCCGGAGATCAACAACGAGCAGTCTGCGAGATGTGTTCACTAAACAGGACCTTGTCTTTGTCTGTGTTCCCCAGGGAGCCCGCTGCCGGCCTGGATGCCACGGTGGACTATGTTAAGGTAGGACACGACAACAAATGTGCTCGTTCATTTACAGGATAAAGATAAAACTGCTACAGCTGACAACTGCAAATAAGACTTGGATTTATTCTTTTCATTAGAAACACTGGAATTGTTGTCGATGTTTCTCATGTGGGACTTTATACCGTAACACACAGATATGTGCCATTTTTCTTTAATGTTGCACACACATAACACACATTATATTAGTTGCACACATTTATAGGGCATGCTCGGTATCTCTGGGACTGCAGCAAGCAAGCTGTTATGTGCAGCACAGCCATATGGTTCAAATTGATTCAGTAAATTTTCAGTGAAGTTGTAGGTGCTAATCTGCTCTTCATATAGTGGGAAGGAGTGTTGGTGGTGCTTGCGGCACCACCAGCTGTGGTATAAGTAATACTACTAGTTATTTAAAACCTCAAACATTCCACACCACTGGGAATATATGGAAACTCTAGCACAAACACTTTTCCTGAAGAAAATTCAAACATTTATTGATTGAATCCATCATCAGTGACTGTAATCTGACTAAAGCGGGATATGAAATTATACTCAGCTGTTTCTGCAGGGTACATTGTAAACATAAAACTTAATCTAATTGCTCCTGGGCTACAAGGATAACACACCTCGTATATCTCATCCACTGTGCTTTGGCTGACAGACATTCACATAAACACCACCTGAGTCCAAGCTTTGCTCTGTCAAAGAGGCGATGAGTGAGAGATGATCATTCAGTTATCACAATATCGTCTCGCTGACGTATGATATGCTTTACTGTCTATGTTTCTATCACTTTCTGTCTGTACTCACCATTTACAGCTTTGCTCTGTTCTGAGGGGAATTGATGTACTCTTAGGGCATTAAACACAAACACACCAAGAAGCAAAGGCCACGTACCGAATAAAGACCAATCAGTGTCACACACTGCCAATTACCAAAAGTTGGCACCAAATGCTTGTTTGGTTGTTGTTTACATATTCTTCAATCAGATATGTCCTGATTTAAACCATAATTCAGTTATTTCATATTGTATTTTAGTTTAATTCTTGTGTTTTTGTGCTAAAACATCATTAAACAGTTACTAATATGAGAAAAACTGGCTGACTTTAAAAAGTTTTTATCTAGAAAATAGTTCCCATCCTAACCGGTCCATAGTCAGAGTGCAGACAGACAACCAGTCCAACAAAATTCAGAAAGTTAAGGCCAAAAGAACAGTGGGACAGCAATAGTTCAGAGTTCTGAACCTCTGCATGGTACAAAATGTCTTCAGACCTCTTAATAACAAAGTAAAGCTAAACTCTGAGATCTCTGTCATGTGAACTTATCTTGACCTGTGATGGGAAACTCCCTTTTGAGTTAATCAGTTAAGATGAAACCATAATGCAGAGGTGAGTTGTGCTTTCCCCATCAAAATCTTATTACATATAACTATTGTTTTCACAGTACTTCTTATACAACTATAACTAGATTTAGTGTGTGTGTATATATATATAAATATATATATTTCCTATGGGTTCTTTTTAACTCTTTATCTCCACTGTTCTCCACCCCCACACCAACCATCCATCCCTCTCTCTTTCCCATCCATCACCTCTTTCCTCTGTCTTCTATTAGCTCATATATTTGGATGCTGACACCTCAGTCTGAAAAGCAAACTCAGTTCTTCCCACGAGAGCTAGTGGTCGCACATATGGGAGCCAACCACACACACACACACTCTGAAACCTGCACACACACACACACACAAACACACACACACACACACACACACACAAACAGTATTTATTTGGCCAAATTAGCATTGTGTGCAGGTGTCAACGCGGTGTGTGTGCTGACTGCAGATGGAGCCTCTGTATCCCACGTATTATATAATATGTGTGAAAGTGTAGCCGTCAGCTCTTGTGCTGCAGGTGTGTTTGCATTTCCACTGTGGATAAAAAAACACCCACATATGTCCATGCAGGCACACATGCACAGACAGTACAGGTGCTCTGTGTCGTATCCGGTGGAGAGGTCAAAAGTACAAGTACTGTACAGTTCAGCGCAGTGAGCCTCGTATTGTTTAGTGCGATCAGGCCATTGATTGAGTTCAAGTGTGTAGGATAGATGTATGTAGGGAAGGAAGTGTCTGTGGAGAACAGTCATGTAAAGATATCCCTCTCTTGTTTGACTGTAGACCAATTTCTCTCCTCGTGGACGGTCTCATTTACAAACCTGTTTGATGTCTGAACTCTGCTTATTGTCTTGTGAACTGGTTTCCCTCGCTGAGAGAGGAAGCAGAAGCAACATCAGTTGAGGTCACATCAGATTCACAATGAAGCTTTGAGGTGATACAGGGTGGGTTAAATATAAAAGCACCTATCACAAAGGAGTGAGGAGGGGAGTTTATCCCATACTGTAAATAGAGAAAATGAACAGACACAATAAAATGTCACCAGATCTCCTCCAGATATCTCTTGTACGGGATACTCACATTATCAGGCAAGAAAGCATGCAGTACAGTAGACTCATGTAGCTAAACTTGGTTTACTGTTGGGAAATTTAGCCAGATTAATAATCAGGATTTTGGGGAATTAAGAACCAGAATTAGTCCAAAGTTCCTCCAGGATAAATCAGAGAAATGTTGAAATGTTACAGAGAAAGCGTTGTTGCATGCTGCAGCAGTAAATAAAGCAAAAAGTCTTTATTGTGAGTATTAAAAACTATTGTGTGAATCAGCTTCTTAGTGATGAGATCCTGCATGAACACAAATATTGTATTTTATTCTAGCAGAGTTTTGTTTATTTTACATTAGATATGTAGCCTATGTATTTGTTTGTAGTGGGGGAAATATGATGTGTAGGTAAAAACAGATCAACAGGTTCGTCATGTAGGTTTTCAGATAGAGTCAGAGTGAATTTTCCTTGGTGCATAACAAGTAAAAACATAAGGAAAAATATAAAAATCAAGTATTAGAAGATATATGAAAGTAAAGTTTTGTGCAGATTAACCAACATTAAACTCAAATCAAAGCACCGTCAATTAAATCTGATCAAGCTTCACACAGAGTCCTGACAAAACAGATTGATTGAATTGGTACAATAGGTGGCAGTATAATACACCATACTGTTTGCTAAGAAATTGACTGATTGAGAGAGAAAGAAAAAAAGAAAGAAAGAAAGAAAGAAAGAAAGAAAGAAAGAAAGAAAGAGACTGTATTCCCCCATTGATCCTCTGTGGTTCAGAATGACTTCTTTGACTCTGCGTTCTCTGAAAGACTCTCCGTCTTTTGCTCGTTCTCTTTCATTCCCACTCTCGTCTTTGACTTGAGAACATCGAGTTGCTCTACCCTCATGAGAGACCTTTAAGAAACAATCATGCTCTGTGTGTGTAAATGTATGTGTGGTCTCGGATTGCAATAGCTTTCAACTCGCAAAGTGGATGCCACTTAACAGTATACAGTATACACGCATATATGTTCACAGCTTAGCGATCAAACATCAGTTCAAGTGTTTGTTTAATGAATTCATGAATTCATGAATCTCTGAAAGGATGTACAGTGTGTCTTGGAGTGAGTGCATGAAGGTAAAAATGCAGTGTGGTACACTCTAGTGGTCAAATGAAGGCACTACAACATGAAACTGTCAGACCCCAGAACTGTAGATGGAAGACCAAACAGCAGTGTGACATTCATCAGGATCATACCAGTCTGTCAGCGAGCCAGCATGACTTCAAATAGCAACCAGGCAAACGGCCAACCAACAGGTCACCCCGTTAGGCAACTATTCAGCTCCACCAGCCAACCTTAGGTTGTGCCTGCCAATAAGCCGGACAGCCAATCAATCATTCAGTTTGTCAGCCTATAAGCAGAACAGACAGCTAGCCGGAAAACCCAACAGCCTGCTACAGTAAATGAGCAGTGATAATCCCCCGTGAAGTCTTCAGTCATCGTGGTAGATCCAGTGACAACTTAACGTACGATTAGATTAGACCAAAAACTTGAAATCAGAGCTTCGTACTCTTGGATAAGTGCTAAAAAACTAATCCATGGACGGCACTTGGAGAGTTTTTTTTTCCTTTATTGAACACATTACCCCTTTTAGAGCAGATGAAAGTGTCATTCTGGGTAATGAGCATTGTTTAGATCTGGGTCAGACACTATCGATCAGGACTGACAGCGTAACGTATATTACTCACGTGTCCCGTGATCTACTATGTTAAATCCAGCGGCATGCTTTAAACACATCATGATTTTCAGTCTTTTGCTTCCTCCCACAGTGCATGATCAGTTTATTTTCCCAGGTTGAGATTTAGTATTTTTTATATCTAATTGCATTCGATCTAATCCGACATTGTAGACGATTGTATCGGTAATATTTTTAAAGGTTTCATCAAATCCTGAACAATGTGCACTCTTTCAATTTGTCTTACTTGGAGTGAAAGATAACAATTTTTTTGTCTTCTCTGTGTTGAAAAACAAGAAAACAGTTTTTCTTTTTTCAGTATATTTAAAATAAAAATAGATGCAGTGTATGAACTGTATACCATCACCTCCAGGCTGAAAACACTGGCTGCACACATATTTATTGACGTTTTGAGTGCTCACACAGTGTAGGCATCACGTTGCACAAATCAATATCAGTGTCACTAAGATCACAGTCCATTACTGATCGATGACCCATCAGAAGCACATACGCACACACATCACACATAGACTCAGCCAGGGTGTGAACATCAGTGACATTTATTCTCTGGCATTAGAGCATGATGAAAGACACCGAACTGGTAACAGAGAGACACCGATGCAGAGACAGCGGCTGATATCATGCAAGCAGTGTAAGCAGGAAAACGTTCTGCAGTATGTTTTGCTCTCACGTCTTTATTCTGTTTGTCTCCGGATGTGACGGTTTTCCAAAAATAGAGAGAAATAAGTCATTCTCATCATCAAACCTTTAGGTCTGTCTGTCAATCCATCACCTTTGTCCACACTGAGATATTTCAACATCTATTAGATGGATTGCCCTTGAATTTCATACAGATACCAGTGGTCCCCAGAGGATGAATCGCAATGATTTTAATGATCCTCTGACTTTTACTCTGCGGCCACCTGCAACTTCAGTGTAAATGTGTCATAGTCTTGAACCTACAAATCATCTAAATCAGCTCCCCTCTGCTTTACAGAGCTTCATAGTGAGTTTCAGCTCATTTATTAGCTGCCCGTCCCACAACTTCACTGTTTTGTGTCATTCTCACCACTGCTATCACAGCGTCCGCTCTCATAGTGTCGCTTTGAGCTGTTTTCTGGGGAAAAAATCTCTAAAAACTCACTGTACGCTACCCAAACTGCAGACAGACAAAGTTACCGACTAACGAGTGAACACAGTGGAGCATTTAGCAGCTGGTAGAGACCAAAAACAGAGATAAAAGAGGGCAAATATTGGGCCTGCATTCACCAGGTGGACACAAATACAACTTCAATTGAATGATAAAGTTGCACTGTAAGTAGCAGATGTGTAAATAAGCAACTGCTTCCTAACACAGGTGTCGATATGTCAGTGTTGGAACTTGTTCCCACGGCCGTGAGTAGCCAAAAAAATAAATTATTGCAGGTTTAAGAGGATACAGAATCCTTTAACGTGCAACTTCATGGGCTCAAACTCTGTTCTCTCGTCCCACTGTTCCATAAACTGCATATTAAAAATACAACCGGTTTGTCACATAAGTTGCTGAAGTTGCTGAAACAGCTCCGCTCTCTTTAGTCCATTTGACAGAAACAACAAACAGATAGAAATAGAAAACATAGAACCTCAGCACACCGATTTCTGTCCCTCGTTGTTTTTCCAGAACATTCCTGGAGCGACGGATATGTGTATTTTAAGGTGGACATTTAGCCTAGCTGGTGATTTGGGGCTGCTGTGGTTGGCAGTAGTGTGTGTGTGTGTGTGTGTGTGTGTGTGTGTTGCTGTGTGGTGCCCCAGGGAACTTTCTACATGTATTTCCTTCGTGGATCCTCAGAGAGTTCACACTGTAATTAGTGGCTCCGTTTCCTGCGGCAGAATATTCCTTTAACTGGTTGCTGCTGGGGTGTCACCCTCAATGTGTGCTTGTGTCTTTGTTGGTGTATGAGGCCGTTCACGTGTATACAAGATCAAGCTTGTGCTGTATATACGTGCTTATCGTTGTCCTTTACTGTGTGTGTATATGCACAGTGCAGTATGTTGTGTACATGTGCTGTTGAGTGTGTCTAATGTGTCTCTGTGTGTGTGTGAATTGGTGGGAAAGCTGTGGTACTTAACTTGTGTGTGGGTGTAATTGCTCAGCAGTCATTAAGTAACACAAATGGCCGGCTATTTATCAGCGTCACTCTGCAGAACACACACACACACACACACACACACACACACACACACACACAAACACACACACACATAAACCTCGTCGACTCTTGTCTAGACACTCATGCAGCAGTATCATAGTTTCTTTTCAGTGACTGAACCTACAGCCATTTGCCATTAAATGTTTTTACATGGTTGTTGTCAGTGTCTGGCAGCGTTTTCTTTGGGGAAAAAAAAAAATCTTGCCAACGCAGGAAGTGACTTTATTTTCTGTTTTTAGTTTGTTTGTAATGAATAGAAGAAGAAGAAGAAGAAGAAGAACTTGGTAGTTTGTGAGAGCAGTGAAAGAAGCATGGCAGAACAGTCAAACAAAAGACCAACTCCTATAGAAGCTTTAAACTTGAGGCGGTGAACGCAGTGTTTGATTGACAGGTGAGCTGTGGTGAGTACAGGGCGGAGGGTCCACAGTGATGATTCCTCAAAGGCCAAGACATGGATGAAATTACCAAAATGTTAGGACAGATTAATCGTCATATTTTTATAATAAAAGCAAATTAATATGAATAAAAGTTGGTTTTCTTTGACTTCTAGGATAGTAAATTGAATATTTTTTTAGTTTTGGACTGTTGCTTGAACAAAACCAGCTATTTAATTGTATATCCACTTGTGCTTTTGGAAATCTGATTGACAGATTTTCTGTAATTTAATAGACTAAATGATTAATCAATGAATTAAACAGATTCATAAATGTTGAAAATAATCATTAGTTTCAGCCCGAGGAAATCAAAAGTAACACAGAGTGAAGTTGTAGGCGAGGTGGTTGATCTAAATATGTATTATTATCTATGTGCCTATGTATATATCCTCCCATCCGTCATCCATGTGTTTTCAGCCAGAACAAGAGGGAGACTCTGCCTCAGGGCCACTCCCAGTTACTCCGCTCATCATTGGCTCATAGCAGATCACATGGGTCTGTCTCTAACCCATATACGGAGCTCGGGGTGGGGCCAGAGAGGGAGAGGAAAAAAAAAAAAAAGTGTGAGAAAGGATCTCCAGAGCTGAGTGAGCGGTGGAGGGTTCACTCTGCAGGGGGACTGTGGAGGAGAGAGAGATGACAGAGTGAGAGAGACAGCAGTCATCCTGATGGAGGATGTTTGGACCCGAGCTTGACAGACACTCACATCACATCTAGCTACACTGCAAACACCCACTTTAGTTTTTATAACTCTGTGGTGGAAGTTTTTTTCTTGGAAGAGGCAAATGGGAATCGTTAATGGACTTGTCAGTTGGTAAAAATCATTCAAGTTACGCTTTTTGGTGTGTAGGCAAGGTTACAAGAGCTGGTATTTATCATAAGCCGGCGTCCTGGCAGTTAAGAAAAGTTGACAAGAATGTCGGAGCGATGCAACCTGAAGACCCTGACAGCAGCTCTGTGTTGCTTCTACCACAAGAACTCTGTCATCACCGCTAAGGTGAGAGGATGTGTGCAGGTACTGGTGATCCATGGTGTGTGTGTGTGTGTCAGTGTTTTTTGTCTTTATGGCAAGTGTGTTTGCAAGTGCACATGTGCAGGTATATTGTGCATGCTTTATTCTGTGTGTTGTCATGTCTTTTGTCTTGTCTTACTCTATTTTAATGCACGTGTGTGTGTGTTTAGATTATTAATAACGTCACATTTTGGAGATTTTGCAGACTTTTCAGGGCTCCCCTGCTTTTTGTTCTTGTTTAAAGGAGACCACAGGAAACTGGGCACAGTGAGACATTATGAAAAGTCATTATTAAAAAGACATAACCCCACATTGCATGGTGGAAAACAATGTAAAAAGCGCATGGTAACACTTCCAGCCTGAGCAAAATTTAATCACACTGAATAGTCCTCCTCTTTGCCTCACTCTCTCTGTGAGCTGAACACTGGGCTTTTATTACTCGGACCAGACGCTCTCATAAATGACCGACTGTGTGACTGTCTGACTGTGAGTGTGAGTGTGAGATATATAGCTGGGTTCATCCATAACTAGCGGTGGCAGACAGACAAGGCTGTGTGTGATGGCAAGGGTGAGACAGACATGGTTATAGACAGAGAGGTAGCAGGACAAGGGTGAAAGTCCTCATGAGCGTGATAAATTACTAACTTGTGATAGTTTGTCTTTTTTTATGACGTCAGTGAAATGTATGAACGCCATTAACTTGATTGGATGGAGCGAGCGGCGGTGCAGCAGGCTGAGGTGACGCGGTTTTGTCCCTTTGCGGATGAGCAAGGAGGTGGTCAGTTCTCTGCCTCCTGAACTGCATTTATATCTGCTGTTTAAATGTAGTCAGTACCTGAAGAAAGGAAAACGCATTAATGCAAGCTGTAAAAATGATCAGATCTCATCCACGGTCAGACGAAAGGTGAAATACAATCTGCACAGTTTAGTTTGGCAGTTTTGTTTCATTTCATTTCATTTAGTTGTTTTGGATGCACGTCATCATCATTCATAGTAAATCATTTTAATTCTCACATGGAGACATGGAAACAAAATCAAAATTAAAAATGCATCAATTAGACAAAAACAGATGTCAGCTACTGGTTATAACAACACAAACAAATTCATTACAACCATCAACAAATGCCAAATAATGAAACAAAATCAGAGTCAGGGGATCGTCACTGTGAATATAAACATTACATACAGAGCTTCAGCTCTTCACACCAAGATAACACATCAAAAACTGAATATTTACGTCCCAGGACACACAATGATCAAAGTTTATTAAGAAGCTGTTCTGGAGCTTTCAGTCATATCATACAATCTTCATCAGCAGAGCAACATTAACCTCTCTATCTCAACTTGAACCCAACATGGATGAGAAGTCTTTAAAGCATTTGAACATCTACATTTCCATGACAACTGGGGGAACTCCGTGTGTGTGGTCAAAACAATGAACTCTCCTCATCACTTCCTCTGACTTCATATAAATAACTCGCACGACCCACCAAAGTCCTCAAACTTAAAGCCTCACTGTCGCTGCAGCAGTCTGTGAATATAGAGAGTGTCAGTCTGTTATTATGGGTGTCTTTGGTGGGAACTTGTCATCTGCATGTGTTATCAGTGTGCTGTTGTCCCTCTAGCTCTGCCTTTCCTCCATCCTTCATCTCTGTGTTTCTCTCTGTGTCCTCCTCATGTCTTTACTTTTGAAGAGCCCGGGGTCATATTCCATTCTCTTTCCCCTCCCTCTTCCTTTTCCTCCTCCATCTGTCCCTTTGGGAGGTTGCCATTGAACCAAACAGAGTCATCTTCTTGTTTATGTGTCTAAGAACTTGTACTTGTGTTGTCAGTCATGAGAGACCCTTGTATCAGCGAGTTATCAACAGGAGATTCAGCACATCTTATATGTTGTACAGTACATCATCTTTTGTCTAAAGCTTAGCAGCACAGTAATTGTATATATGCAATGCATTTGTTCCCAGCGGGACCAAATCTATTACACAAACAGTGCAGTAACATGGAAAAAAGCTGTTTGTCTGTCAGTCTTTTGTTGCAGTATGAGCTTCTTTATCTCTCTCTGTATGATGATAAAGTATTTACTGAGAGCTCAGGAGTGTTTTAGACCTTTGCACATCAAGCACTTTAAGTTGAAAACCCTTCAACTTTACCCAAAGAGTCCATCCAGTGCTTCAGGACGGCTTTTGTGAGTAGATCCTTTCCAGTGTTAATGTTAATGTGTTAGATATTTTTCTTTGGGCCGAAAACTCAAATATGTCTCTATACCTGAAACTTCATCTCCCAGGCTCAGTTGTTGCTACAAGTCTGGAAAAAAAACAGATTTAAATGAGCTTTGTTACATGAACTACATGACCAAAAGCATGTGAAGGCATGAACGTTACACCTGCACGTGCTTGTTGTTGAACATGTCATCCCAAAATCATGGGTATTAAATATGTAGCTACAACAGCCTCCACTCTTCTGTGAAGGCTTTTCCACGCCATTTTGACACCTGGGTGCACGGATTTGCTCCCATTCGGCCATAAAAGCATTAGTGATGTCTAGGACTGTCTAGGACTTCTTTGGCCGTGGTTTTCCACGGAGAAAAAGGAATATAAATCAACAACCCATTGGCCTCAAACCTGCTTCTTAAATGTGAAAATGTAAATGCAATCACCAAAGACAGATCACCTTTGTTGGTCAATACAAGTACACCTGGTTAGGGAGCCTGGTCTGGAATAAATCCTGAATACCACATAGCCACTAACAGCAGTGTCTCCGAGATGACACTGATGATGAACCCTCTGTAGATCTCCCACACTGACCAGTCAAATGCCTCCTGTTCTAAGTACAGGAAGAAGCGTCTATTTAGTTGAGAGTAAACAGGAAAGGTGGGACCTCGTGATCATGAAGATCCAGAAAGAAAAAGATTTACAGTTATTAGCTTTCATCCCTCAGCTTTGAGACTTTCCCTCCAATTAGAAACCGTGCGTCCTCTGCTGTTAGTTATTGTCAGACTGAAGTGAAACAGCTGAATAGAAGAAATACGATTTTATAGGATTTCCTCAGTATTGCAAAAGTGAATGTTTTCTCTGGAGGAGGAGATAATGAAAATGTTGTTTTTTTTTGCTGAATAGTCACGCAGCATCCAAAAGTTTTCCTTCACCTTTCTCCTGGGTGTATTTTTCCAAACTAGCTGCAACACTGACAGTTTCTGTTCGTGTTGCGACTTTTTCGAAAAAATTCACCTCGAGTTAATTTGACAGCTGGGTGGATGGGATGGATGCGTACGGTACTGTAATGCCACAAAGGAGAGAGGGGGGAGAGAGATGCAGAAACTGAAGGGGAGAGTAAGCCAAACAGAGAGAGACAGATAAAGAGAGGAGGAAATACCAGAACAGAAGACCAAAGTACCGGTATTTTAATGATGATGATGATGAGGATGAGGATGATCTCTCTAAGGCAAAAACCTGCAGTAACACAAGTAGTGAACAACAGTTGGTTTTTTACACATCCAGCCATGATTAATGTTTAAGACCACCTGATAACTCTAAGTTCAGTATTCATTCTTTTAGCTCTGATTTAGCCGGATGAAATCGATGGTAGTGGTGACACAGTGGCGAAATAGAAATAGCGAAGCAATGTGCTGAAACTCGCTATAGATAACATTACCTCTCTCATTTGATATATTGTTATTGTGGAAATATAGGTTACACACACTTTAAATGATCAGTGTGTAGGATTTTGTGACATCTAGAGGTGAGGTAACAGATTGCAACCACTGAATACCCCTCGCCCCGCCCTTTCCAAGCGTGTAGGAGAACCTACAGTGGCTCAATGTGTCATATGAGATACCTTTTTTCACAAAACCTCCTTTTACTTTTGCGAATTTCAGCAATAAATCACACTTTGGATTAATTATAAATGAGGACGACATTTTAGACTCAATGGTTGTGAAACTAAAAGTAAGAAAACTGGAGCTGAAAAGCTGAATCCACCCCGAAACTGTTGTGACAGTGCAGCGTGCATGCAATGATGCATCACTCCTGGCACAGCACTGCACTGCCTGTAAACTGGTTTTAAAGTCACTGAAATGACAGCACTCATGGAGATTAGTCAGACGAGCTATAGATTTTAAACTTGAAACTATCAGAGTGTACAGTGCATGCATAGAAAATGATGTGGCAGCGCATAAATCACTGTGGCGATGCCATAAAAGATTTATTGTGGATTTTAGCAATTGGATCAGCAAAAGAAATGGCTCTGTGGTTTTCTGGTAGTGTTTCAGTCGTAGTTTTAAACCTGCTTGTTGTTGTGTTGACTCAAAAGCATATTTTAATTAGATAGAAACTGCTGTGAGTTCCTGTCAATGTGATTTAAAGTGAGCTTCTTCTGACCAGTGTTCTCAAATTAAACGGAGGATGTTGGACATTGACTGTAGGCCAGCGGTGTCTTCTAAGAATCTTTGGTTCAGTGTTTTTGTTTCGCTCTCACATCATCATACAGTACACAGAGGATTTAGCCGTGATGAGGATTATAATGTGGACATTATAATCCTCATCTCGCATGTGCCTGTCTGCACATGTGTGTGAGATGACGAGGAATCAGAGTTATAACGCTAAAAGGTTATTTGTCTTCACCTCAGTGAACTCTGAGGACAAGCAGCTTACCAGACACGTCCGCTGCCTCTGATTGGTCACCAGCAGCTCAGGCCGGTCACATCAACAGAAAGACCTCGATTTGAACTTGTGGATCATCTCCAGCGCGCACACAGAAACCTTTCAAGAGTTAAAATAAAATACTTTCTCTTCTTGTGTAAAATCCAGGAAATCCAAAGATCAAATCACTGTTGAAATCCTACTGAACAATGCCCTTTGTTTTTTTGTTGGTACAGCACTTTAATGCTGAGTGGGAGATTATTTTTTATGACATGTCAGCTTTTTTTAGACAATTTGAACCCTTTGAATTCATCCTCACTTGTTCACCTGGACAGGTTGATTCCTGCTGATGCCTGTGGACCCATAAATGCACCGTTCTTACATGCTAACACTGCTGAGTGGCTTTTGTAGCGCAGATGCCAGCCGGATTACCAGCTGATTTATATCCACAGTCCCAGAGCGGGACAGACTACTGTAATATACAATACAGAGTAATAAATACTTTGGCAAATATTTTTATAACAATAAAATTTGAAATAGAAAGACAATAAATGATCAGCTAATGGAGAAGTGAGGGAAGTAAATTCTCTTAATCCTGAGTAATTTAAACTTTTACTTAAGCCACTTAAGTGACACTTTATACAACTGTGGAGAAATACACCATCACAAGTCTTCCATGACTCATGTTACACCCTACCACCAAGTTTCATGAAAATCAGGCCAGTAGGGTTATTATTATATTTATTTTGATCAGTTAAAGAACTGCATGCTTTTCTACAGTGTGAAATTGTGCATAGGGTTTAGGTTGGTTAGATTGGTTGGTTCATGACTTATATATAGTAGTAATATAATGGGTGACTGGGACACAGTAAATTACGTGGTACTGGATCATGTATACTTGCCGATACCTCATTTCAGCATTTCCAGTAGTGGTATCAAGCCAAATTAGTGAAGTAAGTACAATATTTCTGAAACATTTGAGTGAGTACGTAAGTGCACGTAAGTGCAGTACAAACTCTCCCAAAGGAAACTAAGCATGGAAGTACCCATAGTTTTAAATTCTACTGAAATGTATTACCAAATGTAGACTTCCCACATTTGGTAATACTCCAGCTGACACCTATCCTTCACCCCCGAGTATAATCCAGTCAATGAGTCATTCCTTTTCAGTCAGTGTGAAAGAGAATCTGTCTTCTCGCCGTCACATTGATTATAGATAAACAGCTTGTTCATCCGCTCATGTGCGCTGAGGCTCAGTGTCACCTTAGCTCCACCTGTAAATATGTCTGACTTTATGGCTCAATCAGGAAGCTGTAAACTTGTTGAACTTGTAAGAACTGAGAGAAGAAGAAGAGGAGGAGTAAGAGAGGATGTTGGAACGACAGGCAGGTCAGTACAGTCGTCTGTACTGTTCGAGCTGTGTTGTGGTCCATGTATACAGGGTGGTACAGTATAAATGCAGCTGCTCTCTGAGGATGACATCATATTGCAGGGTCTTATTAAAGGCCAGCCTATAAAAAAACACTCACATACACCATCTCCATCTCTTCTTATTTCTCCATCCCTCACTCCCCCTCCACCTCTTTTTCCTCCCTCTATCCTTCCTAATGTACACAGTCCATTCAATCCCTCCTTTCTTTTACATATCTAGTCATCCCTCCTTCCATACATCCTTTACTGCTATGCATCCTCGCTGCATGAAAGCATTTTATTGTGACTGTTGCAATGAACGTAATCACAGATGTGACTCTAATCAATAATGTTTATCGGAGCTCCGACACAGGCCAAATAAACTGGAGCTAATGCAGCCACCAGCTCTTATGTTTTTCACTTTATCCAGTTCAGCCTGGTTCAGTCTGGGTTAGTTGTGTAATGCCAGTACAACAGGAAAAACACGCTGCCCAGACAGTGCTGTAACGTACCGCTGATGGGTGTAACGTACGGCTGCGTTAACTGATGTGAACGAGGATAAACAAAAACAAAAAGTGAAACTAAACAAAGGTGACACGATTTTCCTGTTTTAAACATTTAATAATGATTTTTTTATTTAGATTTTATACGTCCCTGCACACATGTGTCTTTATTTTTCCTGCTGCAGAGAGAACTTTATTCAAACAAGAATATAAATAAAAATATATTGAAATAAATGAGTAAACAGATGACACTGAGGCCATCAGGATGCAGTTTGAACCAGAGTCCAAGAAATCCATCAAGAAAAGAAAAGTGAATTAAAAACAAAATGTTGACGTTATAAACTGTTTCTCGCAAATCATAATTTAATTCAGACTGGAACATTTAATTTATTTAGCTTTTATCCCAAGCAGCTTACAATAAGTACATTAAAGTGCTACATTTAGAATAATAATAGAGAATAAGAGATAGAAAATGTGTATTTTGTATTCTTTCATTTATTCACTGAGTCCATTAGTTAAAAAAATAATAGAAAATAGATTTTAACGTGGTCAAACTGCTCTGCAATGATAATGTACATGGAATCAGATTTCATATAGTTAAATCAATGACAGCTCAATTCTACCCCCCAAGTACTTTCCACTGCTGCAACAGCACACACACACACACACACACTGACACACAGACACACACACACTGTGATGCGACATAAGTAAAGGCTGGTTGGTGTTTCTGTTTCAAACTAGACATAAAAATCGGTGCATTGGCATGATGACACAGAGCCCGCTGTGTTCTGCTCTGTTGTTTTCTGTGTGGAAGCTGAAATCAGATACTCTGACTTCCTGTCGTGTGTGGAGACATGGAGACGGAGGACGGTGGAGTCTGTTGTAACGACTTTAGAGAGAGAACATGGAGAACATGGAGATAAAAGGATGCACAGGGTTTTCAGTTTCATGGAGACGCTTATAGACGTATTTCCAATTTTATTTTCATGGCTCAATAATTCGGCAGTCGCTGTGAGCTCCGTCTGCCTCTAACCTCGTCATCCATGAAGGTTTGGATCAAAGTCTTGTCCATGTTGATCCTCCGAGTCTTCAAAGCTTTAACATTCAGTGTCCTCAGGCCGTTCTTCAAAGGTCTCTTTACACCGAGCAGCACTAACACGTAGACCTGCAACTGGCGATTTCCAGTGTATAACACACTATACGACATAACATTATCATAATATTATACAACCATGCATGTAGCACCTGCAGTAGAATGGTCTTCTAGTTTGTCTTGAGCTGTTTCACGATGTTCGGCTGTTAATTCAACAAAATTCTTTATTTTTTATCGCTTCTTTCTCAGAGACCACATCAAATATTTCATGTGTCACACAAGTGAGCATCATCCATCCACAATGTTCATGTTTAATCCACTTAATCCCTGACGATTGCAAGCACTACATATTCAGCTTCTATGCATCTGCATTAAGTTTAGCGTGTTTTTATCTGTTTGTATTGTGTCGGTTGAGCCTCAGTTGGATCGTTACACACGACAGCAAGCAACTTGATTCAGCTTTAATACCATCAGTATCCCTCACTGGAGCTTGAATGTTGCCAGCGATGGTCAACATGCATGTACTTGCATATTTCAGTATGTGTGTCAACATGACACAGGATGCCACATTCACACAAAAGACCATGGATTAATGTTGTGTGTTGGCTGCAGACCAATATCAATACGGATAAAAATTTCAAAGCGTCTCTCTTTCTCAAGCACCGTGCGTGTTCACAAATATTGACGGCACAGGAATATTGCATCTTTTACTACACACCTCCACCACTGGTGAAGCTTCTATATCTGGTGCAATAAATGTGATATGCATTGTCCCTCTTAAAAAAAATAGCAATAAAATAAAGATGAGAGAAGAAAAACAAAAGTCAGATCTCTTTTACGAATATCTCCAATTCCCTTATACTGTTGTGTCTGCACCAACTTACTAAAAAACTTAAAAGTTTAAATGATTTTGTTGTTTTTATCTTTATTATCTGTCTTAGATCAATTCTTTACTGATGATGATGAAACAGGAAGCCACAGAAGAGATAACAAAAACTAGTTTCACCTGTCGGCTCTCAGGGAAAGTTCAGGGAAGTGTGTGCGTCACTTAAGAGAGTGCGTGTGTGTCTGTGTGTCTGTGTGTGTGTGTGTGTGGGTGTGTGTTTGTGTGTGTGTGCGTGCGCGTGTGTGTGTGTGTGTGTGTGTGTGTGTGTGTGTGTGTGTTTATGTACGTCAGGTGAAGGTGTGTACAGAGGCAGCTCCGGGCAGTTGGGCGGGGTCAGTTTGATGACATCACATTAGGAGTCACCAGGTGAAAAGCGAGAGAGAGGAAAATCACAAAGGACAGAGAGAGAGAGAGAGAGGGACAGTGTGTTTTGTGTGTGTGTGTGTGAGCACGCTGCCTCAGAAAAAGTCTGAGAAGAAGACGTGTGTGTCTCGAGATAAAAACCAAAGTTCGGATGTGTTTGCTATGAAGTGTGTGTTTGAGGACTGGAGAAAGGGGGAGCGATGCAGAGACCCAGCAGCTGTCATGTAAGTGTGTGTTACACGCTGTGTGTGTGTGTGTGTGTTGTGGTGCGGGTGTGTGTGTGCTGATTCTGCATCCTGTCAGGTTGTTACAGATCTGTCCGTCCTTCACTTTAACAAACTTTCTGGACTCGCTGTTTGGTCTAATCTGACTGATCAATGAATTTATCATCTGTCAGGAGTCTGTTTCTCTCTGTCACCTGCTGTAGTACCGTGGATGTGTAATTTAATATGTCTGAGGTGACCTTCAATCAGTTTGGTTTGGTCTGTCCTGTGAGGCAGATTAGTTTTGGCTATTCAGAAGAAATGAACTTGATTTGACTTCATTTGGTCTTTTAAAAAGTCTTCTTTAAATTCACAAAGCTCTCATGTCATGTTGTTTGTACGTTGTATTGTCCCTATCACGTGTTTTTAAAGATCTACTTTGGTTTTAAATTGGAGCAATTTGTGGTTTTCCTTCTAATTTAATCTGTAGTAGTATTAGTATTAGTCAATACAAATATATGCATGTACATAATTTACAGTTAATGCTAATTAATATCAGAAATACACAATGCTGGACAGTCAGACTGAAGTCTGAATGAAGTGTTGTTTAGTTTTTGCTGCTGTGTGGTCTGCTACACTGCTGATCCCTAACTCAGGAGGTTGGGACAATAAATACGAGGGAATATGATATGAAAAGCAGAAAAGGCTGAATGTAGATACTTTATTGATCCCTCGAGGGGAAATTCTTTTTTTCACTCAAGTTTTTTTACATGCATTTTTACCCGAAATACAACCACACACACACACACACACACAAACACACACACACACACACACACACACACACAAACACACACAAAGGGCTCATAAACATGCAAATGTGGAGAAAGATGGTGGAGTGATGGGCAGCCACACAGAGCGGCGCCCTGAGAGCAATTGGGGGTTGTGTTCGGTGCCTTGCTCAAGGGCACCTCGGCAGTGCCCAGGAGGTGAACTGGCACCTCTCCAGCTACCAGTCCACCACCTTCCATACTTTGGTCCATACTGAGTTTGAACCAGCCACCCTCTGGTTCCCACAGACTGCTGATGAGGAGCCTTTTGAAACATTTTGTCAATTTAAAGTTGTAAAGAGCCAGAAAGACTCCCCGCTGCAACATGAAGAAGTCTTTTGTTTTAATATCCACTCAAACAATCACATCTGCCGCTCGCCTCTTTTTATTGTCTGCCAAGCACGTGCTGCTCCATATAAATTTCTTTTAATCCACCGTGGTCACTTTAATACTATTTGATATAGCCGAGCCTTTGAGCTTTGACCTCATCGCTGAGGGAACAAGGAACTGTTGTCATTTTTATGATTATTGTCAGCTCTGAGGTTTGAAGCGTCCTGCTGCACTTCTATAACTCCTCAGATTCACGGCCCGCGTAGGAAACTTTCAACACCAGCCTGTCATCGACATGATGGATGAATGAAGACACTGACGTCAGCCGCAGCGCTCAGTTCTGTTTTTGTGTATTTTTCTTCTCACAGTTCTCCAGAGATCAGTTCATCCTGGACTGTCCGTCAGAGAAACTTCGCAAAGAGCTGGAGGAGGAACTGAAGATGGACTGCGAGGAGCTGAGAAGCCACGCGTGGTATCACGGAGCGATACCAAGACAGGTGACACACACGCCAACAAACACACACACACATAAACCTGAGTCATGGGTCCCTCCCTTTTAAAGCCTGGTTAAAAACTTGTTGAACCAGATCACCTATTATTAGACAACCATACTGCACACACAGTGCTTAGAGAAAGATTACAGCTTAAATAGTGGCCCCAGCAGCAGAGCTGGGGTTGTAACATAAGGTCAGTGTATAAAAAGCTCTTTCTATATTGTGTGTGTGTGGGTGTGGGTGTGTATGTGTGAAACAGAGAGAGAGAGAGAGATTGTGTGTTCCCTCTGAAAGCCAGCTCTGAGATGTAATCATTTTTAATAAGCTGCTTCCTTTGGCTAAACTAAACTACCATTATATACTATGCAAACACTTGCTTAATTAAAGTCTGTAACTGTTTGTGATAGGCGTGTGTGTGTGTGTGTGTGTGTGTGTGTGTGTGTGTGTGTGTGTGTGTGTGTGTGTGTGTGTGTGTGTGTGTGTGTGTGTGTGTGTGTGTGTGTGTGTGTGTGTGTGTGTGTGTGTGTGAGAGGCGAGCCAGGCGAATGTAACAGGAGTGTTTTTCGGCTCGTTCGCTTCTCGTCAAACTCAGATTTGATTTGATAAAATATTGAATCTCGTGTCTGAATTTTGTGCCTCATGACGTCACACCCCGTCCTGCTTTTAATTATGTATCGATGCGCTTTATTTAATCTAATATTGATAATCTATTCCTGTTTTATAACAACTGGAAGTTTTCCATTTAGATTTCTAAAGTTTGTTTGTTTCTATGAACGGCTGCTTGATAATTTTCTCAATGAATCAGGTTTTTTTGCCCCTAAGATGTCAGAAAATAGTGAAAAAGCTCACTATGATGTACTCAAATCGCTTGTTTTACATCAGAAACAGCCCAAAACCTGAATATATAGAGTTGACTATCATTGGTGGAAAAGGAAAGCATCAATCTTCATATATGAGAAGCTGAGACTCAACAAATGTTTGATATTTTTGCGAAAACAGTTCATCATTTATCAGAAATCAGCTGATTCAGCTCTGTGCATGCTTTGAAATATACACAAACTTAGGCGTGTGACTTCCTAACAGCAGCTTGACATCAAAAATCTTACATTACTTTTAACTCTAAATCTATTTTTGATCTTTCTCTGGAGCTTCCAACCAGATCACAACAGATGGAGAACCACAAACAGACCAAAGTTTTATACTTTATGACTTTAGATTCATAAAACATCACTGTAAATCTATCTGATGATTTTCTAGCTGGAACACTGTAACAGTTTGAAGCTTTAAATATCTTCGTCTTACGTAAGCGCTGCAAACCAGACAGCACTGAGCTCATAACAGTACAACAGCCGGCCATTATTAGATTTAATTAAATGTTTGGACTATAAACAAACACGGTGTGCCTCTGTGTGTGTGTGTGTGTGTGTGTGTGTGTGTGTGCCCATAAGTAACCCTCTGCATTGTTCCAGGTTGCAGAGAACTTGGTGCAGCGTGACGGGGATTTCCTGATCCGCGATTCGCTGTCCAGTCCAGGAAGTTATGTCCTGACCTCCCAATGGCGAAATGCTGCCCAGCACTTTAAAATCAACAAGAAGGTCAGACCACGTATGAATTCATAGAAAATGTACTAACACTTGAAGGTGTAGCATGTACTAATTTGGATATGGTGGTGGGATCCATTCTTCAACACTACTAACTCTTTATTGACTTTTATTGAACCAGGAAGCTTTAAAATGACCTCTGTGTCCTGGACAAGATGGGAAATACAATGAGTTACAGATTAACAACATAAAACAGATGAAATTATCAATTAAATGGACAGAAAGAATCACATCCTAAAGCAGCATCTTAAAGACAAACTAAGAGTCATCTAAGACCATCAATAAGAAATGAACAGCCCACTTTAAACAGGTGTTATTGTTGACGCTAGTGTTTGTCTCTCTTTGGCTGAACATGTTGGAAAGTTTAACTTCATGATCTTCTCAGTCTAATTCTAGGTCTAACTTCTAAGTCTAATTGTTCATTTTATTTTTACTAACGTCATAAAATTAAAGTGACACTCGAGGGCAGAAAGACTCATGGGCATCAAAATACAAGTCCAGTTTTCACTGGTGTTTAGGCCCGGTGCTGTCCGGCTCGAGAGCAGCTCCCCTCAGTTTTATGTCTACAAGGATTGATGACTGTAAAACAAGAAGCTGAAAGCTCCAGGCTGGGATGTTGATTGACATTACAGCACCATTCGATTAAAATATTGCTGAAAGGAGCTTTAATTTGAAATTAATTTGTTTTTATTACTTTTAATGTGTAATATGGAAACACAAAAACAAAGTATTTATTTTCCAGAATTTGTTTAAATATTTGCTATTTTCTTGTGAATTATTTTGACTTTTACATCTAAAAATTATTGACAAGTAATTTTTACTCTTTTGTCGTGACGTGTGCGACCTGTACAACGAGTTGCAAGTGGACCCTTTTTCATTTGAAGGGTTCACAGATAAGAAATGTTGGAAACCATCAATTAATAACTAATAAATAAACTTCATTTTTTTCTCTCTCAGGTTGTTATGTTGAACGAAGCGTACTCCAGAGTCGAGTACCGGCTGGAAAGGGAAGGCTTTGACAATGTCCCCGCGCTCATAAGATACTACGTTGGCAACAGGAAACCCGTCTCCCAGGTGGGTTTGATCACATTTTTTACATTTAAACTGTTTTTATGACACAGTTGACCACCATAACTCAGGTATATATATTATTTTTAATTATTTACATCCCTTAGAGAAGGTTTCATAGAGAAAACATGTTTGTCTGTGTGTGTCCTTCAGGTGGTAGGAGCCATCATCTTCCAGCCGATTAACAGAGGGCTGCCGCTCCGCTGCTTGGAAGAAAAGTACGGGCTGTCCAACAACCATCGAGATCGGCTCATGGTGCAGGAGAGGCGGAGCCAGAAGCGCCTCAGCCTCAACATTTCCAACGGACACACGCACGACAACACGCACGGCGCGCACGTCAGCGCGCACTGCCGAGACAACGGCGTGGGCCGAGGCGGCCAGCTCAGGTCGGTACACAAACACAATGATTAACACCAATACTCCTCGGTGTGGATGGAGTAACGTGTGTGTGTGTGTGTGTGTGTGTGTGTGTTTATTGTTTCTGGATGATCATTTGTTAAATTTGGCAAACACCGTGTTAAAGTAGCTCCAAGCAACACAAAGCTATTACTGAGAGCGGGCTGCAGACCAAACAACACGCCGTCTGCTGTATTTAAATAATGGAGAGCCACCTTTACTCAGTCATCCTCTCTCTTTGTTTCTCTCACACTCTGAATTACTTCCTGCTTTTAAGCTTTTAACATGCAGCCTGGAGCTCTTAACATTCATCATCCGGGCTGTATATACAGACGTGTTCCATACATATCACAAGTCTTCTATAAATAAAGACGCGGTGTATGACTTTGCTGCTGAAAGAACAGATGTGTGTAATTTCAAGCTGCATAGAGTGTAATGTATGAGTCCATATCTGTCTGAGTAAAGAGAGGAAAAGATAAATATGTGGTTCAAAGAGAGAGAAGAAAAGAAGGAGAAACGATTCATGGTACTTTTTATTCACATTTGAAACAGACTTGATTTATTCGTCCTTCGTGTGTGTTTATGTGTGAACATGTTCATTGATGTTTGTCTTTTCCTCTCAGGATGAAGGATCGCTGTGGCAGCCAACCAGCGAGTCTCAATCAGGTCCAAGAGAGGCGACGCCCGCTCAAGGCGCACCAATCGGAGAGCTACCTGCCTCTCGGTGAGTGAAAGTCACCTTACTACACAAAGGTGCTGCTTTGTGAAGCACTGAAGCCTTTATTCAGGATTTTTAGGAACAAATCTAGTTTAGATGATAAAATCTGTGTGACAGCTAATATCTGTAAGTCATCCTCTCTGTTTTCTCTCTCCTTTCGTCTCCTCGTCTCCTCAGGATCCAAATCTCAGTCCCACCAGGCTCCTGACCCTCTCCTCGCGAGCCCTAACCCCAAGTCTCCAGTCTTCCGCACGGGCAGTGAGCCGGCGCTGAGCCCCTCTGTCCCGCGGAGATCAGCGGAGCTTCTGGCAGGTCGGTAGACTGAGAAGATAAAATCCAGTACACCTCTCATCCCAGTATTTATCTGCTGCTTTGATGCTTACTTTGGTTCTTTGATTCCCAAGAATGAACTCAGGAAAGTCTTCATGACCGTCTTTGTTCATGTGTTTTCAGGACAGGCCATCCGGGGCTCCGACAGCCAGCTGTGTCCTAAACCGCCTCCCAAACCCAGCAAGGTGCCGCTGGCTCGACTGCCTCGCTCCCCCTGCCTTCAGCCGCTGGCTCTTCCCCCATCAAGCTCCTCCAGCCTCACAGACTCCTCCACCACCTCCCCCAGGCTAACCGCTCCTCCACTGGACTCAACATGGAGGAGTGGAGGTAACTTTATTCTATACAGCATTATCTAACAGTGTAGAGCTTCCCTCTTAGAGGGAAACCAATAGATAAAAGTCGAGGTATAACACTGGATGTGATTGTTACTCCACAGCCTCCACCGGCCCTCCTGTACCTCCGGTAAAACCCCTGAAGTTCCCTCATCCGTTTCCTCCTGCAGACTCTCTCAGCTCCTCCGGCTCTGTAGTTTCACCTGCTGATCTGGTTCAGTGTCCTGATTCAGAGGCGGTAACAGGATGGACTGAACGCCTGCAGCCGAGCCCCGCAGGCCTGAGGTCCTGCAGCCCGCTGGAGTGGGAGGAATCGAACTCGCTGAACGCCCCCACGTACGACGCCGTCGGAGCTCCGCTCTGCAGCTACGTGGAGAGACTGAGGAGAGAGGGCGTGGGAGGCAGAGAGGAGGAGGACGACGAAGAGAAGGAGGCAGGAGGGAGGAGAGGACTGGACAGAAGCTCCTACCATCACGCCATCGCCGCCTTAGAAAACACCAGCGAGGAAGAAGAGGAGGAGGAGGAAGAGAAGAGGAGGGCAAAGGAGAGGAGCAGCTTCCAGCGGCCAGTCGTAGAGACCGAGTCGACGTTCCGGCCGGCGGAGTTCGGATCTCGACTTCTGCCGCCGGAAAACAAACCGCTGGAGATGGTGGTGCTGAAGAGAGCGAAGGAGCTGCTGCTCAGCCACAATCACCACAGCATCGCCAGACACCTGCTGATGGCCGACTGCCAGGTACACACACACACACACACACACACATACACACACCTGCAGCATTATTAATAAATAAGACCTTTTTTAAATAATAAATCTAGAAGCTGATGCAGATTTTGAACACTAAACAGCTGAAAAAGATTAAAAATGATCTTTTGATTCTCCAATCTCCCTTTCAAAGTGCTTTACCTCATTTTTTATCACAATATAAAGCCCCAGTAATTCTGGATTTTTGATGTCAACTTGAAAATTTCAAATCTGAAATAGTTTTTTTGACACTGAGGACGTTTTACAGAAAAATAAACTTGTCAGTGCTCTCTAATAGACAAACTACACGATGGCATCACTGTGCTTTTCTGTACTGATACCGATAAATCAGAAATAAATTCAGTCGGGCTCTACTGTGTGTGTGTCTTGATTTTTAGGGATATAAAACTGATCCTCGATTTTAAAAATCTTGGTGTTTTTCAGTAAAAATAAAAAAACAATGAGCTCCAATTATATTATTATTATTATTATGTAATATATTTATACAGCATGGTTGTAAATCATAATTTTTTTAATGTAAACCTGAAAATAATCAAAAGTTTTTGAGGATTCAGAAAGTTAATGTGTTGTTTCTTAGCATCAGATCGTGGCTCGACTGAAGATCAATACATCGAGCTTTAGTAGAAAGAAAATTCTTTATCTGTGATGAAGGTGTTTTTCTGTCTAAGTACAGAAAGAAAACGTTGACTCTTGACTCTTGTGTCTAATTTAGAGGTAACCATGTTTACTGGTGCTGAGTGTGTGTGTGTGTGTGTGTGTTTGTGTTTGTGTGTGTGTGTGTGTGTCAAAATTAGATTTCTATCCTGCAGCTGACCCTCCTGATGGAGGAGAATAAACAACAAAATGACACCTGACGCAGCAGACACACGGAATAAAAGAGGAAGACAGAAACAAATAAAAGTCACCGGCGGCCTCGTAAACGTTTTTTTTAATTTTTTCCTCTCCAGGTTGCGAGGATACTCGGAGTGACTCCGGAGCTTAAAGGTCAGATGGGCGTGGCCTCCGGTCTGGAGCTGGTGACGCTGCCGCACGGTCGACAGCTGAGGCTGGACCTGATGGAAAGGTAAACAATCACACACAGACACATTGTACGCACACACACGACAGCACAAAGGTTATATCACTAGATACTTTTTAGGACATCATTGAGGATGTTTTCCATGACGAGACAAATTTCCAGGAAGTTCCCGTAAAAAGACAATTTACACAGCGAAAAATCTGACATTTTAGGAAGTGCACTTGCTGAGTTGGATGAGAATAAACACCACCCTCGTGTCTGTAGGATTAACGTGAAGCTACAAGCCAGCAGCCGGTTAGCTTAGCTTAGCATAGAGACTGGAAACAGAGGGAAACAGCTAGCCTGGCTCTCTCCAAAAGGGAACAAATCTTCTGTCTCGTTTGTTTAATGCACAAAGCGTAAAAACAACGATGATCTGTTTCTTTCATGTCGATGCAAACAAATCACAGACAGCAAATTTCTTAAAGTATCAAACTGTTCTTTAAGTTTAACCCGGTGGCTCACAGCCTGAGGCGCCTCTCAGGGCGTCACAAGAATGATTAAGTAATAAGAAAGAAAAATAAATCATATTTCTGCGACACAGAGCTGTTTGTTTTCTGTTTTTTTCTTGAACTTTCAGCTCTTCAAACCTCTGATGTGTTTTATTTAACTGAAACATCAGCCTGCACAAAAACTGAAATCTGGGATGATTCATACCGGCTGATTTACTGTTTACAGCCGCCCTGTGATGAGGATAAATCCTCAGTTCTGTGAATCAACCTGACAGACTCTGAAAGATCAGATCAGACACAGAAACAGACACAGACGTTACACCACCGTTGGCTGCTGCTAATAATCCACCTCTCCTCCGTCTCCCAGACACCACACCATGGCGATAGGCGTTGCCGTGGATATTCTGGGATGCACGGGCAGCGTGGATGAGCGGGCGTCCACCTTGAATCGCATCATCCTGGTGGCGTTGGAGCTGAAGGACACGGTGGGCGACCTGTTCGCCTTCACGGCCCTGATGAAAGCTCTGGACCTGCCGCAGGTAACACACACACACGGAAACACAGATTATTAATGTTTGAACCACATTTATGAAACTATTACAGAAGAGGATTAGGGCCACTTTTTTTTTTTCTCAGAATTCTGACTTTCAACTCAGAATTGTCGGAACCAGTCTCCGGTTTCTGGGGCAGCGGCCACTGCCTTGGCGGTGTCTGGGGCAAAATTCTCAGAAAAAAAAATTCAGAATTTTGAGAAAAAAAAGTCAGAATTGAGAAAAAAAAGTCTGAATTTTGAGGGGAAAATATCAGAATTTTAAGGAAAAAAAAGTCAGATTTTTGAGGGAAAAATGTCAAGATTGAGGAAAAAAGTCAGAATTGAGGGGAAAATATCAGAATTTCAAGGAAAAAAAAGTCAGATTTTTAAGGAAAAAGTCAGAATTTTAAGGAAAAAAGCCAATTTTAAGGGAAAAAAAATTCAGAATTTTGAGAAAAAAAGTCAGAAGAAAAAAAAGTCTGAATTTTGAGGAAAATATCAGAATTTTAAGGAAAAAAAAGTCAGATTTTTGAGGGAAAAATGTCAAGATTGAGGAAAAAAGTCAGAATAGGAAAATACAGAATTTCAAAAAAAAGTCAGATTTTTGAGGAAAAAAGTCAGAATTGAGAAAAAAGTCAGAATTTTTAAGGAAAAAGTCAGAATTTTAAGGAAAAAAGCCAATTTTAAGGGAAAAAAAGTCAGATTTTTGAGGGAAAAATGTCAGAATTGAGGAAATTCTCAATTCAAAAAAGTCAGAATTTTGAGGGAAAAATATCAAATTTTTAAGGAAACTATAAATGTGACGCTCACAGTCGATGTTTGTTTGTTCGCTGTTCTTGCTGCAGATCGGTCGTTTGGAAGAAACGTGGACGACTCTGCGAAGGAACTACACACAGACCGCCATCGCCTACGAGAAAACACTCAAACCTTTCTACAAGAATCTGTACGAGGGCACAGGTACTGAACACTCACACACACCTTGTCAACACATTGATCCACAGAGCGTCCATGTGCTCGTCAAATCTACATTTACACTTAAATCTCTTCATTTTACACCTCTGTCCTTAAGCAGGTGGCTTAAAGGAGCTTTATGTAACACTGACAGCCAGCAGTTAAACCGCCGCCACCACTCCTCCTCAGACTCAAAGCTAAACTTTTGATTTTTCAGTCTTGGATGATTTTTAACATCCTCGGAGGAAAGTTCATTATAATTATTACATTTTAGGTATATATAAGTAATCATTTCTCAGAGATCATAGAAAGATTTTACAAGTTTGACATTCAAAGATGAGATATCAGAGGGTGAAAAGATCCACTGACCTTCCTCCTCCTCCTCCTCCTCCCCCCCCTGCAGCTGCCTCTCCTCCAGTGGTCTGCGTCCCCCTCCTGCTGCCCCTCCTCACTTTGATGGAGCGTCCTTCGATCACACCTGAGGGGGCGGAGCTCTGGGAGACCAGCGACCAGGGCTGTGACATCATGTTGCGCCACCTGGAGGCCGCACGTTACGTCGCACACAACGCGCAGAGCTACACGGCCAACGCACAGAAGATCTTACAAGGTAAGAACAGAGATGATTTGTTTCCATCGTCAGTAAATGTTTCTCCGTGTCGTGAACTCAGTTTGTTTTTTTCTGTCCTCAGAGTTCGAGTGCGACGACGAGCTGCTGGAGGTGTTTAAAACGGACTTTCAGCTCCGGCTGCTGTGGGGAAGCCCGCGGCGCTCGGTCAACCAATCAGATCGCTACAACAAGTTCAACCTCATCCTCACTGCGTTGTCACGGAAACTGGAGCCTCCACCCAAAACACAAACTTTAATCTGACTTCACCCGAGCAACGACTCGCATCCTGACACTCGGATCAAAAACTGAAACTTCAGATGACTTTAATTTTTTGATATTTCACAAAAGTTAAAGGAGAAGAAGAAGTGACTTCATCTTCACCCACAGAGTCTCTGCACAGTTCACAGGTTTAAATGTAGCATACACACACGAGACTTGTATAAACACTTGTAAAAACTACAAATGTTTCATATAACAGCACCTACAAAACGTCACCGCTTCAGGAACTCATAAATGGCGCTGAGCGTCGTCACAAACTTCTAAAATCAAAAAAAAAAACTGAGAAAACAAGCACTCCAAAGACTAAAAAAAACAAACAAGTTCTTTGATATTTTGGAGACAAAAATTCCCAGAAAAAGGTGAAATTGACGGCTGGTTTGATCTGAAGTAACGTGTGTTTTTTTAAAGGGAGTGACTTATAATTGTGAGGAGAGGCTTAAAGGGAGTCGCTGGTGTGTTTTTCCTGAACAGGCACTCGTTTTATTTTTACTCCGACATTCCAGTTTACTCCAGAAAACTTCGACTTTCTTCGACGAGATTGAAGGAGAAAAATAACAAACAGGTGTGAATCCTGTGACAGGACACCAAGAGTAAAGACGGAAGAAATGTACGTCGTCTGTGTATATTAAATATAAATAAGTATATTTATCGGTACAGCGAGTGATCGAGAGTCCAGCCTGTACTTTTGATACAAAACCAGGTGATCAGTTTGTTGCTTGTTTAACAAGCAAACGTAGGAACAGTTGAAATATTAACAGAAATGTTCTCAAAGATGATGTACAGTAAATCTTTTACTGTATTTACTCGGAGCAGAAAGAAACTTTCTGTACGTGTGACAGATGGAAATGTTTTTAATTTCTGCGTAAACGTGAATAAATTTATTAAAAAGCGACAGAAAAGTTAACATGTGACACTAAAGTTGTACATATTTGAAATATTAGCATGTTAATAATGACTGTACATATTTTCTGTAGAAGACTGACTGTAAAAAAAAAAAAAAAGATGCTGATGATTTTAATGTTTATATTATGAACTACTGTAAGATTTAATAAATATGATGTACAATCTGAATATCTGCAAGTTTCTCCAGCGAGAAGTACGTAATGCTTTTAGGTTTACAGGCCCGGGTCGCAGGGAGCAGAGCCGGTGTTGCGCCAGAACCGGAGCTGGGAAACGGGCAATGCAACCTCAACCCTCAAAAAAATGAAACGTTGACTTTAATTAAATTTATTTTGTCAACAGGTTCCACGTAATTGTATTAAGTTATTTCAACTCAAAAATGTTAAGTTAGGGGTTCAATTACATATTTTTTGAGTTGAAATGACTTAATACAATTACAAGGAACCTGTTGACAAAATAAATGTAATTAAAGTCAACGTTTCATTTTTTTGAGGGTATGGACATAATGGCAGAGGAGAAGAGGACGTTGCCGGAGGAAGCTAAGAAAAGAAAATGAGAGTGAGCGAGCAAGAAGCCGCCGGACAAGAGTAAATCTAAGACTGACTTTATCGAGAGCTTCATGAAATAAACTTCACTCCACTGCCAGATGATTTCACATAAAAAGTCATCACAGAAAACAAATCCACTTTTCATTGCTGCTTATTTTATTAGAACAATATCTTGGAAGAAGAAAAACAAAAAAGCATTTTGTTCACAAAGTGTCTGACAACATTCAAAGTAAAACGATGTGCACAACAATATGGAAAGAGAAGTACTGCCATTGGTTATTACAACATATACAACATGGTAAAAACACATTTACATGGATGAATATCCTGCAGAATCACCGTGTACCTGCTGTTTTTTTTATTTATTTACTGTGATTTGATGTTGATTAATAATAATAATAAAAAAAAGGGTTCATCGTGAGTTCAACAGCTGGAGGGAATCTGTACATGTTCGACAGACGTTTCCACAGGAAAAAAAAGAAACGATGATGAGTTTAAAAAAGAGGAATGTAGAAGAAGAACACCGCGTCTGGTTTTTGCTGGGTGGTGAACAGCACCGCGCTCACAGTAGCTTGGCAGAACATACCGCTAAACTTTCATCATATTTAGCATCTCAAAGCTGATTTGTTATGTTTTTTTTTTTTTGCATAATATTCAGAATTATAGCACACTGGCTATTATAATACACAGCTCACAGTTTTTATATGTATATTAATGGTTTAAAAAAAAAGAACCGTTAATGGGTCTTTTGGTAAGTTTTGCTCGTTTCAAAGCTGCTGCGTTACCATGTATTCTCTGATTAAAGGGACGGTACACTCCAAAAGGAGGAAATCTGAAGTGTACCGCCTGTTAGAGTTAGTAAAAAAAATGCCCTGCAAGCATCCTCGCAGCAACATCAGTTCATCAGGACGCACTGCGAATAAGTCATATGTTTTAATGCACGTTTACAATTACAAGCAGGAGCTGAAGCCGTTATTATTTCTTTATTTTCTCTAAAAGTTATTTAGCAAACAAAAAGCTTCTCAATTGAATATTCATTAACTGAATATCTTTGGGTTGTTGGACCGTTTGTTGGACGAAACTAGCGTTGGAAGACTTCGCCTTGGGCTCTTAAAACTTTCGATTCGGCATCCCTCAACATTTTCTTTACATCTCATAGACTAAAACATTCAAATATAATAAATCGATAATAAAAACCATCAGTTTCAGCCCAAATCGCCTTAAGAAAATGGGATTTAACAGTTTGACTACATCAAATCTAACATGTAACACTCGACTGCACACATCTGGTATCGTAGTTTTTTCAGAAAAGGCCAAAATAACGTGTCGTTTCAGCTCGACTGAAGCTGTGAACGGGTTTAAAAGGCATTGTAAGAAAAGCAAAAAAAAAAAAAAACTGACCGACTGCAGAAACTGGATAATTTGCGCCATTTTGCATCCCCAAACAAGAAGGAGAATGCACTTATTTCCATGCGTCTTGTCTTGTTTAAGTGTTAAAACATCGACTCGTGGAGGTGAGTTTCTTATTTCCGATGTGAAATGAATCACAGGCTGCAGAGGAAAACGCGGAGTATCGTGAGCAGTTCAAGTAACAACACCTACAGCATCTTTCTGTACATTTCACAGCTTCTTCGTCGAAGAAACGCGGATCGCGGCGAAGGCGCCCGCCACCTGCTGTTCGTATCGACAAGAGCGGATTCATTAGTGGCATTTTTTTTCTTTTTTTTTGTCTTAAATAGGAAGTCAAACTTTACTTCGGATGTGTCGTTTTAGTCTACTGAAGAGATACAGTGAAGAGTTAAACAGAAAAAAAATCACCAGAAAAGACGAAACCAATTCGAAGAATTTAGAAAAATCATGCAAAGAAAGTCGGCCATCGCTCGTCGAGAGTTACAAAAAGAGTATAAAAACCATCAGGAAGAGAGAATTACTCGAGCTGTTTTTTTTTTGTGGTCATCCATAAAGTTCACACCTCCTTCAGCAGACGACGCAGACTTTCATCCATCCGTTTGCTCATTTACTCGTTCATTTAATTCAGATTTAAATGCTGTAGTACTTCAGGGCAAAAGTGCATCAGTTCAATTCAAACCTTGTTGTCTCTCATGAAGAGTGCATCAAACAAACCTAAAACAAAACAATCACCATGGAAACACATTCAGCGTGACATAAGAGATGTTAATATGTACAAATCATTCAATGGTAAAAACTTAACGTCACGCGTGTAAACGCAGACACGTGCAAACGTGTCGTCGATGCACGCGTGCGTGTCGTCACATTCACAAATACAACTGATTACATGTGGGGGGGGGGGTTCATGATGAAGAGTCCCCAAGGAGATGGGGGCTTGAACCCAGGTGGCTGATGGGAGATGTAGTCAGACAAGGCTGTAAGGAAAGTGGAATAATCACTCCACAGTAAAACGACGTGAAGTTTTAAGGCAGAGTCTGACTGGAAAGACGCCCGGAGCTCCTCGAGATGTTCGAGCCGTGGACTTGGTGAGAGGTGACTCCCATCTGCTGGTCGACTGGTGGAATTACAGCTCGGGAAGGAAAGGCGAGGAAAGGAAAGAAAAGGTGGCAGAGAGGTCCTGAATTCACCTGATAGTCCCGCTATCTGACTCTGGAGACGTTCGACGCACAAACATGAACATACTCATGCCTCTGAAACATCATTCAACATACAATCAGCCACAGAACCGCACACACTTTTGTAACGTTGTGGTTAAAAGTCACGGATCATGAAATGCTCGATCATGTTTGAGGGACACGTTAAGGACATGCGACTGTATGAGTGTGAGGGCAGGCATGAGGAGCAGAGTGGCTCAGGCAGGCAGGCAGGCAGGCAGGCAGACATCACCAACAGAGCACAGATAATGATGATGATGATGACGACAGGGATGAGTTGCAGCACTGATTTTGTTAGTGGCAGTAAAATATTGTGAGCACGACTGACCCTGACAAACTGACGGGTTTGAAATCAGCTGATTTTCTCTCAGGAGGAGCTGGATCAAAAGTTTTGGAGGTTTAAGACAAAAAAATACTGAAGTTCTCCTGATGAAGCTCAAAGATAATTTATTTTTCCTGACCTTAAAAACAGCAGTTTGACCAAGAAATCTCAGCACAACGTTCACTTACTTGATGTTTCCTGAAGCTTTCAGCCACAGCTCGTCGTCTTCCTCAGCAGATGATCAGCTGGCATCTTTCGTGGTGAGAATTTCTTGTCAAAATGTTACTTTAAGGTTTAAAAGCAGCTCTAAATGTTTCCTCCAACACTCTGACCAGCTCCTCCAGAGGAGACTAAACCACAAAGCAGACAGTGAATCAATCAGGGAGGAGGAGCTGCTGTTGTGCTGCTCTCTACGAGCTGAGATAGGTCGTAGCAGGTGCAGTTCAAAGGTTAAAAACACCTCCTGCACCATCGCAGATGTAGTGGCTACATTCGCACAGAGAGCAGAACATCAGCAGGTTGTTAAAACATGCACAGCCGTCAAAGAAGTCCCATTTTTTAAAGACCTTTACAGACCAGGAAGCTGAAACCTTTGCAGGTGTCTGGTCTCTAAAGGTCTCCACATGCTGCTTCTCCACCTTTAGAAACTCCTACAGGTCATGATGGGACTCCTCCAGCGGCTGCCGCTCAGTAAATGATATTAGTGGCTGTTTTTGGTCTTAACGTCTGTCCTCTCTTCTCTACTATTCTTCCTCTTATGGTTATGTGAGCATGCAGACATGCAAACCTGCCACTTCCCCTCTCTTTTTTTCCCCCTCCACCTCTCTCTCTCCCCTCATTGCTCTCTTTCTTCGTGACCCCACCACCACCACCACCAATAATCAGCAATCAGCGTGAGCCCTCCACCAGCCAATCAAATCGCCCGGCCACCCTGCAGCCCTCAGGAACCTGCAGTCACATAGAGGAGAGAGCACGTTACTAAAAACACACACGGAAACAAACATGATGATTTTGTTTGATTCGCTCAATCAGGACGGTTTGGTCAAACTGACTCCTGGATCCCGTCAGGCACGGCTCTGTGACGCCGTGACGCCATTTTTGTCCGTTCTCCGCGTGGCTTCATGCCCCATCAGGAGCGTTTTACCTGCCAGACTTTGTTAACTTGTTTAGATTTTGTCATTTTTACTCGATTTAAGTGCTTCTATCATGAGTAAATATGCTCATTGGTGTTTAACTCTTCCCCTTTTTTGTCTGCACAGGATGTCTTATTTTGAAAATCGACCGCCTTTTCTGTGTCTGACTTCTGGCCGGCTCGATCTGCTCTGTGCTGCCTGACACGGCCGGTCGCGTCCATCAAAAATAAAACAGCCAATCACAAACATAGTCTAGGGTGGCCACGATCAGTTCAGCAGTTGTGGGGGTAATGAAGAGGACCAGAGGTCTGTGGCCATGTAACACAGTCGTCATGATGTTTCACTCTGCCTCAATCTCTACAAATATGGAACAAAAGACGAATTTAAAAGCTCTCATACATCCAGTGAAGAATAAAACTAGAGCTAAAGTTCAGTTTTGAGTTCGTGACCTTTTGGTACATCTGGCAGCCTCCCCTTTAAACACACTACTACTGTGTGAGAGCTGATAACACGATAACAGCAACACTTTTACAGTTAGCTGTTCTCTGCATTCAGTCGCTGCGATTCTGCACCTTTGTTTGTACTAGAAGGAGTTGGCTTCAGTAAAACGTGATGATGTATATAGAGAGGATAGTAGACGACTGAACCATCGTAGATTCTGTTTTTAATCAGTGACTCAAACGACCAAGAAAGAAACATCAAACACATGATTCACCAGTGAGATTCATAAGAATGATTCTTACAGTCTATTTTAACTGAAGTGGATTTAAAGTTTAAATTTAAAGAATACAGCTGCTGATAATTTTGTATTTCCTTGTTGTTAACAAACACCATAAAAAGGGAAAATGCTGACAGGGAGCGGAGCCAGTGTTGTGCCAGAACAGGAGCTGGGCAAGCGGGCGATGTAACCCGGGCTCAGCAGCCTTTGTAGATATAACGACAGAGGTGTAAAGACAGAAGAGGCCGTTCACTGAGAGTGAGCTTTTAGTAAGCTTTAACAATTAACGCCATAATCTGAATGAAAATTTATAGAGCTAAAATAAACGTCATCATGCCAATTTAGAGCTTTGATTTTATTTCAGCAAAGTTCTGCCACTCTGACAGCTGCCTCATGACTTCAGTTTTGGTTTGTGACCCCAAAATTCAAAGTAGGGCACCAAAAGTGTATCAGCTGTAGCTGAAAATAGTTCAACAAACGCACGATTTACAGCAGTTTTGGAAATGTTTGCCAAAAACTACAGTGACCAGCTGTTTTACTGAGTGTTGAAAATGAAACTACATATGTCTGACCTGTTTTTTTTTTTAGATTTACATCTTCAGTAGGAACCAATGTGCTTCGACACCGACCACTTTTTTTGTGGGATTTGTTGACAGTGAAGAAAAATACAGAATAACAGCAGCTTCCTTTACCGAGGCTGAAACCAGGTAATTCCACCTTTAGTCTGATGGCACAGGTAACACAGAAAAACAAGATGGATGTGCAGGTACACACACATACACACACACACCTCATACACCTCACACACACACAGAGAAATACAAACATCTTCAAATTATGTTGAGCTTAAAATCAGGGAGTTTGAAACGTCTCCAGTTTTAAAAAAGAAACATCAAAATAATTAAAAGGAACCATAAAAATAAAAATAAATTGTTTCTATTATATTACATAAAACCATCTGAAACACTTTGATCGATAAAGAAGTGGTGTAGCCTCGACGTCGGGCTCAAACAGCAGTAGAGACTCACTCACACACAGAGGAAGACTTCACATAAAAATCACTCAAACTGGTTTTCTGACTCGTCTCTGCGCTCAGACACTCACCTCTGAAACAACAGTCCCACAGACATGAGGGAGGACGAACGGTTACAGAGTTAGAGGAACAGACAGACAAAGACGGGATGGAAATGAGAAAAGGGAAATGGATGAATGTCCATGCAGACGTTCAGACGCTGTCTCTTTTTGTTTTGAGAGCAGAGGATGACAGGTGGGGGTGAGAGGACAGAGGACAGTGGAGCTTCAGATGTAGGTGACAGCACCTTTGCTGTTTTTCTCCATGGTGATTTCTACGTAGGAGGTCGGGACGTAGCCTTCCTCTCCGCTCTGCTTCCTCGCCCTCGTCCAGCCGTCGCCTTTGTCCTCCTCGATGATGTACAACACCTGAGAGGGAAAAGACGCGTTTCTTGTTAGCCAAACATCTCTACGCCTAAGACTGTGGCCCTCAGCGTGTTACACCACAGATCTGACTGTGAGAATACGCTAATTTTAGAGTACACTTTTGGATTTTTTCTGCTGAACCTGTCCACAGCAGATCTTTGCTCTGCTTCCACACCAAGATTTCTGTTTGCCTCTCCAAACTGGGATCGAGCTGACTGCCATCTACTGCAGGAAACACACCGACTATGCATGAGTACCTGTTACAACCCCACTTCAAAAAACCTGAACAATCCCTTTAACAATGACATAAAAATGAGTAGTAGTAGTAGTAGTAGACCCTCCTGTCCAGTTGGTGGTGAGTCTACATATTAGTTAGCAGTCTTGTCTTTGACCTCGACGTCTATCTGATTTTAGCCTTCATTGGTCGGCTACATCTCTACACAGCCGAGCTATGGTAAAATGTCAGCAGCTGAGTGTCTTTAGAAAGCATTACAGGAGAACCAAGAAGGTAGAAATCATTTGAGAAAGTCTAACAAGTCTCTGTGTGGCACTACTTTCAGCAGTGGATGAATACACACTTGGTGCTCATCATTATGAAGGAACCAGGTGTTTTTTGATGGAGCTCCAAGGCACAGAGCTGTATGAGGATTCATTGTTTGGTGCATGGAGCCTTTAAAAACTGTGAATAAAACACAAATATAACAAAATAACGAATAAGAAACGAGCGTTACCTCGTCTTCCGCCATCACCAGCGTCCCCTCGTTCTGACCTGAGAGTCAAACACACCACAGTGACGTTAAAAACACACAAAGCTTTTGGTCTTTAGCTTCTTCCTCAAACTGCTTCTCATGAATTTTGTTTTACTGTAAGTTAGCAACCTGGCTAGTTACCTTATTGAACCAAAAAGCAACACTCTGATTAATGATCTTGTTCTGTCAAGACGTCACTTTACAGGATCACGTCCTAATAATTTTTACAGCTCGGTTAGAGTCGTTTCACATTTCCTGGATCAGCTGACTGTTCGTTTGTCCTCACCATCGAAGGAGTAGAGCGCCTTGCAGTGTCCGATGACGGGCAGTGGGTCGTCGTCGTCGAACTCGTCGTCGAACTCGTGCGGGTCGGGGTTCGGGTTTCCGGGCTGCGGAGGGCCGGAGCGGTGGTGAGGTGTGTGATGCTCCTGACTGGTGTCGTCTGTGTAACTGCCCTCAGGACTGAAGAGAGACAGGCAGCAAGGATGAACTTATTTATTCTGTGATAACATAACTCTGACTCTGTGTATATATATTGTGTGTATGTGTTTGACCTCTCTCTGCCTTGAGGAGTGTGATGGTGGTTGTCAGCGCTGTGTCTTCGGTCTCCTCTGGAGCTCTGCTTTCCCTCCACCTCAGATAACCAAGTCTGTCGACAGAGAGAGGACGCTTCTGTTAAAATCAGAGATCATCCCTCACCCTCCACCTCATTCTTGGGGTGTTTTTGGACTCGTACCTCGTTTTTGTGGATCTCCGAGCGCAGCTTCTCCATGTTACAGATGGTCTCTGATATTTTAGGCTGCAGGCTGCTCGGGTCTCCCATCTGTGGATTCTTCTCGTACACATCCTTCATCTTGTTCAGGGCATCTCTGAAAGACAGAAACAAGCATGAGTTGATGGGAGGAACAGAAAACTGAACACATGAATTTTGTTCTGGAAATATGATGATGATTTGTGCGAGGCTCCACCTCTGATCCATCTCTTTCTGGAGCTCTTTGCTGAGTTCGTCGATCCTCTGCTGCAGCCTCTTCCTCCTCTGCTCGGGGGGCAAGTGGCTGAAATCCTCCAGAGACGGGGCCTGGTGGTAAAAAAAAACAACACACACACATCTTAACCAACACATCGACTCAGGATGAAGTCAGTGATGTGGAAGAATGATCCCAGGAAAATCTGTTAAACTGGTAATTACATCACTGACTTGTTTCCAGCACTTCTGTTGAGCCTCACTTGAAAATCAAACTCGACTTAAATGAAGGAATGCTGAATAAAAGGCAGCTCCGAGATGTGGAGCAGAAATCCAGTTTGTGTGGACATTATCATGTCGAAGGCGGGAAGTCTATTTGAACTAGGAGCTAGCTTCACTATCACTACGAGGTGTATACACTGGACTCTATGGGAAGTCCTACATGGTCAGGATACGTGCACGAGCACCTACACTGCAGGGTCCTCTTATAACTACTCTACACACACACACACGCACACACACACACTTACCATCTTGACTGACCACTGACGCATTAACCGTCACAGTAAAAAGAGACAGACAACATGAGATGCTGGTTAGATTTGTCAGTTTGTCAAACAGCCACCGACAAGCCGACTGGTCAGCAGTCAGACGGACACACCGGTTAGTTCTTCTAGTTCTCCTCACACAGTTCATGTTTGTTAAATAACAGTTGCACGTGTTATTTTATGGACGTGAACTTGAATGCTGATTAATTCATCTTCATATTCCAACTATACTTAGATGATATTAAAAGAACCCTGATGAGCAGCAGCAGTGATATGGAGCATGAGCTACACGCTACATATTCCTGCTGTTCTACTTATGGACAGTTGGTGGCAGTAATGCGCAAACAAGCGCAACAACGCGCCTCTGTGAGCGAGAAAACATCTAAACAAGAATCCAGGATTTTAAATTAAGGCTGCAACAAACTTTTATTATCGATTAATCTGCAGATTATCTTCTTGATTAAAGGACTGATTTGTTTTTACAGGCTGTTATAATTTCCCAATCCCACTGAGATGATCCAGAAAATCCAAAACTCAAAGATATTCATCATATATAACAAAAAATCTTCACATTAGAGAAGATAAAATGAGATAATTGTTTGTGTTTTTATCAAAGTAGTAGCCAATAATTGTCTGTGGATCAACTTGATCGATTAATCGATGCAGCTCCGTTTAAAATATGAAAATATTTTGTGAATTGAACATGATTGTTAGGCCTCAATGCATTTTTGTGAGAATGTAAACTTCCAAACATGATCTCTCTAAATCAGATGACATTAAACAGTGAGTATCACATCAGACAGTCTGACTGAAGCCGTGTGTTATTTACAAGAATGTGTTAAACTGTCTGACGCACACACACACAGATCACTGCAAACACACACACGATTGTTGGTAACACATTTCTCAGCCGTCCCCAACACAGCAACAACAACACCGCAACCAGGATGCCAAAAAACCCTCCAAATCCTCAAACACACACACACACACACACACACACACACACACACACACACACACCATCAATCCCCACGGATCCTCCATCTTGTGATTGGAGCAACAATCTGTCTCATGAATGAAAGAAGAGAAGAAGAAGAAAAAAAAATCACACAAGAAATAGAGGAAGAAAGAGAAACAAACCAAGACAAATGTGGAAAAAAGAAGAGACGACAGGGTGTCTGCAAGTTTCATGAAGCTAAAATTTAAAAAGATTCAACAAATCTTTTTTTCTTTCCAGAAAAAACCTTTATAACATCTAAAAACTGGGTTTAAGATTAAAACTTTGAGTTGAACTCGACAGATTTTCTGTTATTTTTGATGAACTGCAGACACCCTGTAGAAGAAATAAAAAAAAAACCAAAATCACGTCAACCTTTTCTCGATAAAAAAAAAACACACCACAACTTCACTACTTCCTGTCTCACCCCTCTCCTCAGGCCCCTCAAATTCTGGGGGATTCTGGGTACTGTGGTCTTTATCTCAGACAGATAGTGGCTCACGAGGTCAGAGCTGAACCGCGATGGAGGAAAAATGTTGGAGGTGGACCGGGGACGGTATGAAGAGGAGGAGGAGGAGGAGGAAGAAGGTGGAGGAGGAGGAGGAGAGGACTGGTGGAGGGGAGGGGGAGCAGGAAGAGGAGACAAAGCCAGAAGTCAGGACGACATTTTCTTATTTGATGTTGGATTTTTCGCTGTGGGAGGGGAGAGTCTGTCATGATCACATAGAACAAGTCATTCAAACATTCAGTTTCATATTGAAATTATTAACAGGATTTCCACTGAGTCATGATGGAGTCATAAGCATGACTCGCATGACTCGCATGACTTTGATGACTCGATCAAACTTAAATGTTGCTCCTAAACCTGCGAGAACAGGACGACGTGGTCCCGATCTGTAATGCAGGATCACGTGAAACAGTGAATACATTTCTTTTAGTGTCACAAACGTCTCTTTGTGTCGCACAGAGCTGCGTCAGCAAGTTATTTTATGGAATTCATGTGTGAAGGAAACCAACATGGATTTATTTAAAGGTCCGGAAAATGTATTTTCAAATGAAATCTTCGTATAAGCGTCAGGATCCAACATGTAGAGAATATCTTCAAAGTCAGAACAGTTTTATGTCTTTCAGATGAGATATCGCTATATGCATTTCTCTCTGTGCTCTTTTCGTTGGTTTAAAGTTCTCAGCTTGTGTGAGACACGCCTGTGAAAATTCAGGCCACCATGTGTTAAACAATTAAACTAACCTATACACACAAACACACACCCTTATCCATCACACGGGATCCTGATACTGCGAGGCAGCTGATGACGTGAACGTAAACCAACAGCAGATAGTCAATGATCAACCAGCACAGTCTTTATGGAGACGGACAAGGTCCAAGGAGTGTCGCAGAAAACGTCTGAGAGTGTCGCTTTGGACGCAGGAAAGGCGACAAAAACTCAACACGAGGTGAGGATAAAAAAAATGTGAGGATAAAAAAAATGTGAGGATAAAAAAAATGTGAGGATAAAACTTCAATCTGTGGAGAAAAGTGTAGAAGGCAGAGATGAGATGAGACGTGACTGCGTTCAGGATGTGACTAATAAAGCTGCAGGGCGGGGACTTTCTGCAGCTGTGTGTGTGTGTGTGTGTGTGTGTGTGTGTGTGTGTGTGTGTGTGTGTGTGTGTGTGTGTGTGTGTGTGTGTCTGCTGCTTTCTGTAATTACATTAGTCAACAGTAAACTGACTACCAGTGACTCAGTCCTTGTTTAAAAAGTTAAATAAATGGTAACATTTTTGAGGCCTCATGAGCATCATAAAGTGTTACTGTGCATGTTTATAAGCACATACGAAATATACGAGGGATGCAACGATTTTAGATGTTGATGGTGTGATTATAGACTGAGGGTTTCACAATTTTAATGCATAAAAATCATGTTAATTTGTTTGTTTTTCGTCGTTTTGATAAAAACTAAAGAAGGAAATTGAGAATTTCTCTTTTAGGTGTTTTGCCTTTTTTTGGTGAGTGTCAGCACGGTGCAGTCTTAATTTTGCTGCTTCGTTGCTGTTGGTTTTACGTCGCACTGAAAGGTCAACTCTTATCTCGCTCCGTGTTGATGGGAAGTGACAGAAACACTCGGCTGTTTGAAACCACTTATAAAAACAATATCAGTGATTATAAACCTCCTTTGAATGTTTAAAAAATGAAACTTAAAATGAAATGAGGCTGCCAGAGAACACTTCTCGTTAAAGAGTGTCACAGAGCATCATCGCTTCAGACTTGTGAAGGCTGAAGTGATGATGCTCGATTTGGTTGATTCACTCCGACAACCAGGCGAAGCTTTGAGATATCTAATGAGACACAGCTACGACGTGATGCTGTTGGTCTACATGATGAGGAGTTTACTAATCTAACAGCTCCAGCCCCGCTCGCTCCGTGTACCTTTGGTTTCTTTCCAAACAGCCACAGTTTGTTCTTGGTTCTGCTCATGGGGTGTTTTGGGTCGGATCGAGGTCCCGGAGCTCCGTCTCTCTCTCTGTCTCCTTTAGGCGTGCTGCTGATGGTCCCGTCTGAACCTGTTCTGCTCAGATTCTGACTGAAGTCCTCGAAGGGGAAGTCGCCTGGAGGGTCAAAGCCGGACTTAAAGGACTCCACGACAATGCCTGAATCCTGAGATGACAAGGAGAAGATACCCAGTCAGTAAAAATATAAGTTCTCCCCTTTTTCCCTCTCTCCATCTTACAGTGCATCCGCCCTCCAGTCTCCTACATACCCTTCTCTCATCGACAGCTTTGGCAGCAGACACCATCCCTTCTAGACATTTGGAGACGATGGGAATGACTCTCCGCTCCGCCTCAGCGAAGCTCCGGTACGTCTCTCCGAGCTTCACCGTCCGACGTTCGTCCATGTCCTGCAGATTCTGTGACACAGAGCAGAGGAACGTGGAATAAACACGAGGAACGAGCCGAACGGCGCAGTCCTCATTATGACACTTCAACAAGCCTCTTGGCTGTAAACAACCTGTCAGCGCGTTAGCGGATCCTTTCCCTGAGCGGCACTGACACCCAGTCACTGTATTAATGATGGTTTACATTAGACAAGCTGCTGAGTTCAACATTTAATGGGACTCTTAGACAGGGCGCGACATTTTGTCTAAACACGACAACTGTTTCAAGGAGGAATAAAGGACGTGAACACCAGCTTTGATAGTGATCGGTCAAACTTCTCCCCTCTCGTCAGTACTAACATCCAGACACAAGAGCAGCTTCTTTCCACTAAACTTTTTTTGTGTGACAGATGTGTCAGTTTTACACAGATTTACACACATTTGGTTATATAATGTAGAAAATGTGTAGAGTGCACTGCAGATATAACATATATAATAATTTTACAGAGCAGAGATGCCTGATGAAGGAACATACTGTTCATCACCACTAGCCTGCGATACAGGAAGTTTCTGTAAGTCGGATTTTGTGTCAGAAAATAAAGAAAAGAAGAAGAGGGGTTTAAATATTGATAAACATATACAGACTATATATATTATGCTTTAATATGTACAGACAGTATCATCCATTACTGCCAAACATAAACCCTGCACTGTACATAACCACCACTTCAATCTTTGTTCCTTTATTCATTTCACATTTTATATTTTATTATTTGAATTAGAAATATTAGAAATTAGAATGGCGTGTTGTTGGTCACTGTTAATGTATAAATATATGTATTTATTTTTACTTACTTGTATGCATAGAATAGTTCTATGTTTATTTTGACCCATCTTTGTTCAGCTTTGTTTTTATCTATTTCTGTTATGTGAACTGTGAGTCCTACATATCCTTTATATCCAATAAATTTGATTCTGAAAGTGAATCAAACAGTTTTTGTGCTGCTAGTTCTCTTTAAATATCTGAGAAAATCGATAACAAACACGTCTGCTGTGTATGGAAGAGTTGGATGTCACATCTTACTTAACATTTACTGAATTATGTTCATTGAACTGGAATAATTACAAAAAATAAATGTAGGAAAAGAAAAGATTGGTTAAGGAGTAATACAATACAAACATTTAATTAAAGTCAAACATGGACGTTGGTGTTACCTTGAAGATGTGCGGTATGGCGTTGTTGAAATGTTTCCACTGCTCTGCGTTGAAGTTCTGCAGCTGAGCAGCGTACTCGTTCTTGCTCTCGTCGGCCATGTGAGTCCGCAGGTAGAACTGAGATTTGGCCTGAACAGAATACAAACATCAGAACCACAACTGAGGCCTCAGCAAACCTCTCGTCTGTCAAACATGACCACACAAGAAGATGTGTGTGTACACACACACTAACAAACGAAGCTGCTGCTGAAACCCGAAGCTGAGAAAAATATTTTGGATTTTCCCTTTAAAGAACGGAAAGTCACACGGGTTGAACAGAACAGTTCTATAGACGGTACCTCATCTAAAAACAAGGCTCGCTGCGCCGCGCTTTAACCTCTACATGGAAAGGTTTATTTTCCTTCAAGAGCCAACTTAATCCATGTGGTCTAATTATACAGCGAGTGTGTGGGAAAAAAAAGGAGCTACTGTGTAATTTCATAGGCATCAATTATACACTGCTAACTTGAAGTCAAACAAAAATACTAGGTATGATGAAGTTAGTTATTCTGTTATTCAAATGTGGGACTTTAAATATGGATTTTAATGTCAAACGATGAAATAACTGTGTGTTTATTGTCGCCCGTGTGAAGCTCGTCCAATAATTTACTGTCTTGAGTCATCTGCTCGATATAGACTGAAAGTAAACATGCTGAACTGTCGTTGATGATAATAATAAAAAAAAGGAAAGCACCCACACAGGTGTACAGATGAACAAATGGCTGACAGCAGGTGTGTTTCCTCCTACCTTCTCCACCTCTGATTTGGTGGCGTTGATGTCGTTGTCTAACCGGTCGTAGGTAATCTGGGACTTCTCCGCTTCTTTACACTCTCTCTCAAACTTCCTTTTACTCTGAAAAAAAGGGAAACAAAGAAAAAAAAAGATGTTAAATAGAAACTGTAAACTATAAATCTCTCTCTCTCGCTGTGTTTCCTGTTCTCAGTGAATAAAACCACAAAAATATGTGAATGAGATATTAAAAAAAAAATCCAACGAGGGAGATGAATCAGAAAGAAAGGGAGATGCTTCCTGCCAGCCCATCTGGGTCAAATTAGTAGTGAAAGAAACAGAGTGAATAGCTGAGACGTTACAGTCCACTCACTAGGTAGTCACTATTAAAGGCACACAGACCACACACTGAAACACTCTCCATTGCAACTAATGGGCTACAGGCCAAAAAAAAATGTGACCGGATGTGCATTATTTAAGACATTTAACAAGCAAATATTAGCTTTTCTGCTCTCGCGAGGAGACGTGGTGGTTGGTTATAAGTCGTTTAATGAGAAGACTGTTATAAAATAACTGAGTAAAATCCAATTAAATGACCTCAGAAGTGAACAAATGGAACCTCTCTCTCTCTCTTTCTCTCTCTGGAGCTTGTTAAAGGCCAAATGTGGCACATGGGCCTTAGATTGATCTGGGAGGGGCTAGTCCACACTGAGGCCTGTATGTATATATGTGTGTGTGTGTGTGTGTGTGTGTGTGTTTCCTGATCCTGGCCCCTGTCCTTGGTCCCCATGGACCCGGGAGGTTTGCCAGGAAGAAGAAAAGGACACTGCCGTCTTTTCAGAGCCAGAAACAAACAGTCTAATATTATACTTTCTATTAATTCACACAGAAGAGTACAGACGAGTTTAAAATGCTCATTTCTATGTTAAAACATATACAAGTATGTGAAATATAAAAAAACGGCATGTGTGGAAATGAGGGGGAAAAAGTAGATCCCCATTTGTCGTTACCTTTGTTAGCATTTCTTACATTCCTCGTACATGTATGACGAGTACAGCTGGCTGTCGCTGACTGAGAATATTTACACTAAACATTTAATTTTTTCTCTCCCTCCCCTCCTCCTCTTTCTCCTCCTCTTTCTCCTCCTCCTCTTTCTCCCTCCACACTTACGTTGTCCATCTGTTTCCAGCAATGATCCAAATACTGCTGGGCCTTCCTGCCCTCCTGTAGATGCTGCTCAAACACACACACACAGACAGAGACACACATAAGACATTTACACAGAAACACAAGAAAATACACATAAATCTATCTATGTTTATAAGAACACATTCATATGCACATGCACAAAGTGACTGGACTTGAACGGTTGTATACACGATAACAATCCACTGGACGGGAAAGTGCTGAAGCTGCAGCCACAGATTTACTACAGTCCTGTGAGTCAAGTAGTAAAATAAGAAACTGAGACTGAAAACGAGTTTTTTTATTGCAAAAGAAGCAAGTCAGCATGTCGATAAGAGACAACACATTTCATACCATGTTTGATCTTTTAAAGAAATCTACATAATTTGACGATTTGATGATTTTTAAGTCGACTTATCAGCATTTTTCTGGAGCTTTCAGCTGTTTCACTGTCAGCGGAGAGAGTCCGCTCAGTTGTCATGGAGACAGATCTGTTGACGACCACATGATGCGGTTAATGTGGAGTCTGGTCAAACTATTTTCAAAGATAAAGAATGAGCTTCGATGCTGAACTTGAGGAGGCAAGTGCTATCGATGAAAACACAACAGCTACTGAGCGTGCAGGTCAACACCATCTACTACATCTGCTCATGAAGACCATTTCGATGTGCTTAAAAGCACTGGGAAAAGCTGGTAGGTAACCCTTGAGTTGGTTTTGAAAACTCTTGAACTCACTGACGTGCATTTTCTTGTAAATGTTTTACAACAAACTTTGCTTAAGATAAAAGCATCCACATTGTGGATTTTAAATATTCTGTTGCCACGCTGTATAATCAGGTGAATTGTGTCTCTGTCATTCCTACGTTGACGGAGGAAGCTGGACAAGCGTCGGACAAGAGTAAATCCGGGACTGACTTTCAGTCATTGGTGAGAGCTTGGTGAAATAAAAGGCTGAAAGACAGACGTCGAGCTGGGCTGACTGCTGTTGGACTAGTAAGTAATATTAGCTGGCTGCTATGTCTGCTGTTGGTGACCTTGTTGATGTTTGGCTGTTGTTGACTCGCTAGTTTTTGATCGTAAGTAACAATCTGAAGCTCATAGCACAAACAAAAGAATACATTGTTGTGTGGAGGAGTTATCCTGTCATGGGTTAAATCCTAACTCTGGTCCTACAGAGAGATGAGACAGTTCAGATGGCTTTATTATACAACTATTAGATGTATTCTTTGTGCTCAGTGCATTAAAGGAGGACACTGCCAGCCTTAAAAGCTCACATTATGAATCTCATCACTTCCCAGCAACAATTCTTTTTTATTTTGTCTGTTCTCCGACTTCCTTTATTTCAGTGCCAACAATATGACAAACATAAACAAGCAACACAATAACTGTGAAGCCTGTACTGTGCGTCGAGCCTCTCTGAATTAGACTGAATGGGATTATTTGATTCTTTACAGCACACAACAAGAAGAGGGCGCTGTTCTTCCAAAGCGTTTATAGCATCAGCAGATGGTGGCAGAAGTAAAAGGCAGATGGTTAACGTCACATCCAACATATTTATCCTCTCGAGGAAAGCCAAACAGAAAACAAATGCATGTGAGGAAACACAGAGGACCGAGGGCAAACAGCCACATCCGTTTTATGGCGGGGAGCAACAGGTTTGTCTGAGATGTGTGGTCTGAATTATCAACTGAAAATAAACCTTGTGTGTCTCTTTTACTCAGTAATGTACAGTGGAGCATGAACTGTACTCACGTGCTTCCTCTCAGCTTTGAGGTCTTGGCTGTACCTCATCAGCTCTCCGTACACCTTATGAGCCATCTCCTCCGCCACCACCTCCCTCTGCCCGGCATAGTCGTTGAGTTCGTTCAGCACGGCGTAGAAGGACAGACATGATGTGAACCTGCACAACAGACGCACGTCACACATTAAGACTGCACACGACCTCTCAGATCAGTCTGCAGACATCCAGCATTGATTAAACGGGAGGATCCAAAGTGGAATATTTGGAATAATTCTGTAGATTATGCGTTATTTTATATTAGTGCATGAATCTCCTGCATTGTTTTAGCTCTTTGCTAAAGTGTGTTGACAGAACAGATGTCGCAAACTGTTACACGCTCCCAAATGTTTGCAGTCGACTCTGAATAGAAGCTTTATACTTCTCTTGCTTTCACAGCTCGGTCATGACAGTGACCTCCATCAAGACCACTTAGCCTAACTGCCAGTTTCAATGGTGCAATTCAGCAGGACTAAAAAAACACGAGGGAACTGTTTGGCACACAGTGAAGAGAGACTGAAAATAAATTCTGAATGAAATCATGTCCCCCAGTCATGCCTATAAGCAGAAGAAGAAGAAGAAGAAGGAGCGGTGATGACTGTGGCTTAAAATAACAAGATACAAGATACAAGATATGCATAGAAATATCTTTGAAATATCTTTGCAGTGTTGATGTAACTGTGCCACATTTCAGAAGTCAGAAAACATCCTAAACGTTGTTTCTGTAGTGAGAAAGAGTCTGATGGCACATCATGGGCGAGGTAGAGCGGGTCGGTTGATCCCTGGCTCCGCCAGTCTGCACGTGGGCAAGATACTGAACCCCAAACTGCTCCTGCACCATCAGTGTGTGAATGAATTAGCTCCAGTCTGATGAGCAGTCGGCACTCTGCATGGCGGCCAATGCCGTCCGTGTGTGAATGTGACGTGTAAGTAGAGTCCATTTACCATTTATATCCGTTTCAAAGTTTTTTCTGAATTGTATAAAATATATATGCAATTTTACATCACATCAAACCCACAACGATCGAGAGGTAAATACAAGCATCAAAATTCTCCAGTCTCACCTCGGCTCCTCGTCTTTGGAGCGTTTGGGACAGTATTTCTTCACCAAGTTTCTGAGAGGAAACAAAGAGAGGCAGACACACAGGTTAAAAACACTGTCTAATATTTTAAGCCTGGTAGAGAGACAGGCACACAGACAGGCAGTCAGACGGCCACCCACACACACACACACACACACACACACACACACACACACACACACACACACACACACACACACACACACACACACACTAAAGGAGAGAGGATCTTAGTATTTTATTGAAGATGAATCAAAGATTTAAACATCAAAGTGTCCGCCTGTTCGCTGCCTCGGGCTCCGACAGCACAGACTCCAGTAAAGCAGCAAGTTAATATTTAACTGGAGAGCAGAGGAATGTGTGTGTGTGTGTGTGTGTTTGTGTGTGTGTGTGTGTGTCTGAGAGAGAGTGTGTGTGTCTTTCTGTCTGATTTATTGTCTGAACTACCCGTACTGTAAAAACGTGCACACGTCAACCCGCACAGAGTTCCATCTTTGATCATTCCTCACACCTACAGCAGCAGCAGCAGCAGTGTGTGTGTGTGTGTGTGTGTGTGTTGTGTTTTCTGAGGGGATTTCCCCTCTTTGAAATCACACATGAGCAACCACTGGGACTGTACTGAGGATTACTGGGTTCGTCCCTGTTGGTTTGTCTCAACAAGCGTTGCAACACCGGATTAAAAACACACAAAATAAATGAATAAATAAATCACTCTGCCTTTGTTTCAACGTTATCTATGCTCTCTGCTGTTGTTTGTTTAACTTCTGCATCATGTGCGTGCCGCAGATGAAGACGGGTCGCACGAATCACATCCAAACCTTCCGAACACAGAGCAGACTGCAGGAAATCAGCCCGATAACAGCCTGACGTGACGGATGTGCAGCGCCTGGAACAAAAGCGAGCGCTCCTGTAATGTATCACAGAAGCTGCTTTTCGCTTCATGACGTCCCGTCAAAAACACCATTGCCACTAAACGCCGTGCCTCCCCGAGTCTGACGTCTTCTATGACGTCTTTGTGACGTTGGCCTGTAAATCTGTGTCTAATCTGTGCAGGAGACTACGTATTCTTCCTACGTCTCTAGAGGAATCATTCAAAGAAAGCTTGTTTTAAAGCCAGGTCGTTCAGTTATTGGATTTGTTTCGCTGACTGAAATCTACCTATATGTCTGTGCAGATGAATTATGCAGGAAAATACAAATATCAGATCAGGACTCAGTGCTACAGGGGGACATAAATAACTCAGAATTAGGGCGAAAAAGCTCGATGGAGACGTCCTTGTATCATAAAAATCTTCCTGTTTTTGTAGGAGTGAGACAACAAAGGAGTCAGTGTGTCTCCCAGAGCTGTTCTGTGCAATCATTGATGTGTGCATGAGTGTTTATTTGTGTGTGTGTGTGTTTACCGTAGCTGCTTGGCGTAGTTCTGCTCTATGTCCAGCCTCTCCTTGACAAACTTTGCGTATCGCTCCAGAAAGTCGATCCCCCACTGAGTGTGTTTGTCCAGATTATCAAACTGGTCCTGAAGATGAAAGACGAGAGCGGAAATGAATTCAGATTCATGACAAAACGATGGAAACAAAACGTTTAAATCACACAAACACAGACCTGAAAAGTAAAACGGATGGAAAAGTCTCTTTATCTTTCCGACACGTGGGGTTAAAAGTCAGGATTACATGACTCAGCAGTCTGTCAGTCTGAATATAAGTCTGTCCTTATTCACACAAATAAAACACACATGTCTTCCTGACAGTGACTCAGCGGTCTCAGCGTTTCTTTGTCTCAGCGCACCAGATCTAAACCTGCACATGTGGCCACACAACTGTAATCCAGATTAAATTACAATAAACCCATCTGCAGATTCAATTCATGCACAACAAACGTAACAAGGAGCCAAAACGATGATCAGGACGTGGATTAAGTGTTTTGCCAAGTTTGAAAATTATCTTCTCCCGTAACTTCCATGATCCGAGAAAATTATACATGAACGCCAAAAGATAAATAAGAGCCAGGAGAGAGACAGGAAATCAAAAGAATTTCCTCTCTCCGCTCGCCACTCATCTCTCCTTCATTCCACTTCATGATCAGGTAAATCTTATTTCAGCTCTTAATATCATTTCAGTGATAACATCACACACATGATCCCATCACAGTCAATCAGTTTGTGTATACGTGCTGTCAACGCGACGTCTCTACTCTGTTTGTGTGTTCAGGATAGATAGACCGGTAACAATGGCTCCGCTCAACTGGAAAAACACACAATCATTTACAGCCCCTGAACACACAAACACAAACACAAACACACACACACACACACACACACACACACACACACACACACACACACACACACACAGAGGAATTAAAGCAGCTGGTTTGTTGTCAGATGTCTATTTGGACTGACAATAAACATCTCCACCCTCTTCCCACCACGTTTCGAGTGTGTGTGTGGACAGAGTTTAAGCATTAGATTCAGATAGTTTGGTAAAGGCTCAGGATTATAGATTTGTCTCTTCATTTACTCATTGTTCAATTTAGTTCTTGCCATCTGTTACGACCCGGCTCGTGGAGAGAAAGGAAGTAACATAAAACCAGTTGTATTTGGAAAAACAAAGTTATTTATTTTCCGGAGTTTGGATGAATTAAAACATAACAAAAGGAGGCGAGGTAAACTGCACAGACACAAAGAGCGAGCGGATGATGTTCAAACCAACAAAACAATGTAACCAGAAGAGAACTCTCTAAAAACCAGAGTCTAACTAACTAAACGAAACCAAAAGAAAACCTCGCTATTGAACACTCAATCTAATAAAAACAGAGAAACACTACCCCTAAACCTAGTGCTTGGGCCCCGCCTCCTCAGCTGGGACCAATCAGGGGCAGGCGACCACACACCTAACTCTGCATACATAAAAAAAATACTACAAACAAGACTTTACACAGAAGTGTCTGAGACAGGAGTCAATTTCAGTGCAACAGCGCAACTGTTCTTAAAAGGTCGTTAAAGGACACTCAACATCTGTGAATTTGCTGCATGTGCAGCAAGAAATCATTTCACAATATTCATCTTGCATTTCTGAGCTCTAAATCTGACTCTCCAACAACAGATCTCATCGGTGCATTGCTCTCTAGCAGCCAAATGTCAGTTGTCACGTATGTGAGCGTATTTGGACACAACCAGAGAGTTATGAAAGTGATACTTGCACAAAAAAGCGTTATCACAGGACGATAACTTAACGAAACTCTCCAGCAAGTTCCTAGATAATATTCATAGTAGTCCGATATCAAATGAGCTTTGGAAACTGTAGAATGTAGTGAATGTTGTAAACAGACTGGCTGTCATCAGGCCTGACACAGAAGAGATTTCACGGCACACAGAAGCTCTTTTTCTCAGCAGCAGACACGTTCTGCCCAGCACAACCATCATCTTATCTGCTGCCCACTGTGGTGGTTTCTTGTCACTTAAGTGCTTTGTTTAAGGGCACACCGCGATGCTGGTAATAAGGGAGGGGCATCAGGAGCTGCTTGTTTAACCCTCGAGATCAGATCTGCAGTTACAGGACTGAAAACTCATCTTTAGGCCACTGCTGCCGACAAAGAGACAACAAAACTCTCAGGAATAATCAGGAAATTATATGAAGGTGCTGAAAATAAGCCACTCGAGATAATCTGAGCTACGAAAACAACAAACGGATCTTATTCCCAGTCAGCATTGTGACACACACGTGGTTGATCTATGGTAAATCAACACCTCGACTGCAGAAACTTCTCAGTTAACACAGCACAATGTAAAGGTGGAGAGAAGCCATTAACATATTATTTCTAACTGTGGGCGCTGAAATCGTGATATCCATTAAGTGTGCTGCCCCAGCTACCACTCTGTGTGTGTGTGTGTGTGTGTGTGTGTGTGTGTGTGTGTGTGTGTGTGTTTGGCACACAAACCAGAGCCCGGACGGGAGCAAATAAGGGTCGTCGAGGGGAAATACGAGACAGCTGACCTCGTTTTGTTTGTTCAGTTATCGTTTTCTTCACATACAAAGAGGGCAGGGAGCCGAGGAGGGCTGCGTCTTCTGCCTTCAAGTCACTTCACCGCGTTTAGACGGAGTGTGTACAAGAAAAAAAACTGCCCGTTTGTCCGGGTGACTACATGAGCAGTGCTGACAAAAATGTGTCTCAGCGGCGCTTCGTGCTTCATGCTTAACCCGAGGACTGTGAAGCATCTGCTCTGCTGAAGTGCCCTTGAGCAAGACGCTGAACTGACAACACAGTTCAAGTCTCAGAGGCGGTTTGTTATTGTCTTTGCCTCTGTGACACAAACTGGTTTTGTTGTATAAAGTTTAGAGCCCGTCAGATATGGGGACAAAGTCATTACTACTATGTCAGCTGATATGAATTGTTGAGCTTGAATGAAAATCGACCTTTTCTATGCGGATTTCACGCTGATATGACGATACAAAGGTACTCTGAAGACTGTTTCCTTAAACTTCATTAATATTCAAGTTAAATATTCTTTAACATATTCTTTTTTCTGTTGGAGGTGTTCCAGGCATGTCCAGCTGGGAGGAGACCCAGGGGCAGACCCAGAACCAGCTGGAGGGACTACATAGCCCATCTAGCCTGTAACGCCTCGGGATCCCCGAGGAGGAGCTAGACTGTGTTGCTGGGAAGAGAGACGTCTGGAACGCTCTGCTAAACCTTCTGCCACCGCGACCCGACCCTGGATAAGCAGAAGAAAATAGATGGATGGTTTGTTTCTATATCTGCCTGGCCAATATTTTGTTCTGGCTGTACTGCAAGTGAAAATGCTCAAGTTCAGAGTTTAGTAGACGCCATTCATCTTCCTACATTGCTGTATAGCAAAAGGTGGATGAGATGTACGCGGCTGTACGTTAAACTGATGGGACAGATGCATCACTGTGATTGGTCTGACTGCTCCAGGAAAAACAAAACAAACTAACCCCCCTGCCAACCAAAACTTGAGCACAGTGAAGTCAAACTAATTTGCAGTTTGATCATCACGCTGATGTTTCCCTGTGTTTGTGCGACCGCTGAACAGTGCAGTCTGCCATAAGTGATCCATTGAAGGCTGTGACTCACGGTCATATTTCCACTGTGAAAATATGATTGATTCACAGACAGAAAACAAGAGAACGGCTGCGGCCGTCGCTCGAACAACAGGCTGAATAAATGGAACCACTGAGACGAACAAAAAGGACCCCAGCATGTTAAAAACAACCCAGCGACGGGGTGAAACATGGACTGGCAGTGTAAACGGCGTCCGATGATCTCTGCCAGTTTTCATGAGCGAGAAAAGAAGTTGAAAAAGATCTCAGTGGTGCGAACAAGTGCCACGTGTCTTTCTGCCAATTTCAAGCATATTTTGTAGCTTAAACACAAAGACTTTGCCCAAAATGAGCAGCTGCTCTGCAGGATGTTACACAGAAACATATCAGGATAGCTGTTTTTTGTTTTTTTGTCCTCTCATTATCATCTGCATCCTGCCGGTCTGTTGCCTCGGGTAAATGCCTAACAGCCCGTCTGTTACCGGGCTGGCCTGCAAAAAACAGGCCCGTCCACCTCTTTTTAGCCAGCATGCCTGTCTGTGGTTGCGTCAGCCTGTGTGACGATGTCTATGAATAAGTAATGGAGTATGAGCTCATCCTGTAGTTTGTGGCAAGCTGAGCGCAGACTGGCTCACTGGGGAAATGACAACATCTTTTGGGCTCTGGGTCTCTGCAGCCCGCAGGAAAAGTAGTAGGAGGATGAAAATAATGAGGATGGTTTAAGCATGACTGACTGAATCTGGTAACCCACGCTGCTGCAGCACCTGCACTGTAACGGATCCTGTCCATTCACATTCTTTCAGGCCTCCAGCTCTGGTATAACATCATAAATTCAGTAGCTGCTAACTTGATAATGATATGCAATGACTACAGATTATTTAAAACTTGGTTTCCTCCACTTCAAATCACTGTATTCAGTTTTATTCATATAGCGCCAAATCACAACAGAAGATATCTCAGGACACTTTCCATGATATCATTTAGAGAGACCCGACAATTCCAACCACAAGCAGGGAAAAAGTCAAGCAGATCCCAGATCATGGACGGCCATCTGCAGCAACCAGTGAGTTTATGTAATCCTGGTCCCAAATGTAATGACTTGTGCCAATATTTTTGTAGTTGATTATCAAAAAAGGTGCCAATAACCAAAAAAAATGTACATTAATTTATATTAAAAAAAAAATAGCTTCCTAAAACTACACTGACATGAGGTTTGAATAAGATTTGTCCACTGCAATACAATAGAAAAAAAATCTACTTAGTCTCATAGTTCACTTGGTTGTTTGTTATATGGAAAGTTCCATGAGCTAAATTGTTGTGATTCGGCGCTATATAAATAAAACTGAATTGAATGAGTCGTATGATATAAATACTACAGACCTCCTATCAGCTGATCTGACAGCAACAGAAAGGTGCACCAGTCGACGTGTTATCAGCGGCAGTAACACAACATCCTGTCGCATAATCATCACATAATCACAGGAAATGATGCTTTCACAAACAAAACAATAACACCAGACCCAACGTCACAGCATGCCGGGGTGTTTGTACAGTGTGTACTGTACCCGACAGCACAAGCAGTCACTTTAGTACACTGAAATACTCTGCACAGCAAAGTTTCCAACAAAACGTCATGCAATAAAACAGTACATAGTAAATGCATCTTATTCCTGAAATTATGAGTTTAAACTGGTTATTACTCAGTTATTAATAAATAATACTGATGCCTCTATATGACCTACATAAACAGCAAGAAGGCTATTTATATATAAGTATTGTTATTGCCTGCTGGTCAGATTAAAATTGTATTTCCCTTCAGATGAAACAAGGCAGTGGAAACACTACCGCTTTTGTCCACAGGGGTCGCCAGAATCAACACGAGATGGTGCTTTAAATAAATTAAATAAATCCACAGGCTCCTTATCAAATATTATTGTTTCTGTCATGTGTTTATGTGTTATAAAAGGAGAAGTAGGACTTTTTGTAAACAATACTTGTTTCTTTGCCAGATTCAAACCCAAAAATGGGTCACAGGTCTACTTCTGCTGCGTTTGTCACTGACAAAGCCGCTGCCCTGCTTTAATGAGCTTCGATCTCAGGGTGAGAGAATAGAAATTAGTCATTAAGCTTCCAGACGAGGAGAGACTGAAGACGCTCAGTGTCCTGTGCACCCTGATAACCAATCAGGTGACTCGACAGCCCCTTTTCAACCAATCAGAGAGCCGGACAGCCTGTGTGCATTCCAGGGGAGAAGGGTTAATTAGCATAGAAAACGCTGCTAGGACAAAAGACTAATTACTGAGGCATTCCAGAGCAGAGAGCACACACACAGACACACACACACAGACACAGACACACACACACACACACACACAAACAGGGTGGGAAATGTCAACTTGTCTGAAACACTGGCATCACTCTGAAGACCCCCAGGCTCTGTCTGCACTGTGTGTGTGTGTTTGTGTGTATACTGTATCTATCTGTGTTCATCTTCCTCAAAAACAAGAAAAAGAAGGTCTCTTCCAAGAATGTGATGGGGGAGAGGAGGCTGGATTTATTTTGTGTGTGTGTGTGTTTGTTGGAGGTTGAAGGGGGAGTGTGAGGGAGGAGGAGGAGGAGAGTGGCATTTGGAGAGGGATTTTGAGGGGGAGGTCAGAAAAACAACAGGAAAGTAGGAAGAATATTGAACAGGAGGAACAGGCCTGCATCTGTGTGTGATAAACATTTTGGTCTTAGTCTGCAGGTCAACACTCAAACTCACAGATTAAATAACCTTAAAGGATTAAAATGTAAAAGTAAACTCATTTCAACTGATCACAAACAAACTAATGCTTGTAATTATTAGACTACAGCAAATTATTAGATGGGATGCAACCTGTCGTCCTTTTTGGCTGCGAAGTTGAGCCGGATCCAACTTTTGGGATAAACGCAGCCCAACGTCCCACTGCGGCCGCCAATCAAACGATCAGACCGGTCAAACTGATCCACAGTCAGCCTGAAATTCTGTCTTTAATTTCATGAAGCAGCTTCTAAATCTGTGTCTGACTCTGGTTGAGTGACATTGACAGTGAATGAGAGTGAGGGAGCGCTGACATCGATGAAGCCCGTTAATCAGCAGAATAAAAAGTGATTTCCTGATTGTTTCACAGCGTTTCACCCTCCTCACTCTCAACCCGACACACAGCTGGACAATCCTGCCGTGATTGATCAACATATATCAGGAAATAATACATAGACTGTAGGTTTCCATTAAACTACACTAAAGTTAATTAATCCTCAGTTCTTCTATAATATGCACTGACCAGCACTTCTACTACTGAATTCTACTTTTGGACAATTCTACAAACGTATTATTTGAATGTTTTGGTTGCAGTTGAAAGAGTTTGAACTGTGAGCAGAGACCAAAGCACCAGGAGGTAACCACACATAGTTTATACCTGCGTATATTACACACAAACACACAGACACACACACTCTTTACTTTTTCCTTGCCGAGAGCATCTGGAGTCGAATAGACTTGGATTTGTTGCTGAAAGGTTGTTGTGTTGAAAACTCTCCAATAGCCATCTATGGGCAAAACAGACAGGAGCACTGGCACGCTGTTGACTTCACCCCCCTCGCTGCTCTGCAGGCAGGGCGGACGGACGGACGGCTTCTTGAACTGATTTACAAACTCTCTGCTGAAGCTTTTAGCCTCGAGATCACTGCGTTACAGAGAGCTTTCAATCGAGAGCCCTGCCTATCCCATTAGGCTAATTCTGTGTGTGTTGGACGCTCGATAAATGTTCAAACTGCACTTCCCTGGTGTAAAAACCAACAAAGCAGAAGTTAAAATGCACAAAGCTTTAGTGCTGAATTTAAAACTTGCATGTAGTCATAAGGTTTAATGTGCAAAAGACAGAAATTCTTCTATTTGCAGGTTTTATCTTCTAAAAAGACAAATTTATACCAAAAATGTGGCCACTGTCTCGTTTGTCAATGCAGGCTTCTGTGTGTTGCACCTGCTCATTTAATTTCTTTCAGTGTTAATCATAAGCGTCTCTTTAATAGCTGTTAAATGTTGCTAATTAGCACTCTAATGCAACCTATTGTTGCAGCACTGTTTGTAATTCAATTAATTCAGTGTTGAGATCAGTTCAGTTAACACTGTTTTATCCACGGCACACACCCACACACACACACACACACACACACACACACACACACACGCACACACACACACACACACACACACACACACACACACACACACACACACACACACTCCTATCACTATTTGTTCTGCCTTGCAGGATCTGCTGTCGTATTTTTTCTTACCCCTGCGGAAACAGAAAACTGCTGCCTGTCTACACAAACACAAACCACAGTGGCTATACACACAAGCCTGAAGAGGAAATATGTGATTCATAGTTGTTCAAATTATAGATAATTCTAGTGGATTAAATGAATCAGAGAGCGAGTCTCAGGGATCACAGTCAGCTTGGAGTCAGTCACTCTATGACTCCATGTTTGGCTGCGTCCACGTTGGGTCATTAAAACTTAATCATACTTCCTCTGGTCGTGAGCGCATCCCAGAGCAGCTGGAGTAACGGGTTTCCTGCGAGGTGTTGTCGAACCAGGCGATGGATTTGTTTACATCAGTTCAAACGGTTCACCTGAGGAGAGTAAATGGGTGTTTCTTCCTCTTATGTAAGAGCTGGAGCTTTTGTTTCTCGGCCTGTTTGCCGTTGAGAGTTGCATGATTATCTCAAATCGAGCGCTCTGCCTTACACCTCGCTCACAGTTGTCCAGATGTTACAGGGAAAATGATTCATCTGTTTCAGATCACACAAGTTACAGAAACTGTTTGAGGGACTGAAAAAAAATCTCGTATTATTGTAACGTCTCTCGACAGACTCTCCGCTGGAATGTGTGCTTTCAGTTTCTAAAAATGGGCGGATGCATCAAACCGTTCACCCAGGAGGTGATTTTACAGGAACCGGTGCTCGCTGCGTGCCAGCGAACACAGCTCAGGGGGAAAAACATCAGAACAGAGAGACTCAAAAAGAACAGAGAAGGAAAAGAACATTAAAACTGCTGATAAATACCTTAAAAAACAGACGTTTCAACACTGAAACTGATTGACAACCGGGAAGTCGTAACAGATGTTTGGCTGAAAATGACGGTCAACTGCGTGTTTTCCCTTCTGTAACTGAACTGAAACAGTGATGGCAAACATGCTGCCAACAGAACAGGAGGTCCATCCTGTATTTGGTCTTTATTTGCCTGTGCTGACACATTTTTTTTAATTAATCAATTATTTAGTTAATCAGGAGAAAACTTTAAGGCCTCATAGTTTTAGTCTGAGCTTGTTTCGGCTTCTTATATTTGAGGATTTGGTGGTTTTTTTCTGACTTTATAACACTGAAAACTTGGTTTTAGCCTGCTGTGGGGAAATTGTGATGGACATGTCCACTATTTTTTGGATTAATTGACTAATTAAGAATAAAAATTATTGCTAGTTGCAGCTCTAGCGTAGCTTTTACTGTCAAAGATTCATTGCCTACAATCCCAGCATTTCCCCTCGTGGTCGTCTGTTTTTAGACGGGTTCAACTGAATATTTCTGGCTGTGGGACAAGTTCCCCAAGCGAGTGGGCCCACTTTGAATAAACACAGACAAGACCCATCAGGAGGTGTCTGTGTCCAAGCCTGGGCAGTCAAACATTAACCCAACACTGCCACAGTGGACTCTCGTTCCACTGAATAACCACAACAGTGGACCTATTATCTGTGCGAGACTCATCCAGCCAACGCTGCCAAGTGACACTGCTGCACTCATGTAATGATATTTAGTGAATAACCAAAGACTTTTGATAAATCTGTCGTGTTGGTTCACGGTTTAAGGCAGGTACAGGAGGAGGATGTGGCTTTAAGGAAGTGCTCCACAATACGGCCATAAATCAGTGACAGTCACACTTTCACCAGTCCAAAGTTAGTCGGTGCATAACAAGCTTTTTGCTGACTGACTGGAAAGAATTACACCTGGTTAGCAAGAAGAGGAGGAGCTGCACACACACACACAGTGCACATGTGTGTGTCATGTGTCGATAATAAACATGGATGACACCGACTCAATCATCTGACCTCCTTTACCACAATAAGCACTCTGTTGCTGCAGCTCACTGTGCACACGCACACACACAGTGACACACACTGTGTCTGTCTTTTTTTCATACAAATAAATCTGTAATTTTAGCTAATGACCTTTATTTTGCTTTAACAATCCATCTGTCCTCATTTACCCTTCATCTTAGCTCCAACATCTTTTTATGTGTGAGCGAAAACGAGTTAATTTGCTCGGATTTCTAACATTTCATGGCAGGATTACACACAGAGCAACGTGAAATTCCCAGAAGGATTTTTAGATTTTCACTGGAGAGACTTTTTGAGCTTTTAAATCTGAGATGGAGACCGAGTTTGCTTCAAAAAACTTCAACAAGAATGAGTCCTGTGAAGACGATCCGTTAAGTCTCTGAAGGGCAGGACACACAGCAGGCCACGGGCGCACAAACTGATCATCTCGTCCGAGGACGTGCCAAGGACAACCCAACATAGGCAACTGAGGAAGCTCTGAAGCAGATCGTGTGTCTCGTAACAGCTGGAGGACAACTGCTGCCCTGGAAACATGAAAAACTTGACAGAAATATCACAAAGATTTGACTTGTTTAGAACTCGTGTGCCACGTAAAGTTGCAGAAACACACGGGAGTGACATCTTTGCTGACACTTTGATCAAAAAGCTGTGCGTCCAAAGTGAAAGTCGCCTGTAAACCCAAACTGACCTTTCATGTAGTTTGGCATTCCACGCAGGCTTCTTCATTGGTCCGACAATATAACCTCTATTGGTCTGTTTTGTTGTTTTGCATCAGAAGCCAAGAAATTCATGTAAACATGCATCAGCGTGAAATAAAACACGGATTGCCTCTTCCTGTGCGTTCCAATGAATATTAACTAAAAAGAGCAGGCTGCCTGCAAGGAGTCAGGCCCATGAGGCCACATTTAACCGTGCTAAAGACATTACGGCCGTTAGTCGGGGTAATTAAGCATGAAAATCATGTTAAAGTCTTTTAAGGATTTGAAGACAGCATAATTTACTGAGGCAATCCTAATCCGCCGACACCCATTCCTGAATCCGAGGGCTCGACTCCAGGCCATTCCTGCTATATTTACTACCTGTCTGCGGATAACACACACACACACACACACCTGGGCACTCCTGTGTGTGGCTAGCTAGTCAGGTTTCATAGCAACCTGATCCCCTCTATTGTCTTGCTCTCCTGCTGCCACACACACACACACACACACACACACACACACAAACTTGACAGACTGGTTAGGCGAGAGAGAGACAGACAGAAAGAGAGACAAATAATTGGATATCTGTTTGGATCCAGATATAATCGTGCCATAACAGGCACAGGATACAACCCATTTTCAACACTTAACCGTGTTACGAACACGTGACCGGTTTAACATATGTATCATGTGTCTGCTGAGATGATGATGGGGGGATGTTGCCGTTAAATCATATTAATTCTTCAGGAGACAGGAAGTGAGGTTGTTGATCTCTCTGTCTTTAAACCAGCTTGGTTGAGGTTTCGCAAACATGCTGTTGGTCAACTTAAAATTGCTCAGTCTCTCCGTTTCAACCAACCAACAAATCCACCAACTCGAATGCAAATGTCTGACTCTGTCTGCGGATCGAAGGCAAACAAAATGGTCCAGACGGTCAACCTTGTCTTCTAACCTTGATTTGCAAGTCAGTGAAATCTGAGAGTCTTTAAGACCGCTCAGGTTTTACACAATTTTTAGCTGCAAAATATCATCAGATGAGTGAGCGGAATCTTTTAGCTCACCGGGAGCGAGGAAGCAAAAATGTATAACCACCAACAAAATACAAAGAGTTACACCTTTCTTGTGTGTGTGTGTGTGTGTGTGTGTAGCTGATATCTAATCATGAATATCTAACTGTCTCAAGTTGGGCTCAGGTGTAAGAGCGGGTCGTCTAGTAATCGGAGGGTCACTGGTTCGACTCCAGGCTTCCTCATTCCAGTCAAAGTGTCCTTGAGCAAAGATACTGAAACGTCCCGAGTGTGACGTCGGTGTGTAAAAGTGTGTGTGTGGGTAGGTTTAGTATCAGTGTGAGTGCTATGGATGAGAAGCGCTACATTGCTCCTGTACCGCTGCCATCAGTGTGTGAAGGTGTGTGTGAATGTGACAAGTCCTTTTACCATCCACAAATTCAAGAAATCAAACTCAAAACTAACCCCAACTGAATCAACAGAACATCAAATATCAACAAATTTGATAATCGATTCATCATTTTTTAACTACTTGCATGTCTTCTATGATGAAATTAAATAATTTTGGACTGATGGTCTGACAAAACAAGCAGTTTGAAATATAATTTCACTGTTTTCTGACATTTTATACATCAGTTAATTGATAACATAAATTCTCAATTTAGCTGATTATCAATCATGAAGCTATTAGTTAGATGCAGCACTAAAAATCAACTCTATATTTACAAATCTGCAGCTAATTTCAGCTTCAGTTTGAACACAGTAAACTCTGCTGACTGGGAAAGTCTGTCAGCCTCACATGACTGCGGTTATCTAAACAAATAAAAAATAAAAAAAAGCTATAAAAAGCTGAACACTCCCACACTTTCCTCTGCTTTATTTGTAAATGTCAGACACTGACTTTGATCAGGATCCATCAGCTCGTCTCAGCCTCAGTCTGACCCTCCCCCCCTTGTCTCGGCCCTGATCTTGATCTTGCGTGGGGGTCGACCCCGTGACACCGAAGGTCGACCGGCGGATTTCCTGGGTCACTATCTGATCTGAGAGGGTGAAACAGAGGAACGGCTGTTCTTCTGGACACAACTGTAAGAGCTCTTTTTTGTAAAATAATCTTTGATACGCTGTCACTTTCATGTGCCGGGTTGCCTTTATTGTCATTCAGTGTTTGTAGCTGCTGTTCTACCAAAACTAAACCCCACAATGTCACACGCACACACTTATAAGATAAAGGGGCAGTCTGTATACGAATACCTCCTCCAGCCATAATCTCCAGTTAAACTCATACATACGAGGTTATGCAGTTCAAGTACCACTATTTATTTCCACACTAACTCAACATCAACCATTACACAACTATTTGAGTCAACAGGATGGATGAATGGCGTGAGGCTTCGTGTTGAACAAACACCGGGTGCGGTCAGCTGTTGAAACGCAGAGAGAGGCCGGGGATGGATGTTTGATGGTTAGCTTCAGGTTAGCTCAAGAGCTTTAGCCGTGCAACAACAACAGAGTTTGACTTCATATCAGCCCACATGCACGCACCTACAATGTGAGTGGACAGTGTATGCGTGACATTACCCCGCAGGTTTCTGAAGAGCCGTTTTGAAGCTCAAAATTTGTGGCTCTGGCCGCCGCTACCTCTTCCGTCTCCTGGCTGATCTAAAAAAGCAAGGCTGAACCAACTGAGGCGGGCTGAATGAGGCCTGGGTGCTCAAACAACACCCACCTGTCAATCAAAGCGTCCACGCTGTTAATTCTGCATAACTTTAAGCCTTAATATAATCTGAACAGGTGAGTTGTATAAAAATTCACCCTCAGTACAGTTGTCATGAACGGGGAAATTAGCTATAGAGACCAAAACTGTTTTTTGTACCAGGCTGTAAACATGTTTATTTCTGCTGTGAAGTTGGACATTTGAACATGGGGACTTATGGAGACTGACTCACTTCTGGAGACAGCCTCAAGTGGACGAGAAGAGGAAGTGCAGTTTTTGGCACTTCCTCATTGGCGTCACTTCACAGCCGCTGACGCTGCCGCTTGGTTGGAGCTTTATTTGACATGATTCAATATTGATGCGCTCATTATACCCGAACCCTTGATGGAATCTGACCCGGTTCAAGTTATAAATAATCATCTTTAGTTGGCTGTGAAGGCTGCAGCTTCTTATTTCAACTAGGCTCCCAAAACAGAACTAATAAGTTAAGGTTTAAAATATAGATGTGATTTCCATAAATCTAAATTTAACTGTTTGAGTGTTTATTTGCTACACGGCCACACAAAGACACACACTCACACAAACACACCGTGTCAATGGTTAATCTCAGTTTCAGTGGTCGTCCACACTATTAACCACGTCGTTTCCTGTGTGTGCGCCCGATATGAAAGCACAGGATGTGATGATCACTGTATCTGCTCAACAATCCATTGAGCTGTGTCACCAGACCATATGTGCATATATACACACACATACACACACACACACACACACACACACACACACAAAAAAAACAGCTCATTCATCTCAGAGCAAAGCCACAGGATCCTTGATTTATCTTACCGCTGACTCAAGTCCCTTAATCACAGTCGGGGGGGGAGCATGAGGCTCCCAGCTGTGTGAGTGTGCGTGTGTGTGTGTGTGTTGACCCTGACACCTTCTCCTCAGTGTTCATGGTTCATGTTGGTTAGTGCGGTTGACTGTCAGCTATGACACTCTTGGTTTGGGTGCTGACAGCTGGCACTATATTTAGGTAATGAACACGTCACATCAGTTTGAGTTCATGACAATCAAATATTAAAAATCTTATTCGCTTAGCTGAAACTCCCCCCAAAATGTCCCTCTCAGTTAGCTGAAAGGTCCGTACAATGTATATAGCAGAAACTCCTAATTAAACAGCTCGTATTAACTCAAACTGCATCCAGTTGGAACTTATCTCCTCAGATAAGTCTTCACCGCCGTATAAAGAAGCACGTGGAGTCAGAAAAATGCCCCATTACTTCCTGCAGGGAGCGACTGAGCATGACTGCCCTTATCATGTGACATCCTGACAGAGAATCTGTGCACGGTCTACGTGCATATTTCCATCTTTTTCCTGTCGTCTGCGTGTTTAAAAGCAGAGAACAACTCACACTGGCCGGCACAGTGCACTCCCTTGTGAGCGTGTATCATATGGATTAACCATTAACTGCATATCATATGGTTAATATAAGATGGGAGGCCAGAACGTGGGTGTAACTACCGCTGCTGCTGCTGCTGTCATCAGCTTCAACTACTGTAGTTTTATACGGTGTTTGAGACGGGAGCTGTCTGGGACTGGGTTCAATGGGCCGTGTAAGACTTTTATTGGGTGTCATTGCTCCATCCAGTGAAAACTGAGCACCCATCGAGTGCTACAATATAATGTTATAATGACATTGGTATTGAATTCAGACACTGTCCACATGCTAACATGCAAGTGGCAACCTCCACACCAATACCAATGCCGTAGTACCAAAATGGCAGTTCCTCAAACGTCCACTTGAGGCTGGCTACAGAACATGACAACCTCCATACGCCCCCTTGTTAAAATGTCCAAAAAACAGCTTTGGTCTCTATAGCTAATTCCGTTACAGGTGGCTTGTCTGAGCATCCAGGATTCACTCAACCCGGCTCAGCTCCGCCGGCGATCCACGTATTTTTAAATTAGCCGGGAGGCGGCAGACTGCTAAGGTGGAGCCACCACACTGAGCTTTACAGCGGCTTTTCAGAAACCTGTGGGTGATATCACGGACATATGCCATTCGGGTAGACACAAACCTGATGATGGCGCTATAGAGACCATGAATAACTATAGAAAGTTTCGTGGTGATCCACTCAACAGCTGTTGTTGAGATATTTAAGTCTAGTTCAAATCGGGTCACTGTTGTTGTGAACGCTGATGCTGCATGGCTGCTAGTGCTAATACCTTAACTAGCATCAATATCAGCTCTGCAGCACGTCTTCAGCCATCAGCGTGGACCTACTATGTGTTAGAGCGTACTCGTGAGCAACAACTTGTAAACATTAAGAGGGTTTAAATGAACAATAGCGAGTCCAGACTAGAAAAACACAAAGTAGTGATTGTTTGGGAGACAATAGTGGGTCACAAAGTGAGTTTAAATGAGTTCACAAATGGCTGCAGAAATCTGAATCCTGTTTGAGACTATTGTTGGCATCTCGTTGTGAAAGATTTCCCCCCTCGAGTCTGTGCAATTTATAGTTGGCTGATTCGAGCACCGGAGGAAAAAGAGCAAGTATCAGGTTGACTCTGAAAATGTGTTTTCACCTTTCCAAAGTGAAGTACAACAAATCCCCTCTGCTTCCACCGCTTCTATTTAAAAAGAAAAAGAAAGACAGACGAGAGAGAAAGCAGCTCAGAGTCAGCCTGTTAACATCCTCCACACTCTGACTACCTGACATATTACAGTCAGAGGTAGCCACGGTAACCCGGGGGTACACTGTGTACTTCATGAACAGGTTACCTAGGTAACCACAAACCCCCCATGCTGAGCAGCTACTGACTCTTTCTGTGTGTGTGTGTGTGTGTGTGTGTGTGTGTGTGCGCAAATGAGCAACACAGAGCAGTTTTATTGGCCTCTGAAACTTCACTGGCCAAATAAACAGCCTGGGAAAGCTCCTCTGTTGCTAGAATGAACATTGTTTCCTCGTAGGCAAACAGGCCGTGTGTTGGACGGGAAAAGTAAAGACGGGAGAGAGAGGGGGGGTGGGGCTGTACTAGTTGTGCTTATCCCGTGTACACACACACACACACACACGTATGCACATGATGTCTGCTTTTTAATGGTATGTGCATTGTGGCAAATTCCTGCCAGAAGCCGGTGTTTACCGTACACGACGGAAAAATGCACCACAAATAGATTCTGCTGGCTGATAATGCAGCGTCGTTAAAAATGGCTTCTGTATTGCGTGTACACAATGTCAACTGCTGCATCAGCATGGGGAGGTAAGGACCTACAAGAACGTTTGAGATGTTTCCTGGAAATCTTTTATCATTTATATCAGGTTATATTTATAGTTTTGATAAAGAAGAGAGTCAGGGGTTAAACTTAGCTAGTGCTAAAACTGAATATCTCAGTGGATAGACGTCAAATGTATTAAAAACTATTTTGATAGTTGCTTCATTGCCCTTTATAAAGCAAAAACATGGAATACTAGCTGGTTCCTGCTTCTAAAATCTGATGATTTGTTGCTTTTCTCTTCACCGTAAGCTGAATATCTTTCGTTTGTTGTCTTTTGGTCAAACAAAAGAACTGAAGATGTCACGTGGAAAACATGAAGCCTTTGCTACTCTCTTAACTGCTGGGATCAGAAGAATTTTGAGACCTTTTAGGGTCACAGCAGGTCACAAAGCAAGAAGAAACATTGGCCTAATTAGTTTACTATAAAATACTAATTAAAGAAGAGATTCAAAGGGGCGAGCTTAACCATGAGGTTTCACTAACATTCTTCAGTTATCATGTTTCACTCTCACCAACATATCCAGTTTAAAATCATCCCATATGTGGCCCTTGGGAGAAAACCTTTTCAGACAGCAGCCCCACATCACTGAAAGTCTATTTCAGGGTCTGTGACATTAAACCATTTTTAAAACTCTGCACATTTTATCTTGGCCTGTGGGAAACCCTTTAAATAAAAGTGTCTGTGCGGGAGAATTCTGCCTCATCTCGAAGGGGGGAGGAAGCATTTGCTGAGGGGGATGATGAGGAGGAGACGAAGAATGCTGAAGTAAGAATGGGGAGGAAGGAGGAGGTGCAATTATCAACTCCACAATGGGATAAGGGGAGCTAATGGTCTCTCGTCACATGGCAAACAGTTACTCACATGAACACACAAACGTGGAACAAAAAGGGGTTTGATTTATGCCGCGTGCTCTAACATTGGTCGCTAAGGGAAGTAATGGTACTGTAGAGACGGAGAACCAGATCACTAAACGTGGAACTGAACCAACAACCAGAGGACAGTAGTCCTTTGTTTGGACTCGTATGTTATCCCTGTGTCTCTGCCTGTATGTCATTAAGTATTGTGTCCGTCCACAGAGCAGATAGCATCAGTGCAGCGCAGGTAAGCAGGTTTAGCAGGCAGCTGATGTGTTTAGTACACAGTCACCAAAGGGCATCAGCTGGAGGACATCTCGCTTCTACGTCACCAGCTCGAAATGTTGTTGCTGGTTTACAACAGCCGTTGTCAGAAACAGAAGTCTCGCTGTCGTTTTAGTCAACAGAAAAGAGCCCAGTGAGCAAAATAATTAACAAACATGGATAGCTGAAGCCAAAGTTATTGAAAAAATGCATGTACAATCACAACAACGCTATCCTCAATCGATTAACTAGTGGACAATCTCCACCTCGCTCGCCTCGTCCTGTGTGGTTGACTGACAATCACTCATGTTCTGCTGCAAAGACAAAGAGATAGATAGACAGACGTTATCTGGTATTACGCCGACGATGTGAACGTTTATTTTACAAGCACGGACCGCAACCATAAACACACCTTGTTGGTGCTGATTCAGATAATTTTGTACCATGTTGGTGTCATGAACAGAAAAAAACAAATGTAATACTCTATAACATCCTATTTTGTGTTGCAGGGACTTTTTGTTTTTGCCGTGGTATTGAAACAGGTATCAAGTAGCGTCAAAGTTTGAATTTCTGGTATTTTGGCAACCAGAATTGTGATACTGATATACTGTGTATCATGAATTTTTCTGGGAAATCTACTGAGAAATTGATGATTGTGTCTCTGTTTTTGGCTAATCCAGTGACTCAGACAGGGCTTGACAAGTTTGACAAGTAAATTTACTTTTCACTTGTCAGGGTACAAACGACAAATGTGGCAACGATTTTGACAATCGTAATCCTTCCTGCAACATTTCATGGTTCCTGCTTCACAAACATTTGGATATGGTGCTTTTCCTTTCAATTATTTCAGTAATTTTCATTTATTTTTAAAAATTTCGAAGGTTGGACTGTTGGCTGGACAAAACAATCATTGTTAAAGAGTCACTTTGGGTCGATTAATGGTGAAAATAATGAAGCAGATCAATCTGTGATGAAAATCATCACAAGCTGCAGTCCTATGCAAAATTCAAAATGAGCTCCACCTCAACCAACTCCAACAGTAAAAACTTGCTTTTACATGAATCATAATAATAGTATAACTATTATACTGAGTAGTATATTGAGTACTTCAACTATTAATGCAGAACTTTTACTTGTAGTATTTTATTTCTATTTCTGTGTGTACTTTTACTGAAGTAGCTTAAATGATCTCAATACTTCCTCCAGGTACATCAAGGTGCATCATCACATTGACAAACATTTCCAAAAGGAGTTCTGCTCACTAACTTGCACCATTACTCACAAGTACAGGGCTGAGATATTTAGGGATAAATAGACACAATACCACAGAATAAACAGCCAAACCAATTCCTGGGTGTTGTAGTTCATAAACAGGCCTATCAAAAGGAAATGCCTTAAGTATAAAGTCCACAGTACTCCCTGTGAGCATGTTACACAAGCAGGCCTTAGATTGACAGCAGCCAGCCATCCAGCAGAGGCTTAGCGTAATGACTGGGTTGGAGAACTAGGGAAAAATTCACCAGAAAAATTCCCGACATCTTCCAGTTTTCCACGTGTCCTGAAGCCTGCATTTTTATGCGCTGGCTAATAAAATAACTGACTAATAAACAGTTGACAGACAGACTGACTCCTGGAGGACAGCACAACAGCTAACACAGCTGAAGCTCTCTGACCAGAGGCCTGAATCTAAACCAGTCACGTCTCGGAGACGTCTGGAAACGTTTCCGTCTTTGGTGATTCAGTTTTTACTTCCTGGAAAGAAATGATAATAAACACAGAGGTTACAACAATAGATAAAAAAAATATAAATAATGATGACGTATCTTTATGACTGGTATAAGAAAACACCAGAAGTTAAAAACACATGCAGACACTCTCTTTCTCTGGAAGACAGAGCATTTCCACCAGATGCTTTGTTAAGTTTCATAACATAAATCGACAGGTAACTGTGCAAGTACAAAACTGAGGCCATAGTATCCTCTATGTTCACCCTTTCTATACCAAAGAGAAGCAACACCACACCAACAATGAGCTCCGATTCATCCGGGTCATATAACACATGTTGTCCCATTTTGGAAACGGGTTCGTCCGGGGTCACTGCATCCGTCTGAGAAGCGTACAGGTGTGATGGCGTCTGAATCCAAGAAGAGCTTTGCTGCCAAACAGCTGGCTTGGGTGGATACAGCTGTGAATGCATCCAGAGGGAGGACAGGGAGCGAGGCGATGGGAGGACGAGAGGAAGGAAGAGAGGGAGGGAGGGAGGGAGGGAGTGGAGCAGAGGGGACAGAGGAGGAAAAAGAAGTCGGCAGATCTGTGTTTTTGTGTGTTAGTACTCGTCCTCCGTAATAAAATTAGGTTCAGAAGACTGTGGACTGTTCATTCCACAACTAATTTCTTCCTTTTGGTAATTGTCTCATTTGACACTGCCATCTTTCATTTGTCTAAACATCATCTGAGACAGAACAGCATTCATCAGAAACTGATTAAATTATATTACTTAAAAATATTTCAACAATTTAGGGCTGTCCCCTTAATAGTCGACTGAACCGTCGCCGCTCTACACAAAGCTTGGATTCCAAAAGAAATGCCACTACAGGCTTCAGAGGCAGCCCCGAAGCGGCTTTAGGTCGCTCACATTATAAAGTATCTACCAGGAATGTATGTATTTGAGCTCCATCCTGCCGGATGATATCAAAAAAAAAAAAGTTGAGCCTGGTTCAACGTCTTTTAAGGATGAGGTGCGTTCTTCACTGGAGAACGGGCTAATCTAATTACACCTGTGCTACAAGTATGTCTCCATCCACTTGTTTTTATGCACATTTTCAATCTGTGCATGGCTGCGATGTTTTCTACAATTGTTTTCCATCGTTTGAGGTTTGATTCATCTCAGTGAAACCTCTTCTTCTGCAACAGTTTAATGGCATGCGACCAGAGAATTAAATCCAGCAGCTGTTTATTTCAACCATCTCCTAACATTTGCACGACGGTTGTGTGTTGCATTTCGCATTTTCTCTTGAAGTTTTTTGAGGACTTTTGTTAATACTTGATGTTAAAATGTCCGGTGTGAAAAAGGTCAGAGGCATTTCAGTCTGTGAAATGTTTAAGAGAGACTGAAATGAGATTTTCAGTCAAAAAGAAAAGAGATATGACAATAAGGTAAGTAGGTAAAGTAGCTCATGCTGCCATTTTGTAGCTGTTGCTACTGTTTGGATCTGTTCATACAGTGTAAACTCATTTTTTTCTACTCTGACTGACAGCCCATTCATTCTTCATGGATCCTGTTACAGCTCACTGTGGCAGCAGCCAATTTCCCCACTGGGATCATTAAAGTTTCATCTAATCCATTACATCTGTAAACTCCACTCGTCTCTCAGTGCATCGGCCTTTATCAATCCACCTCCTCCCACCACATGAAAACATCTCCCATCATTAAACCTTCTCCCTCCCTTCCTCTTTATAGGCTCCATCTTCATCTTCCTCCCCGTCTCCTGCAGATGTGTGTTAGCACAATTTTGTTAATTAAGAAAGACGTCCACCCTCACACGCAGGACGAAGTGATGTGGCCTTCAAGGATCAGGAAAACAACACGTTGTCTCGCTTGCACCTCCTCCTCCACCACACACTCAATGTGTTGAAAAGCTTGGCTGGACTGGATATAACAGCTTGTCGAGTCCAGGCCGGTGCCCTCAGCTTCCAACATGACTTCATTCACACCCGCTGTGACCTGCTATGAAGCAGACTACTGGCCATAACAGCAGGAACGCTCTTCAGAGCGTCCAACGCCACAGAGCCACAAACCAGCGAGAAGATACAACAAATGGTGAAAGAGGCTCGCTTTGTAGGCGGGCGGGTGGCACACAGAGACACATCTCTTTATCAGAGGGATTATTTCAAACACTATATTCTTATTATTATTAAGTACTTAATGGCAGGGACACTGGATGAAGACTGAATGAACACCAGAAGCAGACATCAGCTGCCTGTGAACGTCACACCAAAACCAGTAACAGCATCGACTGGAAATGTGTCAAAGTGGCTGGGAAAGATTTAAGATCAGAGTCCAAAAAGTGCAGTATATCCTGACCAATACTTGTGATGTCATAAAATAGCAAAAACAACAAAATAGGGGAAACAATCAAGAGCTCAAGATGACGTTAAATTAACTGTTTTGCATCGCCATCACTCAGTGCATTCACCAAATGCAGTGTATTCTACTTTTGCACCGCCTACTAAAAAAAAACACTGTAAAAGTATCTTTACTGATCAATATATTCATCCAAATCTCTGAAGATAGCCCCATAAAGCAACACAACACGTTTGGTGCAGCAGAGATATTGATATACTGCAGGCTATGGTCTATAAATATCACAAACAGGGGAGGGGAAATCAAACACCCCTGTCTGAGTCCGATGGCCACCACCTGATGCCAAGAATACAAACAATCCTCCTGCTTCAAGTATCAAATGATTCACACGTAACCTCTGACCCCAGACTCCAACGTCACCTCCCATAGGACACCTGAGGGAACTCAGTAATACACCTTTTCTAAATCCACACAACACAGAGGAACGAAAAGCAAACTCTTGACCTGCAAGACGGTAAGAACCTGCTCACTGCTCTGAATCCTGAGTTTCCACAATTGGTCCTAAGTCTTCTATTCGTTTAACAGCTGACAGACTTCAAAGTGTAGTCAAGAGTCTAGCCAGCCTGTCCTCCTTCCTCTACCTTTCCATCCTTTATCCCCTTATCCTCGTCTTTCAGTTTGGCCGATCAGCAGAGACGACTGCCCGTCAGCCTCTTGTCCTTCAGTCAGACTTGGCCGCTCCACTCTGCTGGCCTCCGGCTCACCTCAACCAGACGGACCAGAGCACAGCATGGCAGCATCCTGGCACTGAGCGCACACTCACACACACACACACACACACACACACACAACGCACACAGAGCTTTAATTCAGCCGAGTACTTCCTATTTTATGTGTGTGTCTCAGAGGGCAGGAAGCCAGCGCGGCAATAGGATGTTCCTCTCTTGCTTTGTAGTGTCTAAAAGACGTGGGCTGGAGCCAAAACACAGGGAAGAAGCAAAGGAGCATGCAACTAATGCTAAGTGATGAAACGATTTAGATTAAATGATTCTAGTCTACTTAATTAAAACAAGAAAGATCTGAGCGGCCACAAGATTATCTATAAGATAACGTGCTCGCTAATTTTTGTTTAAATTGGTCACAACCAGTCAAAATATGCAACACTGAAGGCATGCAAGGAGACATGGCTTAGTTTTCTACATCTACTAAGATTTTGAATCATTTGATTCATCAATTAAAGGGTAACTTTGGTGTTTTTCAACCTTATTTTCCATGTTTTGTGTCAAAGTAAATAAGGGGGACAACATTTTCATACTGGTTCAGTATTGAGTGAGAGCGGTGCAGTTGGTGACCTCGAAGCGGGCTGCAACTTAATCCTTCGCAGGCAATTGCACACCCTCAAAATACGGCCATTAAAAGTGTTTGTTTTCACTACTGACCGGCTCAGATGGTTACTACAAGGGTTGACACGATCCTCTGTTCGTTTCCTTTCGCTTGATTTCCTGTGTGTCCAACCAAGTCTCTTGCTCAAGGAGAAATCTCAATCTGAGTCTTCAGGAGAGGGGAGGTTCTCACTGAAGGAAGTCGACAGTGGAAATGTGAGGGGGAAGAGTTTGTTGCGTTGGTGTCATGTACAAGATTTTCAGTGTCACGTCTGAATATTTCAACTATGTAGATGAGGACTAATGAGGACAGGGTGAGACAGACAGCAGGCAGAAGAGGTTGAATCAGCTGCTGCAAGGCAGAGAAGCTCTGGAGACCGATGGTGTTCCTGTGGGTGCTCCGGATCAAGGGTTGGGTACCAAAAATGGTCCTTTCCATAATGCCGTTGTGCACTTATAATAGCCACCTGAGCCGGTTAGTGACAAAAACAAAAAGATTTGTAAAGAAACAAGCTTTTAATGGAAGTATTTTGACGGTTTGCAACTGGCCGCAAGGATTACATTGTGGCTTTTTGTCCCCATGAGTCACTTTAACACACAAACACCAAAGTAATCCGTTAACAGAAAAACAAGCAGAGAATATGTTTGAGTTTTGTATTGTTAGTCCAATAAAATAATCTGATGACTCTGATAATGACAATAATAGTTTCAGCTCTGGGGAAGCTATTGAATGTCATTAATTCAATGCAGCCATCATAATCATACATGAGACAACCAATTACCTAAAGTGTTCGTATTAATGGTGTTTGACCTACAACTGTAATCTCTGCTGTCGGACAAATAATCATCTTTCATTCAAGATTAGGCTACCAAACACAGACTGACTCATTCATGGTCTGTAAAATTAAATTAGATGGACGATAATTTATAAAATCTGACATCATACAGTGCGTCATCTGTAAAACTCAACAGCCAATCAACTGTTACATCCTATCCCGTGGACAATAATCCATAATCTGACATCAGGCAGCCAATCATGTGTAATCTGACATCAGACAGCCAACATATTAATCTCATCAGCGGACTCAGGGGGTGGATTATGACGGTCCATCAGCCAGCAGCTGTAGCTCCACTCAGCAGATCAGCGTGCTTTGCTTTGCCCTGATGAAAAGACGACGCAGATGTTTAATGAGCGAGTAAAGACACATCCTGACACTTTAGATATCATTTTCTGTTGTGGATATATTCCTTAGATTTTATTTGATTGGACTCCGGACGGTGGATTTACGACATTAGTGTTTTTTAAAATCATGCTGACCTAACTGAATCCAACTGAGATATTTTGTATTTCTATTATGAAATTGTACACGATATAGAGCTAAACAGGTGTTTGAACTGCGAGACTTGCTTTTATGCAAACTGTGCAAAAACCTGATGATTTTATAGATATATAGTTCTGCACATTCTTATGAATGCTCGGGATTTGTGCTAAAACAATTAGTCAGTTCATCTTTTTTGAACTGCACGCCTTCAAAAACGGGTTAAAAATATTTAAAATCACTCAAATTTAAACCCACGTTCTCTAGACTAACTCTCCATCTGTCCAAATGGGAGCACAAACATGACATTATATCCGTACTTGGTATTCGCCAAAGGGAAGAAATCATGAATGGAGAACATGAATGGGAGATCCAAAAACAACACTGATATCCTGACAAATCACATGTGTGCATCACTTCAGTCCCTTTGAATCACACACACACACACACACACACAGGGCAAACAGTTATCTCTTTGTCTGCAGCAAGCGTGTTCATGTTACATTTGAGGGCTGAGCAAGCAAAAAAAATTAGGTTATATTAAACTACAGATAATAACCACTGAGGTCAGCCGGAGGAGTATCATCTCAGGGAGGTGAAGTACCTCCTTCTTTCCCCACACACACACGTGCACACACACACACACACACACACACACACACACACACACACACACACACACACACACACACACAGGGGATGCTGCTGGTTGCCTCTCTGGTTACAACAGCTTGCGATGGCCAACACCCCAAAAAAAAATCCAGGCTGGAGCTCACCACACTGTCAGTTTAATTCAAATAAATGTTCAATAAATTAATCTAACGCTGCAACAAACAATTAAAGCACATCATAATAACACAACACACACACACAAATGAAAGAAGACATCCACACACTCTGGTGTGTACTGTACTTGACAAAGAGCAGCAGCAGCTCATATTTGAGTGATTTGAGCAATAAAGGCGGCTGTGGCTCAGGAGGTAGAGCGGGTCCAATGATCGGTGGTTCGATCCCCGGCTCCTCCTGCATGTCGAAGTGTCCTTGGGCAAGATACTGAACCCCAAATTGCTCCCTCTAAGTCGCTTTGGATAAAAGCGTCAGCTAAATGACTAAATGTAATTATAAAATCAACCATGAGTGATTTCTGTTGATACTCTGAGTTATAATAGGCAGAAAAACAGGACAGAATCAAATCGGCATGTGTCCCTTATAATCACATGGAAGTTAAGACAAAAGGCTGGATAACCGGGCGACAAAGAGGCACGTTAAAGCCAGCAAACGGCTGTGAAGTTGGGGGTTAATTGTAAAGGCAGGACGGTGGTGGTGGTGGTGGTGGTCTTTGCCCGGAGCACACCGCTCCTCTCTCCACCCTGGCTTGCTACACAGGAATCCCTGCCAGCTTCTCTTTGAAACAGGGTGTGACACACAAAAAAACCGTCAACATACAACTTCGTAAGTTGCCAGTCAAGCAAAACAGCACGGATATTCTTAAAGTTGACGGGCGGAGAAGGCAGCGTGACCCCCCCCCCCCCCCGCCCCAACGACACCGCTACTACCCCCGCCCGGCCGCCCGGCCGCCCCTGTGTGTCTGCAGACTCGCCTATTGTTCCGCCGCTGTCACAGCCGTTAAGGTGCACCGCCGCGGATTAGCTTTTTTAGCTCCGCCGTGCTAACAGCACAGCACAGCCGGCCGGCCGCCAGTTAGCGTCAACGGTTAGCCGCTCGCCTTTTCCACACAAAGCTAAAAAAGGTAACACGGTAACACCTTTCTTCCCCCCAACCAAAAAAAGTCGGCGTGGTATCAGCGCAACAAGCCGGACATTTTGTCAGGAAAAACCGTATAAAGAGTTTAAACATACCCAGAGCTCCGTTCCCCAACTCATTGCGGATTCCCCCTTCTGACTTCTCCCGTATTGGACGCAGTTTTCCCGGCTCAGGCTCTCCTAAAAACTGCCGCTGGGACTCTGGTCCTCCTTCTGACTGACTGACTGTCTGCCGACAAACACTCCTCCTCCTCCTCCTCCCTCTTCTCCTCCTTCTGCTCCCTATCCGCCTGAATCAGCAGGGCCGCCCAAACCAAGGGGCCCCTGGACCACAGTGGCCCTAAAAGATATTATTATTGTTATTGTTAATGGTCATCCAGGTGATTTTAGAGCTTAGAATAGAAGAAAAATGTTTAAAATATAATAAAAACTGTGAGGCTCTTAAAAAGTAAATGTGGTTTTTAGATAAAACATAAAGCAAACAACCTGGAAACAACAAAAATATTAAAGTGACATATGTATTATTGGTTAATTTAAGATTAAAAATAACTGCAAAAAAGAACCAGAGAACTGCTGCAAAGAGCAAAAATGCGTGGTATTTTATATTTTATTTAAATTTAAATTACATTTTCAAGGCAATTTAAAGTTAATTGCCATATCATGTAAAGATCATACAGGCTACAGGCTAAAAATACATTTACACCACTTGGCAGGTCATGAAACCTACAAACAGATAAATAAATGAATTAATGTGATCCAAGGCTAAAAGAAGAAATTAATAACACCTTAAAAGGTTTGTCTATGCTCTGGTTTTTTCTATCTCCTATGATGTTATTACAACATTATCTAAAAGATTAGGCTGTATACTCGGCTGTAAGTCTTCTCTCAATTTAGGTCAGTTACATGTACAGAAAGTTCAAATATATGATGCAAATATATGAATTTTAAAACATCTATGATTTATTTAAATTAAATACCACGGACCTGTTTGTGTTTTTTATTTTGTAAATGTTTTAAATTCTTCCTGCAATAAGATTAATTCATAATCAAAAACTCATTCATTGATAAAAGAGCACTACCATCTAGTGGCAAATACGTGTCACTACAGCTGCGGTCACTAAGATAGATAGATAGATAGATAGATAGATAGATAGATAGATAGATAGATAGATAGATAGATAGATAGATAGATAGATAGATAGATGTTGAGTTAATGAAACTATTGATTCAGACTGATTTAATCTAACAAATAAAATAATAAAATAATTCCATTCCATTATTGCACTTTGTAACCTTTGTTTTGAATAATAAGGATAAACAGGAGCCACATTTTGTCAATAGATTAATCGATTAATGGATTATAATTTATATATATATCATTTCTAAATATATATTAGAGGGTAGTTGTAGTAGCTTGATCTACAATAATACATCATAAATAAATTATCTATCTATCTATCTATCTATCTATCTATCTATCTAGTGACTGCGGCTGTAGTGTCAGTCTATGTGCTGGTACTGATTCAAATTCCTTGTATGTGTACACATACCTGGCTGATAAAAGTGGAGTATTGGGAGTATAAAATGAGAATAATAAAGTAAAAAAAACTCTTTTCAAGAACCTCTCATTCATACATTCATAGTTACTTTAATGTTATTGCTATTCTACACTCCCCCTTCGCTCCTGTGGGTGGCGGTAATGAGTATGACAGCTGAAACACTGACAACAAACACAGCTGGTAGAAGAAGAATGCTTGTTGCTCTCTGCAGAAAGGCAATGAAGGAGTTCAGCCTGGACTAAAATCACCTTTAAACTGGTTTAATTCACCTTTAAACTGGTTTAATTAGCTTTATTACAGCACACAGACACAGACATGTACCGCTGCATGGCGAGGTAAGAGACCACACATGTTCTCCATCCGTAAATTCACACATTTATGTCTCTTTGAGGTGAACTCAGACGTCTTCCCGACCTTTGGCACACATTTCTTGTTGTAGCTAACGACTTAAAGTTGAACATCCATTACTTTAAATACATAATTCTAATAATGTGTTTGAATAGACAGAGTATGAGCAGTGAGCAGGTGTCGTTGTCACCTTATGGCTAACTTATAGGCTGCATACAGTCGGTTTATTTAGTATACTGATGTTTTTCATGCTTGGTGATGCAGTATTAATATAAAGGTGGCGTTCAGGTGAACATGTAGGTGAAAATGACCTCAAAGGGACAAACAGATATGTAGTTTTGGTTGAATTATGAAGCTGTTGATGCCATCAAGCTGCTGCAGTCACCAAGACTCTCTGCTGGGGTCAGAAATGTTCCGAATATGCAGGTTAATTCTGCTGTTATAGTGATAAAAGAGGTGGAGGTTGATGGAGACATAATTCAGATTCTTTATGAAGTAAAAGTCTGACATGAACTCATAGTAAAAAGTACTGAAAATGTTACTGAAGTATGTATTACGTATCAAAAGTAAAAGTACTCATTGCCCCTAAGAGTCATCGTATCATTAGATTATTACTGTTGCATGTATGTGTAAAAGCAGTTCACTGCAGTAGTTGGTCACGGTGGAGCTAGTTTTAGTAGTATTAGTATTTTATAAACTTAAATTTAATTTTTGTTCATAGGTTTTGTATATAAAATCTTAATTTGTGTAGTAACTAGTGTCTGTAGCAGTTAAATAGATGTAGCTGAGTAAAATGTACAATACTTCTCTCTGAAATATTGTATATTTTACATCATGTAAATGCTACGTAGTGAGCTAAACACACTTTGACGAACCTAATATTTGCAGTGAAAGAGCAAAAGTAAGACCCCGTATGAAGTAACAAAGTAATTCATCTAGTAAGCAATGAACCCGGGGTCAGTTTTAACGTCTGGAATGTGATCTGTGTGTCTATGGGGATGTGAAAAAGCGACTGCACCTGATTCACCTGAAGTCTCACCTGTTTGTTTGTCTTTGTTGCTTCTCTCTCTCTGTGTCTCTCTGAAAGGAGTGTGTGTAGCGGAGGAAGAGTGTGTCCTGCCTTCGTGCCTTCTTACACCCCGTCATCATCATGGACGCTGAGAAACACGACAGAGGAGAGACACCACAGGTGATGAACGAAACCTTACAGAAACCTGTATGCAGCGGTTTGGTGTGAGGGACAGAAACTAAAATGTGATGCACAAATAAAGATTTTAGGAAATCAAATACAATTACAGTATCTCTGATTAACAGTGCAAACACTCCTCGTGTCCTGTTTGAATCTTGCGTTGCAGTCTGGCTGAGCGGCATTGGCAGTGTTCAGTCCGCTGCATGAGCTCTGCTGCAAGGAAGAGGAGATCGCTGCGTAGTGCCTTCCCAGTGCTGGAGAAGCCCCTCCAGCTCATCCACCGACACGTGTACGAAGCTAACCTCCAAAACAGCAACGCCTGCCACAAGAAGTAGGTTCTGCTCTCGTCAGTTATTGAAATAAATCTGGGAATGTTTACTTCATCATCTCTCTCTTTCTCTCTCTTTCTGTAAGGTACATAGAGTTGAGTGAAAAGGTCAGGAAAGGGGGAGGTGAAAATGCCATCACCAGACACATCAAGAGAAACAAGAAGTTGCTGGTCAGGGATCGGCTACGCCTCCTGCTGGACGATGAGGACTTCCTAGAGCTGTCACCATTAGGTGGTCTGGGTCTGCCATACGGGGACATCCCTTCAGCCGGCTGCCTGACTGGTCAGAAACTACTAGCTGCTCTTGTATCTTTGGTACTAACTACAGACTGTACAGTCTCAGTGTGAAGATGCAAGTATGACGCACATACATGCCACTGACCTGTGTCCCTATGTGTTTGTAAATGTATTCATCCAGGTATCGGCAGGATCAACGGCCTGTGGTGTGTGTTTGTGGCCAACGATGCCACGGTGAAGGGCGGCACGGCGTATCCAATCACAGTGAAGAAGCAGCTACGGGCACAGGAAGTAGCAATTCAGAACCGCCTGCCTTGTGTTTACCTCGTCGACTCCGGAGGAGCTTTCCTACCGCTGCAGGTTAACACACACGCACGCACACACACACACGCACACACACACACACACACACACACACACACCCTGCCATCAAGTGCTTATGGTCTTTTCATCTGAATGTTAGCTGAATTATACTCACTGCTATTTTAATCTCAAATTTTCCATGTGTATAATTATCCAGTCAGAGATCTTTCCGGATAAGAACCAGGGAGGAAGGACGTTCTATAACGAAGCCATCATGTCTGCCATGAAGATCCCACAGGTAAAGAAATACAAAGCAGTACAGGTCTGCTTGTCACACCTAACATCAGGCGGAACAGTTGCATTTGTTCTTGGGTGGCCAGTTTTAGTGCAGTCTTAGTGACATCTCTTGTACAAATGACATTTCTGACTACATCAAATTAAATTAGTGTTTAATTAATCAAAGCTTCAGACCCTAGAAGGTAGAAATGCATGTTTTGGGGGCTGTAGCAGCCTGTTTGCACACTGCCAGTCACTTAGACTGGCTTAATTAATGACTTTTCGGACCGCTATCAAGTAAAATCCACTGAAAACATCTGAAATCTGATAGAGACAGAACAAATGACCAACAGTGTGAAGTTTGCTTCACAATATTAACCTACACGCCTTTTTAAATAAAAAAATTGTGAAACATTTGATCCTAAAGGTGTCGGTGGTTTGCGGGTCGTGCACAGCGGGTGGAGCTTACATCCCGACTATGGCAGAAGAAACGGTGATGGTGCACCGGATAGGGACCATATTCCTGGGAGGTCCACCCCTTGTCAAGGCCGCCACGGGAGAGGAAGTGACACCAGAGGACCTGGGAGGAGCCAAGCTTCACGCTGAGTAGGTCCATATATCAAACTAGCCCTTTAATATAGAGATATTTAAAACTAAACATATGAATGAGTTACAGGTCTGTCAATTTACCTTCTGCTTTCAGGGTGAGTGGCTGTGTGGATCATTTTGCCTGGGAGGAGAAGGAGGCGTACGATTACACCAGAAACATCATATCCACGCTCAACTTCCAACTGCCTGAGGAAGAGGACGAGGAGGAGACGAAGAGGAGGAAAGCAGAGGAGGAGCCGCTGTACAGTTCAGAGGAGCTTCTGGGGCTCGCTCCCAAAAGTTATAACTACAGCCTGGATGTTAAAATGGTAAAGTGTGCACACACAAACATGCAGCCACTTCACACATGCACTTCAAACTTAACTTATGGTTCCTGTCGTTGTTTCCGTCTGTGCAGGTAGTCAGTCGGCTGACAGACGGGAGCCGCTTCCAGGAGTTTAAAGCTCGCTATGGAACCACGCTCATCACTGGCTTTGCAAAGATACATGGGTAAAAGATATACACACACACACACACACACACACACACACACACACACAAATGCTTTATACGTGTGAGCTGGAGCAACATACACAAGAGGAGCATCATATTAAGCCATTAACAGTCTTCTTGCATTGTTTATGTGTGATGCTGATCTTTTTTCTGTGTGTATACGCTGTTAGCCACCTGGTGGGGATAGTAGCCAACAATGGAGAGCTGTCATACCAGGCCGCACTGAAAGGCAGCCATTTTGTCCAGTTGTGTGACCAGAGAGACGTCCCCCTCCTCTTCCTCCAGAACACGGCGCCCACAGCAGCTCTAACACTCTCCACGACACAGGTATTCAGCAACACACACAAGCAGTCCAGGTTCCATTCTGTACTCAGTGTTCTGACTTAAATATTTTCTATTTCATGTCTTTCTTTACGTGTCTTTCTTCCAGGCAGACATGAACAGTAACCGTCTGAAGGCTCAGGGTTCAATGATGTCAGCAGTAGCGTGCGCCTCCGTCCCCAAAATCACCGTGGTGATTGGTGGTTGCCATGGTGCTGACAGCTACGCCATGGTGAGAGACTTATTTTGTCTTATTTTGCCAGATTTTTGGACATATAGGGTTAATCTCTCAATAATTTGAACCTTGTTCCCTGGTTGTCTCTCTAGTGTGGGCGGGCCTTTGACCCTAACTTCCTGTTCCTGTGGCCCAACGCCAAAGTGTCGATCACAGCTCCGGGTCACTCCGGCTCTCTGCTCCCCCCTGACAGTGAGCAGGAGGAGGATGACCTGAACAAGAGATTGATGGAGGAGAGCTCAGCTTTCTACTCCTCCGGCAGACTCTGGGACGATGGAGTCATTCTGCCTCAGGACACCAGGAAGGTAAAAAAAACACACTGACACTGTCACCAACCGGCTTATAACCATCTACCATTCAACTTTACACAAATCTGTGTGTCTGCAGGTTCTCAGAGACTGCCTGGACATCATCAAACAGCAGCACTATCAACTTTCCACAGAGAAACTGCAGTCGACACTTCTGCGTATGTAGAAGCTGAGATTCACCTGCTGCTGAAGCCCCTTTTAAGCTGGTGTCTGTATCTCATGCTAACACATTTGAATACAGTATGACTAGTGAGTGAAGGTGACGAGAAATATCCTAAAAGTCATAAAATGCTGCTACTGTAAGTTGGGCTTTAACTCAGGGCTCGTACAAAGTCTTGAGTTATGTTTTCAAGGTTACTTGAAATCTTCTTGAATTTGAATATACTCCTTGAAAAATGCTTAATTTTTCATTATAAGCTGGTGCTTCATCCACCCAATCACCCATGTAAACCAATCAGATTTGTTTGTTGTCTCCAGGAGTCTCACACCAGACAAGGAGCAGAGATTTTAGATATTATAGATATGTTCTGTGTAGATATTTTCTAATCTAAATATGTGACTAGACAGAATAAATATCTTAATCTGCTGAAATGTGTTAAGTAATTTACTACACTACCAAACACAGAATAATAGTACAAACCATTGTAATTGAAGAAGATTTATTTTATTAATCCTCAGTGGGGAAATGTTTTATACACACAGGCTCAAAATACAGCCACACATACACAAAGTTTGGGCTTATAGACCTGCAGGTGTAGAGTGTAGCGGCACCCTAGGAGGTGGAAGGGTTCAGTGCCTTGCTCAAGGAGGTGAACTGGCACCTCTCCAGCTACCAGTCCATGCTTCATACCGTGGTCCATGCTGGACTTGAACCACCACCCTCTGGTTCTCGAGCTACTCTCACTGTTCCAACAAATCCGCTTACCACAATGCAAATAGTTTTGTTCAGTAATGAAAAAAAACACTTCATGGATCATCTGACCATTTTATTCAAGATACATATGTTGCAAACATGTGAAATGTTTTTTAAATTATGATTTACAGCCCATCTCTGGAAATTAGTGAATACGAACAACTGGTAAAATACTCAGTGTTTTTCAAAGTGATGATTAAGGCTTCCAGAGTCTGTACATTTTTGCTTTAGGTACCTTGAAAGTGCTTGAAAATTTGAATTTCCCTTGTAAAAACCTGAATGAACCCTCATTAACTCCTCATTTACCTCCGCAAGCTGCTCCCCTGGTTACATAAAGTTAGTATGTTTTGATTAGAAATTCATCTGAAAATCAGATCAAGTTGAAAATGATTGCACATACTGAATGCAAAGGTGTTAGCATGGACCTACAGCAGATCGAAAGATGATTTCAACGTCCGTCCTAATGAACCAAAAACGTGCATTAATTTTTTAAAACAGTGCCACAAAATGTTATTACTTATTACTCACATTAAAACCTTTTTTATAGATGTTTATAGAAGTTGGTGAACATCATGACTGCTGTATATACATGTGTGATAATTTAATATTTGTCTCGTTTTTGCACATGGCAGAGTTTTCTTGGAAATGATTTTTAACTCACACTAAGTATTACGATTACAAAATGTGAAACGATCATCGTGATGTCACTGTTTTTATTTGTAGAAAAGATGAAATAAAATGGAAATGCCATTTTTAAAACATCTGTTGCTTGTGTTTAATAGTAGCTGTTGATGATTTCACAAATATGCAGGCACTATTTTTTATTATAAAATCAAACATTTCCAACAAAAGCAAAGTAAACTCAGGTAATTTCTCTGTACACACACACAAGATACTGTTCCACTCTCTTTATGCAAGAAGACACTGTTTTCACATTATAAGCAGCAAGTTTGAACCCAAGCAGGCGCGTAAATAACATTAATAACATGATATTTAGTCACATGATAAATGTACCATGTTCTATAATATGTCCCAAGGTAAAAAGTAAATAATATTCAACTTTACATATCAGAGAGTCACATTAAACACTGATGAAGACAAATACTCATTAACAGAAACCCTTCCATGTAAATCATCTTCGTACAACTTACTGTGACTGTCTGAGTAAAGTGACTTTTGCTGACTCGTTATGAGCATGATAGGTTCAGATCTGGATCAGAGCAGCAGCAGCTCTGGCAGGAGAGTGACGCAGCGTATTTTATGTTGTGTCATGGTCATGGTTTGTACATGCCGTGGAGGGTCACAGGGATGATGGTGCTGACCTCTGCCCTTGCCAGCTCTGTCAGTTTCATGGCATCCAGCACCAGCAGGAAGCCCGGCCTCTCTGCACCTGGCTTCACCACGACACTCAGCAGCACGCCTGCAAACACCGACACAAACTGAGATGACTCTGTGTGTGTGTGTGTGTGTGTGTGTGTGTGTGTGTGTTTCCACCACAGACATGATCAGGATGAGGCAGTGATGGGAGATAAATTCTGTGCTGTGTGTTTCACTTATAGCTTTGCGTGTGACGTACCATCGTCCTCTTCTGTAGCTCCAGGTGTTGGTACAAACACCGGCTCTGACGGGTAACACTCTTCCTCCTGCCACACCCAGGTCTCTTTGGTCTGCACGTTCAGCTTTACAATCTACATCAAATCAACAATAAATCATTAACAACAACACTAACATCACCAAACACTTCCTGGATTTCTTTTTGGCTGAGGAGATAGAAGTGCTCGTACCCTGTCAGGGATGAAGTGGTTGAGTCCCAGGCCGTAAGCGAAGGAGTACTTCTTCCCACGACAGCGAGAGTAGTTAATCTGTGGAAACTCAAAGGCTGAGAGAGAAAGAGAGGTTTTATACAAAGAAAGAGACTTCTATAAAATATATATTTATAAGCAGATTTGTTGTAAACAAAAGTAAGTTGGGTTAGTTTCTGTCCACTACATTTATTTGATAACTCTAGTTATTGGTTACTTTTCAGATTCAGATTATTAATATAAAAAATAGTCAACTAATAAATGATGATGTCTGATTGGTCAACTAGACATTTAGACCGTGCTCAAATCAGCTCACCCGCTCGTGTAATATTGCTTAATTATTATAAATGAAAATACACAGCAGTATATAAAATAATTACAGTTATCTCCACCTTTACCTGCAGTAACATTAATTATTATTATTTTGATGCTAATATTTTTGTACTTAAGTAAAGGTTTGACTACAGTACTTTTACATGTAACAGTATTTCTACACTGTGGTATAGTTACTTTTATTTAAGTAAAAGACCTGAATACTTCTTTCTACCACTTCCACCACACTTCTGATGAGAAATGTATTTTTTTTCATAATCATATTATATTGTTATTATTATGTAAATTAAAACACAAAACAAGTTGCACATTTTACAACATATAGGTTGTTTTAATGGGAATACTTCATGAGTGTGTGTGTGTGTGTGTGTGTGTGTGTGTGTGTGTGTGTTACCCTGTCTTGGTCCAGAAAAGAGGACTTCAGGTTCAAGCCAAATGGTGCCATCACTATTAAGAACAGCAGTTGCTGTAGTGTAGGACAGAGAGACCAGATTCTTTCCCTGCTCTTCCTGAAAACACACACACACACACACACACACACACACACACACACACACACACACACACACACAGTTAGCACAGTGTAGTGTGAGTGGTTATAGTGGTATTTTATACAGGAGTGTAAGAAAAGTGTAGTTCATGTGAGAAATCTGACTTGAGTTAAATACTGATCCAGGATAAGCTGCTCCACAAAGTCAGCCAAAACCTGCAGTGTGTGTGTGTGTGTGTGTGTACTCACCCTGTGTATATCCAGTGGCAGCACGTATCGCCTGACCTCGGGTTGAGGCGCTCTCATCGCTGCTTTCTTCACCTCCTCCCACTCCTGCTTTATGTTGGCCATGTACAGGTAGTTATACACAAAGTCGTATCTGTGGAAAGAGAGAGGAATAAAGAAAGATAGATGTCAAGATGAGACAATTATACTGCCCATAAAACACTCACACAGACACACACACGGGGTCACACTCACCCTTTCCACGCGCATACGTCGACGACGATGAATCCCTCGTCCTCATAGGCGTTAATATGGTGAAAGATGTTGAACGCTGACGTTCTGAACTTGTGGCTGCTCAAATAACCTCCAGAGTCCTTTGTGGCCACGTGGAACAAAGTCTACAGCACATAAACACACACACATATTATATGAACAGAAATGCACAGTCACATGTAAACATATGACTCTTTCTTGGCAATAATAAACTTACATTTTTAATAAAACTGTTTATTCAGTGTGATAAATCTATAGGGTCATTTTGTGTCTTTCTGTGGTGGTTTTCCATCTAGTTGTAGTTGTTTTATGTCTTTTGTGGTTGTATTCCATCTCTATGGTTGTTTTAAGTCTCTTTATTGTTGTTTCGCATCTCTTTGGTTGTTTTTCACGTATTTGTAGTCGTTTTGCTTGTCTTTGTGGTTGTTTTTTGTCTCTTTGTAGTTGTTTTATGTTTTTTTGTGGTTGTTTTGCACATCTTTGTGGTTGTTTTATGTCTTTTTATGGTTGTTTTGAATCTCTTTATGGGTGTTTTTTCTTCTTTGTAGTCATTTTGCATCTGTTTGTAGTTGTTTTTCATCCTTTTGTGGTTATTCTCTTTGTGGTTGTGTTTGAATAAGAAAGGTTCTGATCCAGGGGCTCAAGGCTCTGTAATCCAACCATGATACTAACTGATATCAAACCTATTACAAACTGACTCTGGTCCACCCCGGCCACACCCTGTCCTACCCCCATGGTCTCGTTGGATTCAAAGCAGTCCATGTATGTGGCTCCTCTAAGGCCCCAAGCCGAGAGGAACTTGAACAGGTTGATTTTCACCGGCTGCTCCACAAACACAAAATGGTTGTCTGTCATACCGAAACTACAGACAGACAAGCAGAGAGATAGACAGATACATGAGGAGCAGTAACAACTTCAAAAAGCTTAATCAAACAGATGTAAAGCACAGATTCTGCTGAAATCACTGTATTGTGGATTCATTGTGAGAAATGGAAGAACTAACCGTACCTGTGTACGTAGGAGGGTTTTAACCTCTCGCTGCTGGGTAGCTGAACCACGACCTGGGATTTCTCAAATTGATCTGACTTGTCTGGAAACACACAGAGACAGTGTGAGAGACACTCCAATAAAAAAAATGTATTCCAGTGGCAAATAAACCATTTTAAACATTTATTTAAAGAATTCAACTTCAACAGAATCGATTAAATATAATTCTCTGATATTCAGTGACAGTTTACTCACCTTTCTGAGGAGGTGGGATCTTGATGATATTATAAGCCAGACTCATGTTTTTGCCAAAGCAGTTCCCGATGTTGTAGACTGTCCCATCTGTGTCTATGTGGGGGTGGGCAGTCACTCCATTCACTGAGAGGTACTTACACAAGTCCACCTGATGTAAATACATTCACACAAGAGTACAAAAAAAGAATCAGATGGTGAAGAGTCAATGTAAAGGTGTTTAAATAACATAAACAACATAATAATTATTAAAAAAATATATGTATCCTCATACTGGAAGTATATTTTTCAGATGAAAGTAATCCTTACTGCTACTTCGATAGAAAAATAACAAAAAAGAGAAAGAATTGCAGAATCAGTGTGATCCTGTCTGCACGTCCAAAAAGAACCAATCATCTCTCACCTTCTTTAAAGTCTCCAGCGAATCAGGATCAACTTTGGTGATGTAATTGGTCTCTGTGACAGCGTAGAAGTCTTCACCGATTGGATAAATGTTCACCAAGCAGTTATCAGTCACCTCAATGCCTCTGCAGTAAGTAAAGAATCTGCACAGAAATAAAAAAAAAAAACGTCAAGAGATAGATGAGAAGATACCACACTCAAATGAACATGAAGTTAGAACCAGGATGAAGGGGGGAGGATGAAGGGGTTAAACAGCTAATAGATTAATTAAAACATTTCAATAATCCACGTCTGGAGTTACCTGGAGAAGATATTTTTGCAGGGGTCCGGGTAGGCTGCTGTTCCAAACTCAGTGATGACTATTCTTTTCTCTGTCATGGCACGAACATATGTATCCGACCTGATGAACCTGAGCAGAAATATTACACACAGAGAACCATAAAGCCTATATAGCATAAATAAATATATTTACTGACTGTTAACTGTAATCAAAATGCTACTTTGAATTCCATAAAACACATAATTGATCCTTCTTATTGAACAAAACTTATTTTCAAACGGAGAAGGGTGAAGGATTTTTGTGGTCTGTAGCTGCTGCTTGTCTGTGGTCTGAGTTGTTTTTCTCTTGCAACATTCCAGTTTGGATGATTTTACCGTCAGCTGCACAGAGCTGCATACCTCTCTGCACTAACAAAAATCAGATGTCATAAAAGGTCTGAATTTGGATCTGCATGATGATAATAAAAGTGATAAACAATGGGATACATGTGCTAGGTTTGTTTTTCACGTACAAAAATGTGAGATCCACGTCAAAAACTACAAGACAAGATCATCTCAGAATAATACTAATAAAAACAAGTTAGTATGAAGGTGATTTTTATTTAAAAAGGTGCTCTGATTTGGATGCTCATTAGTATTCTTACCTCCTGAAGTAGGTCACCTGACCATCCTTCAGGTCAAACTTGTGCATGAGAGCCTGTCCATCAAACAGATGGTGGAAAGGTTCATCTCCCACCTCGAAAAGACCCGGACCCATCCTGAGAAGACTGCCGCCCAGCCATGACGGTATATCACCTGCAAACACACACACACACACACTTCAGTTTCTGAGTGGATAAAACAAACAAGTTACAACATGTTAATTAGTGAGCTTTAGAGGTGCTGGTATGCAGATTTTTTAATCCATCGAGCCAGGCTAGCTGTTTCCCTCTGTTTCCAGTATTTGTGCTAAGCTAAGATAACTAGCTGCCGTTATTAAACCACATTCTGTGACTCAAATACTGCAGGAACTTCAGTTTTATTGCCTAACGTTCTATCATACTTTGTCTCATACGTTATTATGATATAGATCATCTATTTATAGCTGTTATGAGAACAGACATTTGAGTGTGTAGGTCTGTCTGTAGACCACTAACAACTCTAATGACAATATTTTCATATAATGTATCTTCTAGTGTCACAGACTGATCTGAATCTGACGTGTAACAAAATTCCACAAATAGATACCACAGATATCAAAATGTGCGACCCTTTCTAACAGTTATCAAAATAAATGCAATAAAGTGTGACAAAAACATCAGCACTAACAATGTAGCCTTATATCTGACAGAGTGATACTGATCTTCTAAGAGAATAAGTGAATTTCCTTAAACTATTTCTTTAAGAAAATCCATCAGTCCATTTGGAAGTCATCCTGTAAGACAGTTTAATAGGGGTGCCCCATGGCCTGGTCTAAGGTGGTCTAACCATGTAATTACAATGTTATTGCACAGTCGAGAATCTCTTCTTTCCTACCAGTGATCTCTGCAGGTATCGCCTCATTCAGCTCCTCCACCGTCTCAAAGATCTTCTTGTAGCCTGCAGCAGGATGCTCCACTCTGGACAGGAAATACAAAAAACATTTAAGGAACAAATTCATGACATGAACAAGTCAGAAAACTGTTTTAAAAGTATTTTGTTTGTTTAAAACCTTCTCCAGACCTGCAGGAGGACAGGAGGTTATCCCCGCCTTATGGACCTCTCTTCCCCATCTATTTAAATCTGCTTTTAATCTGTGATTGTCTACCATGTAAAGTGCCATTGAGTACCTTTAAGTGCTATATAAAATGCTATAGAATAAAAGTATTATAATTATTATGACTGTTATTATTACTGTGTGGTTTGCTTTACACAATTATATATTCCAAATGTACAGGGACTGGTCGATGGGGTTCAAGCGATGCAGATAGTCACTTACCTGAGACTGAAAGTTCACTTTTGACCAGCAGATGACAAAACAATCTGTTCATCAAACTATTGATTATATCACAAGATCTTCCTCAGCAGATGGAGATACACTATATTGCCAAAAGTATTCGCTCACCTGCCTTGACTCGCATATGAACTTAAGTGACATCCCATTCTTAATCCATAGGGTTTAATATGACTTCGGTCCACCCTTTGTAGCTATAACAGCTTCACCTCTTCTGGGAAGGCTGTCCACAAGGTTTAGGAGTGTGTTTATGGGAATTTTTGACCATTCCTCCAGAAGCGCATTTGTGAGGTCACACACTGTATGCAGTGGTGTAAAGCATGCCGCCACTGGACTCTAGAGCAGTGGAGACACGTTCTCTGGAGTGACAAATCATGCTTCTCCATCTGGCAATCTGATGGACGAGTCTGGGTTTTGCGGTTGCCAGGAGAACGGTACCTGTCTGACTGCATTGTGCAGACTGCAGTGTAAAGTTTGGTGGAGTGGGGATTATGGTGTGGGGTTGTCTTTCAGGAGCTGGGCTTGGCCCCTTAGTTCCAATGAAAGGAACTCTGAATGCTTCAGCATACCAAGAGATTTTGGACAATTCCATGCTCCCAACTTTGTGGGAACAGTTTGGAGATGGCCCCTTCCTCTTCCAACATGACTGTGCACCAGTGCACAAAGCAAGGTCCATAAAGACATGGATGAGAGAGTTTGGTGTGGATGAACTTGACTGGCCTGCACAGAGTCCTGACCTCAACCCGATAGAACACCTTTGGGATGAATTAGAGCGGAGACTGAGAGCCAGGCGTCCAACATCAGTGTGTAACCTCACAAATGCGCTTCTGGAAGAATGGTCAAAAACTCTCATAAACACACTCCTAAACCTTGTGTACAGCCTTCCTAGAAGAGTTGAATCTGTTATAGCTGCAAAGGGTGGACAGACGTCATATTAAACCCTATGGATTAAGAATGGGATGTCACTTAAGTTCATATGTGAGTCAAGGCAGGTGAGCGAATACTTTTGGCAATATAGTGTATCAAAGAATTAGAAGTTATTAAATTAAACCAAGTAAAGACTTCCCTTTAATATGAACATCTACATTTCAGTGACAACTAAGCAAACTCTACCTGCTGAGGAAGATGCTGGAATACCAGCAAAAGCTCCAGAACAGTTACTAAATGGACCGTGCGGTCCAGTGCAATGTTCTCTTTTTTCTTTCTCTTTATACCCCCACATCTTTCCCTCCTTTGTTTTTCTTTGTTTATCATCAGGTCCTTGTTAGGACAGTTGACAAAAATGTCTGTGTGAAACACCCCACGTCTGCATCCAGTAAAACAGACCCTCGTTTTGACTTTACACCAGTCTGCAACATAAAACTAAAGGAGTGTGAAGACTGCAGCTTTTTTTCAGAGATTTCAGAGCTGTATTTGTGCAGAGAGCAGACATAATCTGTTGTTTTCTTAAGCAGGTTTCGTCTTTCCCTCATTTACGGTAAAAAGTGGAAAACTCTGCATCATCTAAACTCCACATAGCTGTCTCACCATCAAATAGTTGTCCTACAAGGAAAACAACAAACGTCACTGAGTGGCGTCTCTTTTCATTTCTGGGAAACAAATATATTTGAACCTTGAAAACTCTTTTTAGAAACATGTCTCATCTTTATGTTTTTGATCCTCAAACATGTAAAAACCATGAAAAGAAAGATAGAAAGGGAAAGTTTTACTCACCGGCTGACCATGCTGCTGTAGGTTCTGCACACACTTACACACAAACAGCCTGTAAAAGGAGACTCCGGCTTGCATTTAAACCGCACACAGATTTCCTGTGGTGAGGGATGGAAACTGGGCCCCCTCATCCCTCCTCTCTTTTCTTCTTATCCACCCCCTTCTCTCATTTTCTCCTCCCCTTTTCCATCCTTCCTCGCTTCCCCCTCCAATCCTTCCTTTCCTCTGCATCTCCTTCTCCTCCTCTACTCTCCAAACTTGTTTTCCTTTCATGTCTGTTGCTCCCCTGCTTCCCCTTTTCTTCCTCCTCCTCCTCCACCACCACCTCCTCCTCCTCTGGTCGTATCCAGAGCTGAACAAGCCAGCTTTGTCTCCTCTCCTTTCAGCCGTCTGGCCCTCGGCTCCTTGCAGAATGTTCTCCAGGCCCTAAAACAAGATCTTTGTCAACCTGGGAACACAAACACACACTCACCTACCGATGATGTGGGTCAAACTAATCGAGTCAGCTTTTAAAGGCAGTGTGCTGGTTGAGTTGTTTGTACATGAATATGCGTGTAGAAAGAATCCTGTCTAATTAGTTCCAGACAGCCTCGACAAACACTCAGAAACTATTTTAATTGGCCAACTCTGGAGGGGGAGGAAGAGCAACAGAAAAAAAGAGGGGGCGAGTGAATGATTAACTATGGCTATTTTTTTTTGTCTTTTGTTATTTGATAAATGAAAGTTGAATAGAAGGATGGCGATCTCTGTCTGGATGGAAGAATGGTGAATTCAAACGAATGGTTGCATTGCATGGCGCCTGACTTCATGGTTGGCATCCACAGTGTTTCAGCGCTCCTGATTTCCTACAGCTATGATCAGAATATGCTTCTAAACATCAGGGAATTCATGCCAACTGCTTCATCTCTGACTTTTTTGAATCCATTGAAGAAAATCCATGTCTTTATACTCCCTATAGGAAACTGGAAAGGTTGCCTGACACACAAGCAAAAGGTGATGCAAAGGGCTGATAAGGTAGCGCCCACCGTAAGGGAAGCAAGAGGGGACTGCTCTCTGCAATAAAATGGATGAAGTCCATCTACCTCTATGAACAATTAAAGAATTTCAAAGGAACTCTGCCTTCTTCTTTTGTAAAACCTGGCTGCACAACAACATCACCGACACCACTGTGAATTTACCTGCATACCAACTTATCAGAGCTGACCAGGAATGTTGTGGAGAGTTGTTGATTTCCTCGTGAGAAATAAAATGCTCAGTTGGCGTTACAGTGCAAATATGTTTCAAGTGGAAGGACAGAAACTGCTCACAGGATGTGAAAACCATTGGACAGAGCACAAGTTGGTTGGTTGGTTGGTTGGTTGCTACATTGTGGATTTCAGGTGTGGGTGATTGGGGTACTTTCTGTTTTGACTGTTGCCCCACATGGGGTTATCTGTCACAGACAAAAGTTTTGAACACATCCACCATCACACCTAGCTGTAGAAAGGAAACCGGCTTTAACAGGTTTTCCTAAGCATGAAAGTGCTGACTGCACAGCGGAAGTTCACCGTGAGGTTGTAATGAAGTTACGGGTACCAAAGATACACGAGTGTGGTTACATGAGACAATATGATAAATTGCCATAAAACACAGATGCAGTAAAATCATAACAATACTGCGCTAGTATCCTAGAATCAGGTTTTATTAAGTACAGACCACATTCCTCCACAAGCCCCATCTGAAAAACACAACACTTGCTGGCTGAGTAAATAACCTCTCTTGGCCTAACTCGATATTTCTTGCCATGACAGATTCTGACTCATGTATAATCTCTCACATGAACAGCTGGAGATGTGTACCACATGGACCATAAAACATGAATACGACAGATTTCTGCATAATACAAATGGTACCAACACACAGACCTCAACCTCAGGAGTGCATGGAGTCTCTGAGAGGTCAACCATTTGCCACTGAATGAACTTCTGTGAGCAGGTTTGGTTCCCAACCAAAACCATCATAAAGTACACAAGTAAACACAAGCCCTGGTTCTTCAAATAGCTCAGAGGCACACATCTGATATGGATACATTCAGACTGACTAGACAGGACCCTCAGACAGAGCCATCAAACCTGCGAAGTGAGGCTGGAGTGTGATTCAAGCACTGACGACCATGCCGCTGTCTGGAACACACAATCGCAAATTACAATAAGAAAAGCCCCGTAATCACCCCACCCCACAGACTGGCTGATGAACTCAACACCGTTTACACTGAGTTTGAGAGATCCCTGCTAGTGACTGCTAATGTCTAATCTAATCTAATCTAATGTCATTAAGAAAGCTTACCAGAGGATGTTCTTCTTCAGATTAACACATCCCTGAGAGTTGACACCAGATTCTGCAGTGGCACCATCAAGAATGTCCCTCACCTTCTCCATCACTTATGTGGTAACCCTGCATCCTCTGCCCACACCAGAGCCAGACTGGAACAGAACAACACATCCTAATCTCCTGCTCATCCCCAGACTACCCGCTATGCATCGCCATCATGCGTGCTCACCAGAAGATGTGCTATCATTTTCAAAATACAGTCAAACCATTGTGTTATGTATTAGTAATGAATTAGATGCAAAGGGAGATTTTCATGTACCAGAATAAAGGTAATGGGACCAGCAAAACCAGTAGGATTCCACTTCAGGGAGGATGAGCGTTTGGAGAAACCTTACTAGTAATATAGATAACAAAATAGGCCGGTAATCTAGGAAGGTAATGTAAAATTACCAGGATGGTCAAAGATCCCCTGGGGAGCATGACACAGGCAATTTTATGGGACTCTGCCCATTCAACATGTTGAGATATGAGATATCGGTGAACATTTTGGTACCAATGCGACCCGAGGACGGTGCTAGAGGAAACCTAACTGAATGTGCAAATGATAAGGGTTTATCCTCTGGGGACCATACATAAAAATAAACAAAATTCAAACAATTCATTTAACACCTGTTTAATTCTACAGAACTACTTTCTGGTTTAATTTTGACCTACTAGTCATGCAGTAAACCCTCTTTTACAGTGTAATATGAGTACTGTAAACTCATATGTGATGTTTTAGATGTGCTAACCGTTATCACAACTTCCAAATACGCAGTTTCGATAATCAGATTTAACTTGAATTCATTTAACCATTTGGAATATCAATATATGAGCATATATCTGGCAATTATGGCTGCATATCAGAATGATATGAAGTGTGGACAGAATATACTGTAGTTTTTATTGTTTGCTTAGGTGCCAGTCTGGTAAACTTAATAATATACAGTATGTGTAGATGATTTATGGCATATTTTTATTACAAAGAAACAGAACAAAGGCGTATAAATAAACAGCTGAACAGGTTTATTTCCCAGGGCTTTGCATAGTAAACAATGTTGAGGAAGAGTACAACCGTGTAGGTGTACAATATGGACTCTTTGCCAAAGAAACACTGCTGATGAGTGCGTATACGGTTACACACACACACACACACACACACACACACTATCTGAGGTATAGACAAACATATCTGGGTAGAACGAATACTTCAAATAACATAAATTAAAAAAAGAACAGCTTAATCTTTTAAGTCAAGCTTGTTACATTTCCTCAGACACGTGACATAATATGAGTTCTGTATTAGATCTCATCAAATATCCATTCCAGCATTCATCATTGAAATTAACGGATGCCATCTGACAATAGCCACTTCACTGCTTTCAAATGATAGGCGCTGCAGCTTACCCAAAATATGTCAAGTGTCTGGTGAAATCTTCTTTAGGGAGTCTAATATACATTAACTATGTATAAATTAACCACTCTGATGATTGGCATAAGCTTACTGGCCATTCACGACGCCTAAATCCAGTGCAAAACATTCCTCTAGCCAATAAACTAAGCAGGGATGAGTTCAAGATGAGTCAATGAATAAAAAGAAACTAATCATAGTGATAATATAACCATGAGATGAAAGATTCCCTGTGAGAAAAACCTAAAACGTTACCATAAAAAACTCAAAAACAAACAAAAACAACAGAAGGAAAAGGAAAAGGCAGAGGCCGAAGAGAAGGATGAAAAGTTTAAGAAAAAGAAACGTCAAAATTCTAAAGAGCATTTCAAACGAAATGTGAGATTTCATGACACAAAAAGTTTAGTAAAATCTATTAAAAAAAACAAAAAAAAACAGTTAACATGACAAGAAACACGTCAAGCAAAGACACAGCTAGCACTGCTCCCAATGTCGTATAAATTAAGAAATCTATAATCTAATTATTCTCACACCAGTGATCCAGAAATGCGTATTTTTTTCTCCCAAAATGCACTCTGAACACAAACACACACACAAACACAAACAGGTCAGTATCAGCCAACAGGTGAGCAGAAATAAAAACAGGTAAAGAGAAAATTTGTTCCAAACAAACTCAGATCTTATTAAAAAACAAAACAAAACCCTGCTTCATATAAAACACACTGACTAATGTGAGCTGCTCCACCGTACGTCCACCTGCCTTCATCTTACTCAGCTGTCAACACACATCGCGAACACTTGCATACACAACATGAACACACACACACCGTTTAACGTTTGTAGAAGTCGTCCAGCCTGCATTAACTCTCATATTAACACATGAACGAGACACAACGGGAATAACAGTATTGCAAATGTAACAAGTGAATTTTCCAAATACTAATCAGTGCAAGCAAAAATGACTTAAAGGCTGTGACTTCTGTGTGGTTAGTTTAGTTCCTGATGCTGAAAGCTTTGGTCTTCTTGATGTTGAGGAGTGGAGGTTTGATCTTTGGTTTGTTTTCACGGTCTGAGGAGGGAAACCGACGACTGTAGATGTCTGGATACTGCTTCTGAAACTAAAGCAAAGACAAAAAACAAACAAACTTATGATTGGTTCACTTTGTGTGTTCACACAATATACATTTCATCATCCACCAATATACAGATATGTGGCATTAACAGAACTGTGACCACACCCACTGTCGGCAGTCGTCTCAGATTTTAAAGTCTCTGGAAAACTGTGAAAATTAATCTTCATTAAATGCTTCTCAAGCTCAAAATGTCATTTAAAAATGCCGCTAGGTGGAGCAGCAAGACTTATGACCTTATTTTGGTGAGGCTGACAGACAGATATCATCTACAACGTGAATCTTTTCAGAGGGTTGTTTCGTTACCTGCTTCAGTTTCTTGCGTCTGTCCTTCTCACTGATGTTTTGGTCCGTCAGCAGCATCTCCAGTAACTCCTCCATGGCCTTCTGGGACAATTCCAGTTTTTGCTGTTCAAACTCAGCGCCGCTGATCTGATGGCAGAACGTGTAGATGGGCACCGGAGCACAAACTGGGTCGTCGTCGACATTAGAAACACCGTGGATCGGGACCTGGAGTCAGGAGAGTGGAAAGAAACAGGAATTTGTTTTAATTTACATGTTCTGCAAGTATTAACTACATATTTTATAGATTCACATAATTTTTAAACACTCACACACTCAAAATACTCAGATAAACTAAACATTGCATTGCCGTCAAGTTAAGATCTATCGAGTGTAGGCCCTGTACCTGTACTGAGCGCAGGTAATGTATATGGTCATTGATGGCACTGAGCAGGTACTCTGGGACTGAGAGGATGCTTTGTTGATGGTCCATTAGAAATGACACCAGTCTGGTAGCCAACAGCTCGTCCAAATCACACTCCACAGCGCTGCCCAGGACACAGCCTGAAAACGTGTGAACCATCTGGTAGGAGAACCACAAAACATTTAGAAGGACAAGACACACATAAATAAATTTAAAGAAAAAAAAAAACATGTAGGTCGGTTGTTTTGTGCCTCACCAGTGTTCGGGTGCCGATGGCGGTGTGGAGGCGTGGCATGTCCACGTTCTGGCTGATGCGCGACATCATCCTCATGAGGAGCTGCAACTTCCTGCGGGAGGTGGGGGGGAGGAGGAGGGTGCAAAGCTGCAGAGCCTCGATGGCTACGCGCTCACACTGAGGCTGGAGGAGGCCTGATATACATACACACAGTCATATGACGATGATGATGGTGACGGAGACAGTGCAGAAACAAACAGCAGAATCACACTGTGGCCGCATTCATCCATCGCTGCTACATCACATTCACTAGATCAGACAAAAGAATGGATGAATGGATGGATGATGGATGGATGACAAAGTTAATCAACTACAGCTACGGTGCAAAATGAGTCAGGTAAGATTTTTTTTATTATTATTATTGTTATATACTATTAACAAGCATCTGTGTAACACTTCATAGCCCTGATCAGAGATGTTCTCCTGGAACAGACCACCTACAGTGTCCTTCCTTGCTTACTGTAGTGCTGCTACCGGTGGACGGACGGCACATTGCAGAGATACTTGTGGTTAAAATGGTAACCTCTGTCTTGATAAGATTAAAATCATGTTTCTTCTACTTTACGGCCACCTGACGTTTATTTTTTCCATTTTGTAGGCCGTTAAAAAGTTTCTCTATCACCCATTGAGTTTGTATTTTTAACATTCTTCCTGCAACTAATTTTATGAGGTGATCTTTGACAGAAATGTCCAAGTTCCAGGTGATATCTATAGCACATAGTATAAGGTGGAGCCTTTATTTACAGGACTGTACTAACATGTTGTGGTCAGAGGCTTGTTTAACGATATAACGAACCTTTAAGTATGAAATGGTTTCTAAATCCTCAACGCCGCTTTCACCACAGCCTGTATTGTTACTGAAGATCTTTTTAAAATCATTGATATCCCCAGTTTCCAGAGCTTCATAAAGCTGCGCGGCACACACAAATTTTTGCTTAGATCAAAGAAAACTTGGCAAAGCACAGCAGCAAATATCAAAAGCAGCGAAGACATGGCAAAAGCAAGCAAACCTTCAACTGTCAAATCTAAAATTTAACAAGCTGCACATGAGCTCTGTGACTCTTTCATCCCTTTGTTCTGTCGATATGTTCATTGGAACCTTGGAAATGATCACCAAAGAGTGAAATCATCATCTGGACCCTTTGAGTTCAACAGGACTTGTATTTCTACGTTATCACCTCGCACACTGGTAGTGGTTAGATGTTAGATGGAGTTAGTTTGATTAGACATTAATAGACAAGCAGACAGGTAGAGGGGAGAGGGTCTTACTGTGCTCAGGTTTGGTTTGGGGGGGCTGGGAGTTGCTGGTGGGCGCACAGACGGGCGGTTTGAACAGTGAAATGGGTCGAGGCAGCTTCGACACATCCACAGAGCTGAGGCAGCGCCGGACAACAGCGGGAGCAGGGAGCGTCCAAAGGTTAGAGGTACTGGAGGCGGGTCTGGGCCCGCCGGGTCCTGTGGTGGTGTGAGACCCTTGGGCTTTGGCCATAGCAAATGAAGAGAAGGAGGAGAGAGCATGATAGGAGGAAGAGGAGGGGTGGCAGGAGGACAGTGAGGGAGGGCGTGAAGCTGAGGAGGAGTGATGCTGCTCTGCGGGAGTGTTTACGTTGAGGCAGCTGGTTGCTCGGTTCGGCCACTTGGTCTCCTTGACATCTTCCTCCCTGGTTTCTATGACAATGTCCAGACAGCTGCCTGCACTGCGTGGCCGCAAGGGGCGCAACCTCTGTGCGACCGACACTCCTGCTGCAGACGCTACAGACAGTCGGTTTCTGGCTGTACCACCTGGAGCATTTTCACAAGCAGCGGGGGTCGCTTTGGATGCAGATGTGAAGCCTGTGCGGCTGTGGAGTGTTGTGGTGGCGGGGCTGTCATCCTGACTCTTGTTGCTATGGGTGCAGGATGCCAGGCTGTCATTGGACAGGAACAGCTGTTGCCGGGTGAGAGGGGCAGAGTCATCTAGGATAGTTTCCAGTGAGCAACTCCTGGTTTGAGGCCTCATTGAACCCGCTGTGCTCAGGGTCATGCAGCTGCCACCTAACTGCCCTTCACCTCCTCTCAGCGCAGCCAGGCGCGACTGGAGCTTCCCGCCGAGCACCTCTCTCATCGGCGACTCTGTCTCATCGCATGTCCCCTGTCTGAGCAGCGACAGGAGGAGACACTCGGTGGAGCGGAAAGATGTCTTGGCTGGAGGGGGGGCGGAGGGCAGGTCGGGCTTCTTGCGTTTCCCGCGTTGGTGTGTCGAGGGCGCTGCAACGTACCCACAAAACACTGAGAGCGGATGCAGAGACAGAGGGAGGGGCGAGTGATGCAGGCAGAGGGTCAGTGCAAGCAGACAGTGAAGGGGAGGGAGAGGGTTTAGTTATTTCAGACTTTGACTGTACATACAGAACCATCGGCAAGTCAGAGACAACACACAACAGGAGGCATACACACACACACACACACACAAACACACACAAAGAGTACAGCTGCTCACGTCACTGTTAGGACTCCACAAACAGAAGTGACAACAACCAAAACCTCTGTTAGCATTCAAAGGGCACAGTTAGAGGTAAAAGCACGGCACCACATGGTGGAGACAGCGTGTCAACACAGCTGAGCAACAAGATCCTGCAGACAGTCCTTCAGTCAGTTTGAGCCTGTAACACAACATCATCCGCTAGAACTATTGAAAATCCTATATTCTCCTTCCTGCTTGGAAGGGAAGAGTGATGTATTCAGTTGTAATCTGCAACCTCACCACTAAATCCTACACACTGGACCTTTACCTGCTGCTTCAAGATCAGAATAAGATAATGAAATGAATCCACAAAACTCACCCAGGACGTTGATAAACAGTTCGTACAGTTCGTATGTGAGTAAAGGCTGCGGAAGGCTGTAGAAGTAATCGGACACCGTTTTGAAGACATCCCTCTCAAAGCCGGGATATGACGGCTGTGCGTTGTCGTACTTCGGCCCTAGAAATAAAACAGCAGGTGACTGTAGCCATCATGGGGGTGGAGGATATTTTATAATCCCAACACAAACCTGTGTATGCATTTAGATTTCACACAGACTTCTTAAGTGTTTTACTGAATGTTTGTTGTACGTGCTTGTTAATACTCACAGTTAGCCAGGCTCTTCATGGCAGACAAAACCCAGTGTGGAAGGTCATCTAGAGAGAGGATTAACAGGTTAGACTGGTTGCCAGTTCAAATGTATTGTGCTGTTTGTGGGTTGTATTAACTAAAGAAAAGAGTCCTAATAATTTAAGTCATGTGGTTGGCTACAGTTCTTTTAAAGCGAGCAGTATATGCTGGACAGAATCCAGCGAAGGTGTCTTTTTTAGTTAGTTAGAAGAGACATTGAAATAATATTTGTCCCCGTGATGTTAAAGTTTTAACTTACTTGTCTTGTCGTCCAGTGTGACCACCCCATGCTTGTTGACTTTGGTCATGTTGTGGATGATGTTCTGCGGGTTTATAGAACGTTGGTCTAAAACCTCATTAAGAGACGCAACACCCAGAATCCTCTGCAGGCTGAAACACAGCACACACGGTTTAGTTATGCAAAATCTTCCGCATTATCTGGGTAGTACTTAAGTTGTTTTGTTTTTAGCTTAACGTGTTGTTCATACTGGGTCACGGTGATGTCTCTCCAGATCTCGTGCTCATCCTCCACCGTCAGCTCTCGTCTCTGCACCTGCTGCTCTCCTATTGGCTGATCCCCAGCTGTGAGGGCAGGATCCACATTTTCCTGGAAGGCACAAACAGAGCATGAACCAACGTTTTTAACCTGCAACATAAATACAATAACCTATAATATATGATACAACATAGATACAATAATAGTATCAGCCCAGCTCACCTGCGTCTCCTTCTCGTGCTTCTTGATACTCTTAAACCTGAAGAAACCTTCCTTGTCCCTGAATGAAGGCCTTTTCTTGATGGAGCCAGGGGCAGAGGGAATGGGCTTCAGAGGAGAAGTGGTGGGGAATCTGTACAGCATGTTGTTGTCCTCCAGATCCTCTGTGCCCCAGCGGCTCTTCACATCTTCTATCACATGATTCTTTAGAAACTTCTTCAGGAGCTGCACCGTCTGCTGCCTGGTGACGTCAGGGCCAAAATTGCTGTTGCTACGGAGCAGCTGATGAAGCCAGTCCACGGCGGCAGAGGCGGTGAAGCAGGAGGAGTAGTGCCTGAAGTTCTGGCGGTGTTTCCTGAGGGGCATGCCGGCCCGAAACAAACGCGTCACCTCATTCCACTGAAAGAGAACAGACAGCTTAGTACAGACGAACTGTGTGTCCTGGGACATTCCTGACACCATCCACCTGAGGACTACTGGAGGAAGAGAGATGAACTGGTGCAGTTTGATGAGAGGTTTACGATAACGTCTTTGTGGATTAATCCGCTGCTGAAAATAGTCCCCCAACAAATGCAGCATTTCCTTCATGAAACTCTTTCAAACTTTCTCGATTAATCAATGAGTTTGAGTTTGGTTCATAAAATGTCCGAAAATGGTGAAAAATGTTCCCATAGCTCAAGGTGACGTCCTCTAATGTCTCAGAAAAGATATTCAGCTTACTGTCAAAGAGGACTAAAGAAACAAGAAAAATATTCACTTTTGAGAATCTGAAATCAGAGACTTTGGTCATTTTCTTGAAACAATTAATCAATTATCAAAGTAGTTGGTGCTGACATCATTAGTCAGTCATTTGATTAGTGGTCAGAACGCGCAGCATAAAGAACACGTGTACTGTGAGACCAACAGTTCTGGGTTGCGGTCTCGGGGTCGTCCTGGAGCCACAGGTCAAACGTTGTTGAAGTAAAGTTTGTCTTTGCTCTACACGTGTCGCTGAGCTGCTGGAATTTCCTCACCTCCGTGTAACTCAGAAATTCATGAAGTTGAATATCTGAGGTGTGAACCTCGTGTGAGAGACATTTCCCACCATCTTCTGACAGTTAACTGAACGGAGACATATCTGACCCATGGGTGTCTTATCAGCTGACTCCCTGTTCAGCATCTAGCTGTCTGACTTTAACTGGTTGTGCCAAAGTAAATCAAATATAAACTTCATTTTTATACAGTTTTATACATAAGAGGGGTGACAAATGGAATTGACTGACAGGGCTTTAAAAAGTTACTTTTAATAGAGCTCATACAATTATTAGAAGTCGATTAGTTGACTGACAGTAAATTAATTACAACTTTAAAAGGGACTGATTGATTTGAATGTAATTTTTTAACGTTTATAAGCAAAAATTAGATCCGTTGTCCTGTTGTTGGACAAAATATTTAAGTTAATCGATTAATCGAGGGAAAGCTTGAAAATAACCGTCAGCTGCAGCCGGAGTTTCTCAAACAAACCAAAGCATTAGCGGATTGAACGTTAGTTAGCATGAATAACTCACGAAAGACGATATTAAATCAATAAAAATACTCAAATAACTCAAACAACCAGCGGTTATGTCTCTGTCGTGAATTTCCTTCGTTGCTCGCCTCCACAGCGTCAGTGTAACGTCTGTTTAAAAGCGGCTGACGGCTTTAATAGCTGCCGTTGACGACATTTTGTTCGCATTAATTAAAGCTAACTGTTAGCGAGTGTTGAACTCACCAGTTTCGTGGCTCGGTACGGTCCCGGAGTGATAACATGAGAACTCATATTTATCCGAGAAAAGACCGCGCTAAAAGTCTTCACTTCATCCGATATGACAAGATGTGATTAATCTCCATTACTCTGTGAAACATTCACGGATGTTTTGCCCTCAGTGAATGCGGCAGCGTTGAGCTCTGCCCGGCTGGCTGTCTGCTCTCCGTCTGTTCAAAATTACGAGCCGTGCGCTTTCTGACACGGGATTGGACGGCGCGGCGGTCACGTGGTCAGCCTCGAACTGAAGAGGTTGGGTGGAGGATCAAAACAAGTTGTTAAGATGGAGAAGTTTAAGTAGAAAAATCAGATTTAGGGTGTTAAGATACAAAATGTTTTACTGTTGAGATCACCCTCCTGTTGTTAGCAACGGAAAACAGACAAAACCTGTATTTAATGCTCTAATGTGCTCAAGGGACAGTTAAGGTGCTGCAATGTCAGTAATGCAAGGATGGAATTGACACTATTATAGTGGCTCACACTCATAGGCAATTTACATTAGCATATCTTAACATGTCTTATGTGGGGGGTCATCAGTTAAAGACAGAAAGAGAGTGAAGTGGGGGGTGTCAAAAAGACAAAAAGACAGCGGGTGGAGGTTAGAGACATTTCCAAAGGGGATAGATACAGGGAGGATGGGGTTAACTGGAGCCACAGCTATTGACATGCTAATGTGTGCAAACAGTAACACAGTGAATCCAACTTTCTGCCCCACCAAGACACTGCCCATGGATTGAAAAACTTGTTTCCCTGCAAAAACTATTCATGAATATGCAAATATGGTTCATTTTAATTGTTTAATTGCAAGACACAAGTTGTCCCCTTCTTCAAAAGTCCATCCTCAGTGAATGTGCACTGAAGTTCACTTGTGTAAAATTGCATATGGACCAAGATCAGCTTCCAAACAAGTTGTGAGAACACTGTCACTTCAGCAGATGAATGTGAAAACAGGCTTCTGCTATCAAACTCTGCACGTTCCTTATTCTGCCTTGTGAAAGTCAAACTTCCAAGTTGTTATGGAATTTTCTATCCTTAGGTTACACGAGGTCATGCGTGGGCCTTGAGGTCCTCGGCAGTATTACTTGTTTGGCTTTGGTTGAGAACAGTAAGTGCCAGTCTATCTCAACACTGTGGTGGCCAGGGTCGAAGAGACCTATTGCTGCGTTCCTAGACATAATAGATAGCTGGCCGCTGACATTCCAATCTGCGTAAACAGACATCTGTGTCTCCAGACTAGAATATGCTGACAATAACACCTCCATGGGTAAAAACATTCTCTTTGACTAATTCTGGGCGTATAGTATTTGTGGTGTTATCTTGGGGTTTAAAGTCTATCCACCAGGATGAGTTGGGCAGAATGTGAGACCGACTCAGGCACTTCTGATGCACTATGAGAGTGTCTCTAATTCTCCTTGGCCAAGTGTCAATAAATATTACAGCATAAGACATCAGAGGCTCCTGAACACTTTCTTCCCTCCTGACCTCACCATTGACCTTTGACTTCAGCAATTTCTCCACAACACAAGTGAAATAACAACTTTAGATATGGGGCTGCCATTTGGAAAAGTGAGCTCCACTTACTCACACTTACACAGACACAAGATGAAGAGTATATGTGTAGTTATGGAGAGACATCAGTGTCAGCAAGTCATGACTTCTGAGGAGAAAATCAAGTGATGTAACAGGAAAATACAGTGATCATGTGTCAGAACCATTTGGATTAATGAAGCTGTTGTCCCAAACATGTCCACTGTATTAACTTTGTGGACTGTGTAAATATGCAGTGCAGATAGAGAGAATATACATATAACTCTGTACAATGACTTTGTGCAATAAAATGGACATTCTGCATTCTTATTCATTGAACGAGTCAGTGCGAGTTATCTATTCTATGTCCATTAACCAATATCTAATATCAACTCTACAGAGAACTGTCACACAATGAGTCTCCTCTCCTGCACAGAGGGGAGTCATTATAGATTGTAATGACTTCCTGTGGTGGTCCTTTTCACTGTCGGGTTGCAGAAGCCTCCAACTGAATACACTTTAAGATAAGATAGTAGGCTCCTTATCCAAAAGGGAAATTGTTGAAATATATATATGACGATGTAGTGCAGTGTCTCATAGCACACTTAGGTTTGAGCCTTTTCTGTGCAAAGGCAACAAATGATGTAAGAAAACATTAAATTGAATGTGTGTTAGTCTGAGTTAACCTGCTCAAGTATGCATTTAACTGATATGCTGGACTTAAATTAATTATGTCATTTGAATTGAGTGACATAACATAGTTTTTTCTGTATTTTTGTGCTATTTTAATCCAGTTTGTCTGTTTAATGTTTGTACTATAAGTCATGATTGAGTTTATTATTCAGTATAATTACTCTCAATGGAACTTATGAGGTAAAAAAAAATCTCAGGTAATAGTTTTCTTCCAGTTACTCAATGCCAAAATTCGATATCTCCAGAACAGATCATATTTGATGCTTAAATAGAAACTACAAGGCTTTGTAGGAGGATTTTACATTTTGGACCAAGACACTGTAGAACTCCTGAGCACGGCTGCCCCCAGCTGGTCATCACGAGCCCCTTCTGTTTAGAAATCTCCAGCCACCCCTTGTATTTGAAAATATTTTCCATCCATCCATTTTCTGTAACAGCTTATCCTCATCAGGGTCACGGTGCTGGGCTGGAGCCCATCCCAGCTGACTTTGGGTGAAAGGCGGGGTACGCCAGTTCATCACAGGGCACACAGAGACAAACAACCATTCACACACACATGTACACCTATGGTCAATTTAGAGGTGGAAATATTTTGGGAAGACAAAACTGAATCCTGTGTGCAGGATTTTATTCATGTATTAATCTTCTGTTACACGACATGAAAAGTACTCTTTAAATAGAAGTCATTATTTTTTACTTAATGGTGTTTAAACATTTCCCCATAGCCCACCAAACTCAACTTGCAACACGTTACAAGCAGTGTGACTCAGAAGAGTGTATATTATTGTTTTAAAACGATTAATGCATTAATGTGTGCACCACTTTAATGTTGCAGCTGAGAAAGGTGGAGCTAATTAATTAAACTTTATATACAGCTTGTGGATCAAAAGCCTTATCTTGTCAACCTGTGATAATACATTGTATAGCGTTGATTATGTTTTCTATTATTAATCTGAATCTGAAGTAATTCATATCACATATACAGGTATACACACACTGTTATATCCACCTGATTTATAAAAATCATATTTATTTTAGCATCCTTTGCACTCTGCACCATTGCACTATTGTCTTATGTTTTTGTTGTTCTGATCTATATATTTTTTTGTACACAGTACGTGGTAGTTTAACGTTATGTTTACCTGTGCATGCTCTTGGTTTTTAGCTGTATTTATCTGTGTATATACACTCAAAGCACAGTGAAACGCGGTCAAATTACTTGCATGTGGACACACTGCTGGCCAATAAATGTAGCAGATTAAGAAAATACATCACCTCCCTCTGAATTATAGTAGAAGTATAATGCAGCATTTATATGACATGTGTTTGTTCAGACCTGCTTTCAATGTAACCCCCATATGTGTCCTCAAAAAACTGCCGTGACCCGGATTCGAACCGGGGTTGCTGCGGCCACAACGCAGAGTACTAACCACTATACGATCACGGCGAGCTATCCGTCGGACGGGACCCACAATCTTTCCACACACATACTTCACTCCACTCACAGGGAACAAATGTAATGTTATTATATATATATATATATATATATATATAAATATTATATATATATATAATTTTTTTTTCATTAAAAATTATCAAATTAAATACATAACCTGATAAATTCAGGCACAAATTAAGTTATACTATTTATATCAAACCGTTACAGATTGTGGGCGTGGCTTGTTGCTGTTTAAAAAATGTAGTCGCTGACTGATTGGTCGATAGCTGTGTATTCATACGGTTTCAGCGTATTCTCTTCACCCATTGGATACGACGTAGCCTGCCCTCGCTTGTCATTGGCTGCTTAAACAACACGACGGAATTTCAAACCAGTCCGTCGTGTGTGTTGTTGAAGGAAGCGTGCTTTTAACGTTTTACAGCGAGCAGTCAACATTAGCAGCAGCGCAGATGGATTACTAAACTTTTAACTGCGTAACATGTAGCTATCTGTTAAGCTCGTTTTTAATTAAAAAATGTCGGAAACGATAGCGTCAACACGGAGAGGAGGATTTCTGGACTTTAGTCCAGTACGGAGAGACGACGGTAACAAGGAGAATGATGTCCCGGTGTTGAGTTTGATCCAGTTTTCAAAGGCTCCTTTTTTAACTTTTGGTACAGTAAAGTTGGGAACCTCTAAATCGGCTGTATTACGGATCGAGAACCCCACAGAGGATGCAGAGGCGGAGGTCACCGTGGAAAAGATCCCCTCAAGTAAAGGCTTTTCTGTGGACCACAGCACGTTCACCATTCAGGTATGATTTTTAAATACCAGCTTTTTCTCTGGTTTGTCTGAACCAAGCTGTTGTCATGCTCAGGAGCTTTTTTTTCTGTCCATATCTTGTATGCATCCTTGTGTTTTGTGTTTGCAGCCTGAGGGCTCATTCAGTTTGACAGTGACGTGGACTCCAGCAGATGAAGGTGGAATCAGAGAGCTCATCATCTTCAATGCCAATGGGGTCCTCAAGCACCAGGCTGTTCTGCTGGGGAGAGTCGAGGCACCCAAGAAGAAAAAGGTAAATGAACCCAAAGGCTAAAGTCACGTTCAAATAGATGAACATTTCTTTTATTGTTTCCATCAGACAACGATTGGACTATTTGTCGGACAAAACAAGACTTTTGATGATGTTACTTCCAGCTCAAGGAAACTGTGAAGTGATTAATCGCAAATATAATTAGTAGATTAACAGATTACCAAAGGGAGGCTGATTCAAATCGAGCTGGAGAGGTGCCAGTTGCCGAGCTGCCCTTGAGCAAGGCACAGAACCACTAACTGCTCCCAGGGCGCCACTATGTGTGTACCCATCACTTCACCATCTTTCCACAGATGCGCGTGTATAAACTCTTCATGTATGTGGTTGTATTTCGGGCCTATATGTGACTTCCTCATTGAGAGATTAATTAATTATTGAGAGAGAGCGGCTGTGGCTCAGGGGGTAGTTCGATCCTTGGCTTCTCCAGTCCACATGTTGAAGTGTCCTTGAGCAACCCCAAATTTGGTGAATGTGTGTGAATGGTGAGCTCCCAAAAACAGATGAACAGTTGGCGCCTTGCATGGCAGCGTAGAAAGGCACTGTTTAAGCACAGTCTGTTTACCATTAATAAGTCTTCTTCTTCTAAGTTGTTCAAGTTCTAGAGAAAGTTTGATGACTCATTCAAACATTTTCAGGCAACTTTAGCATCTACGTCTAACTGTAATTTTTACGTGCCGTGGTTTGTCATTTTCTTTCAGAAAAGCTTGTGGGACACGATCAAAAACAAACGAGAGGGTGAAAAAGTAACCGCACCCAGGAGAAAGATAACAGAGCAACCACTGAAGATGGCAGCCAATAAAACCTTCCAGGTGTCCCGAAAGTCGCAGTACAAACGGAAAAAGCCTCGTAGCCCGCTCGCTTCTCTCAACGAGGGCAAAGCTGTCAGAGAGAGATCCCTCTCCAAGCACAGCCCCATTGATGATTACCCACAGAAGCCAGAGGCCTTGAATCCCACCCAGAGGCAACACTCTCTGGGTCTGTCAGACCAGGAGAACATCCATCATGTTCAGAGGAACTCTCCCCTCGTCCTACTCGTCCCAGCTGGAAAGCTGATGGACTCTGGCAACATGTCTGCCAGTCCAGACGCTTTGACGAGCAAACCCGAAAACAAAGATCTTACCAAAATATTCAACAGGACGCTGTCACCCATTGGGACGCCGGAGAGGTTTAAGAAGCTCATGCCTCATATTCAGTCGGATAGCCCACTTACTGCTGCTGTTAAGTCTGTGGCTGATGCCGACAGCTCTGACAGTGGGTTAACTGGAACCCCAGTCCTATCTTTGAAAGATGCACTGGCCCTCATCGACTCTGATTTGAGCCAAGTTAACACCAGTCCTCGAGACACTAGTTCTAGCTGCGGCTTTTCAGACTCGCTGGAATCAAAGAGTGGGAATCGTGGTCGTGGACCTGACGGAAATGTCCTTAAAGAATTACCTGATAGCCCGCAGGGACCAGAGTCTGATGAACCTAGACTTACTTTCTTTGTCAACAAAACTGTTGTTGTGAGTGAGGTTGTTGTCTCAGCAACTGATAAGGCAACAGAAAAGGTCAAAAAGGCGTCGTTTACCTCTGCAACCGTGACCAAGAGCAAAGCACCCGTGGAGGCAAACAGTTCGAGTGGAAGGAAAATAAAGAAGTCAAGGCGGAGGCTCTTGGAGAAAACACTTGAGCTCTCTGATGGCAGCAGCCAGTGTGAGTCTGGACCAGACACTCCGAGCCTTCCTGTCATAGACCCAGACCACCCCACCAAAGGATGGCAAAGCACTGAGGCTTCCAGCTCCCTGTGCCACAACAGGCATCAAGCCCAGGAGTTGACCTCCTCTGTCCTAACTTCAGAACTCAACCGCTCGCCCACACCCATCACCTTCCCCATCTCCTCCCCTCCATCTATGACTCCTGCTCGCTTCTCTTTCTCAATCACCTCCCCTCCACCTGCAGTCGCTGCTCCCTGTACTGCCTACACCCTCGCCTCTCCGCTGCCGTTGGGCTCATCTTCTCCTCTTCACCTCAACCTCACGTCAACCTCTAATGCATATGAGCTGTCTCCAACCGTTCCCGCACCTCCGTCCATTCAGGAAGACTCCTTTCCTATTCACGTGGCTGTGAAGAGCAAGAAGAGGAAGAGCGAGGAGTTCTTAAAAAGAGACGGGAAGGCTGAGGATACTGGGAAAACGGAGCGTGTCAAAAGGAGCAGGGTGGTGGCTGGAAAAACCGAGCCTCTGAGATCAGTGCAGGAGAGGAGGAGTACATCACAGAGGCAACAGCCAAGAACAGCAGGTGAGCGGACGTGAAGGATGTTATGATGTGTGATAATACATCATGTTTTATAGGAGAACTTAAAAACTGCTGCAGGTTCTTCTGTTTCAGGCCCACACATTAAAGTCAGTGCAAACATTTATTAAATCTGCACTCTGAGGTGCATCAAAACTTCAAGACATTGAAGTACGCTCAGATAAAACTAATGTTTTCAGCAATATGCCTGACCTGATTATAATACTCTATAATCTGCATGAGGGTTTTTGATAAAATTTAAATTTTATGGTCATTTTGAGGGCTGTAGTTTGTTTTATACTGAGTGTTTCCGTTATTTTGTCCATTACATTTATGACAATGAGGGTAGGCCAAATGACAGAAGCACCTCTGTATAATGTACCACAGGTGGTAAGGGACTTTCCTCTAGTGGTGGAATGTGGTAGTGGAATCAAATAATTTAATTTAAAAACATTGAAAATATCAAAATACTACTAAAGTAGTAGTAATGTTACTAAAGTTTTGAATAGAAATAAATCATGACACCACTGGAAAGCAATTTAAAATAATTTGAAAGAATGTACCAACATCCACCATTAATTATGAGATAAAATATGACTGCAAGACAAGGCTAAGTGAATGGTTCATAAACTCTTTGTTCAATTGTGCCTCCAAATGGGAAATATCAGGCAGAAAAGTGCAGACCAGGAATATCTCTTCTATCAAATTAACCCTGATTCTTGAACTGGTTTCTCTCAGGAGAATTGTCAACAATGACACCTTAGCATCACAACACAAAGGCCTTGAATTTGGATTATTATAAAAGTTATGGCCCTGGGAAAATGGGCTGTTCATTCAAAAATCTGTATTAAGTCAGTTTTCTTTGCCCTAGACAAACTCGATTCGTTGCAGTAGTACTCATGGCTGTAGGTAGTTACATCCTGGAGTCAGATATTCAGATCAGCCTCTGTAGACGGATGTTAATAAAATGAATTCATGCAAACACTGTTTTGTTTCTAGACTCTCTGTTTTTACCACAATGGTTCTCTTCTTTTTGACAGGCTCTGTGCGCTCCATGACTACATTATCTCTAAGGACTGCACGCTCTGCAGTCCCTGCCCAAGCAAAGCCACCAAACACCAAAGTCACATCTCGAGGTATAAAATGATGTATAATTACCACGCGAAGGGGAACACCTCTCGAAGAGTTCATTGCAGGTTTTAATTAGCCAGGGTTCAAATGTATAAGCTGCTGATATCACCAATTTTTCCTCTGTTGTTCACAGGTGCCCAGTCTCTGAAATCGTCTGGTGCGTCATCTGTGAAGACGGCAAAAATTGTTGCTGTAGCGCAGTCAAAGCTGACCTTTATAAAGCCAGCGCAAACAGGTATTTGACGGCTGCCAAATGAGCATTTGTGGTGTCTTTAAAAAAAACGTCTGCTTTATCTCAAAACTTGATTTTGTTTTCTGCGTCGTCTCACAGCCATACCGAGACACCCGATGCCGTTTGCCGCCAAGAACATGTTCTACGATGAGAGGTGGATTGAGAAGCAGGAGACAGGATTCACGTGGTGGATCAACTATGTCCTCACTCCAGATGACTTTAAAGTCAACACCGAAGTTGCTAAAGGTAACATCCGTTCAGGCTTTCAAACATGATGTGAGGAAAATCTGTATTTATAGGACGGAGGAGATCCTTTGAGTCTGAACACTTAAAGCTCTATGTGGCCCAAAAGTCTTGAACATTTCCGCTTTCATCCATTTCTTGTGTAGTGAACGCCGTGTCCATTGTCATGGGCAGCGACGACAAGTTCAGCGTGCCCAAAGCGCCCACCAAAGAGGAGATGTCTTTCAGCACCTACACGGCCCGGCGGAAGCTGAACCGCCTCCGTCGTGCGGCCTGCCAGCTGTTCACATCTGAGGCCATGGTCAAGGCCATTCAGAGGCTCGAACTGGAGGTGGAGGCCAAGAGGCTGCTTGTCCGAAAAGACCGCCATCTTTGGAAGGACATTGGTAAATAAAGTACATTCTGAGCATTGTATGTAGGTGTTGTTGTACGTGAAAGTAACAGCACGTTTTTGCTTTTCGTCATCTTTTAGGTGAACGCCGAAAAGTCCTCGACTGGCTTCTGTCGTACAATCCACTGTGGTTACGGATTGGACTGGAGGTATTCTGATACAACAGTGTTTTTATCTACTTTTTAATATTTGTCGTTCCTTTTTAATTGTCTTCACTATCCATGCTGCACGCTGAACACAATTCTGCTCATTCTCAGACAATCTACGGGGAGTTGATCTCCCTGGAGAGCAACAGTGATGCCCTGGGTCTGGCTATGTTCATCCTCCAGCGGCTGCTTTGGAACCCGGACATCGCTGCTCAGTTCAGACACGCCAAAGTGCCTCACCTTTACAAAGACGGTAATTTAAAAGTGTTGATTGGCGTGTCGTCTGAACCGGAAACTGCGCTGTGTTAGTGTGAGAGTTGCAAAGAAGTCAGGAATATTCTTTCTTGAATCCAAAGTAATTAAAGGGGTTATCGGCTCAGGTTGTATTTCCCATTTCCCACACAAGCGGAAACTTAAACCTCTTATGTCGTATCATGAGCAGACAGAAATACAAACCCTACTGATGCAAATTGAAAATTAACAACTTGGGTATGAGCTGAACTTAAATTAAACAACTCGACTTCTTGTCCTTCTTTCAATGAGGAAAAACAAAACTTTTTAATTTCCTGCTGACAAAACATCAACCGTGACATTTTCAGTTCAGTTTTATCTCCAAAATGAGGACATGTAGTTGTATAATTTATTAGTCTTTGTGCATGCTGCTGAAAACCATCTGTGTATATACGATTAAATGTCCTGCCAAATAAAGGCAAAATGGTTTGTGACCAATCTGATCTAATCTAGAAATGCCTGAAATCTGAAGCTGCAACATGTGATTATTCTCATTATTTTTAAGATGATTTGGTCATGTAGCAGCTATTTATTTCATATATAAAGAGTCTGAGGTCATGCGTTCAAACAAAAAACCAAAGAGATTGATTAAATTCACGATTATATAACAGTAATTCCTCATATTTGAGAAGCTGGAACCAAAAAAATGATTTAATTATCAAAATATTTGATATCTTTGAATCCCATTTGCAACACGCACTTAGTATATTTACTATACTTACTAAGTATAATTATTATTGTAGTAATTTAGCAAATTAAAATTATTTGAGTATCCTGAGTATCTACTAGAAGAGGAGAAATCGTGTCAAACTCTAAGTTTCCTCTGTAACAGAACAAACGTGCCAACGTCTCTTTTACCTTTTTTCTTGGTCAGGCCACGAGGAGGCGCTGTCCCGCTTCACTCTGAAGAAGCTGCTCCTGCTGGTGTGTTTCCTGGACAAAGCCAAAGAGTCCCGGCTGATCGAGCACAACCCGTGTCTGTTCTGCTTGGACGCAGAGTTCAAGGTCAGGCCGAGGCCTTCACATGTCGCCAAAATCATTAAATCGCCTCAAACCCTCAAACCAATGTATATAGTTATTTAGTATTACTGTTGATTCATTTCTTCACTTTTAAGTATTCAAGTTCTACATACTGTGCTGTAAATATGCGTAGCTGCCTCCCTCTACAAGTTGAAACCTGGCTATTGCATTTGAATTTTGCTATTGGCTGATCAATGCTGTTCATGCCACAATTAAGAGGAAAATGAGGCTTCTTTTTAGTGCATATTAATTAAGATGTAAATGCTATCGAGGTCAGACGAATGGAGAAATTAAAATGAAGCTTCATCAGGACTTAACTGTGTGTGACAAATGTCTGTCTGTTTCTGTGCCGTGCTGTCAGCTTCAGTTGTCAGCAGCAACAGTCAGTCTGATTACTGAGTCTGGCACAGAGTAATGATGAGTTTCAGGAGTGTAAATGACTGTGCAGCGCCTATTTGACTGCTTTAACTTAGCCGAGACTCGCCTGTAGTTCGGCTCAGTTTGTCATACGTGATACGTCTGTCGGGTTGTTCGGTTGACGTCTGGGTTTGATTGACAGATTTTGTTAGTGATAACTTTTTGGGTTACAGTAAAATAAACCCTCTCCACAGTGCATGCTTCATGTTTTGTTTTTGTTTTTTTCTCCAGACAAGTAAAGACCTGCTCCTGGCCTTCTCCAGGGACTTCCTGAGCGGGGAGGGCATCCTCCCCCGGCACCTCGGCTACCTCGGCTTACCCGTCTCCCACGCTCAGACGCCCCTCGACGAGTTCAACTTCGCCGTGAAGAATTTGGCAGTTGACTTGAAATGCGGCATTCGTCTAGTGTGAGTGAGACGCTGTGAATTTCAATGCGACGCTCTGATCCCGGTTGGGGACATTCGCTTTTTCTCAGAGGTCAGGCTCAGATACGTGGCAGTATCCCTGCTGCTGGGAGGGATTTAGTGTTTAGGACTCTTCAACAGAGCAGTTTCAGTCCTCCTTGGGATTCTCACTGAAGGATGCTCCCTCTGACAGCACTCCCCATGCAACACTATTGTTCTCTGGTCATAGTTCAATCTCATATGTGTTTGTCTCTTGAAGTTTGTTATTTTTATACATGTTTCCTTCTTTTATTGCACAGAAAAAAGACCCAGATAGTTGTAGCGTAAATCTCTTCTCCAGCGACTAGACTGGTATTCTTTGATTTTTAGACTTCTTCTTCATGGATTTTTCTCTGGCTTTAAGAGGATTAAGGCTGAAAGGGCCTCACACAGCAGTTTAAGGTGAAAAGAATCAAAAGAACAACATGATCAGGAAAAAGGCAGACTAAAGGAACAGACAGTTCTGTTTTCACGACACCAGATGTCTGTATGCTTACATGGTGCAGTCATGAATTTTAGGCTTCCTTTCTGGAAGATCTTTGGCAGGAATCTTTCAAAAGTAAAAGGTAAAAAGCGAATCAGTGATATATTTCGACCTTACGTTGCTGGATATGACAGCATAGACCTTATTAAAGGTGGTTACGACATAGCGTCGATTGATTCTACAGTACAGGGAAGATACCAGAGCAACAAGCACGTAACGCCAAAGATGTCACCTTTCGTAAAGTACGTTTGCCGTTTGCTTCCAGGCGAGTGATGGAGCTCCTCATCCAGGACTGGAGTCTGTCGGCCAAGCTCCGTCTGCCGGCCATCAGCCGCCTGCAGAAGGTCCACAACGTCGATGTGGCTCTGCAAGTGCTCAAAAGCAAAGGGGTCGACCTCAAAGATGAACGCGGTAATTATAATTTTTTTTTCTCCCAGAGGAATCGCGAAACGGGAACACGCTCAACCTGAAAGAACATTTCACCTCAGTGTGATGTATTCTTTATATCTGGTATACATTGTGGTTTCATACTGGGCTGCATTTTGCACCATGGTGGCCATTTTGTTCATTTATGACATCCCTTCACTTGAGCACAAACCCCTGCCATTCCACTGCACACCACACAGTATGCAGAATATTTAAGTGTGTGGGATACTTAGCAAAATCCAAGTAATCCAAAAGATGTTGTCAAAAGGTTACAAACCAGAGAATATTTATTTTTACTTAAATGCAGTAAACTGATGTGGTTCAAAAGGATTTGAGCATCGTGTTTTTATTTTCAGGCTCCACCATCGATTCCAGAGACGTCGTGGACGGACACAGAGAAAAAACTCTGAGCCTCTTGTGGAAAATCATCTTCGCATTTCATGTGTGTATTCGACCTTGTGTGTTGGTAGTTCATGAAAGTCTTTTTTTTTTCTCTTTAAGCTGTGAGAAGAGTTGACTGATGTGCTGTTCTAAAATAATCTGTGAAGGTGGAGGTGATTTTGGACGAGGAGCAGCTGAAGGAGGAAATCGGCTTCCTGAAGAGAACCTCGAGCACCAAACGGAGGCTGGCGTCTCTGAGGGCCGATCAGGGTCTTCAGCCAAGTCCCGCGAAGACCAGGAGGCCGTACGAACACAGCAGCAGGAAGATTATCCTGCTGATGGACTGGGCTCGAGCCGTGTGTGACTTCTACAGTCTGAAGGCGAGTTTGACATTTTTATTTTCAGCTCATGGAAAACTTTGATGTTTGGGTTTGAAATGGTCATATTGGTTATGGCAGGAATGCACTGTTACTATGTCCTTGATGTATTATTGAAGTGTTATTCTGTTGTAGCCTTTGGTGCTGTGTCTTTGGTGGTGGTTTCACCTGAAAACAATTTCAAGAGTTTTTTAAGAATAACCTTGTTTGATTTTAAATGACCTCTCAAGTTGCTGCTTGACATCAACACAGCGTAACCTTTGACCTCTATCTAAATGTGGCACAATTGCTCTTGCATTCTCAAACTCACGTGCGCCTCTTTAGGAAACCAGTAACTGACATCTGTCGTCTGTCTGTGCAGGTGGAGAACTTCACCGTGACGTTCTCGGATGGCCGCATCCTCTCCTACCTCATCCACCACTACCACCCCAGTCTCCTGCCAGAGGAGGCTGTCAGTCACAGCACCACTCAGACCGTTGAGTGCTCACAGAGGGGCCGCCTGGAGCTCGACTGCTCAGCCAGCGACTCCGACAACTCCTTCGACTCCTTGCCGACGGCCCCAGATTCTCCGTCAGTGGAGTTTAAAGAGCTACTGGAGAATGAGAAAAACAACTTCAGGCTGGTCAACAGTGCTGTGTCTTTCCTGGGCGGAGTCCCTGCCATGATCAATCCGGCTGACATGTCCAACACCATTCCCAATGAGAAGGTGAGACCAGACTGGAGATTTTCTCTGCCCTCTGCAGCAATTCATCGCATCTATTTTTCAGAGAGGCAAATGAAGATTAGTTGATCACGGATGAAACATCTCATTTTTTTTTTTTTCAGGTTGTTGTTTCAAGATTTTATTGAATTTGATACCAGGACCAGAAAACATTTTCAAATATCAGTAAAATAATCAGCAGTTAGACCCCGAGTCATAAATAAAATCTACACTAAAGCAACCCCGAGAGTGAAATGCTACACATCTTCCATCATCCACATCTGTTTATTTCCAGGTTGTGATATCTTACTTGTCCTTCCTGTGCGCTCGTCTTCTGGACCTGCGTAACGAAACCAGAGCGGCTCGGGTCATACAGGGCGCCTGGAGGAAATACAGATTGAAGAAAGATCTACAGCTCTACAAGGTTGGTTTAATGTTTGATTCAACTGAAAAGTGAATTCTGTTCAATTTGTTTTTGCAACTTCAGTGTGGTCACAGGTGAGACACATAACTTGGTGTGAAAATAGAAAAACTAAACATCAATAAATTAATCTTGTCTCCTGATTTTCGTGGGAACCCAGGAAAGGAACGTGGCTGCTGCGAAAATTCAGTTAGTTGTGAGGAGATTTCTGCAGAAGCGCAGAGCTGTGAGGCAGAATCAAGCTGCCGTTATCATCCAGTCAGTCTGGAGGGGTTACGCCGCCCGCAACAGGCTGAGGCTGAAGAAGGAGGCTCAACTTCGGGCTCTGCAGCACGAAGCGGCAACTGTCATCCAGGTAGGTGTTTATTACATAAGAAAATCTAAATGACCAAGTCCTATATGATAAGTTTACTTTTCATCATCATTCAGATGTTGCTGGGTTTAGTTGTTCATCTGATTTTGTGAGAGCGATCCCAGTAGGGTTGCAAACTTTTTGAAATTTTCATTCAATGTTGGAAACTTTCCATAGGAATTAACAGGAATTTATGGGAATAAACTGTGAATTTACAAAATTAAAAATATATATATTTTAGCATAATCTTGACTAAAACAACCAGTTTTTATACAAGTGCACTTGAATATCTGCTTTTGCTCAATCACATGCACATAGCACACTGCTTACTGCAGGGCTATTGTGGCCACGCCCCCTACATGCACATGTGATTTCTGTACCTGGACCACACTTTAGAGCCCAGAGCACACAGAGACTAAGAATGTATGTAAGAAGTATGAAGCCACACATTTGAGCTTGTGGAGTACATAATATTGTTCAATAAAATAATTCAAACTTGATAAAGTTCTACTTACAAATAAATCTGTTGAAATGTTTTTTTTAATTGAATTATTTTGCATGTCTGTTTATGACAAAAAACAATGTTTATATTTATGTTCGGATATGATACGGTTTGTTTTAATTACCCCAATTTCCAGTTAATTCCCATAAATTTCTATAATTCCCATGGAGTTTCCGATTTGGAATATATAGCTTAACTTTCCGCCCTTTGCAACCCTAGATCCCAGTAGTAAAATATGTTGATTCTGAATTTACATACTGTCCACATGCATGAATTTGCGTGTTGCGTTTTTTTGTGGAAAATTCAATGTCTGTCCATTTAGTTACAGCATGCATACATCACTTACTCCATAATGAAGCCTTCTAGTCTAATTGTTCTTTGAATCGATGGTTATTATCTTGTCCCTACAGGCTCAGTGGAGGATGTTTTCGGCCATGAGGGCTTACCATCGCCTTAGATACTACACCATAGTTGTCCAAGCACAATGGCGAATGAGGAGGGCAGCCTCTGCTTATGGAAGAATCCACTGGGCGACAAGAGTCATTCAGAAGCACTTGCGAGCGTTAGCTCTCTCAAGAAGAGATCGCGAACATTACCTCTGCCTCAGAACCGCAGTGGTGAAAATACAGAGAGGCTTCAGAAGATGGAAAGCCCAGAAAATGGAAAAGGAAAACCGTGCTGCCAAAGTGATACAAGCTGCGTTTAAGAAGTGGTACGAGGGAAAGGTGGCCGCAAGAACTGCTGCTGCTGTGAGGATCCAGTCTTGGTATAGAATGCAGAGGTGTTTCCGTCAATACAGAAAGATCAAGACAAGCGCTGTGCTCATTCAAGCCCAATACAGAGGTCATGCACAAAGGCGCCACTTTGAGACATTGAAGCTGCAGCACCACTCTGCTGTTGTTATTCAGAGCGCCTTCAGAGGACACACTGTCAGAAAACAGGTGGCAAAGATGAAATGTGCTGCCGTCGTAATCCAGAACTGGTTCAGGGCCTCTGTGGAAAGAGACATGGAAAGGCAAATGTTTGTGAGGATACGATGTGCTGCCATTACCATACAGGCAGCTTATCGTGGAAAAGTGGCTCGGGACTCCATGAAAAACCAGCAGAAGGCGGCAACAGTGCTCCAGGCAGCTTTTAGGAAGCATGCTGCCCAAAGGCGCTACCTTCTCCTTAAAAAAGCTGCAGCTGTGATACAGCAAAAGTACAGAGCCACAATGTTGGCTCGTAGGACAAAGGAGGATTATGATGCTCTCAGGAATGCTGCACTCACGATACAAGCAAACTGGAGAGGCAGAGCCGACAGGAAGGCGCTGGAAAAGCGGCATCGGTGCGCAACACTGATACAGGCTTACTACCGTCGGTACAAAGTGCAAGCTGAGTACAGGTCCAAGAAGGCAGCCGCTGAAGTCATACAGCGTTGCTACAAGGCTTATTTGGCTGGAAAGGAGCTGAGGAAAGCATACCTGCGCACGAGAGCAGCCTGTGTTATGCTCCAGGCTGGATTCAGAGGCATGAGAGTTAGAACAGAGCTGAAGACAACTCACCGGGCAGCGACTGTCATACAGTCTTCAGTCAGGATGTTTTTATGCAGGAAGCAATATGTTCTCCTACAAAGCGCAGCGATTATTATCCAAAGCCGATACAGAGCACTTGTGGTCTGCAGAGCACGGCAAAATGAATACAGAGGGCTGAAGCAGGCCGCCATAAAGATACAAGCTGTCTATCGGGGATTTAGAGTGAGAGAAGACCTAAAGAAGAAGCACAATGCTGCCAGAGCAATCCAAGCTCAGTTCAGGATGCACAGAATGCGTATGGCTTACCTTGCCGCCAAGTGCGCTGCCATCATTATTCAGGAACGCTACAGGGCCAAAATGCTCAGGGATCAACAGGTGCAGAGGTACAGAGCAATGAAGTCTGCAGCTTTAGTCATCCAGGCAGCATACCGTGGCCACAGGGCCAGGAAGAGGATTGCAGAGATGCACCGAGCTGCTACGATCATTCAGAGAAAGTTTTTCACCATTCGAGATAGGAATAGGTTCCTTGCTCTCAAGGCAGCAGCTTTGGTTTGTCAGCGGAGGTACAGAGCAGTAACCCTGGCAAGAAAAGACCATTTGGACTATCTGTCAAAGCGCAGGGCAGCCGTTTGTCTGCAGGCAGCCTTCAGAGGACGCGAGGTCAGAAAGCAGTTGCGTCTCCGCCACACGGCGGCTCTAACAATTCAGGCTCACTTCCGAAAGCACCAGCAGAGAACCTACTACAAGAGGCTCCGCTGGGCTGCCAATGTAATACAAGCATGTTACAGAGCTAACAAGAAAATGAGAGAAGAGATGCAAGCCCTGACCGCCAAGAGAAATGCTGCTGTTGTCTTACAAGCTGCCTTCCGTGGATTGAAATCCAGACGAATCATCAAACAAAGGAATGAAGCAGCCAGTGTTGTCCAGAGGGCCTACAGAGCCCACTGTGAGCGCAAACAGTTTCTGAGATTGAAATTGTCCGTCCTCGCCATCCAGCGTCGGTATCGGGCCGCTGTAGCAGCAAAAGAACAGATGAAACGATACAAGCAAATGCGCAGAGCTGCAGTCCTCCTTCAGGCAGCATACAGGGGGCAGCAGGTCAGGAAGGAGGTTGCACGTCGGCATCAGGCTGCCACTGTTATACAGTCTGCATTCAGAAGGCACAGAGAGGAAGTCAAATTCCAGGCCATGCGCCTGTCCGCCATTATCATCCAGAGACTCTATCGCTCCTGTATTCTCCAGAGGCAAGAGAGGAAAAACTTCCTAAAAGCGAGAAATTCTGCCATCGTTCTTCAGGCAGCTTTCAGAGGCCATGGTGTGCGAAGCAGCATTGCAAAGATGCACAGAGCAGCTACTGTCATTCAAGCAAACTTTAAGAGGCATAAACAGCAGTCAGCCTTCAGGAGGCAGCGCTGGGCCACATGTGTCTTACAGCAGAGGTTTAGAGCTCAGAGACAGAGGAGTGTTGAGATAAAACAATATCAAAACTGCAGAAGAGCAGCCATCGTGTTGCAGGCTGCATATCGTGGAATGAAGTCAAGGCAGAAAATCAAACAAAATCACCGAGCTGCCAGTGTTATCCAGAGAGCTTACAGAGCACACTGTGAACACAAGCAGTATCTAACCTTGAAATCCTCCGTCCTCACCGTTCAGCGGAGGTATCGGGCCACTGTAGCAGCAAAGGAACAAATGCAAAAATACCACAAACTGCGCAGAGCTGCAGTTCTGCTTCAAGCAGCATACAGAGGTCAACAGGTCAGGAAGGAGGTTGCCAACTGCCATTGGGCTGCCACTGTGATCCAATCTGCATTCAGAAAGCACAGAGAGGAAGTCAAGTTCCAGGCCATACGTCTGTCTGCCATCATCATCCAGAGATACTATCGAGCCTGTATCCTTCAAAGACGAGACAGAGCAAACTTTATAGAAATGAGACGTTCTGCTATCGTCCTTCAGGCGGCATACAGAGGTCAACAGGTCAGAAAGGAGATTGCTCGTTGGCATCAGGCTGCCACTGTTATACAGTCTGCATTCAGAAAGCACAGAGAGGAAGTCAAATTCCAGGCCATGCGCCTGTCCGCCATTATCATCCAGAGACTCTATCGCTCCTGTATTCTCCAGAGGCAAGAGAGGAAAAACTTCCTAAAAGCGAGACATTCTGCCATTGTTCTTCAGGCAGCTTTCAGAGGCCATCGTGTGCGAAGCGGCATTGCCGAGATGCACAGGGCAGCTACTGTCATTCAAGCAAACTTCAAGAGGCATAAACAGCAGTCAGCCTTCAGGAGGCAGCGCTGGGCTGCGTGTGTCTTACAGCAGAGGTTTAGAGCTCAGAGACAGAGGAGTGTTGAGATAAAACAATATCAAAACTGCAGAAGAGCAGCCATCGTGTTGCAGGCTGCATATCGTGGAATGAAGTCAAGGCAGAACATCAAACAAAATCACCAAGCTGCCAGTGTTATCCAGAGAGCTTACAGAGCACACTGTGAACACAAGCAGTATCTAACCTTAAAGTCCTCCGTCCTCACCGTTCAGCGGAGGTATCGGGCCACTGTAGCAGCAAAGGAACAAATGCAAAAATACCAAAAACTGCGCAGAGCTGCAGTTCTGCTTCAAGCAGCATACAGAGGTCAACAGGTCAGGAGAGATATGGCTCGCTGGCATTGCGCTGCCACTCTTATACAGTGTGCGTTCAGAAAGCACAGAGAGGAAGTCAAATTCCAGGCCATACGTCTGTCTGCCATCATCATCCAGAGATACTATCGAGCCTTTGTTCTTCAAAGACGAGAGAGAGAAAACTTCCTAAAAGCAAGACGTTCTGCTGTTGTTCTTCAGGCGGCTTTCAGAGGCCATCGTGTGCGAAGCAACATTGTCAAGATGCACCGGGCAGCTACTGTCATTCAAGCAAACTTCAAGATGCATAAACAGCAGTCAGCCTTCAGGAGACAGCGCTGGGCTGCATGTGTCTTACAGCAGAGGTTTAAAGCTCAGAGACAAAGAGATGTTGAGATGAAACATTATGAAAAGGTTAGGGAAGCTGTCATTAATCTACAAGCTGCTTTCCGAGGAATGAAATCCAGAAGACACATCAAACAAAGGCATCATGCTGCTAGTGTTGTCCAGAGAGCTTACAGAGCTCACGGCGAACGCAAACAGTATCTGAAATTGAAGTCATCCGTCCTCACCATCCAGCGGAGGTATCGGGCTACCATGGCGGCTAAAGTGCAAAGAACACAATACCTAGAAATGTGCAGGGCGGCCATCATCGTTCAGGCAGCATACAGAGGGCAGCAGGTCAGAAAGGAGGTCGCTCTTCGCCATCAGGCTGCCACGGTTATACAGTCCGTGTTCAGAAAGCACAGAGAGGAAGTCAAATTCCAGGCCATGCGCCTGTCTGCCATCATCATCCAGAGATACTATCGGGCCTGTGTCGTTCAAAGGCGAGACAGAGAAAAGTTCCTGAAAATGAAACGATCCACCATCATCCTTCAGGCAGCATTTAGAGGCTGGCGTGCCAGAAGGGACATTAGCAGGCAAAGCCGAGCTGCCATCGTGATCCAGTCACGCTGGAGATGCTTGGTGCAGAGGCGTATCTTCTTGAAGAAGAGGGAGGCAGCTCTGAAACTTCAGCGGAGGGTCCGGGCCGTGCAGCTCGGCAAGTTGGAGAGGAGCAACTTCACCCGAATGAGGAGAGCTGCTGTCACCCTTCAAACACACTGCAGAGCCTGGATTGCAAGACAACAGGTAATGGGCTTTATTTAAAGTTCATAGATTGCTAGAAATCCTGCCTTCCAGACACCTTTTTGTTCATATTCATTAATCTTGAAGAGAATTGCTTAAAAAGGTGATCCATCAACAAAGTCTGGAAAGAAACTGAACATATCAAAACATGATTTGTAGAGAACAGGCCAAAAGGGGTTAACAAAACTTCATAATCCTTTTGAATGTCAATGTTTATCAGGTACTCGAAGAAGCCAAGGCTGAGAGGAGGCTCCGTTTTACGTCGGCGGTCTTCCACCATCTCAGTGCCATAAAGATTCAACGAACTCTGAGAGCGCACTGGGCTCTGGAGTCGGCCAAAAGACAAATCCATTCCGTCATCACCATACAGGTAAAGAGCATACAGTGCCATTTTTCACGAGTAATCTGATTAATTTCATTGAATCAATCAGTGAAGAGCACAACATTTCTTAATTTTTTTTTAAAAAATCTAGCGATGGGTGAGAGCGAGGCATCAGAGGAGACGGTATCTGGAGGACAAGAGGAAGGTGGTTACAGCCCAGAGAGCGGTCAGGCGCTGGTTAGCTCGTCGCCACCAGGCTGCGTCGGTCATCCAAGGCGCCGTCCAGAAATTCCTTCTCCTCCGGCGCCAGAAGAGGGTTCAACAGGGCATTGTCAAAGCTCAGGTACAGCAGTCAGTGTTGAATTTGGTTCAGAGGACTTCTCTTCTTATAAAGGAATGTTTGTCAAGTGTTAGTGAATAGTGAAGTGCCTGTATGAATAGGAGAAACAAATGTTTCTTTTTTTTTTTCTTTTTTCCGCTCCTGCTTTCCCTTCAGGCTCTGTGGAGAGGACACCGCTCCCGCCGACTGAACGACAATCCCAAGGTGGTGAAGTTGAGACACCAGTTACGCAAAATCTCAGCCAGCGTCCGTGAGGAGGACAAACTGTGCAACAAGACGTCGTGCGCCCTCGATTACCTCCTCCGATACAAACACTTCTCCTACATTCTAGAGGCCCTGAAAAATCTGGGTAAGGCTTCGCTGTTTGGGTGAAACCACTACGGAGCTTCCTGCTACATGAAGTAGCTTTAGTGGAAAAGTAACTTTTGTTGTTGTTGATGAAGAATAGAAGATTGTTCTTTTTCCTCCACACTAATTTCTGCAGTTTACAATGTTGATAAAGTCTTCATGATACAGTATTCCTAATCTAGTGCACAGTATTTGTCATACACTTTAACTGAAAACTGAAAAAAAAACACTTGCATGTCAGATGCATTAGATCATTGTTATATGTGATAAGCCATAAACAACTGCACTTGATGTGCAGTCACTGCTTAACCCAAATATTTCTATATTTTATGAATATTTCTAATCAATAGACAATAGACAAACACTAGGCTAACTAAAGCCAGGATTTGGATATCAAAGATTAGCTCCAACATCAAAACAGTCTGTACTAATTTGGGACAGTCTTGACCTCAAATGTACTTACTGAAATTCTGATTTTGCAATAAAGCTAAATCTATAAAACAGGAACACTGTTTGGAGGAAGAAGTTTCTCTTCTGTTTTCGGTTGTGTTTTGCAACAGCAAAAGTGCTTGTGTTGTCAATATGAGTTCATTGCATAAGATGAATTGATTGTAAATTTAAATCCAATGTGTATGTGTTCCTCATGGACAAAATAATGTTATTTAGTATCTTCAGCTAATACACTTGTGATGCACTAACAGAAAAAACGTCTGTGTGCGTGTGTGCATGTACAGAAACCGCCACCAGGTTGTCCCCTGAGTGCTGTGAGCGCCTGGTAGAGAGCGGAGCCACCAACGTCATCTTCACGCTCATCCGCTGCTGCAACAGGAGCGTCCCCTGCATGGACGTCATCACCTTCTCCATCCAGATCCTCCTCAACCTCTCCAAGGTACAAACCCAGACCTGCTCTTTTTTTTCTGTAATGTTGTCATTAAAGGTAATCAGTCTCTAGCACTCAGTCCAGATCTAAATCTAAGGCGAATAAATGTATCTCTAAACTATTCCTTTGGCTGCATATTAATCAGTTTTATAAGTTCAAGGCCACATGTTTAGCTGAAAATGGACAGAGGTCATGGAGGTCTCAGATCTTTCACTTCCCCAAAGACTTGTTGTTCCTTTTAGTTGATGTCCGGTTTTGATTCTGTGTTTTTAGTTTAGTGGTTTCTGTTCCCACAATTTAATGTGCATCATTGTGAATAATGCTGGAACATCCTGCAAAGTCTATAATCAAATATAAGGTTTAAAAAAATACATAGCATGATTGGCTAAATCAAACATCAAATTATTCACTGTAATTTCTATTATAAAATGACTTGAAACGTAGAGTGGAAGATAACTAGATTGATATTGTATTGTACACTTGTACTGCCACAATCTGCATTCTTTCTAATGGTCAGCAAGGGGCAGCCCCATAGGCTGCAAAAATAAGGGTTAGGGTCTGATATTATTGAGTTTAAATGGGAAAATACTGTTCTTCTCACTTGATTTATGACCTCAGTGAAAAGTTTCCTCACAGGTTTACAGTCTCAGTCTCTCTAGTTTTAAGTCTTCTTGCATACAGCGTGATTTCGTTAAATATAAGTCAAGACGAGAAAAGAAATCCCAGCACGGTGCCAGTAGAAGACACTGGTGTAAATGCCTTGCAGTCATTCAGGGTTGACATGATAAAAGCATTAATGGCTGTTTTCAAAAGTAAGATATTGACAGTAAACATGACTGTCTGGGGAAGATGGCTTCATTCATTTTTGTCGGCTGTCAGCAATGGGAAAAGATGTTTTTTTAGTCGTAAATAGTGTCCATGAGAGAAATGTGCAGCCACCATGATATTCTGTGTAGAGCTTTCTATGTTGGTGAGTCTATAGCAGCTGGTGAAGTCATGAACAAAAGTACATGGTCATCCATCCATTAATAATAATGAAAGACAGCCTTTGCCATCCGTCCATCCACAACTAAATTGTACAAAACTCTCATCCCCACCAAACTCTTTATGTTGCCTATATGTCTTCCCCTCTCCTCCACTCACGTCCTCTGGGTTTCCTTCCTCAGTACCACAAGACCATCGAGGCGGTGTATTCGGTGGAAAACTCTGTGGAAACGCTGCTGGACCTGCTGCAGAGATACCGGGAGAAGGCAGGGGATAAAGTGGCAGAAAAGGGCGGCAGCATCTTCACTAAGGCTTGCTTCCTTCTCGCTCTCCTCCTGCAAGACAAGCACCGCACTGTGGTCCGTGACGTACAGACTTTCAGAATATATCATTAAACGCCAACGTCGTATTCTAGTTTAACAGGCAGAAACGTGGCGATTGTAGTTTTCAAACATTTTCTTATTTTCTTCAGGAGGTTATGAAGCTGCCCAAGGTCTTGGGTAGGATACGAAGTATTTACCGCCTCACCGCCCGCAAACACAAGATGGACGCAGAAAGAACCGTCATCAAACAGAAGATGAACGCATCAGTCAACGGGAGCTTCTTCGTTCAGGCAACGCCTCGTAAATCCCGCCCTGCACCAAAGTATGTATACGTGTGTGTGTGTGTATGTATGTGTATGTATGTGTGTGTGTGATACTGCATGTGTTTAGATATACTCGTAGAATGTGTTTGCAGTTTTTATTAACATCTTGTTTTTGTTCTTCAGGTTTGCACCGGATTGGGTTCTCAGAAAGGACAAGCTAAAAGATATTGTGGACCCTCTCAGGGCCATTGAAATGGTGGCAAACACACTCTCCATTGTGTTGTAAATAGACAAGCTCTTTTTTTTTCTCCCTCCAGAAAATATTGTTTTATGTATTGTTTAAAGTTTTTTTACTGACACATTTCCTTGTTTTCATGTATATATTAAAATGGATTTCTTTCTTAAACACGGGATAGTTTCATGTCTTTTTTAAAAATGTTTTTACATCATTTTCATTTTCTCAGAAACTGTGTGTGTGTCACTATAACTACATTTGCATAGGCAGGTTAACCAATAATTTTAGTTGCGAGTCAAAAATTAAATCGGATCACACGTTGCAGCTCTGTAGAACTGCCGCTACATGTAGTCGGCATGCTCACAATGACAATGTATATATTAGTATATATTGGTATAAATATGCCAAACCATCCGGATGACATGGAGATATTTCATCAAATAAGTGAATACTTTGACCTGCTAGTGGCACTATTTGAAGCAAAGTGGTCACTTCTGAGGTACTGAGGTGTTTAAACCATTATTAGAACTGAATAATTTATTTGCATTGAATATGTAATGATATACAAACTTAAAACTTAAACTTAAACATAATAAAATTATTTTAATTTCACAGTGACTCCAACTCCAATGTATTAATTTAAAAATGTATATACTGTATTCAAACGTCCATATCACAGCTGTTTTTTAATTAAAGACATTTTATTTGTAATGGTCTTGACACTACAAACAAGTGAGTACAGGTTAATGCCTAACATTAATTGGTTGATTGATTTCTCTGTAATGAACTAACTCTTGGTCCTCATGAGAGTCAGTCAAATAATGTAGCTATAAAGCAAGTAATAATTTACTTCCACGTAATGTACCAAAAATGTTCTGTGACAGGGAAACAAACCTTTGTTTTCATAGAACTATGGGGAGTATGTGTGTTACAATATGTGGAGTGAAATTGTGGAATAATCTGGACGTGGAACTCAAAGCACAAATATTATTCAGTTCAAGAAGATACACATTCAACTGGATTTGATCTGAATCTGGCCATTGAAAAACTGAATCTGAATAAATTCAATTTCAAATTACAATTCAGATTCAGTTTTTCAATGCAATGATTCAAATTGAACAATACAAATGGTGGCACATATTTCAGCCCATAGTTTTGCTTTGTTTGCAGTTTTTTGTGTTTGCCACATAATTTTATATGTTCATAATGTTCATAATTCAGCACTCTGATGTCTTCAGTGTTAATCTACAATGTAGAAAATTATAAACAAAAACTACTGAATCAGAAAGTATGTCCAGACTTTTGACTGGTACCATATGTTTTATTAGGATTTCCAAACAGCACTGAAGTATAGACACTGGATCAATACACGACTGGTCTAATGTTTTACTTTGGTTAATCATTTACATCAGAGGTCTTCAACCAGGGGTCCGTGACCCCCAGGGGGGTACTGCAGGAGATCCGCCAATTTTTGTCACATTGACAATTTCAATCCAATCCAATCGGATGAATCAGTGGACGCATCCAAAGACGAACAGCTCTCAGCATTTAATAACCAATAATAATTAGACTTTTTTTAACAATCACAAACACATATAAGCTAATAACCCCATATATAAATAGGTTAATGAGGTGAAATAAAAGTTAAATAAAGTAAAAATATAAAAGTTACTTTAGGCCAGGCTTAAAATGTGACATATTTTAAAATATTAATTACAATTGGGGGTCCCTGTTCTGTTTGTCTCTTGTCGAAGGGGTCTTTGGGCTGAAAAGGGTTGAAGACCCCTAATTTACATGTTTGTCCAGCCTGCTCATGTTTATCACATCCAATTGAATTAAAAACCTTTAAAAGCAATCGGGCAGTTGCATTACACCGTCAACACATCTCTGACGCATGCTCAATACAAGGTCATGTCTTGTTTGTCCCTTACACCTGAACTGGACGTCATCATTATGGCGTAAATACAGCTTCTGCCTTTGTGTGAATCTGAAGACAATGTTATGTCCGTCCATGATTTCTTTACTCACAACGCAGGGTTCTGCAGGGGAAAACAACATTTTATTAGTCAGGAATCAGTGGACAGCTTACTCCATGTATAATAATCGCTAGTCTTGGATAAAAAAAAAAAAATATACCTTTGGAAATGACCGTTTATGTGCATTGTTTTTTAGAAAATAAACTTCATTGGGATCATTTAATGTCCATGTTTATGTGAATTAGATATACTGTTTCTGTGAACGTATAAAGAAACGACTTACTCAGGCATCTCATCTCTCCAGTCCATTCACCATTCTCGCAGGTTTTGTAAAGCTCTCCCTCCATGGTGTAAAGACCCTGACAGGTGTATTTAACCATTTCACCATGACTGTACGTGAATCGAAGAGACTCCACAGCGTCTCCATCTGCAAGTGGTGGAGGTGTCCCGCAGCCCAAAGGATCTAAAAGAAATGTGTGCAATGACAGAGACAGTTTATGTTCAAGTTAAGATCTTTGACTCTGCTCAGCAGTTACATTATATGTTACAGTTACATTAACTGTTGGACTAGTAAGTAATATTAGCTGGCTATACTATGTCTTGTGTTGTTGCACTTGCTGGATGTTTGACTGTTAGTAAAGTTGTCAACTTGCTAATTTTTGATCATAAGTATTGTAATCATGGTATTACACACTGAATCTTGGGGCTCTAAGTCACAAAAATATACATTTCTATGCAATGTTGTTGAAAAAAACAAAACAATAGATGTTGACCAAATCACCATTAATCAGATAGAGGCTGTTCCACTACTGTATCTAAAAGCAACAACAGAAACGGTGTGATCGCCCTTTAGCTTCAATCTACATCATGAACCAGCCCTCTTTATTGTTTAAGGTTTCAATGATTTACTAAAAAGCTCATAAAATGGATGTTCTTCTGTGTCCATCTTCAGCTACATCAATGTTAGTGTAACTGTAGCAGCTATGAGAAACACAGAACTGAAATCGGACACATTACTGAATATTCTTACCATTCTGCGACAATGAAACGTCCATGTTCAGCCACAGCACAAAAAGGCAAACAAGTAGAGAGAATCTCATCATGATAGTCCAGTCAGGAGGTACACCCTAAAACAGAATCAGTACCTGAGTCAATGTTTGGCTCTTTATAGTTATACAAAAAAAGAAAAGAGTTTCTACACAGAGGATTTTCACAAATGTGTAATCAAACTGCTACAGAAGCTTCAGCAACTTTCCTAAAACCCTCTTTCACCAAACACTGAGTAGTGGATGGATTTCTCTGAAAGGCATGGGTTGGAAAAAAACGGAAATGTCAATATTTTACAGACAATTGATGTTTCCAGGGGAGCGCATGTCTTATCAAGAAGAGCCGAGCTCCCCCTGGCTGCCCTGTACTTTGTCCAATCCACTACATGATAAGGCTGTAGGGATGGTAATGTGGTCTGTGTGTTTTTGGTCCAGACTCTATTGTTATTAAAGAATATAAACTCCAGTCAAACTAGAATTACCCTTTAAATGTATTTGTTGTAGTTGGATGTTCAGCTCTGAATCCCAGCCTAACAAAAACAGTTAATAAAGTTGTTACATTACATTTCAAACTCTGCCCTGTTAGATTTTGGGTCACCGATTGTTCCTCCAGCAAGGACTTTTAGATGATGGAAACTAATGGTGACTAATGAGAAATTGAAATTAGGTCCACTAGTTGAGTTCCTAAAACGATTCTTGGGGTCCCTGGATGCTTCAAAAATATGAGAAATCATATTCATGGTCTCCAATTTATTAATCTTCTCTTATTTTGATCAGTAGGATTTCAAAGTATCTTAAATGGTTCATGCATGAAGTACTCCAGGAGTTAAGTAATACAGAGTTAGGAAGAGGGGCTGTAGTTTTGCTCATTGAATGGGTTTCTGGGAGGGATAAATATAACTTTTTATCTGAGATGATTTCTTAGACCCCTAACATTAACAAAACAATATGCATGATTGTTGTTTTTAACTGCAGAGAAAATAGACCTGACATCTGTCATTCTTCAGCCATAAGATATAAAACCCAAGTCTCAGTCTCAGAGTTGCTGTCTTCAGGAATGATCTCTTCAGGGCAGACTTCATGTGTAATGAACAGTCTCAGCAACATGCATGGCTCCCAAATTCCTCCCTCCACCACAAACACACACACACACACACACACACACACACACACACACACACACACACACACACACACACACACAAGCCAATTTCAGAGAAATAACAGGAACTGTCAAAAACTCTCCACAGATTTCAACGAGTTACAAAAACTGTCACTGCTCTTGTTAAAGGCAGTTTCAGTCTTGACATTATTGGATCTCAGTGCTGCATTTGACACTGTCAACTATTTACTACATTCTTCTGACATCAGTGCCAATCTGGATTTAATTTAATTGTATACAAAATGCCAGCAGAGAGAAAAACAGCAAGTTCAACTTATAACTTATAACTTATTAGTGAGCTAATATGATGCTAGTACAGTGGGTAAAATAAGTATTGAACACGTCACCATTTTTCTCAGTAAACATATTTCTAATGGTGCTATTGACATGAAATTTTCACCAGGTGTTGGTAACAACCCAAGTAATCCATACATAGAAAGCACTTTTTTTTTTTATTACACATAACTTAATTTCTGAACTTATTTGTTTTGGTTTCTTTGTATGTATGGATTTTCATGTCACTAGCACCATTAGAAATATGTTTACTGAGAAAAATGGTGACGTGTTCAAAACTTATTGTACCCGCTGTATGCTGACATTGTCTGTGATCTCCTCAGCCCTGATATTAAACCTACAACTGAAGATCAACTTGTTGTTGTTGTTGTGTGTATTTGACTTCTTGTCTCTTGGTTAAGAAGATTCTTCTTATCAGTCAACAAACTTTTAAAAAAGACACAGAGGATTCATTTTGCTGTGCTTCTTTTTGGCATGACCAGCTTTTAACCTTTCATGAGTTTTTGAACATTCGTAGCACTATGGAGCAGATGCAGGCTACATATTAATGTAATGTAAAAAGGATCGAAGCAGGGCAGCAACAAAGGTCATAAAGAAGAAGACTGTTAGTAGGTAAACATGGATGCAACCGTGTATAATTTCAAATATTCAATACAATTGTCTTTTCAAATGTTTTATGACGAAAGAAATGCACTCAAGTGGTGATACAATGTGATATAAATGTTAATTTACTGTAGGTTTGATTAAGTTTGTTACAGATGAAAGCACTGAATTGGGGACAGATGACTGATGCATAACTGTTGTGCTTGTCGACCTCTTTTCTCTGCTTAATCATTTACTTGTTTGTTCATCCATCTTATGTCATTTCCAGTTCATAAAAGCTTTTACTGGCAAGAGGGCAGGGTCATCACAACATACAAACACCCACACACTGTTGATGTGCCAGTGGGTCTTCTTTTGGTATGCCTGACCTTAAGTTCATTACTTAGGGGAGTCTGAATCTGGGCTTTGTGTCATGGATTCATTTGAATCTTCTCATAATGTCACCATGCAGGAAATCATGAATGACTTTAAAGCATACTGCATACACACAATGGAAGAGATACTCAATACAATATACCAAAAAAGACCTCCCTTACAAGTACATCTCATGCATCTGTTGGGCATCTGGCATCTATTAGCAAAACAAACATATCAATTAATATTAGTTAGCAGTGATGACGTAAACCATAACACGACAGTATAACACAAACTCATAATGTCCCAAACACTTCAAGTCAAGCTATATTATCTATGCCCAGACACAAGCCTCTTACTTGGCATCCGTCTGATCAGTCCAGCAGAGTTTTCCTCAGACTCGAACAATAACTGGGCCGTTAAACCGTTTCCCCAGCGGTTTCTTGAAGAAAACCGGTGGTCCGTATCTACCTTCTGCAGGTATAATGGGCGGATTGGCGGTTGCAATCTAACCGACACAGGATCCGATTGCTCATCCGGCGAGTTGGAGACTGTTAGTTAAGTATTTACAAGGTCGTTGTCACCTCCTGCAGTAACTAGCATCGCAACGGAAAGGCCGTGAAGAAAAGTGCCTGCTAAATCTCAGAATAGTCTCGATGGCATCATGGCTTTCATCCAATGAGAAACCAGGATTCAGATTCAAACCAAACTTCACACTGAAGTGTGACTTCACATCTAGGTGTGAGGTTGCAAAGCATGATGGGGTATTGGCATAGCTTCTTTGTTCAGGCTTTTCTATTGCATTTAGACCCCTCTTTGTACGGCCACATAGTAGGTCCCAACAGATTTAAAATCCCATTGAAGTAAAACTAAATGTATTAATGTGATAATAGGAGGAATAGGATGCCTTCACACATGGTTATTCCAACCTTTATGACATGCAAACAATGTAATAACTAGGCAAGAGTAGTGAATAAAATTATTAATTAATTAATTAATTAATTAATTAATAAAGTGCTTTTCTTGTCAGAAAATAACTTTTTACTTCGCTGATTCACCAGCTTTCGGATACCTCTCTCTCAAACCATCGGAGACAAACCAAAGGAAACTCCTTGGTCACTATTTTGCAGAATAGACTGCGAGTCAGACGCATACAGAGAAGCTGGTACTTGAAATAAACCAAGCCAGAACACAACAGGTAGAGAATCATTATTTTGTTCATGAACTCCACCTGGATGGCGCTCAGTTTCAGTGATATTTCAAGCCGACTGTGTTTGACCGATCTGATTGAAGCGTGACATTGGGAGTCTGGCTCAACTTCACCACAGATTACTGCATTTTCTTTGGGGCACCCCCTGTGGCCCGTACTGCTGCAGTCAAAATGAGCTACCCCCATTTAAATGAATGGAAAAACCTGTGTTTTCACTGCAGCGCTGGATTTGGTCTGAATATGTCCTTCCAGCTGATGAGCTCATGAAGCTGAAGAATGTAAAATATAAATGTTTTGCTTTGTTTACATGTTTTTGTGTTTGCCACATAATTTTATCATAATGTTCATAATCCATCAATTTGATCACTTCAGTGTTAATCAACAGTGTAGAAAATAAAGACGATGTGAAAATAAACTGTTTTATTAGAATGTACAAATAGAGCACTAAAGTATAGCGACTGGATCAGTATAACTGTTGAAATGTTTTACTTTGGTTAATCATTTACATGTTTGTCCAGCCAGCTCATGTTTATCATGTCCAGTTGACTAAAAACCTTTAATGGCAAGTGGGCAGTGTTATCACACCATCAACACATCTCTGACGCATGGCTGTTGCACGATCATGTCTTGTTCGTCCGCTACACATGAACTCAAGTTCCTGATTATGTCTTAAATACAGCTTCTCCTCTGCTTTGAATCTGAAGATAATACTGTGTCTGTCCATCATTTCTTTATTCACAGTGCACGGTTCTGCAAGAGAAAACATAACATTATATTTGTTATACAGTATTTAGTGCTTGAAAAATGGATATGTCTTAACAAATGTAATCAGTGAATTACTGATAAAGTACTCAACATAGTACTGACCGTGACCTTAATTTTATACCTTTTACAAACAAACATAAAAGACAATAAAAATGGAATTGTAGCTTACTGAGGCATTTTATCTCTCCAGTCCAATGACCATTGCTGCAGGTTCTGTAAGGACCCCTCTCCATGGTGTACAAATTCTGACAGACGTATTGAACACTTTCACCATGACTGTACTGGTATTTAAGACTTTCCACAGTGTCTCCATCTTCAAGTGCTGGTGGGTTCTCACAGCCCACAGGATCTAAAAGATGACAGAGAAAGTTTGTACCTGATTGTTGAGCAGCTGTGACATTTTCACCTTGAGTTACAAATTTTGACAGACTGTGATCAGCAGTTACATAATATTTTGCAAGCACAAATGAGTAAAAGTGTAGACGCTGTATATACACTGTCATTATACTAGATACATGTAGCTCTCAGGGTAGATCTCAGTGAAAAATCATTTCCTTAGGTAAAGATTAAGGGGACACAATTGATTTACCTCCGCACGTTGGAAAGGGACCACTCCATTGTCCGTCTGGTAAACATTCAACCTCTGCATTCCCTCGAAGAAAGTGTCTAGAGTTGCGGCAACCAAACTTTAACTTTTCTCCTTTTCCTAGTTGATGGCCTCGTAAACGTGGGATGGTGTATACATTGCTTGGTAAATCTCTGACTTCGCAGTTTTCTGTTTTTAAGAAGAGAATCTGTTTTATCAAGAGGTTTAAAAATAAAATAGACACAGTAAGAGTAGATGGGCCTATTTTGATTTTTTTCTCATCTAATTACCATAACTTGATTACTTTTTGAAGTGTGAATTTCTGTACTGTCAATTTATATTTTAGTTTGCCTAAAAAGATGGGTAAAATAATTGTAAATGGGATTAACCTCCAATAAAAGATAGATAGATTTTTTTTTACCATCACAAGAGGGGAACAAAACCAAACAAAAAGGCATTTAGCAGCTTAAGAGCCACATACATTTGTCATGAGTTGGTGGGGACCGAAACAGAGTTAAAAAGAGAATGGATATAGAACTTTTATTTGCCACGTGACCAGAAACACAACTCCAAATGAATGTTGCTCTAGGTCTGCTACCTGCATAAATAAATCAATGTAAAATATAGTAATTAGTGATAAACGTGATAAGTCAGTGCTGTGTTCACATCTTATTGTCTATCTTACAATAGTTTCCATAGAAATGGCTCCACAGCCATTGCATTTCTCACATTCTCTACAATAAAAGTAAAAAAGCTTCTCATATAGATATTTTGTACACTGTCATGATAATTTTTACCAATGCAAGAAGGGAATGGAGTATTCCACTGTCCATCTTCACCACATATCAGCACTGAACTGCCATTCAGATGTTTCCCTGGACCACAGCTGACTGTGATTATGTGATCAGGACCTATAGGTTCGTCATTTTCTGGTAAACCTTTGACTGTGAAGCTTCCCGCAGGCGGGGGGTCACAACTTGAAGTTAACACTAAACAGAAAATAGTCAGTCACGTCACTGGACAGAAAGAAGAAGGTGGACAAGGCAACATTTTGATGTAGTAATACACCTTTTTCAGGGTTCAGTAGGGTAACATGATAGGAAAAAACATACAAAGCAATATATCACTGGTGTGTTACTTGGAAGAAACAGTTTTACTCGCTGGAAGCTGGTCAGTAACATAATCCAGCAGGTTTAATACACTTCTCAGTAGTATGTCACTTTTTTATTTCCTTCATCTGTTAAAGTGATGGCTTTTGGCATCCAAACACAGGTCTCTCTTGCAGAAATGTTTCTTAATGAGTCAAAATACTACACAGATAGTACACATAGGAACATGCAGTGCATGGAAGAAGTGTCAAAGCTGCTTTTCTAGTTCATGTGTGCTTGTAGTGTAGATACTGCATGTTCAATTTTGTGAGTTCTTTCTTGAAAAGGAGATTTTGATCTCAATGACGCTACCTGTTTAAATAAAGAATTAAACAAACTTCAAAGTTCAATTCAGACCTGAGCTGTGTTGGAAATGTGCCAAGATTGCAACTGCAGCTATTTTCCTAAAACAACTGAGGCTCTTGTTTAACAGTTACAATAGATCATATTTACTGATGAACATGGTGATCAAACTTTTCAAAATTCTAATTAACCAGAGCTTACAAGAGTAAAAGTGGATTACTGAAATCCTGCTACATGCCAAACAACAACAGAAGTCATTCAGTGGTGAAAATGAACAGATAGCCGATATCAACTTACAGTAGCACGTTCCCTGACGGGCTGCCAGCCATCCATCTCTTGTGCATACATATTTGGAGGTTTGACTCGATGTATAACCAGGTTCACAAGTGAAATCTATCATGTCTCCTTCTTGGTACTCATTTTTTTTGGTCTCGTCTGACACAAAGGCGTGAGGAACATCTGGCATGGGTGAACATGCTAACAAACAACATATCAACAGAAAAGAAGAAGAGGAGATTACAGTCTGTGGAATAACATATCAATTATGAATCATTTGATATCTGATCTACCTTCATGATACATGTGCATCTGACATGCACGCAGAAAATCTGTTTATTTGTAAAAAGTTGTAGCTACAACTTTTTACAAATAAACAGGACTCAGTGTTTAATTGAGGCTCAGCCTTTAAATTTAGTGTTACGGTAGGTTAATTTGGGGGTGGGAGTTGGCGTACATACATCAATAAAAAATGTAGATGGTATTTTGTATGCTCACGAAAGTAGCAATGTTTAAAAAAAATGCTTAAACTAAACATATACTTGTTAAGTTTCATCAAGTCCTACTAGATGATTGTAGATCTCAGCACCTACCAATCGTCTGGGGATTTCTAAACACAACGTAGTTGCTTAAAGAGTGGCAAGAATGGCCACTAACAGATGTACGACTGTTGACTGTACGACTGTTAAATCTCTTTTAACCAGTCCAGCAGCACTGACAGCTGGAGGGTAAGCCATCACATCTGAGATGTATTTAGATGAAGAACCTGCATCATCTTACAGGTCCTGAAACAATGTAACTCAACCATATAACAGTTAACAGAATTAGTCAACAGACCCAACAACAAAAGCACAAAATAAGCAGAACTGTAGGTAAAAATGACACCTCTTCAGTAGCAAACAACAGACGATTTGTTTAGTTTGTCTGTTGTCTGAACTCCAAGTCTTTTTCACTCCAGTCCTCTTTTTCACTACTTGATATATTTGCGAACACAGAGTAGGTTTCTGGGAATTTTCTACAGGTCGTTCAGTCAGTGCTGAAACAGAAAGCCAACTTACAGTAGCACGTTCCCTGATGGACTGCCAGCCATCCCCCTCTTGTGCATACATATTTGGAGGTTTGACTCGCTGTATAACCAGGTTCACAAGTGAAACGTATCACATCTCCTTCTTGGTACTCATCTTTTTTGGTCTCTCCTGACACAAAGGCGTGAGGAACATCTGGGAGGGTTGAACATGCTAACATATCAACATAAAAAAAGAAGAGGAGATTACACAAATTGTCTCATCAGTTGTGTGCTTGGGTATAAGCAACGTTACATGATACAACAAAGTACATAACTTCTACATGTCAACTTTGGGTATGTACTGCACTGCATATTATCTTTTTAACTCTCTAACTACCCAGCCCAGCAGCACAGATAGTTGGACGGTAAACTGTCAGATCAGAGATGTTTTCAGATTAAGGACCAGTTACAGGTCCTGCAACAATGTAATTCAACAATGCTTTAAAAAACACAACTCTCCTCTTCGGACACGAGGGCCTGAGGAACATCCTGGGAGTTTGGAGCACACTAAAACATGGCAACATGAAAAAAGCCCCCTGTCTCACATTGTCTCATCAATTGTTTGCCTCATGTACAATGGGGAAAAAAAGGTGAGCACAGAACACAAATATAGAATTAAAAGGATGTCGACCACATTTTGGAACTCCCAAAATAATTATAAAAAGTACAGGAATGATATTTGAAATGCATGGTTTTCACCAGGAACACCATTGGACTATTTATTAGCTGTCCAAAATGTACGTTTAATAGTTTAATTAATCCATAACATGCATTAATCTATAAAAATACTCATCAACAAAGTAAAAGCAAAAAGCATGATGAAGACATTACAACACGAGTCTCTAGCTTCACAAAAAAACATTTTAAAATCTAACATAGATACTGATTTGTTCATCTATGAGTCTTATCTACAAAACCTAAACACTGCATCTCCAAAAAGCAGTTCAGTAATTAAAAGACACCCACTTACTATTCAGTGAGAAAGAAACTTCTACATTCCCCCACAGATGGAGTAACAGAAGGATTGCAGACAGTCGCATGCTCCTTTGACAGATGTTACTTTCTGATCAGAATTCGTTTTTTTGTCCCCAACATGGGCTGCCAGTGTAATTATACAAAGCACGTTGCATTGCAACACACCAGCATGCCCTTTCCCCTCCAATACTAGTAATTTCCAGAAGTGGTCACATACGGCATCCTTTTTGCATTGACGTTCACCTCACATACTCTCATATTTGTTCAGTATTCTATCAGTCCTGTGAAGCAATATGTTCTTAGCCAATACTTTAAAATTTGTTTAAATTAATTTATGATCTGTATTAGAGATAAACTTTATTAAAACACTCTGAGCTTGCTGTGATTGGTGCCCAGATTATGTTTAGTAGCAATGTCCAGTTCAGGAAGTGAGATGTTCTGCATTGAAGTCCAACAGAAGAGGTCAGGGTGGATGGTTGGGTGTACAAAGCACAGGACTTGATACTGACTGATTCCTCTATGGTTCATACCACTAAATTGTGTTTGTGTTTTTGGTTTAATATTTTTAAAAAAATGAAACATATGGTGCTTAATATCAGTGTTGAGATTTCCAATACCTAAAAGATTAGTCTGGTGATTTTCTATATTTCTTTTACTGTTTACTAACCAATGAAAAGACCAAAATCAACAATAAATTGTCAATATGGAGGAAATTCCAGTAATAGATAAACAAATACACAAATTTACTTAGATATTGTCTTTGCTTTATTCATTCATCATTCATCGTTCAACAGAGTAAGAATAAAAGGTTAGGAACATCATTACAAAGAATACCACTCAGAGAATACCAAGTATTTCACCTGAAAGGTCAGAGGTCCTCACACACACAAAGTGGTTCAGAATTAAACAAATGTATACATGTATACAGTTCCTGCCCTGCATCTGACGGAATTGGAAACCATCAAGTTGGTTACAAGAAACTAAAGTTCAGTTGTTTTTTAGCCTTGAGGCTATCACAAGAACTCCACATACTTAGTTTGCTACTCAACTCTTGTCAGGCACTTGTAGCAAGTTACAGCTGAGAGATAGAAAGGTTGCAAACAGTAGTAAGAAAATACACAGAGTATAGCAAAACATAGTTCGGTTAAAGGTGTGTAATGGATACATTTTGTCACCACAGTCAAGTATACCTAAAGCCTGATGTGTTACTGGATTGCTCCATGCCATTTGGGTAACCATTGTTGTCAAAAAAATTATTAAAAATGCATCTGGTAGCCACAGCTTTGCACTAGCAGACATGTTCCTTCAACATGCATTAATTATTAGGAGGTTGTATAAGAAGAGGTTTCTCAGAAAAAGCTTACTTAACTCTTCTTATTCTTCTTGTCTATGGGGGTGTGTCAGTATACAGTCACATCCCTGCTGTTATGATCAATGTGAGTTCGTCAGCCCTACATATCTTGTTAAACTGCAGAAGAATAAATCTCAGTCAGGTACCACAATGCCAGTTAATGCCAGTTCTTGCCAATGCTAATACAGCCAGCAGCCATGTGTGAGACACAACCTGGGTTTAGGTAGCATTCTGCTTTTTATATATGTGGTGACGTTGGAAGGCGTAGAGGGGTTATAGACATACAGTTTCTAAGTAAGAGGCTAAGAAATAATAATTTGGCTGATACTGGGGATACTTTGGCTCGACAGGTGGAGAAGAAGAAGAAGGTTGGACATGTAGAGTACATGCTGATGATTTTGCAGACGATGTGAAAATAAACTGTTTTATTAGAATGTACAAATAGAGCACTAAAGTATAGCCACTGGATCAGTATAACTGTTGAAATGTTTTACTTTGGTTAATCATTTACATGTTTGTCCAGCCAGCTCATGTTTATCATGTCCAGTTGACTAAAAACCTTTAATGGCAAGTGGGCAGTGTCACCACACCATCAACACATCTCTGACGCATGGCTGTTGCACGATCATGTCTTGTTCGTCCGCTACACATGAACTCAAGTTCCTGATTATGTCTTGAATACAGCTTCTCCTCTGCTTTGAATCTGAAGATAATATTGTGTCTGTCGATCATTTCTTTATTCACAGTGCACGGTTCTGCAACAGAAAACATAACATTATATTTGTTATACAGTATTTAGTGCTTGAAAAATGGATATGTCTTAACAAATGTAATCAGTGAATTACTGATAAAGTACTCAACATAGTACTGACCGTGACCTTAATTTTATACCTTTTACAAACAAACATAAAAGACAATAAAAATGGAATTGTAGCTTACTGAGGCATTTCATCTCTCCAGTCCAATGACCATTTCTGCAGGTTCTGTGAGGACCCCCCTCCATGGTGTACAAATTCTGACAGACGTATTGAACACTTTCATCATGCCTGTACTGGTATTTAAGACTTTCCACAGTGTCTCCATCTTCAAGTGCTGGTGGGTTCTCACAGCCCACAGGATCTAAAAGATGACAGAGAAAGTTTGTACCTGATTGTTGAGCAGCTGTGACATTTTCACCTTGAGTTACACATTTTGACAGACTGTGATCAGCAGTTACATAATATTTTGCAAGCACAAATGTGTAAAAGTGTAGACGCTGTATATACACTGTCATTATACTAGATACACATAGCTCTCAGGGTAGATCTCAGTGAAAATTCATTTCCTTAGGTAAAGATTAAGGGGACACAATTGATTTACCTCTGCACGTTGGAAAGGGACCACTCCATTGTCCGTCTGATAAACATTCAACCTCTGCATTCCCTCGAAGAAACTGTCTAGAGTTGCGGCAAGCAAACTTTAACTTTTCTCCTTTTCCTAGTTGATGGCCTCGTAAACGTGGGATGGTGTATACATTGCTTGGTACATCTCTGACTTCGCAGTTTTCTGTTTTTAAGAAGAGAATCTGTTTTATCAAGCGGTCTACACATAATAAACTGTGGCACATAAAACTTTAGATCTTAGGTTCTGGTTTTCATAAATCCAGATTTGATGTGACTTAACCTCTGTGTGTAAATGTACTGCTTATTTGACGTGTACAACGGACACAGTAAGAGTAGATGGGCATATTACTTACAAGTTTTAGTCTAGACACGATTATAAATATTTCCATATTACAAAATGAATCGACTGACTTGTATGTTTAAGGGTTCGTAGTGATGAACCCACAGAGCATCATCATCAGTTCCCCTCAGCTGTATGGAGCTTTTCCATAACTTTTGATTACTTTTTGAAGTGTGAATCTCAGTACTCTGTCCATGTACTTTGTCATTTATATTTTAGTTTGCCTAAAAAGATGGGTAAAATAATTGTAAATTGGATTAACCTCCAATGAAAGTGAACATACCAGTACAGGTTGGAAAGGGTGCATTCCACTGCCCAGTTTCTAAGCAGTTAATTTCCTTAGGTCCGTCCAGTACAAAATTATTACTGCATTGAAACTGTAATTTCTGTCCAGTCTTCACTGTTTGATCTGCTGGTTGTAGTCCAGTTACAATGAGATGGTGATGCATCACGCCAACTTTGCAAGTGATGTCTGGAATGAATAAAACAGATATAATCAAATGAAAAACTTTGAGGTTTAATGGACTGGGGTTGGGATCCCGCAGTCATTTTGATTATTTTTTACATGTTCTACTACTGTGAGGAATATATATTTTTTACCTTCACAAGAGGGGAATGGATTATCCCAATTCCCATCTTTACCACATATCAGTATTGAACTGCCATTCCGATATTTGCCAGGTCCATGACAGCTGAATGTGAGGAAGCGGTCAGGAAGTATGGGTTCTCCATTTTCTGGTACACCTTTTACAATAAGCCATTCATCTGCAGGCGGGGGGTCACAGGTCAAAGCTGTGTAAACACAACAGTCAGGTCAGTAGATGAAAAAAAGGCAAGAAGTTGTTGTAAAAATAAACTTAATATATCAGCCAAAGGTTTCAAGCGGGAGCAGAGCCTCCCCATTGAGTTCCATAGCGGGAGAGGCTGTTTTTCCACATTCATTCAAGAAGACTCTTCTAGATAATATAACAACCCTAGAGGTTTATGTTATGGCCATCACTTAATTATTTCTGCTTCGATTCTGAGAAAGCATGTTTTGTCCATAATTGTGGTATGAAGGAGGGATTAAAATACTACAGTACCAATCCTCTGACATTGTGACAGTGTGAACCATAGTGGTAGCAAATTCAAAACAGTTATGAACAAAACACAACGCCATAGTTGCTGATCCAAACTAACAAACTAGAACACAGAAAAATAAAAGTGATTTAAGTTAAAGGAATAATATATAAGATATTTACTCTGCCATGTCATCAAAGATTAAGTAAACATGCTTAAATCATTTCTTTCAATATTGTAAAGTATCTCTTGGGTTTGGAAGTTTCTTGCCAAAATGGACATTAGGAGTCACAAGTAACTTATACCCCAAAGTTTTTATGTACACAGTCTTGTACCTTTGACATTTTATTAAAGAACTAGATATTTTCTAATGTGATTTGTAAACGGATTTAACCAAGAGAGTTGTCAGCAGACAATGGGGCTTAACTCTGGTATCCTACAACTTAAATACACAATTCTATCATTGCATGTTCTTTTTTTTGGTGCATTAACAAATAAAAGTTTCCAATGCAACTTTATAATAATAACAACAATTACAAGTTCTGTCAATTACTAAGACTTACGATCACATATTGGCACGTGATTGGTCCATCTGTCCAGCAAACAAGTCCTGGTGTCTTCCTTACTAACCATGTGATACCTGCAATGAAAGTTTTTCATTATGAGATGAAAACACCTGATTACAACAGCACCAATTAGAGAGAACGATATATCTTTTTCAATTCTTACTCATACACCATTAAAAAACAATTACACTTTGTCAACACTTTACCCTCCTGATTAGTTTATAAGCAGTATACAATTAGTAAATGGTTCATAATGGACTATTACGGTATATAGTTTTAAGCATTCTTTATTATTTATTTATCTATTTGACTATTCCTGTAAAACCTGTCTAACTTGTACACCAGGTAATTACAATAAATTACAATATGGACATACATTAATGAACACATAAAATGTGTCTATATACTATATACTACTTACAAAGGCTGTGTTAACATTATTTTTAGTCTCTTTAAATGAGTCCAGATTCACGTACCCTTCATTACAAAAGTATCTGATAGTTGTTCCAAAAACAAAGTCTTCACCATGGATTATTTGAAAGTAGCCATTGGGAGTATCATCAGGAAGTTCACATGGCTTTACTAAAAAAAAAAAAAAAAAACAGATTTATCAGCCAAGCAGATTTTTAGTTTAGTTGGATTTTAGTTAAAAGCACTAGCAAAACGACGGTGACAGTGAGGCGGATTGTTATCTGGTTACTTGTTACTAGCAAGCAACTCTCTCAGTACCATGATCTGGTTATTTAGCTTGGTAATTCGTCACACATTGATGATACAGTTACAGTTGTGTCAGTAAAATGTCAAACTACTCTGGAACTTTTGAAACTTTAAAAAACGAAAACACATTTTCATTCACTTAGTTTTCCCCCTAACAAAAGTTAAAAATGTTAATGGATCTTTTGAAATATAAAAACAAAATTACATTTATTGTAACCTCATTACTATAATCACCCAAGTGGCAACAAAATAAGTTGTAGAAAAGGAAGCCATTCAACTCACAGAAGCACTTTCCCTTGAGGAGCGCAAGCCAGCTACCTTCTGAACATACGTATCTGATGGTTGGGCCTGATATATAACCAGTTTCACAAGTGAAATATATCACATCTCCTCCTAAGTACTCTGCTTTTTTGGACGCTTCTGACACATGGGCGTGAGGAACATCTGGGAGCCCTGAACAAGGTACTAACAAACAGCAACATGGGAAAAAAAGAGGAAATTAGACACGTCTTCTCAACAGTTGTGTGCTACAGATTCTTTCAGTGTTGGATCAAAGCATGTGAAGAAATAAGAGATTGTACTGTACATACTTAATGCTAAACAACCCACATGTATGCACTAATACTACTTAATAAACAACTTTTACAACAATTAACATGCACATCTTTGAACGTTTCTTCTCTCTGTGACCCTTCTCCCTTTAACTTTCAGAAAGTGAGTATTTCAAAAAGTCTGTCTTACCATTCTGTGATAAAGAAACTTGCGCAATCCCCCACAGCTGGAGAAAAAAAAGGATTAAAGATGACCGCATTTCAGCAAGTAGTTGTGCAGTGACATACGAGAGTCTAAATGAGGCAAACTCCTTTGACAAACTACTTTTTCCAGTGCAATTTCTGTGTGTTTGTACCCAGCCACAGTCCTCAGGGAGCACTAAGGGTCATGACAGGGACTGCCCAGTGAGATTGCATAAGGCTGGAAAACAACATGAAAAATGGGAACACACACAGCACGCACTGTTCTCATCAGGAATCATATACGTTTCTTCAGAGCAATAACATCTTCTTGATGTATTCCTATGCTATCCTATCAAATTAATTTATAAAATTCTCCTCTCTGGTCCTGCATTCACTGATATATTCTTGTCTGATTTATACTACTGACCTGACAAAACCAATGTCAGGACATATTTTTGATAAATCACATCAAATTTGATCTGACAGGATAACTCAGGGAGGTTTAAATACAAACATACTAAAATATAACAAATAATGTCTAATACACAACAGAACTGAGGCAAACATAAAAGGTTTAACTGCACTTCCAGACTTGTTTATGACAATCTTGAGCCAACATTGCAAAAATCCAAAGCTGACTTTCTGATCTGTTTGCATCTGCTGATGATTAAACAGTTTCTGTCCAGTATTGATTGCCACACCGTTAACAAGTTGATACTAAAGTACAAAGTCTGTTGTAAAAATCATTAATTGGATGAACAAGTCAATGAAACAATGATTAAATGGTACTGTCAGTGCTGAGTGAGCTGTTTATTTGCACTATAATGATTCATACTTAAAAAAGACATCAAATGAGTAATGCGGCTTCAAAACATGTCACTGTCACTTGTTTCTCAATCTGAGGCCATTTATGCTGAACCCGCACTCTCACCCTAACCAATTTAATCTAAGCTTAATTCTAATTTTAACCAAAAACCAAACCATGAAACCACCTAAACCCCCGGAGATTAAATATTTTGACTTTTTGAGTATACTGGAAAAATGAAAGACTGAATTAAATTAACCAACACAACACTACTTTATGCTTTTAAGTGTACAATGTCAAATACCCAACTGAAAACTGTCCCTAAATGTAGAAAAAAAATGCCTGACAATGGCATGGATTTTAATTTTGGACCAGACCTTGGTTTGTTGCCTCAAAGCAACATTGTGCTACGACGGTACTAAAACACCCACAGTTTTCTATAGTACATATAATAAGTGGAATAAGGACAAGCAATATATACATTAGAAAAAAAAAGTGTTGTGACAGAAGGTTACAAGTCAAAATATGGAAGAGTGGATCCCTGAAGGGTTGAGGAGGTCAGGGGTCAGTCAGCAGAACAGTGTGTGTGTGTGTGTGTGTGTGTGTGTGTGTGTGTGTGTGTGTGTGTGTGTGTGTGTGTGTGTGTGTGTGTGTGTGTGTGTGTGTGTGTGTGTGCTGAATGTGTTGAAGTTGAATGTGATTAGCTGATAATTAGCCCGATCCGCTACTGTTACTAATCAATAGATATTATTAAACCATTAATCAAACCAATAAGTAGCAGCAGTCAACTTTATCATACTTTAGCAGTCATCTAGTGTTTCTGTAATAATATACATATTAGCAGGTTGAATTATAGTAAAGCTCTTTACAAGCTCTGTATGTATAATGTATGTGATATAATATATAAAACAACAACAGACCAAAACGGGAGTTGTTTTTGAAGGCTTTTTATTGCCAAGACACAACACGAACAGACAAGACAGGAGGAGTCTGGGGGGGAAACTTCAGGGCAGGACGACGAGGACAGGTGAGCAGACGAGGGTAGGCTGAGGGCAGGTGAGTGTGGCAGGGCTGGAGACAAAAAAAGGAAAAGAAGCAGGAGTCCAAAAACATCTACAACAAAGAATCTTCAAAGATAGTTTCCTCAGAGCCGAGACGAACGACGAACTGGCGGAGTCTGGGAGGCTGAACCGGAGTTAAATACTGCAGGAGCTTGATGAGATGATGAGATGCAGGTGTGAGAGCCGAGCAGGTGAGAATTAATGAGGGAGTGGTCGAATAAAAAAATAGGTCAGCCACACCCAGCCTGCGCAGACAGAGGAGACCGACAAAAATAGACACAGAACACGAAGGGCAGGGAAACACCAGGAAAACACAGGGTAATAGACAAACCTACATCCTAACATTTATCACATAATCCTCAAATTCAAGCTAAACATACACTGCTGAGAGAAACACTGACACAATATTTTTGAAATCTTCGTAGGAATAACTGCATGTGTATTGTTATGAATTCATTGGTTATGTGGTTGCAAGAGCTCTACATAATCAAACAAACAGCAATGTACTGTATTAAGTTGTGATAATAGAAAAAAAAAAGAAAGACCAAACGAAGCCTTTTATTTTTTCTCCTCTTTTATTCAATATGCCAAAGCGTAATAATTTCAGATCACATTATTACAATAATTGACTGAGTCGATGATTATGTGTACTCTATAGGATGCTATATCAGTATGAATGATGCAATTGTGGGTATTTTTTTTCTTGCCATTTTTATTGAGGCCTCTCTGGGCGTCCAACAGTACCAGCACCACTGTCCTCAGTTGGCACTGTGGGAGAAAATGTATGTGTTCAGTATCACATCTCAACATGTTAAGACAATAATTCGATGATCAATCAAGAAGACTTTGATCCTGAATATTCTGTCGGTCAATGGACTTACAGGCGCAATACAGGAGGAACATAATGGCGGGCTCTACAACTTTATAGTCTCAAAATGACCACAAGCCACTGTGAGGGCAGCACAACGTTAGAAAGCGTAAAGCAGGGTGGCACGCTCCATGACAATTGTCAGTGAAGTCAGCTTTGGACCAGACAGTGGTGCAACCTCCTCCACTACCGTCCACTGTGATTAACTCTTCAGCTGACAGCACTGTCAGCAGCCCCGCTGGAGAAATGCTCCATGATGTGCTCCATGAAGTCTTACAGGTCTCATATCAGGGTGATATAGGTGTTTAGACATCATATGTCTGCAGTTCAAATAGGCTGCAATTCAAATGTTAAATCATATGCAGCTGTTTTCTTTTGATTTATAGACTCAAAAATATGTTCCCATGTTACATTTAACATTTGCATTGAACGGCAAAATCTGATTTTCTGACTTTTAAGTCAGGTACAGCCTACTGTTCTGAGCTGATTTTGTGCACATGCATCAGCATATGCAGTTTAGTAATTTAACCCTGAAAAAATAATTAATTTAATTGGGCCAACTGGAACATGCTGGAAGCTGGTTCTAGGACTTATACTCAGAGGAGCTGAGAGGCGGTGCTGGGCATAGAGAGCCTCATTAATTTAGAAAAAACAAAGCATCATTTATTTATTTTTTTCCTGAAAACATAACTTTAAATACTTCTTAAAAACAGACCAAATTTTGCAATATGCCTCCATATTTCCGTGTCTGTTTGCTTTTGTGTTAAATGTTTTAAATAGTACTTGACAATGTAGTATAAGGGGGTTCCTAAATGATTGTTTCTACTGCTTAAATACACAATCTGAATCATTTTGTAATTTCAACTGTATATTCTGTTTTCAGGGAGACTTTGTTATATCTATATATGTGTTGTAACTTTATTTAGAATAAAACATGCTGACAATGAATTTGTTGTTCTGTGTTTCTTTACCTGTACATTCTTTTGATCCAGTCCATCCTGTTTTCCCACAGGTTCGAGTAAATTGCCCACCATCCTTACAGTTATACTTGACTTCTTCTTTGTTTTTGTATTTGGCTTTAGCAGGTTCAGCAATGTCAGCATCGGGATAATCACTTCTGTCGCATGTTATTTCTGAAAATAAAACAAACAAAAAGTTAGTTTGTACACTGGCAAGTAGAAACTGCATTTTGCTGTTGGAAATGATCTGTAAGTAAACGTGTAACCTGAGACATTTGAGTGTGTTTCAGTGAATTTAAGTTTTAGGAGTGTTAAAGCAACATTGAGATTCAAAGATTCAAAGAGATTTATTGTCATTGTATTCCCACAACTAAAAATTGTTGGCACTTCTTAAAAACAAAGGCAGAACAGAACAAAACGAAACAACAGCTTAGGACACAGAACATTTAAACAATACACGACAATACACAATAAATAACGTAGAGTGCCGAGCCGCTGCGTGCGTACGCGCCGCCATCTTGACTGTGTTCTTGCTTTTACAGCCATGTATATATATTGTGTAACTTTTCTACCATAAAATCACTCCGAGTATGATCACCCGGGAGAAACACAATACGTTTCACAGCACTAAGTCACACTACACCAACTATTTGATTGTTTTTTTTGTAGACAGTAAAGTAAACTGTAGCTGCTGTTAGCTAATGTTAGTTCAGTTTAGAAGCTGGGTGTTTCTAGCACAGATATTTTGGACCAACGGGAAGAGGAGGTTTTCAGGCCTGGGGTGTGGGCGAATGCTGACAGGGAACAGATATGTATTGAAGTTAAGATAGTCAAGGTACTTCTAATGCATGTTATTACTGCTAAAATCACTTTAATTCATTCATATGATTTGGTAAATACACCAAAATCAGTACTGGGTTTTTAACACATTTCTGAATAAGTTTCCTTTGCTGACACACTGTATAACATGACCCAATTGAATTCATTTTTTTCCCTATACATTCATAATGGCATTCTAAATCGCGCATACTTGCAGTAACTTTGCTTTAAAACCAGAATCTTAAATCTTTCTGTGCGATTTTGTGAAATGCTTTTGGATGTACATACCTGTACACTTAATGTCCTTCTTCTCCCATGTCCCGTTTTTGCATTGAGTAGTCTTTTCTCCCTGCATTTCATAATTATCGCGACAGTGATAAGTGACAATAGAGTCAGACAAGTATTCCTTCATGGGTGCGCTCTCAACAACTGCATTCTCAACTTTAGGTGGGGGACTGCAGTGAATGCCAATAGCTGCAAAAGATGAAAACGTGCACAGTATTAAAATTAAACCCTATAACCCTTGTATAATTACTTACATCTGATAAAATAAGAATGTAGATGACTCACATCCGCAGATAGCTTTAAGTGGTAATCCATCCGAAATCCATTTTCCCTCATGACAAGTTAGTCTGTCAACCTGAGGTTGGTATCCTTCGTTACACTTAATCAGGCCAGTCTCTTCAGCCACTTCACCATTAGCAATCACAGGAGTTCTTCCACATTCACTTTTCGCTAAAGTGTATACAATTCAATACAGTTAGGTTTTTATATTGTGTATACAGTATGGAAGTAAATCTTTTATTGTATATGATGCTAGCTCCCATATCAAATCTAGTTTTGAGGGACTGACCCCTCTTTCAGAAAATACTGGGCGTTTATATCCTAAAAATCTTTACTGAATCCAAAACCTCACTTAATATATTATTACAGCTGGTAGTCTGCTAGAGGTTCATAGTCTACATCAACTTGTCAGTTTGCTTAATGCTGGTTACAATTACACCTGTAAGGCATTAAAGAATAATTACCAATGCATCGCTCAGGTATAGACCACCCGCTGCCATTGCACTTGGCTGCACCCCACCAGCCTTTGGTGAAAAGCTTGTAACCTTCATCACAGGCGAAGTACACCGTCTGATTTACTACAACTACAAATCCTTTTGAAATCGAAGGTTTTTTACATGCTGTCACTGAAAATCAAAGAAAATTACATTCAGATAACATCAATCAAAAGATAGCAACGACACACTTTCATGCTACTGGTAAGTAAGTAAGTATTAAAGTATTAAATATCTCAAAAAAAGTAGCTGGATTGTTTGACCCAGAAGAATTCTCATCTAGTGCCACCACCAGGTTTAGATATGTGGTTTCTAATGAGATGGATGGAAATGATATGAACTTTGGTTTACGTATTCATGCTCTTCTTAGGATAATCTGAACTCACTTTGATGACCCTTAACTTTTCATCTAGAGCCAGTAGCTATGCTTCTTGCTGTTGGACTAGGAAGTAATATTAGATGGCTGTTACGTCTTGCATTGTTGGCTCTTAACAGTTGTTGACTTGCTAGTTTTTGATCATAAGTAATGTAATCATAACAAATACACATGTACAGGTTTCCATATGTAAGACTGTATACGGAGGGTGCTAAATTGCAAAAATACTTCAAGTTTGTGTAAGTTCGACATTCTGCAGCAGTGGATTGATAAAATAAGATGTGTCCTCAAGAAAACTGGTTGGAAGAAGAATGGGTAAGAAGAAAAAGATGCTCCTGAACCTCAAACCTCCACAACAACTTACTGTCTCACTATTTTTACAGCTGTCCTCAGACAGCTGTAAGGATTGCTTGTAAGGATCCAAGTACCCATGTAGGAACAGCATGTGTTTTAGCTTTGAGCTTTTTTTCACATTATAGACTGAAGATTGAACACATATCTGATCTGCTTTACTGAGCTGGCTGTAAGGATTTCATCAGCTTAGAGGGAAAACAGTTATCAATATCAGACAAATTGCAGTAAAGTTTCACGCTTTTGCTAATTACTTTAATTCATCAGACAGGAGTGTCTGACTGAATGACCTAGAAGTCAGTGCATATTGGATTGACTGAGTGTTAAGAGGTTTTGTTCTTTACCTGAACATTTATCTGATCCGGTCCATCCTGTTTTCCCACAGGTTAGAGTAAATTGCCCACCATCCTTACAGTCATAATTGACTTCTTCTTTGTTTTTGTATTTGTCTTTAGCAGGTCCAGCAATGTCAGCATTGGGATAATCTTTTCTGTTGCACGTTATTTCTGAAAATAAAACAAACAAACCAAAAAAGTTAGTTTGTACACTGCATTTTGTTTCTATACATCAGAGTTGGTACATCAGATTCAGATAATCTAGTTGAGTAAAATATTCAGATGTTTTACCTTTTAGTAAAAGTGGCAACACCATAATGTTAAAAAGAAACATAACAGTCCTGCATTTAAACTTTTACTCATGTTACATGAAATAACTTAACTGGAACTTATGAGGTTTGAATTTGTTGTTCTGTTTTTCTCTACCTGCACATTGATACCATCCGGTCCAACCTCGTTCCCCACATTTTCGAATAAATTCTCCATCATAACCCTCCTTACAGATATACCTGACCTCTTCATTATAACTGTATTGGTATTTAAAGGGTTCTTCAGGGTCAGCATAAGGAAACCTTTCTGGGTCGCATGTTATCGCTGAAAAAAACAAAAAAAATTGTCAGTCTGTACACTGAATGGCAAGTAGAAACTGCATTTTGTTGAGTTAGTTCATCAGATTCACATAATTTAGTTAAGTAAAGTATTCAGATATTTCACCTTCACTAAAACTGGCAACACCACAGTGTTAAAGCAGATACATAACAGATACATAAAGTTTGACTCATCATTAAATTAAAATAAGTATGTAAAATATATGAGTATATATACAGCTTTGGCCAAGATTTTTAAAACCTTTTTTGAATGCATGCAAATTTCAACGTATATTGTTATACCACAAGTAGCCTTTTGTTTCACTGTATCCATGATTTCATCAAAATACCCATGTGGGATCAGCATGTGTTGTGGCTTTGAGCTTTGGCAAGACATTTCTTTCGCATAACAGGCTGAAGATTGAACACATATCTGTTCTGCTGTACTCAGATAGCTGTAAGGATTTCATCAGCTGAGAGAGGAAAGGCTTTCATACAGCATAAAAACAGTTGAATAGCAGTAGTCTGGATTTTCATCCGTTTGGTTGACTGGAAGTTACCTGTACATTTTGCAGACCCGGTCCAACCGCTTTCCCCACAGGTTAGAGTAAATTGTCCAGTAAAACCTTCCTTACAGGTATACCTGACCCAGTCATAGTATCTGTATTGGACTTTAAAGGGTTCTTCAGGGTCAGCATCAGGCACCCTTTTTGGGTCGCATGTTATCGCTGAAAGAAAAAAAAAAGTCAGTCTGTACACTGAATGGCAAGTAGAAACTGCATTTTGTTTCTACATCAGAGTTGGTTCATCAGCTTCAGATAAATTAGTTAAGTAGTAAATAAAATATTCAGATATTTCACCTTCAGTAAAAGTGGCTACACCATAATATGAAATAGATACATGTAACAGGCCTGCATTCAAAGTTTATGTTACATTATGGTAAAATAAGCAAGATGTTCCAACGTATAAAAAGTGTTTATCGTATGAAATGTTCCATGTCTCCACCCTCAGAACACAGGTGTAATACATTCTAAGTAACTGCTTTTATTGAGTCTTTAAGGTATGCATTAACTTTGGGAGGATTGGAGCCACAAGTAACCTTCTGTTTCACTGTATCCATGATTTAATCAAAGTACCCATGTAGGATCAGCATGTGTTGTGGTTTTGAGCTTTGGTAGTCCACTGCACATTTGTTTAAATGTCAGGAAACTTTACAAGAAATGTTCATCTCTTTGTCAGGCAGTATTACTTGATTTTCTCTTGAAAAAGCAAATGAATTCTGTTGAGATCAAAATCATAGACTGAAACCACGACAGATTTATAGTATACTGAAGTGGCTGTATATTGTGGAAAAGGGACTTTTAGTTCCAGAGTTAGAGGCTCTTAGTTCGTGGACAAAAAGTTTCTTCCCCACTTTCATGTACAGTCATGTAATAATAATACAACTTCACAATACCTTGACAAAGTGGATCTGGTGTCCAACCCTTTCTGGTGCATGTGGCCAGGTTTCTGCCATCTGGGCTCTTGTAGCCGCTCCGACATGTGTAACTTACAGTCGTATCCAATGTTATTATTTGTCGCCAGGCATTCCAGTGATACACATGTGGCTCTCGTCGATTGCTGCATCGAACCTCTAGAATCAGAGAAAGACTTGTGTATCTTAAATCAATCAAGATTAGATTAATAATCCTCGTCATGGGTTGATGAACCACATACACACAGTAAAGAACAATAAGTCCATGTTGATTTTTATACCTTGGCATACTGGTCTGATTGTCCATTCTCCGTCCTTTCCGCATGTCGTTACTGTTGAGGTGTACTCAGGTTCAGAAATCCAGTACTTCTCTCCACAAGTGACTCTTAATGTGTCACCAGGTGAAAACACATTTCTGTAAGCAGGATCATACGTGGTTCCTTCAAGGGCCGACTGGCTCAGTCTACATTTTATTGCTGCATTTGTTGGGAAATTAAGAATATTATTTGTTAGTTTGTTGTAACAAGGTGTGAATTTTGTTCATCCATGGCCAGTTCAGACAGTGGAGAGAAAATGCACAGGAGTCCAAGGTGTCTTATGCTGAAAGGTTTATTGAATTTTGGCCATGGAGAATGGAGGATTTATGGATCTGACATGACGCCATCTCAATTTTGACAAAGCTGTTCTCTCTGGTTCATCTATATGCTCTCAGAATAGTGACACAACTACTCTATGTACATAATAATCATACTCAATGCACAGTATAAGGTATTTGCAAACAAGGAGATATGTTTACACTTTAGTGGTTATCTGACTCTGTGAGACAGCGCTGTCCTCTGACCTCAGTTACGACAGTAATGATCAGAATGGTGCCTGATTTCGTAAACAGAAACATACAGCTGCTCTGTATGTCAAGGAGAGAAGTCACAATTCAGCATTATCCCTACAGTGACCTCAGGGCATATGTTTGACCCTGAATAAGCCCGATATGTGGCATGCTCCATCCATCCATCCATCCATCCATCCATCCATCCATCCAGCACCAGTGTTCACTAGTCAGTGTGAAATAACCAATAAAATCAGATTACTCAGTTTATACTTACGTTCACACAAAGGTGTGGGGCTCCACTCTGCTCCGGTTCCAAATTTTGTGCATTTTGAAGGTCTGTCTTCAGTGCGTTGAAATGTAGGATTACACTCAAAATGCAGGACTTCATGTTCATTGTACTTCTGTTTTTTGTCAAGCACATAACCATTTTCAATCACGGGTGTTTCACATGATATTTCTGTTGAAGAAAACACACAAGCATGAATATAACTACAACATATGTTCATAAACAGACAAATATTGTGGGACGGTATGAGATTAATTTTATTGTCCTGATTCACTGACTAATTTTGAGCAATTCTACTTTTACGTTCTTTTACAAGACTCAATATAACAATGTTATACGACATTGAATGGACAGGTATGAGAGGTATTGACCTTCTCATATACTGGAATTAAGCTATGGTGTGAATAGAGCTTGTAACTATGGGGATCTTGGTGGTGACTTAATTCTGTTGATTGTTATGGTGTTACATGGTGGCTATTAGGTGGGCCGTGTTGTGTTGGGTGTTTTCTATTTGTTGCTTATTATTATTTGTTGTTATTTATTATTGCATATTATTACTTACCTTTGCATTTTGGAGCTTCCGCACTCCAGACTCCATTTTCATCACAATAGATCTCCACTGGCCCATCCAGGATTTCACTGTTGGATTTGCAGCTAAATCGAACTACATTGCCAAAAGTTGCTTCATCTGGGTCCCCAGTCACCAGGACATTACTGTCCACATGAATCGCTGGGCACTGTTGGGCTGGAAAAAGAAAAGAAAAAATAAATGTAAAGACAAATGAGAGTTTTTAAATATTTCTAAGGGATGACACAAAGAAATAAACACAGAATGACATTTCCCATTGTGTCAGGTACTGGATGAATAAGATCCTTTATTTCAGCTCTTACCTTCACAAACAGGAACAACTCCATCCCAGCCTCCAGCCATGCAATGCCGGGAGTTTGTGCGACTGACCATCTGATAACTGAAGCAAGTGTAACATAGAAAATGATGAAAATGTCTCATTATGGACCAAATTTAAACAGCTTGTCAGGTAGGTACTACAGGGATACAGTATGACAATAGGAAATAAAAGTAGAAAGTGTGATGAGAAATATTTCCATACCCTTTGTGGCAGGTGTATAGAACTTGTGACCCAAAGACAAAATCGTCACCTTTGACCAGAGCAAAATCTGCAAACTGTGCATCGCCGGGATGACCACATGATTTTGCTTATGACATAAAAATGATAGAAAATATGAGTAAATTTATTGTTGAGGCCAGTGATTCCATAATAATAAAATACTATATTTCATTTAATACTATATCATATTCATCACTGATCATACAGGAAAGTTAAGCCTGCTTTAGCATTATGCACTCATTCAAACCACAACACTAGGTCTATTTAACAGAATTCGGCTACATGTTGCATATTATGTTTAGTAGTAATTACAACTTGTAATGGCAGAATAAATATTTTTTTTCCAGGCAATTAATGATTGTAACTTACGTTGACATTTATTGCCTTTAGTCTGCCATGTTCCCCCGGCACAGATCAGTTTGAAAAAGCCACTGTAGCCAACATTGCAGCTCACTCTCACTTGTTTTCCAGGATCGTAGCTGGCATCCAGATTAGATGTGTCAAAATGTTCATCATAATGATTGCTTTTTAAAAACTGTTGAAGTGTACAGCTCCCTGTAGGACAGCAAGAAAAAAACAAACAAAAATAGTAACAAATAAATTATTTTCCTCACAATGAAACATTTAACGGTAAATGTGTGTATAAATTACTATATGGTTTACCTTGACTTCTCACAAAGGTCAGTGTTTGCATCCACAAAAACAGGATCGCGCTTTGGGTTATTACATGCATTTTATCTTCCTTACCCTAAACCACCAAGCACAAGTAATAACTGGCGACTGAAACACTGAGCTGTGGACTTCACAGGCAAAGAGGGATTGCTCAATGATTTACGCAACCACCATTCCAACCTCACAGAGAGCAGAAAAAAAGGGGAAGTAATCACAACACCTTATGTGACTCACCGGATCCTTAACAAATATCACAAAAACAATATTTCTTTCTGATCCTGGTATATGTATGACTATGATTTTTATTCAAAAATAAGACAAGTGAATCATGGAACTAACAGAAAAAAATATATTTTTAAAAATACTGTGCTTTGTGCTTTTAGTGTCATGCCCCTGCTTTGTCAGACTTTGCTGTGTTTATCATTGGTACATAAAGAGAGTATTCCTGTAAAGTTTTATTTGTTTTTTAAAATCCTTCTTGGTAATCATTTGCAAAAATCAGTTGTGTAAACAAAATAGGTGGCATGTCGGCACATCTGCTCATCTCTTTTGATCAAGAGTACGTATATATATGTGATTTAAACATAATAAGCAAAGAGAAACTAGTAATCATTATTTAAAAAATATAATAAAGTTTATTTTAATATGCATAAATGTCACTGTTAAAGCTACACTGAAGCACAGTTTATACAAATGTTTGTTAATGGCCTTGTAAAACTGGTAACAGCGTCCAAAAGTCTGGAGAACAAATAATTTTGACCTCAGTTTGGAAACAAAATGTAGCCGTTAAGCAATGTAGGGTTTGCCTTTATTTCTCAATATGGCTTATGAGTGCTTATTTTGTACAGAAGTTGAGTGCGTATCTGTGTCACAGCCAACACGTCACATATTCAATTATTATATTCAAATATACAAGTTTACTGTGTTTTAATGTTTTGATATCTTCGTCATGAGAAAATGACACAATTAGTCGCCTTTGTGTGTCAAAGAACTTTGCACTGCAAAATTAAAGTTAATGTGTTGCTCTACTGTTGAACTCTTTCTGTTGACTGAGGACTGTGTGAACTTTGTGAGAACTGTGTGGTTTGCCTTCCTTCATCCTCCATTGCTGATGAAGCAGAAAGAGAGAGAGAGAGAGAGAGAGAGAGAGAGAGAGAGAGGGTGTGGAGTAATGGTCAACTGGGGGCTGGTGGTTTCGACAGATACTGATTATTTTGTGTGCTGACATTTGCTATCTCATGACAAAATCCTCTCAATAACCCTACTAGGGTGGAAACAGAATATATATAATATATATTTCTTATACATATATTTATTATACATAGTTTTAGATAGTACACAGCATAAAACTGATTTAGGGTGGAGAGAGAGAGAAAGATGTCTACTCCAATCAGGGAAGTTGCAATAACATGATCAAGCCTCAAGGACTAAATCCCATTTTTAGGTGAACTGACTGCAAAATGAAAAATGTATATGACAAAAAAAGGAGACTAAATAATTAAATGATCAATCAAACAAACAAAAAAAAAAAATACTGCAGGTTAATTATAGAGGAAAATAACAAATATAAAAATGTCACACGATGAAACTTTGGGCTCTGGGCCCAAAGAAGTAGAAGTACATAACACACTGAGTCACACACCGCCAACTATTTCACTGATTTTGGTGAAACTGGATCATATTTTATGGAGAAAATGTTCTCTGGTTTTTCCCTCTGATGGAACTCTCTGTGATTTACAGAGTTTCCTGATGGACAGTGAAGTAAACTGCTGCCAACTGTAGCTGCTGTTCAGCCAATGTATGTAGTAAACTGTATAGGCATATGTCTACACTTGTATGCATATGAATGTTTGTGTCTTTGCTCCTCCTTTCCCTGTCAAACATGAAATGTCTCCATGTCTACCCATGCCCCTGAGCAGACATCAATCAATAAAAATGTTACAACACTGACTGGTCATTATTTAATATTTAATTTATCCTTACCACATACTGATGCCTTCACAGAAGGGCACAGCCGTTCCAGGAATTGCTCAACAGTGCCCTGCTGAGGTGGCAGAGAGGACATCATAAATACTGAAATAATTCAAGGAACATTTGTTTAAGTCCATTATTGGTGCAAAGAGGCAGGCAGGTGAATATACAGAATGGAGGTTAAAACAGATGGATCTGAATATTCAAATTATAAGCAATTACTGACAATCAGGATGCAACAACTACAAACTAAGACGTGTTTAGGTCGTCTAGAAACAGTCCATCTGCTGATGTGAAGCCCTTCCATTTTCCTTTGTGCAACGCATTGTGCAAGAATAGTGTCTATTGACAGGACACTAAAATATTGACTTTCCAGCACACACCAGACCTGCTTACACAGTTATACAATGTATACAGTAGTAGTATTGGATTTAGTAGTACTGACATCACATCTTTGTAGAATACAATCTGAAGACGTCACGTTGGACTTGTGGTGACATTGATTTTTCCTGTTTTGATGATTCAATCAGCAATATTCACTCAAGTACTGTAGCATGATCAAAAACTAGTTGACAACTTTTGCAAACATCAAGCTCTCTTGGCTCTTGCTTTTTCTACTGTGCACACATGTGATACTCTAGATTAGGGTTTGTTTGTAGACTCCCCAGTGTTTGTTCAACATGTCAAAAAAATCGCTGCATGATGTCTGATATTTATAAAAATCATTCAGCAACATCGCTGACGTTTCCCAGGCGATGTATTACACTTTACATCACGATAACACATCAAACTACAGACTAACGTTACAGTGACACTGTATGTAAAGCACAGAGCTGCTATGTAAATACTACTCTTTATCGTACTGGTGTTGTTCATATCGCGCAGACCAGGTTGGAACATAATAATGTTGCAGTGCACATGCGTTTAAGTTACAGCTCTTTAGTACTGTCAGTAAATGTAATCAGCATGCTAACATGCTCAGAATGATGACGCTAACATGCTGATTCTTAACAGCTAACATTTACCATATTCTCCATCTTTATTTAGTCTGTTAGTGTTATTTGCTAACAACATCACTACAGTACATCCTAAAATCCTAAAACAGGATTCATCATAAATATCTATACATACATATTGTATATATTGACATAAATATAACAAAGCGTCCTGTTGGAGATATTTCATTGAATAAGTGAAAACTTTGACCCCAAGATTGTTTGTGCCATATTTTATTTGCATTCTATTATATTACAGCGTTGACATTTCTGAAAGAGGTTATATATATCATTATAACTTTTTCTTCAATCAAGGATTCAAACTAAAATGATGTAAAAAAATGTTTATTTCAGTGACTTCAACTCCAGTGTACCATTAATTAAAAATATATACACTGTGTCTGAATGTCCACATCACAGCTGTCTGATTTTAATTACAGATAATTTATTTTTTTTGTAATTTGTGTTGTATTGTATTTGCCTTGACACTACAAACAAGTGAATACAGGTTAAAAATTACATCATATAATTGTAATAATAATAATAAAAAAAGTGAAAACTCCTTTTCTCAATGGCACGTGGGCAGAGGTATCACACCGTCATTACACTTCTGACGCATTGCGCCGACAGGTCTTGTTTGGGTGCACTGAAACTCGATGACATCATTATGGGCTGCATACAGCTTTCTGTGATTGTTATATCTGAATTCAATATTACGTTGCCTCAAGTCGATGTCATCAACAGTGCAGGGTTCTGCAAGACATAATGGACCAAAGCATTTAGTTAATGGTAGGTTACTTTTTTTTTTCAAATGATTCTAAGGTCTAAGGCATAATATTAGATATGAATTATAAATAACACACCAGAAAATACTTGTGGCCAAACCTACAGTGAAATCTGTAAATCTGTTCACTGTATCAAACTCACATCCAACTACTGGAAATCACTTTGAAATTCAACTTCTAAGATTCATTTTGACAACACAAAGCAGAATGGGCAAGAGCAGTAACTCACTGAGGCATCTCGGCTGTCCGGTCCATTCACCGTTGACGCAGGTTCTGTAAGGCTCTCCCTCCATGGTGTGGTACCTCTGACACATGTATTCAACTCTTTCATTATGGTTGTACTGACTTTTCATGGCATGTTTGATGTCTCCATGAAGAAGAGGTGGTGGATCCTCACAGCCTGCAGACTCTGAAAGAATGTGGATGGCACAGATTTATTTAAGTCTCTTTATACTGTATTATATTGCATTTAAAGTAACAATGTGTAACTGTCCTGCCATAAAATAACAGGTTTTAAATTGTGTGGATGCTACACTGACACGACACCACTATACGCGGCCTACGCCTGTTCTTGCATTATGTAATTTTGTGATCCAGGTACCATCGCCCACAAGAAGTATGCAACACTTTATGACACTGCTGCAACCTGTAGCTGCTGTTAGCTAATGTTAGCTCAGTTTGTTAGCCAGGCTGCCCAGACTGTGAGTTGTCGACTCGCTAGTTTTTGATCATAAATAATATGTATAATCATGGTATTGTGCTGTGATACTGAATCACCAAATATCCATTTCTATGCAGTGTTGCTTTAAATCCAACACAAGTTGAGCAATGTGCCAAACAAACATCATCTGATCCACTACTGTATCTAGGGGCAACAACAGAAAAGGCGTGATCTCCCATTAGCTTCAAGCCAGCCAATAATTTAGGGTGACAGGAGCTTAAAATAATGCAGAATAAGGCAAATCATTATCCTGGTGTTAAGACCCATTACCAAATATTCTTACCATTCTGCGACAATGAAATGTCCATGTTCAGCCACAGGACAAAAAGGCAAACAAGTCGTGAGAATCTCATAGTGATGATCCAGTCAGGAGATACTCGTAAAAGAGAATGTTCCTCTCTTTATAGTTACAGAAAAAAAAGAGTTTCGACACGGTGGAATTTCACAAATGTGTAATCAAACTGCTGCCGAAGCTTTGGCAACTTTGCCAAAATCCTCCACCACCAAACACACCAAGTATTCCTTGAAATGGATTTCTGTGTAAGGCATGTACAGATAAATGGATGGACTATACACGATGCATTTCTGGTCCACAGACCACTCAAAGGGCTTGACAACAATACATTTACACATTCATACACTGATGAAAAAGGCTGCTATTCAAGGTGCCAACTGCTTATCTGCTTAGGAGCGATACATCCCTATCCAAAGTCCTCATAATGATACTAAGCTCATCCATACACACAATCACATACGAACACTGCAGCCATGGAGAGCAATCTGGAGTTCAGCATCTTCTCCAAGGACACCTTGACTGGAATAGGAGAGCTGGGAATCGAACCAGAGAACTGAGAGAAAATTGGGCAAGATTCTGGCAAGGTTGTTGCTCTGTTGATGTTTCCAGGTCAAGCATGAACGTTGAACCTCAACTTAACATAAATGAGCAAGCCTTAAAGTGTGGTTGATTTTCCTACTCTGGACTTGGACACCAGATTGACTTCACCCTGCACGGAAAAGACGTCTCCAAGCTTTGCAAGAACTACTTGAAAACCAAAGAAGATTAAGGAGTCCTGACTGTCATGGACTTTCCTCCACAGTCACTTCATCCCCTCTTCCCCATTGAACATTTAGCTCTTTGGAACATTGTCAGATCATGCTGGGATCACATGGGTTATCAGGTTTTACACAAACCTGTGGAGTCCAAACTTGAGTAGATGCTGTCATCTGTCGAAGCAAAAGGGGGATGCCCAGACTGAGGATATTCTGAAATGTATGTAGATTAAACCTTTTACTCAAATTGTTGAGCCGATATTATCATTTGTAAAAAAGAAATGTAATACATTGAAAACAAATGCAAAATAGAAGCATCTTGACTGGAGGTGATCACTGAGAAGAAAGGCTTCACCATTCAGCAGGGCTGTGCTCCTGGACTGGTCGATGGTCTTGGAGTTCTGCTCCCTGGGAATAAAAACTGATGACCTGTTTTGACTTCTCACACATCTTGTATGGTATACATAGTATTGTCTGCTTAACCTCACTGGGAGTTACGTGCCCAGTTTTGTCAACTTTAATCCTGGTAAAGTGTCCATCATCATTATGTAATATAACAAAAACGAGGCAGAAAACAGGCTGAGACATCAAACATGGTTTTATTAAAATTTACTCCACTGACAGCATTAAAGTGGAGATGGAAGATCAGAAACATGTCAAACTCTTTGCTTGATATATTTGAGTTGACTAAAACTCTCATTGGCAAGTAGGCAGGTGAATCACACCACTATTACACCTCTGATTTAACGCCACTGTACCAACAGGTACTCCTATGGTACACTTGAACTCAATGTATTCATCATGAGTGAAATATTTATGGTCATTAGATTTTAAAGTGATATTATGTCGTCTGAAGATGTCTTCTCCCGCAATACAGGGTTCTGCAGGGGACAATAAACAAATAGCATTTTGTTAATGGCAGGAATGACTGTGAATCACAAACCACACTGCATGAAAACTTTTCAGTTGTTGATGAATCACAAATAAGTGTTTTATAGCCTATAGTATGAGGGGAACTGTAACTTACTGAGGCATCTCATATGTCCGGTCCATTCGCCATTGATGCAGGTTTTGTAAGGATCTCCCTCCATGGTGTAGTATGTCTGACACGTGTATTCAACTCTTTCATTATGATCATAATGACTTTTTGTTATGTACTTGATGCCTCCGTCTTCAAGGAATGGTGGAGTCCCACAACGCAAAAGCTCTGAAACTATATGGGTACAGATAACTGCACAGTTAGTGTTTAGTACCAGTGAGTCTATCCATGATCATTTTATATATATAATTATGTGACTGTGTTTTCTAGAGCATATTTTAAATTTGACCAAATTAATGCCAGACAGTTCTTTTTACCCTCACTGTCCACTGAAAAACATGACAGAGAGATCTGAACAACAGCTGAACTGGAACAACAACAGGAAACTGAACCACTAAACTCAAAGCTGGCAAATTTAAATTCAATTTAGAAAACTACATAAAATATTAACTGCTTTAAAACTAGAATCTTAAAGCCAACTTTGTGAAATGCTTTTGGATGTACGTACGTGTACAATTAATATTCTTCTTCTCCCATGTCCCGTTTTTGCACTGAAGTGTGTTTTCTCCCACCATTGTATAATTATCATGACAATGATAAGTGACCTCAGAGCCAGACAAGTATTCATCCTTATAAGCAGTCAGAACAAATGCACTCTCAACTTTAGGTGGGGGAGTGCAGTGAACGCCAACAGCTGCAAGAGAAGAAAACATGTACAGTATCACTGATTTTGTCTAGATTGATCTGTCCATCCTCAGAACTGTCTCCTGAAGTGCTTGCTTACTGTTTCAATGAATGACAACCAACTGTGAGGCTTGTGTTGTGTTCAAGTCAGAGACATTCAACATGACAACCTTTGCCCTGATAGTTTTCAGCCCATTGATTATTCCTGGAGCAAGAACTTTTTATAACACCTGAATTTAACACAAGTTTTTAAAAATATTCTTGGGTCTCGGAGAACTATCTGCAATGAAAAAGTAGCTATTAGATGTTTGATAACTGTGGCACTTCTATTTGAATGAGATCTACAAGTTATTTTTATATTTACGTCTTGGGTGTGCACCTGATTTAGTCTTAAAGTTCAAGTGGCTTTGAGCTTTGGCAAGGCATTTCTTTCGCATAACAGGCTGAAGATTGAACACATATCTGTTCTGCTGTACTCAGATGGCTGTAAGGATTTCATCAGCTTAGAGGGTAGGCATACAGCATAAAAACAGTTATCAATAACAGACAAATTGCAGTAAAGTTTCACCCTTTTGCTAATTACTTTGATTCATCAGACAGGACTGTCTGACTGAATGATCTAGAAGTCAGTGCATATTGGATTGACTGAGCATTAAGAAGTTTGACAGCTTTGGCCAAGATTATTTTGAGTCCATGCATGCAAAACATGCTAACAATTAATTCAATTAATTAATTTAATTTAGTATACTGTATATATTTGGGTTGCATGTTATCGCTGAAAGAAAAAAAATCAGTCTGTACACTGAATGGTAAGTAGAAACTGCATTTTGTTTCTACATCAGAGTTGGTTCATCAGCTTCAGATAAATTAGTTAAGTAGTAAATAAAATATTCAGATATTTCACCTTCAGTAAAAGTGGCTACACCATAATATGAAATAGATACATGTAACAGGCCTGCATTCAAAGTTTATGTTACATTATGGTAAAATAAGCAAGATGTTCCAACGTATGAAAAGTATTTATCGTATGAAATGTTCCATGTCTCCACCCTCAGAACACAGGTGTAATACATTCTAAGTAACTGCTTTCATTGCATGAGTTGCAATAATACTTCAAGTTTGTGTAAGTTCGACATTCTGCAGCAGTGGATTGATAAAATAAGATGCGTCCTCAAGAAAACTGGTTGGAAGAAGAATGGGTAGAAAGAAAAAGATGCTCCTGAACCTCAAACCGCCACAACAACATTTACTGTGTCACTATTTTTACAGGATTGCTTGTAAGGATCCAAGTACCCATGTAGGAACAGCATGTGTTTTAGCTTTGAGCTTTGGCAAGGCAATTTTTTTTTCACATTATAGACTGAAGATTGAACACATATCTGATCTGCTTTACTGAGCTGGCTGTAAGGATTTCATCAGCTTAGAGGGAAAACAGTTATCAATATCAGACAAATTGCAGTAAAGTTTCACCCTTTTGCTAATTACTTTAATTCATCAGACAGGAGTGTCTGACTGAATGACCTAGAAGTCAGTGCATATTGGATTGACTGAGTGTTAAGAAGTTTTGTTCTTTACCTGAACATTTATCTGATCCGGTCCATCCTGTTTCCCCACAGGTTAGAGTAAATTGCCCACCATCCTTACAGTTATAATTGACTTCTTCTTTGTTTTTGTATTTGGCTTTAGCAGGTCCAGCAATGTCAGCATTGGGATAATCTTTTCTGTCGCATGTTATTTCTGAAAATAAAACAAACAAACAAAAAAAGTTAGTTTGTACACTGCATTTTGTTTCTATACATCAGAGTTGGTACATCAGATTCAGATAATCTAGTTGAGTAAAATATTCAGATGTTTTACCTTTTAGTAAAAGTGGCAACACCATAATGTTAAAAAGAAACATAACAGTCCTGCATTTAAACTTTTACTCATGTTACATGAAATAACTTAACTGGAACTTATGAGGTTTGAATTTGTTGTTCTGTTTTTCCCTACCTGCACATTGATACGATCCGGTCCAACCTCGTTCCCCACATTTTCGAGTAAATTCTCCATCATAACCCTCCTTACAGATATACCTGACCTCTTCATTATAACTGTATTGGTATTTAAAGGGTTCTTCAGGGTCAGCATAAGGAAACCTTTCTGGGTCGCATGTAATGGCTGAAAAAAACAAAAACAATTGTCAGTCTGTACACTGAATGGCAAGTAGAAACTGCATTTTGTTGAGTTAGTTCATCAGATTCACATAATTTAGTTAAGTAAAGTATTCAGATATTTCACCTTCACTAAAACTGGCAACACCACAGTGTTAAAGCAGATACATAACAGATACATAAAGTTTGACTCATCATTAAATTAAAATAAGTAAGTAAAATATATGAGTATATATACAGCTTTGGCCAAGATTTTTAAAAGCTTTTTTGAATGCATGCAAATTTCAATGTATATTGTTATACCACAAGTAGCCTTTTGTTTCACTGTATCCATGATTTCATCAAAATACCCATGTGGGATCAGCATGTGTTGTGGCTTTGAGCTTTGGCAAGACATTTCTTTCACATAACAGGCTGAAGATTGAACACATATCTGTTCTGCTGTACTCAGATAGCTGTAAGGATTTCATCAGCTGAGAGAGGAAAGGCTTTCATACAGCATAAAAACAGTTGAATAGCAGTAGTCTGGATTTTCATCCTTTTGGTTGACTGGAAGTTACCTGTACATCTTGCAGACCCGGTCCAACCTCTTTCCCCACAGGTTAGAGTAAATTGTCCAGTAAAACCTTCCTTACAGGTATACCTGACCCTGTCATAGTATCTGTATTGGACTTTAAAGGGTTCTTCAGGGTCAGCATCAGGCACCCTTTTTGGGTCGCATGTTATCGCTGAAAGAAAAAAAAAAAAATCAGTCTGTACACTGAATGGTAAGTAGAAACTGCATTTTGTTTGTACATCAGAGTTGGTTCATCAGCTTCAGATAAATTAGTTAAGTAGTGAATAAAATATTCAGATATTTCACCTTCAGTAAGTGGCTACACCATAATATGAAGTAGATACATGTAACAGGCCTGCATTCAAAGTTTATGTTACATTATTGTAAAATCAGCAAGATGTTCCAAGGTATGAAAAGTATTTATCATATGAAATGTTCCATGTCTCCACCGTCAGAACACAGGTGTAATACATTCTAAGTAACTGCTTTTATTGCATGAGTTGCAAAAATACTTCAAGTTTGTGTAAGTTCGACATTCTGCAGCAGTGGATTGATAAAATAAGATGCGTCCTCAAGAAAACTGGTTGGAAGAAGAATGGGTAAAAAGAAAAAGATGCTCCTGAACCTCAAACCTCCACAACAACATTTACTGTGTCACTATTTTTACAGCTGTCCTCAGACAGCTGTAAGGATTGCTTGTGTAAGATTAAGAAGATAAGTTAATTCATATTTGACAGCTGAGAGTCTCATAAGTTAATATAATTTATATTTGAGTTAGTTTACTGAAAATGCATTTACAATGTTATAATTTACATCAGTTAACTATTTACGTTACACATTTATTATTTACATATTTACATGTTTAAATATTTACAACTGCATCTTTAAGACAGTTAAGATAGTCTGTTGAATCTGCATTTCTGATTTCCTCATGTTTACCTTAACCTTAAGTCCTAACTTCTGATTGGTTAGTTCAGTCACGTGAGAAGTGCGAACAAGGAAGTGATGTTGTTATGACGTGTGGAATCGAGTAAAGTGCTGCTTGAGAAAGTTATCCGTCTCCATCCTGCTGTTTCTTTTTATAAAGAGTGATCCAACCACCACACATCGAACCCTCACATTACATTTGGTGGCAGCGTGGTGTTATTTTGGTGGTTTTTGTGCACTTGGTGAGTTTTATTCCCCTAAACTGTGGATGGCGTCATTTTTGTGCTATCTGGATTTTTTTTCAGTCTTGGAGAGCAGCGGATTAACTGAAAACTAGTTTGGAGATATTGAGGACTTTTGCAGTATTTTTTTCTCTACTTTCCGTGCTTTTTGTGATTTTTGGACTGGACATTTTGTCACCATGTCGGATGATGAAAGGGGAGCTGGGATGCAGTCTTCTCCCTCTCAACGCCGACTGGATGCTACAAGGCCAGGTGCTGCATCTCTAGCCACACGTTCTGTCTTCAGTTCCCTGAAAATTGAGCTTCCACCTGCTTTTAAAGGAGATGGGACTGAATCTTTCACAAGTTGGTCTCGATGCTTTGAAGTGGCAGTGCAGGCTATGAGTTCAACTGATACAGATTTGTCTACAGTGATGGCCTCCATCCTCCCTACTCGCCTAGCGGATGCTGCGTTTCTGTATTGGGACAGCCTTCCTGCTTCAACCCAGAGAGACTATGATTCAGTGAAGGAGAAACTCAGAGATGTTTTTGGACCAAAGTACTCCCTACCATTTTTCCAGACCCATGTGAATGCTCGACCTCGTAAACCAGGTGAGAGTTTTGATGTGTACAGTGCAGACATCACTCGTCTTGTACTTGAAGCCTTTCCCATCTATGACTACAATGCACTAGAGGGTTTTTCGCCGCTTTGTTGCTGGCTTGGACCCAAACTTACAGTCAAAAATCCATGAGATGGGTGCTGAGGATCTTGGAGAAGCCGTGTGTATTGCCAGCCACTGTGAGAGAGCACGTGCAGCGCTTCACCTGACAACAGTAGTGTCTCCACACACTCAACCTTCAGAACAGGTAGCTATGGTTCGTCCTAGACCTCCTGATGACAAGCTTCTACATGCAGTTGAGCAGCTGACTCTTACCGTCAACAGCTTAAAAAGTGAAGTACAGCAGTTACGAGAGAAACACAGTTACCTGGCTCAGCGTGTGGACTCCAGGCCTGACAGATTCTCCTCCAACGATGCTCGATGCAGTGCACGCAGTGTCTCTCCACAACCCTACCATAACAGACACCGCAGAGACTATTACTCACCTGAGCAGTGTTATGGTCGTGATCCGGAGTCCTGTTATGCACGTCGTCCTCCTTCCCCTGTTCATCAGAGAACCCGCGAATGGCACGACAATGACAAACGTGACCGGCACTACTCTCCATCACGCCAATCCTATCAGTACTCCAGGTATGGTCGCTATGACAATGATGACACAAACAGATACAGACGTAGTCCTAGTCCTGCTCCACAGAGAAACAGAGATGGAAGTCCACACACTAGAGGCAGTGTTCGCTTCCAGTCTCCTGAAAGACATCCACACTCTGGTTCCAACCGACAGGGAAACTGCCATTAGCTGCTGTTGAGGGGCAAACATCAGCTACTGTCTCACAGCCCCAGAACGATTCCCCAAAGTTAATGCCTGACAATAATGACTCACACCCCAATGACTCTGTTTCCTCTTCAATCTTGGCTATTGTTGAAGGCATTGAAGTGTGCACTTTAATTGACTCTGGTTCTTTTGTCTCCATTGTGAGCGAAGATTTTCGAAACTCTCACCCAGCGTTAAAGAAACGCCCCATGACACCCTCCTCTCTGCCAGCTCGCTCAGTCAATGGACAGCGCCTGGACATCTCAGGCAAGTTAAAGATTGGGATCAGACTTGGAAAGCAGGTATGGCAACAGGACTTTGAAGTTCTCAGAGGTGCTTACCAGCCAGTCATTCTTGGTTTTGATTTCCTGCTGAAACACCATGCCCTCCTTGACATCAAAAACAAAGTACTGCAACTTTGGGACATGAAAATTCCTCTCCTGCCCAAAGGTCATGAAGTGGCCGCTTGCTGTAATGTGTCCGTGCTAGCGCCCACTAAGATTCCAGCTATGAGTGAAACCCTCATCACAGCCTGTGTGTCAGCAGCTACACCTGCTTCCCCCATGCCAACGGACTACTGTGGTGTTCTCATGCCCAACCCATCCTGTGACATTATCGTGGCACACTCTCTCAGTGAGGTTCAAAATGGCACAACTGTTGTTCGAGTCTTAAATCCCTCCAGAGACGACATTGAGCTGCATTCTGGACAACACCTTGGTGAGTTTCATTCTGCTTCATCTGTTGACATCATATCAGCTGAAGAGACATGTTGTGCAACCTCACCTGTACATGATGTAGCTCCACCTGTACAGATAAATGAAAGCAACCTGTCACCTTCCCAAGTTCAGTCTCTGAAATCACTGCTTCAGAAATACTCAGCAGTATTCAGTAAACACTCAGAGGACAGAGGTCGCACAAGCATCATCAAGCATCAAATCCGGACTGGTGATGCCACTCCAATTAAACAGAGAGCCTACAGAGTGACACCAGAACAGAGAGCTGAAATACGGACTCAAGTTGAAAAACTGTTAAAGGCAGATGTCATTGAAGAAAGCTACAGTCCCTGGGCTGCGCCAGTTGTTTTGGTGCGCAAGAAAAATGGCACATGGCGTTTCTGTCTGGACTACAGAAAACTTAATGTGGTGACAATCAAAGATTCCCACCCTCTTCCAAGAGTCGACGACGCACTGGATGCTTTGTTGGGCTCTGCCTGGTTCTCCACAATGGACCTGCAACATGGCTATTGGCAAGTTGAGCTGGATGAGAAAGATCGTGAAAAAACAGCATTCACAACAGGCAGTGGACTTTATCACTTTAAAGTTATGCCAATGGGTCTTACCAACGCTCCAGCCACATGCCAGCGCTTAATGGAAATGGTACTTCGTGGCCTCCCATGGAAGACGTGCCTAGTGTATTTGGATGATGTCCTCATCTACAGCCGCTCATTCAGCGAACATCTCCAGCACCTGGAAGACATCCTCTCCAGATTCCAGTCAAGTGGCCTGAAGCTAAATCCATCAAAATGCTGTTTTGCCAGAGATCAGGTACAGTTTTTGGGCCATGTTGTATCCAAAGATGGCATTCAGCCAGACCCACGAAATGTGAAAAGTGTTCAAGATTGGCCCATTCCACGGTCAGCTACAGAAGTAAGAGCATTTCTTGGACTTTGTTCGTACTACCGCAAGTTCATCAGAAACTTTGCACATCACAGTGTCCCCCTGCATGCACTCACAGAAAGGAATGCACCTTTCCACTGGACTGCTCAATGTCAGGATGCGTTCACCTACCTGAAACATGCACTCACAAACCCTCCAGTTGTTGCATTCCCTGACTTTACTTTGCCATTCTTCCTCTACACAGATGCTTCATGTTCTGCTATTGGTGCTGTGCTTGCTCAGAGACAGGCACATCAAGAAAAAGTGATTGCTTATGCTAGCCACGTTCTCACAAAAGCAGAAAGGTAATGGGCAACCTACGACAGAGAACTCTGGGCCATTGTCTGGGCCGTACGACATTTCCGCCACGACCTCTACAAACAGCCCTTTGTTATTGTCACCGACCACAAACCTCTCTTGGGTCTCAGAAAAATACCCATTGACAATGACAGAACTGGTCGTCGTGCTCGCTGGGCTCTTGAACTTGATCCTTTTGAATGGACTGTAGTTCACAAAGACGGCCATCGCCACCTCAATGCAGATGCAATGTCACGTCGCCCTGCTGACATCGGACCACCAGAGCAGAGCACCTCCTCCAGTGCTCCTGGTAATCCACATTCTGATGAGAGACATTCTAGTCCAAGTCCTGTAAGTCTATCTTGCCCCGTCAGTTCTGTACATCACAGCCCCTGCAGCACTGCTCCAGAGCCAATGTCCTGCAACCTGACTGGACCACAGTCTCCTCCAGCCTCCTCACAGGGTGCTACACAGTCTGTCTCCTCCACATTTGTGCTTCAGCTCCCTGATGATGATTTCAAAAAGGAACAACGACAAGATGCCATACTGTCAGAGGTCAGTAGCTGGAAAGCTAAAGGTCAGAAGCCACAATATTGGCGCATGAAAAAACGCACACCTGCTGAGAAAGCACTATGGCACGAGTATCACAGACTTACCTTTCATGATGGAGTACTCTGCCGTAAAGTTTTCAACCCATCCACAAAATCAGTGCTCCATCAAGTGATTGTTCCTCAAGCTCTAAAAGACACTGTTCTGCAGATGTTGCATGGAAATCCAGTGACTGGTCATCTATCGGCTGATAAAGTTCTGAAACGTGCCCAGCAACTGTGCTACTGGCCCTTTATGTCACGTGATATCAAGATGTGGTGTAAACAATGTACTCCATGTGATGCAAGACGAAGTCCCACACCTCATCAAAGAGCTCCAATGAAAACAATTGTTGCCACTGAGCCATTCCAAAAGGTCGCAGCTGACATCCTTGAGCTCCCCATCACAAGTCGTGGAAACAGGTATGTGCTTGTTGTCCAAGATTATTTTTCCAAGTATGTCAACCTCTATGCCATCCCAGACCAGCGTTCCACAACAGTTGCAAAATGTCTGTTTGAAAACTTCATCTGTGAACATGGCATTCCAGAAATGCTTCACACTGATCAAGGACGACAGTTTGAGTCTGACCTGCTGAAACATCTGTGTGACCTGCTGGGCATTCGGAAAACACGAACCAGCCCATATCATCCTCAGTGTGACGGCATGATTGAGAGATTCAACAGGACGCTTATTGATCAGTTAGCCAAGACACTTCTCCAACAGCCTGGTGAATGGGATGACTGCCTCAACCAAGTTGCTTTGGCTTACAATACCAGCCCTCACTCTACAACAGGTTTCACACCATTCTTCCTCACACGTGGTCATGAAGCCAGGATGCCTGCCAACATGCTGTTACCTAACAACACACCGTCTTCATCTACTCCAGGTTCTCCTGCTGACTATGTTGCACAGTTGACTCGGAAACTTCAGTCAGCCTTCAGTTCTGCGGCATGGAACAGTGATTGTGCCCACTATCAGCAGAAACGACAGTACGACAAAAGTGTTAAACACACTCCCTATGCTCCTGGAGACCTTGTATGGTTAAATGACCCCACCACAGCAAGGAAGAAACTTGCTCCTCACTGGAAAGGCCCCTTTGAAATATTGGAGTGCCTTGGATCTGATGCAGATTCTCCCGGAGTGACGTACAGGATTCATTACCTCCTGGATCAATCTGACATGTCCCAGATTGTCCACTACAACTCCCTCGTTTGACTGCATTGTCAGGTGCCTTGCCCTTTAAACCTTCAAAGTCGACAGCTACAAAGAGCTACGACATATCTGGCCACAGCAGTGCTCCCTCATCGGCCCCTCCTACTGGCCATCCACAACCACAGCCCCAATCCCACACTCCCCTGACTGAGTCTTGGACTGCCCACCCCACTGGCCAAGTACGTCAGTCTGACACTGTCCCCTCTTCCACTCCTCAAGGTTCTGGTTCCTTGCGACGCCCCAGAAGACGTCCAGTCAGACCTCCCAGATACCTTAGAGACTATGTTCTGAAGTGAAACTGTTGCTTTATTATTGTTGTTTACGTTACTTGTTTACTTATTTATTTTAGGAGAAACGGGGATGTTTCTTTTGTGGGAGGGGGAGGAAATGTAAGATTAAGAAGATAAGTTAATTCATATTTGACAGCTGAGAGTCTCATAAGTTAATATAATTTATATTTGAGTTAGTTTACTGAAAATGCATTTACAATGTTATAATTTACATCAGTTAACTATTTACGTTACACATTTATTATTTAGATATTTACATGTTTAAATATTTACAACTGCATCTTTAAGACAGTTAAGATAGTCTGTTGAATCTGCATTTCTGATTTCCTCATGTTTACCTTAACCTTAAGTCCTAGCTTCTGATTGGTTAGTTCAGTCACGTGAGAAGTGCGAACAAGGAAGTGATGTTGTTATGACGTGTGGAATCGAGTAAAGTGCTGCTTGAGAAAGTTATCCGTCTCCATCCTGCTGTTTCTTTTTATAAAGAGTGATCCAACCACCACACATCGAACCCTCACATTACATTTGTAAGGATCCAAGTACCCATGTAGGAACAGCATGTGTTTTAGCTTTGAGCTTTGGCAAGGCAATTTTTTTTTCACATTATAGACTGAAGATTGAACACATATCTGATCTGCTTTACTGAGCTGGCTGTAAGGATTTCATCAGCTTAGAGGGAAAACAGTTATCAATATCAGACAAACTGCAGTAAAGTTTCACGCTTTTGCTAATTACTTTAATTCATCAGACAGGAGTGTCTGACTGAATGATCTAGAAGTCAGTGCATATTGGATTGACTGAGTGTTAAGAAGTTTTGTTCTTTACCTGAACATTTATCTGATCCGGTCCATCCTGTTTCCCCACAGGTTAGAGTAAATTGCCCACCATCCTTACAGTTATAATTGACTTCTTCTTTGTTTTTGTATTTGGCTTTAGCAGGTCCAGCAATGTCAGCATTGGGATAATCTTTTCTGTCGCACGTTATTTCTGAAAATAAAACAAACAAACAAAAAAAGTTAGTTTGTACACTGCGTTTTATTTCTATACATCAGAGTTGGTACATCAGATTCAGATAATCTAGTTGAGTAAAACATTCAGATGTTTTACCTTTTAGTAAAAGTGGCAACACCATAATGTTAAAAAGAAACATAACAGTCCTGCATTTAAACTTTTACTCATGTTACATGAAATAACTTGACTGGAACTTATGAGGTTTGAATTTGTTGTTCTGTTTTTCTCTACCTGCACATTGATACGATCCGGTCCAACCTCGTTCCCCACATTTTCGAGTAAATTCTCCATCATAACCCTCCTTACAGATATACCTGACCTCTTCATTATAACTGTATTGGTATTTAAAGGGTTCTTCAGGGTCAGCATAAGAAAACCTTTCTGGGTCGCATGTTATCGCTGAAAAAAACAAAACTGTCAGTCTGTACACTGAATGGCAAGTAGAAACTGCATTTTGTTGAGTTAGTTCATCAGATTCACATAATTTAGTTAAGTAAAGTATTCAGATATTTCACCTTCACTAAAACTGGCAACACCACAGTGTTAAAGCAGATACATAACAGATACATAAAGTTTGACTCATGATAAAATTAAAATAAGTAAGTAAAATATATAAGTATATATACAGCTTTGGCCAAGATTTTTAAAACCTTTTTTGAATGCATGCAAATTTCAATGTATATTGTTATACCACAAGTAGCCTTTTGTTTCACTGTATCCATGATTTCATCAAAATACCAATGTGGGATCAGCATGTGTTGTGGCTTTGAGCTTTGGCAAGACATTTCTTTCGCATAACAGGCTGAAGATTGAACACATATCTGTTCTGCTGTACTCAGATAGCTGTAAGGATTTCATCAGCTGAGAGAGGAAAGGCTTTCATACAGCATAAAAACAGCTGAATAGCAGTAGTCTGGATTTTCATCCGTTTGGTTGACTGGAAGTTACCTGTACATCTTGCAGACCCACTCCAAGTGCTTCCCTCACAGGTTAGAGTAAATTGTCCAGTAAAACCTTCCTTACAGGTATACCTGACCCTGTCATAGTATCTGTATTGGACTTTAAAGGGTTCTTCAGGGTCAGCATCAGGCACCCTTTCTGGGTCGCATGTTTTCTCTGAAAGAAAAAAAAAAGTCAGTCTGTACACTGAATGGCAAGTAGAAACTGCATTTTGTTTCTACATCAGAGTTGGTTCATCAGCTTCAGATAAATTAGTTAAGTAGTAAATAAAATATTCAGATATTTCACCTTCAGTAAAAGTGGCTACACCATAATATGAAATAGATACATGTAACAGGCCTGCATTCAAAGTTTATGTTACATTATGGTAAAATAAGCAAGATGTTCCAACGTATGAAAAGTATTTATCATATGAAATGTTCCATGTCTCCACCCTCAGAACACAGGTGTAATACATTCTAAGTAACTGCTTTTATTGAGTCTTTAAGGTATGCATTAACTTTGGGAGGATTGGAGCCACAAGTAACCTTCTGTTTCACTGTATCCATGATTTAATCAAAGTACCCATGTAGGATCAGCATGTGTTGTGGTTTTGAGCTTTGGCAAGACATTTTTTTCACAGCACTACAAGTAGTCCACTGCACATTTGTTTAAATGTCAGGAAACTTTACAAGAAATGTTCATCTCTTTGTCAGGCAGTATTACTTGATTTTCCCTTGAAAAAGCAAATGAATTCTGTTGAGATCAAAATCATAGACTGAAACCACGACAGATTTATAGTATACTGAAGTGGCTGTATATGGTGGAAAAGGGACTTTTAGTTCCAGAGTTAGAGGCTTTTAGTTCGTGGACAAAAAGTTTCTTCCCCACTTTCATGTACAGTCATGTAATAATAATGCAACTTTACAATACCTTGACAAAGTGGATCTGGTGTCCAACCCTTTCTGGTGCATGTGGCCACGTTTCTGCCATCTGGGCTCTTGTAGCCGCTCCGACATGTGTAACTTACAGTCGTATCCAATGTTATTATTTGTCTCCAGGCATTCCAGTGATACACATGTGGCTCTCGTCGATTGCTGCATCGAACCTCTAGAATCAGAGAAAGACTTGTGTATCTTAAATCAATCAAGATTAGATTAATAATCCTCGTCATGGGTTGATGAACCACATACACACAGTAAAGAACAATAAGTCCATGTTGATTTTTATACCTTGGCATACTGGTCTGATTGTCCATTCTCCGTCCCCTCCGCATGTCGTTACTGTTGAGGTGTACTCAGGTTCAGAAATCCAGTACTTCTCTCCACAAGTGACTCTTAATGTGTCACCAGGTGAAAACACATTTCTGTAAGCAGGATCATACGTGGTTCCTTCAAGGGCCGACTGGCTCAGTCTACATTTTATTGCTGCATTTGTTGGGAAATTAAGAATATTATTTGTTAGTTTGTTGTAACAAGGTGTGAATTTTGTTCATCCATGGCCAGTTCAGACAGTGGAGAGAAAATGCACAGGAGTCCAAGGTGTCTTATGCTGAAAGGTTTATTGAATTTTGGCCATGGAGAATGGAGGATTTATGGATTTGACATGACGCCATCTCAATTTTGACAAAGCTGTTCTCTCTGGTTCATCTATATGCTGTCAGAATAGTGACACAACTACTCTATGTACATAATAATCATACTCAATGCACAGTATAAGGTATTTGCAAACAAGGAGATATGTTTACACTTTAGTGGTTATCTGACTCTGTGAGACAGCGCTGTCCTCTGACCTCAGTTACCACAGTAATGATCAGAATGAATCAGAAACATACAGCTGCTCTGTATGTCAAGGAGAGAAGTCACAATTCAGCATTATCCCTACAGTGACCTCAGGGCATATGTTTGACCCTGAATAAGCCCGATATGTGGCATGCTCCATCCATCCATCCATCCATCCATCCATCCATCCATCCATCCAGCACCAGTGTTCACTAGTCAGTGTGAAATAACCAATAAAATCAGATTACTCAGTTTATACTTACGTTCACACAAAGGTGTGGGGCTCCACTCTGCTCCGGTTCCAAATTTTGTGCATTTTGAAGGTCTGTTTTCAGTGCGTTGAAATGGAGGATCACACATAAAATGCAGGACTTCATGTTCATTGTACTCCTGTTTTTTGCCAAGCACATAACCATTTTCAATCACGGGTGTTTCACATGATATTTCTGTTGAAGAAAACACACAAGCATGAATATAACTACAACATATGTTCATAAACAGACAAATATTGTGGGACGGTATGAGATTAATTTTATTGTCCTGATTCACTGACTAATTTTGAGCAATTCTACTTTTACGTTCTTTTAAAAAACTCAATATAACAATGTTATACAACATTGAATGGACAGGTATGAGAGGTATTGACCTTCTCATATACTGGAATTAGTTTTACTTTGAGAAAATCATTTTTTAAGTTATTTTAGTTTTTTTTTTAAACTGTATTTGAATTTAGTTTTGACCCAAATTTGAATATCATGATAAACATCATAATATACAGGGGCACACTGGGTATTTCTGGCTTTGGGTCACATTCCCCAGTAGGAGTAGTTGATTGGATTGGATTGCATGCGACATCCAGTAAAATGTCCCTGATTTTCTACAATAGTACAAGTCCAAGTTTAAAAAGTTATGGTGTGAATAGAGCTTGTAACTATGGAGATCTTGGTGGTGACTTAATTCTGTTGATTGTTATGGTGTTACATGGTGGCTATTACAGTAGGTGGGTGTGTTGGGTGTTTTCTATTTGTTGCTTATTATTATTATTTGTTATTTATTATTGCATATAACAAAAAACAAAAATCGTGTTAAATCATTTTCTTTTGTTGATCCCCAGAACACAACATTTAACACAAAATTCAATGGTAAGGAGCGTACAAAGTACTATTTGGTCTTACCTTGACTTTTCACGAAGGTCAGTGTGATCGTCCACAAAAACAGGATCCAGCTTTGAATTATTACATGCATTTTATCTTCATTACCCCGAATCACCAGTAAGTAAGAGTAATTTTTCTAATGCTGTGTAGTTAGTGCTTTCTTGGTGTCATGCCCCTGCCCCCAGACTTTGCTATGTTTATCGTTATTGCATAAGAGTAAGAGAGTATTCTGGTAAGGTTTTATTTGTTGTTTTTCCTTCTTGGTAATCATTTGCCAAAATCAATTGTGTAAAGAAAATAGGTTGCATCATAGCAGGTCTGCTAGTGTTTTCTGATCAAGGGTATATAGGAAATGAAAAAAAAATATGTTGACTTAATTGATTGCTAGAAAATAAGTGTTTGTTTTACTGTGTTTGTTGTTACCCAGCATGAGATCAGGCAGAGGATTATGGGATTTTGGATGGTGAAAAAATGGAAGATTCACTTTTACATAATATTTGTCATGGCCACGAATTTGTTTAGGAAATGAGCAACAGTTTGTTTAAAATTTAAAACCAGTCCCAAATATATAAACTGATTACAGGTGTGTGTTCACTCCTGCATGTGTTTGCATGCTCATGTCGTTTTTTCTTCTTTCCCTGTTGAACAGGCAACACATGAAATGTTTCTATGTCCCCGAACAGACATCAATCACTTAGAATGTTGTCACAAAAAAACAACACTGACTGGTCATTATTTAATATTTTATTCATCCTTACCACATACTGATGCCTTCACAGAAGGGCACAGCTGTTCCAGGAATTGCTCAACAGTGCCCTGCTGAGGTGGCAGAGAGGACATCATAAATACTGAAATAATGCATAAGTAATTGCCCTAACCCTTTATATTAAACAAATGTTCCTTGAATTGAGTTAATGAAGTCCATTATTGATGCAGAGAGACAGACAGGCGAATATACAGAACAGAGGTTAAAACAGATGGATCTGAATATTCAAATTATAAGAGAAGCAAGCAGACGAGCAGAATGCAACAAATACAAACTAAGATGTGTTTAGGTCGTCTAGAAACAGTCCATCTGCTGAGTGTTTGTGCTTTTCTTCCACCAGTGTGCAGCTCCTCCATTTCTATGCAATGCATTATGAAAGATTATTATTCTACTGACAGCACACTCAAAAACAGACTGTATTTAGTCTGGGCACCCCCTGGTTTGACACTTTTCCAGTGTCAACACACCACATCCTTTTGGAGGCTGGCAAAAAAATAAATAAAAATAATCAGTTGTTAAATATTGTGTTTTGTGGGTCAGTCTTGTTCAGAGCACAGCTAACAGGAGAACACTGTGAGAACAGAGGCTGAGTTAAATCCCACTGGGCCACCCACACTCTGTTTCATCCCCATAGGGACCATGGAACCGTGCTACAGATGCACTTATAGGCATAGTGCTGCATTGGCTAAAAATATCCACCTACAGTATGGATTACTAAAAGGTCATAGAGGGCATGAGTACAGACCACAGTATGGGTGAAAACTGGAGCCATTCTACATTTAGACTGAAATAACTTTAAACTATTAATCTCAAAATGTCTAAAATGTTTTGTTAAGAGGAGGGAGAGTCATTGCAAAAACTCCACAACGCCACTATTTAATCACAGAGATCATCCAAGCCATTATTTTTACACAGTACCTCCTGACAAACAGTACTTTTTAGACTATTTCTATAATTTTCCACTAGAGGACAGAAGCGATCCACAAGGATGCCGGAGCAGCAAACTAAAGGGGAGAAATGTGAAAAAAAGGGACTAAATAACAAAAATAAAATCTAATAAATAAATAAAATACAAGAATCAATTGCAATATTTTAAATTACAGATTTTCTATTATTAAGGCATGGTTGGACAGGAACAAAAATGGACAATTACTTCCAGCAGCCCTGTTATTGACCTGAACTTCCCTGCCCAGCCTATTGGTTTTGGTTGCATGTTAATAAAAAAAATATGCGGGGGGCATAAAGGATAAAACAATGCATGTTATCTGACCTTTACACTGTTTATGTATCAGAGGGAGCAACAGCAACAAACTCATTTAGTGGCACATATGGAATGGATGGAGAACTGCAGAGCTAAACCTGACTGCTGCCTTTCAAGACTTGACTTTTCATTTTCAAATTACTATTAATGGATTATTTTTCTAAAATTATAGGCCATGCATCATTCTCATTAGGGGTAAAAAAAAAGAAAAAGAGGAAGAACTCTAATTTGGGCAAACTTCTGCGTTCAAAAGTAAGTTCATAATTTAGTATACATAAAATATACATGATGCTCAAGTGTTAAATGTTTAAATAATTTATCCGACTGACAAAATTAACCTAAAATGTGTCCCATAAATAATTCTGCTACTTTTTATTTGTGAGGATTTTTTTTTTTTATTTTCAGTGCTGGTCAGATGGCATATGTCTTTATGTATCTGCTATCAAGAACAAATATTGTAATGCTCCTGATGAGCGGGGCTTCTGAGTGGATCTGTTTGAGATTGTTGCTGGAGCGGCTAGCATGTTGTTTTTGGCTGCTAGGATAATCCGGGCCTGTTTATTCAACAGGATGAGCATGAATGTTTAAGCTCACAGCAAACAAACAGCCAAGCCCTCCCTAAGGATTTCAGCTTAATGCTAATGATATACAGTAAGCTGTAGCAATTTTTTTCCACAGGTTAATGAACTGGCTGTTCATCGGCCAAGCGAGAAATTTCCTTTTTCTGCACTGCAAAGGCTGATGTGTGAAAATAACAGATTGTCATGATAAGCTCAGTCTTAGCTGTCATTGGCTTTCTACACAGTCGATACTCATTTATGTTCCAGTGATTCTCCCGCTTTGATCCTTGTGTTCCTTACAGCTGACTGTCAAGAAGAGACGTCCTGTTAAAACTCATGGCTGACCGACTCAAATCCCATCTATCTCTTCTACGCAGCTGAGCTTCATGCAGCTCTTTGCTCAGAAAGGAATAATGAATGATTCAGAGTGATGAAACAGGAGGTCGCTGCAGAGTTCAGACCCTTGTTTTTAAAAAAAAGCCCAAACCTGGCCCATCAATGCACCGGGTACATAACTTATTGAAAACCTGTAGACAGACAAAGAAGTGCATTCAACGCCACAGAAAGTAGTCAAAACTTACTTGAGAATGGGCAATGAGATGAGATGAGTGTCAGTAAAGATAAAAGATAGTTGGGATCACTCTGAATTCTGCCAGACAGCCAAAGCATACCAATATATTTGTTCTAGCACTCATATTGACAATAAACAGACGAAGACTTCTCTTTCATGACTTGTGATTTATTGACCAGGAAGGTGTTGTCAATGTCTATTATACAGCCATGTCTTTAAACTGGCTATAACTGATGTCAGTGTTTAGCTGTCCGGCCTACAACTTTACCGCTCCCATAGTGTAGTTTTCAGCTCCAGCAGAAGAAGCAATAAAAGCCCATTCAACACTACTACTACTACTACTAGTGCTCAGCACCAAACAGCCGACACACACAGATAGCGTCTACAGGGGATGAACATAGAGGAGCATTTGGCAACAAATTAAAGTATTAGCTATGTAGTTCTCAGGATCAAGTGAAAGGTAACGATGATTTGTAACTGCTGGGTGTGCAAATAAGCAATCTTAAAAGGTGGTAAGGTATGTCAGTCCTGTTTTCACAACTTGTTTGTTGCCCCCAAGTGGTGAGTTAAGTTTCTGCAGGCTTTAAAGTTTCAAAAATGTGCAGTGAGATTTTAATTTATTTGGTAACCTCATGTGTGCCCGTTGGTTCACATTGCACTAAAGGCCCGACCGTAAAAAAAAAAACGTAATATTTTAAACCGCGGTTATTAGTGAAATCGGTTAATCTCTGCATCAGTAAAGTTGTAAACTAGGCTTATATAACCATGATGGAACTGTCAGTGTGGTCTGCAGGGTGTTTCCTACTCTGACAAGAATAAAACTGCAAAAATAACGCAGAATATTTTAAAAGGTCAAAATGTTAACATCTTTAAAATGTAGTCTAAAAATACTGGAAATGTGTCTTCAAAAATCCCCCATCAGTCCAAACCGAGTCTGTATCTTCCTCTGTCTTTCTTTCTGCTCTGTCAGCAGTGGAGGAACTAAGAAGCTTGCAAAGCTCACCACTCTCACAGTTCTCTCAGTCTACAGAAATAATTCAACAATGCAGCATAGGAAGCTGATGTAACCAAATGAACTTTATTTCCTGAAGGCGGATGCTTTGACAGACAGGCACTCCATGTCATTTCACAGTCTGAAAAGAAATGCAGTCTGTGGGGGTCGACTTGACTCTCGATCTCATCTTAAACATCATGTGGATCAACCTTCTAAAGCTCAAACTGTGCTGTGATACTACGTCCATGCAAAAACATGGACGTAGTATCCGTAATGTCACCTCATCTCACAGTGTTTTTGCAGTTTTTGGCACTTTGGCGTCGGCTTCACGGAGGTTACTGACCGGTTTTAACTATCAAGTAGTGTTTGGAAGTTCAAGTCTTTTTACTGATTCGTCACACAGCCTGAGCTGCCTGTCACGTGACAAATGAACGATCGGTATGAACGAACCGCTGTGTGTACTGCTTGCCACGCAGCTTGAGCGGCCTGTCACGTGACAAATGAACGAGAGACTCAAACTTGAAGAGGCGTAGTTGAGTTGTGGACTAATCGCTATTTTCTAGCAGTTTTCTAGCTTATGCAGCTCAGTCAGGAGAGGAAAGGTGAGATGAGTTCAGATTGAACGATACGTTCACGACCGACGCACCACTACTATCAAGGCTTGATTTAACACTCGCCATGTGTGACGTCTGTGAGAAGTCACTGTTTGCTCAAAAAACAACAAAGATGGCTGCTAAAGAGGATAGCATAGATGCTACTAACATCAGTTAAATCAGAAATATTTATACCATGGAAAATATGTTTTCTCTCTTGACTACGTTATATGGTTCCTCCTCTTATTGGTTAAAGATCACCTGTGATGAACAGATGATTCATCCAGTCACCTGGTCTGTGATTTTTTTGAAAACTGCAACAACCTCCCAGGAGGTTTTGTGTTGTTAACTGTTAAGCACACTGCAGAATACATTTCAAAATTCTTACCTTACGGCTGATATGACTCATATATGAGTGACTTTATCGCAAACCGTATTTCAAATGTAAGTAGTATTACTCTTTAATAACACCGTACTCTAACGAAATACTGTTTAAGCAGCATGACACCGGGCCATAAAACACCAAGCTGGAATGAGTTATTGATTATTAGTCTGAGTGTAAGTGTAGAACCTTCATCCTTAGGGAAAGGTTTGGAATAAGAAAGTCAGGGATTTTGTGGTCTAAGCTCACTTTGAGCTGAATAGCACAACAGAGAAAAAAAAAACCTACCGTAGCTGCATCACTGCCATCAGGAGCTGTTAAAAATGACAAAAATATAGAGGACAGTGATGTTGTTTGAAAGTAATACTTCAATTTGAGGATGTGGGATGCACCTGAATCAGAAGACTGATTTGGTTCTGGCCTACACCTAATCCCTAGTACAGTCAATTAACTTTAATTCCACAGCAAGAGAGACAGCGACAGGGTTTTCCTGTGGTCGACTAACCTCAGTAATAACTCTTCATTAGTTCAGAGAAGGCTGAAAAGGGAATGAAAGCATTGCTGTGTGTGATTCCCCCACTGAGCTTAACAACGTTGTTCCTAATTCGTGTGATGAATGCCTCATATGTGTCCGCGAGAAATACTTGTCACTTACTTTAGGACTGCAGCTTTGTCACAGAGTTGGGAAATTGCAGTCAGTGGATTTATGGTCACTGTAAATTGTGTGAAACGACAGTGGAACATGTGAGCAATATGTGAGCTGTGGTTTCTTTTCCACAATTGTTTTGCAATTAGTTGGTGAAAAAGAAGAAAAATAACAAATCCATTGTATCGCCACTTTGATGGACCATGTGCTGATCAGACTGATCGATGAAAACATTTTTCAGAGGCTGGAAGCAGAAATAATTATCTATGTTTCAAACTCAGAGCCAATTAATGCTGCTTCTGTCACACTTGTATCAAGTTTTTCCACACCTGTTGTGTAGCTATATATTAAAATAGAAATAACACAGGGATCCTTCTCTGATTTAGAAACACGTAACTAATGTTGAGACCTATGGACAGTGACAACAATCTACAGAAGATCTCCTCATAATCAGACTGAAGCCGTCAAATCGTCTTTATTAGCATATTTTTGTTGGGACGCTGTGTTATTTCTAGGAATGGATATATCCATCCCACCAACGTCATTTCAATAGAAGAGTTTGCGGTGATTAGTACCGTCACCTCACAGCAAGAAGGTTCCTGGTTCAACACCTCTCTACGGGTTCTCCCGCTTCCTCCCACAGTCCAAAGACTTGCAGGTTTAATAGGTTAATTGCTGATTCTAAATTGCCCATAGGTGTGAATGATTTTTATCTGTATGTGTCTGCCCTGGGACTGTACATTGCCCCTCATTGCCCCACAACTCTGATAAGGCGGTTATGGAAAATGGATGTTGTTAGTTCTATAGGCCAACAGTCTGTATTGCTGTACTGTCGTTTTTTGTTCACTCTGGGTGACATTTTTGTAGATGTGGATGTAGTCAAGAAGCTAGCTATGAAGAAAGAATGACATCCACATTCTTAACCCAGTCTAAAAACTAAAAAACTGACTTCAGCTGAGATGTTGAGTGTGGCAGGGATGACGTATTTTTATAGGCTAACCCAGCAGTTAGCATCAACCAGTTTACATCTTATTTTCATTAGAGTTTGAATGATTGCAGAAAATAAACTCTGCGGTGGACAAAGGCTTATGATACTTACACGTTTCGTTCAACAAGATAATCTTCACAAACAAACACCACTTTCGTGAAGCGTAAAGTCAGTCACCAGAAGTAAAAAGCAAACATTAGTTAACGTCACCACTAAATTTATAATTTAATCTTGTAATCAAAATCTAAAAGTTGGAAAATTTTGTGTTAGAAAAGTTTGCAAGAGCACGAGCATTAACACATAGAGGTGGACTAGTGAGTAGAAGAGAAAGCAAGTTCTTCCTTGCCACTATCGCCAAGTGCTTGGTGAGAAATGTTGGATCTAGAGATAACGTTGGTTATGATTTCTATATAAAAAAAGTTTATTTGAATAGATCTGTTTGCGATAACCTAGCCACTTGTTAGCAACAATCTTTTTTTTGAAAGTATGTAAGTTTAAAAATACATGCATGGGTTAATTTCTAATGCCATAGAATAAAACATGAAAATATTTGTGTTAACCACAGACCTTATTTCAGGCATCTAACCAAAAAATTAGACTCTTAGATGAGGTAACCAGTGGTGCAAAAACGCTAACTCATTTCCAGGATTTAGGATTCATTCCTGTAGCACTCTATAGCTGATTTAAAAGTCTGGAATTAGTCTATTGTCAGTGAGTTTGTTGAGACAAAAATAGTCAACGCTATGCTAACATATTCACCATATCAGCTTAAAAGGTGATGATAGGTGATAATGCCTCAAGTGTCGGCAGGAAAAAAGCAAAAAAACACTTAATGCAGCTTTAACTCTATAGCTGAGAAGCAATGTTTCACACCCATTCTCATTGTTAGAGTTTCAAGTCTGGTGCACATCTGACATGCTGGATCACATTGTGTGTGTGTGTGTGTGTGCGTGGTCGAAGTATGCTTTGTTTTACCTGCTACCACACTGATGTCCACCCTGATGCCACAGTGTACTGACCACACCTTCAAGTACACTGATACATCATCGCTGAAAGGTGAGAAGTTGGAAAACTGGAGGTCAGCAAACACCAGACTTTCAGCTGGCGTTTAGTTGCTCTTCGAAGACATTGCAGTTTCTGCAGCTTATGTGTGGATATGATTATGAAACAAATTATATTTGCGACATTAATACTAACCTCTAATATAGCAAATTGCTTTTGATAAAGCAACACAGCCGTCGAATGTCATAATGATATCTAACTGGGATTCCTTTTGGCTTAGTGTTGCTGATAAAAATACCACGCAGTGCTGTTGAAATCCCTACACTGACCAGGAATCTGTGTGTGTGTGTGTGTGTGTGTGTGCCTCTTTTTTGCTGTTGCATGAGAAGCATTGCTCTCTCTTCCGTCAGCAGCTATGTAATTTCTTAATACCCTTAAGCAGAGACAGTTAACCTGCCAGCTGCTCCAAAAGCAGGACAATTTGTTTGAACTTCATGCATGTACAGCATCCAGTGAAAGAGTGTGTGTGAGTTTGTGTTCATCCTTTGCTTGGCATATAAAGTCTCAGACAGGCTTCCACAGTCGAGGCAGGTCAAAGGAGGTGAGAGTGCAGATGTATTTTTCTGTCTGCTTTACTTTGCAAACATGATTATGTCCTGTAGCCTTTACACTTTTGGACAGCACTTTAGAGACAAGACACTTTAAAAGCCATGGTTTTAATGCTACAAGTCACAGTACACCCATGAGACATCTGGAAACCTTCTGTAGCTTTTCACTGCAAACCCTCTTGAACAGCGCATACACCGAAGACGCTCCCTGATGTCAGTTTCTGTGGCTCCCCTGGAGACTCGATCTAAAATCAGTCGCTCTGCGGGGTCAGAACAAAATGGAGCCAACTCACTGCTGCAATATTATTTATAGATGGCCCTGTGATCATGCTCAGCTGCAGCAACTGCTGCATCACACAAAACCGGGTCACTGAATATGTATATGTTCATGCATCCTTACAGATGTTATTCATGAGCTCAGGGAGAAGTGCTCTTAAGTCATCATCGGTGCTGCTGTGGGATGCAGTAAGAACATGTGAACACATATAAACACTTTGATGGATAAGTGACGTATAGACCTGGCGGGTTTAGTGGAATGTGATGTCAACTGTTGTTTCTTTGTTGTTCCTCTGATCTCTTCTATGGTTACTATAATGACAGGAACTTCTTAGTGTACATAAAGGCAGTTTCTCATTCTTGGTGTTAGAACCTTGTGCAGGGTTGCTTGAGATGCAGACAGTAGTTTCTTGCAGAATGGCTCTAGGGATGGCAATGTTGGTCTGTTGGTCAGTACACCACTTTGGTCCGGACTGAAATATCTCAACAACTGGTAGATGGATTGCGGTTACATTTTGTACAGACAGAAGAAGCTCAGAAGATGAATCCTAATGACTTTGGTGATCCCCTGACTTTTCTGTTGGCAGGTTATTTTGAGTCTCCATCCTCTATATTTTTTCTATCTTTCTGTCTTTATGATATTTGGTTGACTCGCAGATTATATAAGTGAAGTAGTTCTCCTAATTTCATATCTTGAAGAAGTAGGACAACAAGACTGACTTGAAATTCATGTTTCTGAGCCATCAACAAATGTACAATATTCACCTTTTAACTCTGTTTTGGTCTCCACCAACTCATGGCTGGCTCTTTAGCAGTTAAATGCTCCACCGTGTTCACCAGTTAGAATCTGACTTTGGTTCCAGCAGATACCGTAGAGTACAATGGGTTTATCTTGTCTTTTTTTTTTGCTGAAAACAGTGCCTGTATTGCTGCACTATTAAAGCACTGTCCTATGATCATGAAGCATATCGCTATAACTTACTAGAACAACAACCAGAGCTAGTAGCAAGTAGTACTTTAAGCTGATGTAAAGAAGCATAAATACACTAATTTCTCCATGTATGTCATAATGCAGAATAGTGGCCTTTCAGCAGTATCCAGTGTATATATTGCAGGTATTGGTGGTGGGTTAGCAGTTATGGTGCATGTGGTACCAAGAGTTAGAGAGCTAGAATGTATTGCGCTGATGCTGAAAATCAGACTAGGACCTCTGCACCTCCTGTTGTAGTATTTTCTTCCAGAAAGGCAGAGTTGTAAAGATTGGTGAAATATTTTACTTCATTTTTAAGTAGATATACTGTCGGCTCAGCCGAATTCTTCCTCAACAAGGAGCGAACAAGGAGAAAAGTTTTTCTGCTTTGCCAAATAACGAGCTTCTTTTTAAAATAGTACATAACATCGTTGTAGATGTTGATATATTGTTTGCAAATATTGTGCCTAGTAATTTGTGTCTCCTCATCTTAATCCATATTTGCTTTGATTCAAGTGTCTGAATTTAGCTGGGATAGTTTGAAACTGTGGCTTCTGTTTCACTCCAAGTACGTCTCCAGTTGTGTTTTCTTATGCCTATGAATAATTGATCTGGTGTTTTTTTAGAGACGCTATCTGTTACCTTTGCATTTTGTGCCTGGGTTCAGCGAAGCCCTCCCCCACAGCTAACACTGGCATTTTATCTTCTGACCTTTGATGTTGTTTTTTAATGTTCTTTCTCTTGAAACTTAAAAAGAAGAAGAAAAAAAAACGCCCCAAGTCTTTGTTACTGTCACCTAAATCCAACCCGTGTTATCTTGGAGACTGTGTTGTCACTTCTTATCAGCTTTTTTCGCTTGCTGGTGATCAACAGAGTTAGGTCGAGGAAGTCTCTGCCAGGCCCTATCTCCTGTGTGCCACGACCGTATTGTGTGGAGAGGCACGAAAGACCTTGTCATGAGAGTGTGCGTCACAACAGCATCTCACAAGCACAGTGAGATTTAAATGGCACCACAGTCCGCCTGTCAAGGCGTAATTTTAATGTTTTGGAATCACATTTGGAATTACGTTGGAATTTAATCACAGGAATTTACATTTACACAAAAATGTGGCATGGATGAGGGGTTGGAAATATCATCCGTGGGTCCACCTTTTTGGTCCAGACTAAAACATCTTGACTGTTACTGTTTTCCTTTTTGCATCAACAGCAAAAATATATATGTACAAATGTCAGTACAGAACAAGAAGGAAGAAAAGAAAAATAACCCTCTCCAGATCTCATTAGGACTGTATAACTGATAATTTAAAATAACCTCTTTCTCACAGTTAGATCTCACCAGGTGACAGGCTTCAGTGGGAGTATAAATGATCTCCTCTGAATCCAAATTTAATTTTGTCAAATTTTAGGAATAACAAGAAATCACACAGCCAGGAATCACATGAAAGTGGAGCAATCGTTGGTTTCCGCTGATTTTTAAGTGTTTTGAAAGAATAAAACCTGTTACATGGTGCAACTGCTGGAGGTGTCCTGAATGTTAATGAAAATTTAACTGGATTTATGATTTCAATGTGAAATACGACAGTGTTGTTTAGTACCAGTGCTCGGGAGTGACAGGCACGAGTCGACTTCCTGAACTAGCGCGCAGGCTTCACTTCGTTTGTCGGTATTCTGTGCTGAAATTTTGAAGTATCGGCAAATTTCCTTTGCCACCCTAATATAATGGAGGTAAAAGGAATTCTGTTTGGGGGTGCTCAAATTTGAAAAACTCAACGGCAATAACTCTTTCCAAAAAACAATGTCTCAATTACTCAGGATATAGTCCTCAAACTTGCCGTCAACAATTCTCTATTTTTTCAGTGCAAATAAGTTTTTTTTGAAAGTCTTTGGATTTTAAGGGAAAAGCAAATCTGTTCATTTTTATCCACACTAGGAGCATGGCATGGAAGAATGTCAATGTTGGTGAATTGGTTGGTCGGTCCACCACATTGGTCCTGACTGAAGCACTTATTTAGAACAACTATTGGATGGATTGCTATGAAAATGACATTCACAAGGAGGAATTACAATAACTTTGGCGATCCCTTAACTTTTAATTGAGCACTTTTTAATACCTTATGTACCAAATACTTCCTAAACTGATGCTGTAGTTTGTGTTTTTGAGAGAATTAGCAAATGTTAGCATGTTAACTTGCTAAACTAAGACAGTCAACATGGTAAATGGTACTGAATACCTACTAAACATCAGCATGAGCACGTTAGCATTCAGCTGAAAGCACCACTGTGCCTATAAGTGCAGCCTGTTAGTACAAGACTTGTACATTTTCAGGGTTTAGAGGATGGTAAACAAAATTCCTTTCACCTACATCGCATTGGGTTTGACCAGATATATCAGACTCAGGTTGTCAGCACATTAAAGCCAAACAATTTACATAGTGAGATACCAACTTAGAGGTAAAACACATCTTGAACTGACACGTGAATTGTTGCAAAGCTTGTGAAAATGAAAGAAACAGAATGTGTTGCATTGGCTTCAACTTTGCAAGTTCACAATGCCTTTGTCAAGCTGGTGTAATTCTTCTTGCAGCAGCTGTGGGATCCATTGGAGCCTGTCCACAATATCATGTGATTAGTTGTTTTGCCTCGTGGGAGAACATGTCCAACTCTCTTTCTGGTTCAGTGCTTCTGTTTACATCTACCTACTAACGTCTTATGGTCAGCACATCACGCCTCTGCCAGGGAGCGTCAGGAAAGGAAAACAAAAAAAAACACAAACCCGCAGAGAGCTTGAATTCATTGGTATGCAGCAACACGTCTGACTGGACATGTATACAGTAACAATCACCCACTATAAGAAAGGAAAGGAGAGAGAGAGTGACAAACATGAAAAGCTGGTGAGTCTCGCTCCTCCTCTCCAGTCTGAACATGTACAGAGCTCTCTATTCCCTGAGCTCAATGCCTCTGCTTTTGATCCTGTCAGCTCTGCACGGCTCTCTCGGACGGGTCACCGAATGAGAGCTTTGGGCCTCGCTCCTCCACAGGGAAGAAACCTGGACCTCAAAGAGAGGTCAGCAAGAGAAACTCAAACCTCCGGGTCCTCGGGGTGAGGAGACAGACTGCTTATCAGAGGCTTATCAAGCCATAGTGGGTTATATGCACAGTCAAGCCTCTGAGAATTGGTATTAAAACTGAAGAGGTAAGAAGGAGTGCGAAAGGATGAGGGTGTTATGGGGCAGTGAGAAGGGGTTGGGTCTCTGAGGGAGAGAATGAAAGAGATTAGATGAACTTCATTGTCATCAAGGAAGACTTTTCTTTGTTTTTAGAAAGAGGAGGAGGAACTGATTAAAGAGACAGAGATGGAACAAGAAACAATTGTTGGGATAAGATTTAATTTATTCCAGGACTATAAAGACTTGAGGGGCTATTTCATTTTCATTAGAGGCCCTGATGCTCATCAACAAATTCAATATGTTTGCAGAGCATTACAGGGGCTCACAGTGGCAATCCGAGAGGGAGCGACCATATCAATTCACAGACTGTTCTATGTGGAGTTTACCCATCTTTATTGGCATGACCTCCCATATTCCAAAAATGACAATCATGAATCATCATGTCTCAAGTCAAGTCAAGTCAAGTCACGAGTCTTTAATTTCTGAGTCCAAGTTGAGTCACAAGTCATTTATTTTCAAGTCTGAGGCCGTATTCAGACCAAATCGGGTTGCGGTGAATCGCAGCAGGGGTGTGCGGTGGTGTGTGGAGGCAGGGTATGAGGTTTGGTGCCGGTGGTGTGTTTATTTGTGCTGAACATAACTGCCATGAAACAATCAGAAAATAACTTTTTGTTTTGCTGCTAATACCAGTGCTCCCTCACTCTCATTCATTGTCTATATTGCTCAACCACTGCTCCCTCTCTCTCAACCCTTAATAGTATCATGTAACATGTTTTCCTGATAACATTTAGAAATCAAAAGCATAAAATAATATCAGGAAATGAACATATAGACTTCTAACTCCCATGACCATGACTAGTTTTACCATATATCACCCAAAGTACTGACTAATGCACCATTTGAATGACTTCAGTGTTTTGGTGACTTCAAGTAAATCTGTCATTAAAACACAGAAGCTGCAGCCGTCGGGAATAAAAACAGACATCTGCTCCTTCCAGCTCACCATTTTGTTCCCTTCTCTTTGCCTTTTTCTTCGTCTTTGATGTTCAGGCAGCAAACAGTTGAATTATCTTCCTCAGCTGTCGGCTGTCTGTCTGCATGACTGTGTGTTTGCCCTCCAATGGACTGGAAACACATCCAGAATGTTTGCTTGACTTCCACCCTGTAGATAGTCTTCAGCCTGCAATGATAAGATTATATACAGTACATTCCAGGGAATGGATATGTTCCCCATCAAATACAGGAATACAGTGTTTAGGGTCTAATAAAGGCCAAAGAGGTAGACATTATTAGGATGTGAACAGATACAAATGGCATTCCCCCCGACACAGTTTCCCACAAACGACACAACACGTCTTCTTAGTCTGAGTCCAATCTTATCTGAACAAAGACATCCTGAGAATCTCGCTACAATCAGTAGATCTCTGTGCAGTGATACGAGGAAATCTGGTGTCCATGGGGAATAAATGTCCATAAATCAGTTTAGAAAAAAGAATCAGATTCAGACTTTTCCTTCACTATCAAGAGTAACCCAGGTCATTTTTGTTCATACAGTGCCAAACTGCTGGCTAAAGCAGCAGCATGTCTATTCGTGGGGCAGATTTGCCAAAATGTGAACAATTTGGTTGTAGGCCAAAAACACAGAGCCGTGGATAGTTTTCAATCCAATATTCAGACATTCAGGCAGTGCGAACTTAGCTGATCTTCCTTTTACCTGATGATTCAATGAAGCCTGGCCCCTGCACCACTGGTGCAAACTGAAAAGCTTAATTCAATTAATGTGTCACATACAGAATAATTATACAGTGAAATGTATTTCCATGAGCTCCTAGTGTAACACGAGAGTAATAAAAATATATATAAACATATAAATAAAAAGTTAGCCTTTCCGAATGATCAAGGCGGTCAATAAATTTCCCTTTTTCATTTTCAGGATCGCCTCTCATTGCATGCACAACCTACTCTAAAGAAACATGATACAGCATTACAGTATTACATAATATACAGTATAGCTCAATGATATTTGATGGGTTGCCATGAAATATTGTCATTCATGTTCCCCAGATGATAAATCCCAATGACTTTAGTGATACCCTAAATCTTCATAGCCACACCAGCCGGTCAGACATTTTACTATTTCAGTAAAATATCTCAGCAACTACTCGACAAACTACTGGCATCATTTTATGGTTCCATATGTACCATGGTTACTTTTGTGATCATCAGGTCAAAATCTGGTATACTACTTACGTTGTTTTATGACTAAATACCTGAAATTACGATCAAACACCTTAAATCACGTGACGATACACATAAATGTAAATAAAGAAAGCAGAAAAAATACTGTATAAAAATTATAGCCATTTTTCTTTACAGAAAAAGAAAAAGAACTAATTTTATTGCAACTATTGGCAGAATACTTCAAATAACAGGTTGGTTGTTGATTTACAGATGCAGTGCAGTTTTTAATATTACAGAATTGTGTATACAATTTAAAAAAAAAAAGATATTTTGTATATATTTATAAATTCTTCTGTCTGTACAGTCTCATGGAGCCATAGATAATAACTTTGTGTTACACCCCTACAGGCGGACAAATATGATACTCAACATGGCATCTAAACCTCGGGGAACTCTTCCTGTTTCTCCATTTGCCAGTGGGTTAATAGCGATTCTGACTTAGATAATGTGTATCTGTGCTGGTCAGCTTCTTCAATTCTGTGTTGCATTTCATGGTGAGATAGACTCTTGATCCTCTGAATAACCGTAGGATAGAAAACAAGAGCAGCTTGTAATGAGAAACGCTGACACGGGGAAAACTCTCACTAGCCTAGACTAATGACGCCTGATTGGTTATAGGCAAAAAGATGCAACCATAACTGTGTGCAGGCCAATTATATTATATTTCCAGCAGGGAAAGTGAAGTATATATTGTGCTTGGAGAAACCAGCCAGAGAGAAAAAAAAGCCTTACAGATACACAGATGTGAACATCAAATTGCATCAGTATCAAGGCTGGAAGAGTGGAGGCCTCCGAGTCCTGCGGGGATTCAAAGAGACTGTTTTAGTAGCAAAAAGAAAACAAACATTCTCCTTGTGAGGAAGGCAGTGCACCAAGAGCTCAAAATAGAGACATCATTCCACATCCCCGTCTATTCCACGCACCAAATAGATGCAGTAATGGATCTACAATGTTTCTGCAACCTGGTTTAAAAACGTTTTAATGAAGCAGGAATTCAAAGCAGACCAAAGATGTCTTCCTTAGTTACAATCGCTGCAGATGTTTTTAGGGTCTTCCAGAGCTCACTGTGCTTAATCCAACACACTAACTGAGGCAGTCACACCAGAAAATCCTGTAACTACACAACGCCTACACTGCAGGAAAGCCCGATTTATTTTCCGGTGAATGACTCTATTTTGTGTGCTCGTCCAGTTTGTCCTTTAGGAAAGTTCTTCCCAACCATTTTTTTTCTATTATTGAGTAAAGTGCGACTCCTGACTATCGAATGGATATTTCATGTTTTAATCAATGCATAACAATAACAGAAGAGAGCAACTGACAATTAACCAAAATAGTGAACGCAATAATGCAAGAAGTTTGTGTAAAACTAGTGATTTGGATGAAATTTGAGAAAATTATTTCCTGAATAATGCCTCAGAAATGAGTTTTCCTGATATTTTTTAGGAACTTTTAATGAAGCCTGTTGACAAACAGCCTGTTGGAGAAGATTATTGTAGAAGTCCATAGAAATGACAAAATGGAAAATATGAAAGTATGAATCTTTGAAAGGAGTAAACTTGTACAGTTGGCCTTTAATTACGCAGTTTTTCTGGTTTTCATACTACTTAAAAATATTTTGTAAATACTACGGGGTGTGTTCTCATAGGGATGTTGTTTTTAATGATTTTTGTGAGTTCCATTAAATAATTATGAATGTGTTAACTCTATTATAGTGTCCATTATAACTAGTTTGTTCAAATAAGGACTACACACATGCAGAAGTTACAAAGCAACATTTTTTGCATGACTTTCCAATACTCACAGTCTTTTAGCCCTTGGGGGAAATTTTTTTGGCTCTTTAGCTGTTAAATATTTGTAGCTGAGGAGAGCTTCAGATAATAATTCTCTGTAGGTTCATCACCAAGAGTGACCACTTTCACCTGTCACATTGTTTTCTCAGTTATTCATTCGATATCTTGTTAAAATAGAACTATTACAGCTGCTTTAAGAAGTAAACAAAAAGTTGATGTTCCAGCCCGTAAAAGGTATTTTTTAAATGTAACCTCTCTAAATATTGTAGCTAGCTGACAACGTGTCTCTTGCCTCTTAAGCAGACAGATAAACTTTTAATGATGTTTTTGATTTCTGGAAAAAGCTAAGACACAATTAGCTCTAATTAGAGCCCTTTGCACGCTGCTTGAACATATAGAGAAATCCAAAGTTTGACAGACAAGCTGTTATAAATCCTGTTGCTCTAGTTTACTCTGTTTGAAACAACTGTTTTTGGAAGCTTATAGATCTGCACAAATTGGGCTCTGTTAAATGTGACCAATAAATGGCATCTGACTGAGACAAAGCACAAATACAGAGTGATTACAATGCGTCATTTAGGTCAAATATAGGCACTCACCTGGACTTAATTTCATAACAACTGTTATTAGGGCTAATTGATACCTGCTGCAAATGTAATCAGCAGGAGCAGAATGGAGCGCTAATTGTCAGATGCCACAAAGAGCGCAGAAAACAAAAAAAACAAAGACCTGAATCCTTATTTCACAAATTTTCCCTTCAGGACTAACCTTGATTAATTTCAGTCCAAAATTTTCTTTTTACTGAGGTAATGTTAAAAGTTGGGTTCAGTTTTAATGCCATGGAGCTGGCCTTGCCTTTGAAAATATACTCTGTGGTAGATATTCACAGATATTTTAGAAGCTGAATCTTTCTGACAGCTAAAGCTACGTGATAAACCCCCAATACAGCAGATAAGACTGCAGCAAGGTAACATTTGCCTCTATCTGCTAATATACTAACAGTGCAAGTAGATATGACTCGTATAAAGATTTGAATTATTTACACAAAGTGAAACATCAAAACAGTTTGCCAATTAATGAGCCAACAGGTGCAGAAGGGTGGTAAAGGTCGTTCTCGATGTGATTACGTCTTAACATTCAAGTTCCCTTCATCAAAAAAGCCTCTGTCCCTCAATCGGAATTCCATCTGGCAGCGGCGCAGCAAATCAACCAATCACAATTAGCATACGAATCGTTAGGCTCATGAAAGTGTGCGTTTCATCTTGTTCCTCTGTCGCCGCTAATATGAAACCTCCCGTTGTAAAGCGCTAACTTTTGCTGAAAGTATGACGGAACAGGACGTTAATAAGCACAAGACGGCTCGCCTTCTTCTTGTGGCTGTTGTAAAAGCATCAGGCCCCTGCACTCAGTCTGTCTTCCAACACCTCCACACTCTTCCTCTATGAGAGCTGGCAGATCTAATGGGAGCCAATATGGGCCAATGGTTAATGCATGAGAGACAGTACTTTGGACTAATGGCAGCTGCAAAGTGCAAAATCAGGCTATATGAGGGGAAAGAGCAGTAAGAGGCAAAAGAAAAGTGAGGGAGAGGGAAAGAAATGACAGTGAAAGTGATTGAAAAAGGAAAAGGCAGAACCAGTGACCAGACATGATGTGTGGGCATTGCTAGAAATGTTTCACTTGGGGGCAAACTGGGGCACAGTTTTGAAGTTTGAGGGCACATTTGCAAAATTAGTCAAAATAAATAAATAAAAAAAATGTTAAAATGTGGTCAGACTCACATTTAAAGCCTTCTTGTTCTTGGCAGTAATAAATCAATCAATAAATATCTGCTTGTGACTCTGAATAGCCTAAAGCCAGACATGTAAGAAAGGGCCTGCACCCTTCCCACACAGGAGCAAGACAGCCAGACTGACGGAGTTGTTTTGTGTTTATATAGTCTTTTTTTGTCTCAGTGAAGTTATTTTGCATCTCTGTCTGCTCGTTCTGAGTGTCCTTGTGGTCATTTTTGGTCTTTTTTTGGATGTTTTGTGTCTCTTCATGCATCACTTTGTGGTTGTTTTTAGTGTCTTTCTGGTCTTTTTTTAAATATCTTTGTTGGTTTATTTGAACTTTCCAACAAAATTAATGAAATAAAATGTTGTGAAAATGCCTGGATGTGTGCCCAGTAGTGCTGTTCAGCGATGTGTCCATGAAACAGTACTAACCAGCCAACTACCTATCACTCTAAGTCTATTAGCGGTAGGCATGGTGCAAAATACAGGGGAGCTCTGCTCCTCTTAATAAGACATGAGTTTTTAGATCCTTAAAATTAAGCTATTATTGATGTATGATCAATGCATGATTCATCACTAATTCACTTGAATAGATGCTAGAGATACATGCTATTCCTTCCATCACCATTGGCACAATATCTTAAACTTCACTGACTCTAACTCAAAGCAGTAGATGGTTGCATTTGATACATATAATATATATAATATCGTCCAACATCAGTAATGATGGTAATATCGTATCAGACTGATGTTTGGTTTTGAGACCCTTGTGGAGGTTCAATGTGGTCATTAACTCATTATTATAAATCAGATGAGGCATGTTGGCAAGCTGTGAGAACATCCAGCCAAGTTGCATCGTGCAGATTGGAGGCCCAGACAGGGTGCTGCTCCAATCAGGAATCCTCCAGCTCTTCAGGGAGGGGTGACAAGGGTGGCCACGCCTTACCATCTGCAACCAACCACACACCTAGTTCAGCATACACATAAATACTCCTAGAAAACGTATACAGGAGGAGTGTCGGAGGCAGCCGTGACACCATAAAGCAAGTAGATCGTTGCATTTGCTCACCTGCCGCGGTTAAAAAAGTGAGCTCTCCAATCATATTCTGGGGGATCGGGGCATCCCACCCCTCTGCTGTGTGTGTGTGTGGGGGGTGAAAGAGACAGGAAGAGAGAGAGAGAGAGACATTATGGTGATGTGATGTCAGTCCACACTAGTCTCCCGGGTCTGCCCTTATTCAAAGGTTTCAGGTTGCTCGAGGGTGAAAGGAGGTGCTGGTGCCTGGATGTCACATCTACAGAGGTAACAGATAATAAGGAGTGGGTGTCTGACAGATGACCTGCATGAGGAGCTGTGTTGCAGCCGTGCAGCCAGAAAAAGAAAGCGTGATGGGTGTGGTGTGGGTTTGAGAAAGGGTTGCAGGAAATATTCATGACTCACAAACTAAATGACTTTAAGGAAACCTTTTTACACGGCAGCATTCATCAAGTGTTAATGAACAGCTGAAAGGGAACAAATGCAAATGCAGGGACTGGGACTGGGAAATGAGAGAGACAGATGGAGAGACAGGGAACCAGAGACTGAGGGGGGAAAAGAGGGAGAGAGAGAAAACTATCATCGCTGTGATGAATGAGGGTGGTGGCAGAAGCCCTCAGGCGATCACTCAGTCACTGAGACAGGCTTCTGTGGCCCTAACTTCATTATCATGACACAGTCACATCAACACACTCCTTCAGATAAGAGCACAGCAGAACTCGGCTCTAGAAAGGATCAGTTAAACTGGTCGGGGTTCAGTGGCTTGTCACAGATAGAGAGGAGGGCTCGGTTCTATTCAGGCTTTAGATGCCTGTCAAGGCCTCCTGTTCGTTCTTTGGAAAAATCTGACACACTGTATGTTAGGGTTATACTGATTTTTGACAGACTTTTTAAAAGATGTCAGAAACTGTGATCGTGTCATGTAAATAATGAGAGAAAATCTGTGTTCCAAGATGGTCTAAATACTGAGAATTAAAGGACTTTACACAGAAACATAGTGTGTTAATTGTTCACCACAAAACAGATCGTTTGTCATTGCTTAAAATCTGAACTACTCTTACGTAATCTGTCACCTCTGTTCTTGAAGTTTGGTCAGAATTAGGCGCAACCATAGACAGTGTAAACCTTGATGTCGTAGCACGCAATCTAAAAATGGGCAAAGACGTGATGACAGTGTACAAAACCTTGAACAACACCAAAGACAAAACAAAACACAAAACAAGGCGCAAAATAATGACGTTTGTTTGTCGTCACTTCAAACAACACCTTTCATATTGCACATAATTTTCCGTTGCTAATGAAAATATTGAATATGAACATATGAATATATAAACGATCGACCCATGCTGTTGTTTTTCTTGGGACGACCGTCAGTTTGCAAAACCAGAAGCTACAGTAAAATGAAAAGTGTATCTGCATACATGAGAAAATGTGTCATCACGGTCATTTTGCATCCATTTGTGGTTGTTCTGAGTCTCTTTGTGCTCATTTTTTGTAACTTTGTATTTTTTTGGCACCCCATTGTGGTTGCTTTAGTGTCTTTGTTGGGTTTTTTTTAACCTTCCAACAAAAATAATGAGATGAAATCTTGTGAAAATGTCCAGGGCCCCTGTGCCTGTGCCCGGTAGTCCTGCTCAGCAATGCATCCATGAAACAGTACTAACCAGTCTGACTCCAGTAGGGGTGATGGTCAGGGTGCAAACTGAGCCAGAGGGAGCTGGCTCCTCTTAATAATAATGAGCTCCTCTGAAAAGATGATTTGTGAAATTTTGGAGGGTCTATAAAATATTGACAATATGCTATTTTTGCCATGCATTTCTATTTTTTTGTATCATAGTATCATTTAAAATTAGGTTAATATTGATGTATAATCAATTAATTAATGTGTGATTCATCACTAATTCATTTTTATTAAAGATACTAGCATACAGTAAAATGAAAAATGTACCTGCTGGAGCTAAAGTCAGAGAAGTTTAACATTTATTGTTGGCATGTTTCACCACCTGTCAACGTCAACACATCCACAGATTGCATATGTGCACATGTTTGCTCCACACGCTTCATACTGCTTCTTTGTGGATGCACTTGTGCTTGAACAGTCTTGCTTCGTGAATGACAGGTGCTGAAACATGTCCACATGAAGCACATGAGTGCTTCCCTCTGTTTTTGCATGCTACAGTACGCAGCACGGCCTGCTGCAGTATCATACTACCTGCTGGGTCTTACAAGGCGCTCTGAGAATCAAAACTAGGATCCAGTTTACAAGGTGAACATGGATACTTTTTATTATTGGCCAGGAGAGCACTCCATATTCCTTATCAACCCATGCAGAAGATTTCCACTTGGCGTCCTTCAAAGAATCCAGTGCCAACAAACAAGGCCCTGCACCTCGAGTGATGGTATTTATCATAATTGGAATTCATATCCAATTTTGTACCAGTTGTTTCATCTTTGTCAATTTTGTCCCTGGGTTAATTTTGCTTTACATTGATTCCCATCCTCCTGGGTGATTTGCAGCAATCTGTGTCTGATTACTCCCAGTTTGATTGATGAGATGCTGTGGCCTCCTGTGCCTTTGGTCTTACAGTGAAACCGAGGTGGTACTGTACGATGTGAAGACACCTCACGGTGTATAAAGCTACGACTGCTTGTTACAGAATCATCAGAAAATGAACTGTCTCGCTCGTGGCCCGTGAAGTGTGCTTAACGTGGTCAACGAGAAATGACTTGAAGAGGCTCTCAAAGGTTAATCAATGGGAAATACAATCTTACTAATGCTTTGTGTTGCTTGTTTTTATGATAGCATAACAAACACAAAGGTAATGAGGGGAATAGTTTCCATGGCAGCTAGCGCAGCTGTAAACGGTGAGCCCAAAGATACATTTTGCAGTTAATTGAAATGTGGGAGGTGGGGATATAAAAGGTCCGTATCAAATATTTATGCTGTGAATTAGCCTCTTTTCAAATGTGAATGAGAACATTGCATAAAATATTCATGAGAGGATAGGTCATTAGGAAGCAACTTACACCATTTTTAGCTCGCTGGGAGAAGACAGTGAAAGAGAGAAGCACAGCAAATCAGATATTTAGAGGAAACAAATAGTGTTGAATATAAACAGGAGATCAAATCAAATTCAACATGCAATGTATGTATTTATGCACTGTACGTTATATTGTTCTCTAACCTACAAATTGAGGCGATGATGAGAGAAGATTTCCTTCACACACACCCACCACTGATTTCTTCTGGATACCAAAGGGTCTCGACTATTCACAGAAATGAGTGGTTGTGAACAAACTGCCCCCTAAATTACAGACATCTGTGGAAAGCAAGAAAAAAAAAGAAAAAGTTATCTCAGAAAATGTAATCATCATAAAGCCAATGAGCCATTCGGACCACACAGCTCACTGGCTGCGGAGAGCCGGGTCAAAATGTATTGCCGGCGTTTAGAGCAGGTGTTGTTTGTTAATGCTTCTGAAATTAAAGCACTCTAAGTAACACGGGAACCGCAATGGGCGCTGTGTGTACAGTTAAAAGCGGTGCAAGTGTGGTCTTTATGGTCTAATATTGAAAGATCTACAGTTTAATTTTCGATTTGCCTGTAGAATAGCAAATAGAGTTAAGAATAAAACAAGTAATTCATGATCTAATTAGGCGACAACAAAAGGATCATCAATCCTGCTCCTTAAAAAGAGAACAAGACTATGGGCTGATACGTTGATAAATCTGCAGCCTCTGATTTGAGAAGTGCCATTATGTGCAGCCGTCCACTGTGTTTACTTTCATTAAATCCCATTCAAGTGACACGAGGCTGTTAGAGAATACACACCTCGGACTGAGGTCAGTTATTCCTGTTTATGTGATAGTCAGATTACTGGAACTCATCATTTCTGTGCATCACAAAGCATGTTCCTCACAGACCACAAGTAGAAAAGAGATATCAGTAAAACTACTGTTTTCTGCCTGATCATGGTGCTAGAGGAAACGTTAAAGGAAAACATTTTGGTTAATATGAATTTTCCGTTTCTCGTCGAGATTTATGTGTTTTTTTTTACGGCGGTGTGTGCCAGACTATTTCCAGGTTGCCGGGCAACCAGAGGAGACTCCATGAAAGTTAGTAGTGGTCCTGGCCAAGCAACAGACTCCAAACTCATAAAACCATATGTTGTTTTTACGCTTCGGTCTTGTTTAGATTAAATATGACCAAATGAGATATCGTATTATTGGTATGTTGTTATTACAGAGATTTCAGAGGTGCTGGTAGGCAGATGCATGCTAGCTGTTACCCCCTTGTTTCTAGTCCTTTAGGCTAGAGTTAAGTTATAGCGGCTTCATAGCGGCTAAGTGATTGACTATCTAACATTGCCATACTAAAAACCATGCCACTCGCAAGGCTAAAAACATTGAAGAGCACTTACAATGGGTCTTAAACAGCAATTCCAAGAGTTCTGAGGCACTCTGATGTGAGTTACAAGTCCTTTAATAAAGCATCAGGGACCAGTGTCTTGAAGTTGCCCTTGTAAAGAGCCTCCTGAGTCCAAACACAGTGGTTTCTCACGTGTTGATAAAGGATTTCATCAGAGTGCCTCAGATCTCTTGGGATTGCTGACCACAGGGTCATGGGCTAAATGTAAGCTGGTTTATCTCCACAGTCCTGGTCTTAGTTGCCCTCTTGTTGTGTACCCAACAGATCTACTAATACTCTCAAAGGATTTAACATAGTAGAAAAGCCTAAACAGGGACAGGGATGGCAAATTAGTCATGGCTAGAAATCCCATATGCAACACATCTGTATTATCTGTGTTATTGTAACCTGTTACAGTGTGCAAAAAAATAAAATAGTTAATCCCATTTTTATATCAGAGGCATGTAGATGTGCTGTAAGTAAATGGAGGATTTTTATAGGATTTTAAGAGGGATTCACAACATCCACTAGGGAGAGGGAAGTCAGATTCCTATGCTGACAGTGTTCTCAATGGACCAGAATGCAATGCAGCCACTAGGCATATTGTGGCATGGTCTTTTTTAGATGTGTATAAAAAGGGGCTACTATTTTAATATTGCCACTTGATGTAGACGTTAACACTCCCTAATTAAACCTGAGAGGGAACTTTGTATTTGATTTCATTTGCTGCTCAGTAGTGTAGGTTTATTAGCTCTAAGGCACCTTCGCTCAGGAGCTAAATGCTGCTGGCAGGGGAGTAACTGAGTAGAGAATTCATATCAATATGCCCTCTTTATGAACATGCTTTTGACTACTGTTATGAAATATAACAAGGGTATGAAATGCATTTTTCTGTGCTAAACTGTGCCACCATAACTTGTGTGCTGACCAAGCCAACTGTATGACTGCCCGGCACATATTCTGTCTCTATCCAGACAATAAATGGAAGCACAGACAAGGACGCAGACCTCCCATCCATTATTCCTTCACCCAACACACCTCAGAGTCAAGAGGTTGCTTAGTGAGTCAGTGTCATTGGTGTCTGGTTGAGCTCAGTTACAATGTGTTACATAAGGTACTTGTACTATTTTATTGTTACCGATGATGTAACAAAGACGATGCAATTCATGTTTGCAGATTAGTTTACTGAAACGGCAGGTGAGGTGGGGTAAGGAGAGAATGAGAGTCGGGATGGAGGGATCAGGGAGATGAGAACAGTCGAGCGGTGGATGAAATGGAGTCGACCATGAGAGGATGAACAGAGAGTCGAATGGAGATTAATGAGCTTGTGGTTGTGTTGTGGTTAGCGCAAGTCGTTAGTGAGCAAGCTAGGAAATGAGAATCGGGGTTGAGGCACGATTCAGTGAGGCTTCATGGCCTCTGTGGTCTTAGGATGGTACAACTATTTTCTCATTTAAATCAAGATGTTATTTTGGTAGGACTGTTTCATTTGACTTTTTTTATTATATGGACATGGAAGAGCAATTTCCTAGTTACAAAAACACACGTGGTATTCATGTTGGTATTACTATAAATAAAAAAGGTGAGGTCCAACACATTGCTGGAAGAAGAAGAGTGTTTTGTCCTTTTTGGTACCAGGCTGACCCTCTGAACGTCACCCTTTTAATGAAGTACATACCCCCCAGGTACTTACAGTACACTAGAGTTTGTATCACCATACATCTGGTGAGATAAGCTTGTAGAAATCACCTATTCACATGTATTAAGAGGATGTTGAGAGAGGGAGATAGACTTCCTGTTACTGCTGAATATGCACAACAGTTTGTGTGAGTGGTAGTGGTTGTCTAATCTTAATCTTATGGTTCATATAGTCTTATCTTTTGAGACTTTGGACCAAATCACTAACCATGCAATCAAGTTGAGGATATGCTGCAAGCGTATACAGCTATGGTAAGCCCTGAGGTCGAGACATATATCAGTCAGTCACCACCCACACTGCTTAAGGCTGTTAAACATTATTAAACAGTGGCAAGACACAGTCCTTACCCGTTAAATTGGAAAAGTCTCAGTTGAAAAAATGTGTTCATTAATTTTTTTTGCAAGTACTGCCTCTGTTACTGATGGATTCCTTCCTTTTAAGGAGACAAGGCGTTCCTTCCTACTAACACTCCATAACAAAGATGGTGAAAGAACTGAAATAGGTTTAATTTCATTAGAGAAAAGATCATTTATGACACAATCATTTAGTGCTGCTATGACAATCATTAAATCCTACGTTGAACTATAAATCAGTTCCTATGCAGGAGGCTTCTACAGGACCCCAAACATCTGCCGAGGACCCCCTCAGACTGAAGTCCTTTCTATACTTGTGACAGAAACAATAATATATTCACAAACACACAGACTGTGTCTCCTGCAGAAAAGTGGCCGTGCATCAGTCAGTGGCTTTGTGACGCATCAGATGAGGCACATTTTTCTGGATCTGGAGAAAAAACTTTCAAACTTTCGGCGAGATGAGTTGAGCTTCTAATCAGCGATTACTGCCAGGCTGAGGGACAGAGGGAAGAGTGGCTCCCCAAAGTGTCTCAAAGCTTATCAAAGCATCCACAAATTCAAACGGTGCACAGACACACACGGCCATGCTCATCCTCAGTGTTTTAGTACACACAAACACAGGTTACCAGACCCTTATGGGCACTGAAAATCCAGTGAAAACACAGAAACCTACAGTCCCATCTGTGCCAATCAAGTATTTACCTTTCCTTTTTTCATCTGTAATAATTAGTTATTCTAAAAGACATACACCGCTATACTGTTAATTATCTGACCTGAAATATTGTGTGTGACAGATGGTGAACAAATATGTGAGAAAATTATCCTCCTTGATTTCATTCTGGGAGACAAATCCCTCAAAATATTATTCTGTAATTAGCCACAACTGTTGACTCAATAAGTTAAATTCTTTGCAAAGGTTTTGATTTGTTTGATTGTGAAATTGCTCTGTGCTCAAACGAGCGACTGATGCAAAGTGCCCCATCATTTTCATCATATGTTATATGTGTTATAAATGACACTTTGGCAGAAAACATCACTCGTTAAGACTGAAAACATCACTGCTGACTTCTGCTTTTCTGACTCGGTTGATTGTTTTTTTTTGGAAAATGCAACAACAAATCACCACATTATTTGGCAAATGAGATGTGCTATACATACTACTACTACGCACTACAAAAAAGTTTGATGTTGCTTGAAATGGTTTTAGAATTTTGTGCATGTGTCAAACATTTTCAGCAGATATCTGTATATCAGGGATATAAGAACAATGTTGATATCTTTGCATAATCAAAAATCTATTGATTGTGTAAAATGAGAAACTGAATTTTGTCAGGCCTTAATCTTATTTCCATTTGGGATGATGATGTTTTGGATTTTGCCACCAATGCACATCATTGTTTGGAGGATGATGCAGGTAAGGACCCTCTCCCACTTAGTCACTTTATACGATCAGATTGCATCCAATGCATCCAAGAAGAATTTGCCAGATGTTTAAAAGATTTGGATCCATCCATCCCTCCAAGATTTCTTCCCGTTAAGTGTAACTACATCAGTCACTCACAGGCTCTGTCCCCTGTGATAACAGCAGCTGGAATTACAGTGAAATTATTCTTTGTCATTATAGCAGCAGGAAAAAGCTGCTCCAGTGATTTCAGCACATCATACAGAAAGTGCATGGAACAGCTGTAGTGTTTATCTGATCACTGATCAGTTCAAACGCTGAGGGACCAGAGACCTTCAGTGAGATCTGAAGATAATAAAACTTAAAAAATATGATCCATCCATCCATCCATCCATCCATCCATCCATCCATCCATCCATCCATCCAAACCCACTAGACTGGACGTGCATGTAACACGGGAGAACCATGACCCATGCAGACAGATTTGTGATCTGATTGTATCTGGACGTGAGACATTTGATATGACGAGTGTAAGTGGTCAAGACAGATAACCTCACGCTTTGAGCCTAGTTGTACTCGAGGTTTATGCCTCTTTAAAGGAAGTTTTTCCTTGCCACTGTTGCTGAGTGCTTGCTCATGGTTGGAATTGTAGGGTCTCTATATTAAAAGTGCCCTTAGATAACTTCTGTTATGATTTGGGGCTATATAAATAATATTTAATTGAATTAGGCGGGGCCTTCATGTAAGCCAGGATTGTGTGGATTGGATAGACCTTCTAGACTAGTGGTTTTTTTTTTTTCAACCTTTAGGGTGGGACCATCAAAATAATTAGGTTTGCATTTGTAAGCCCACGCTTGGTCTGCCCGCAGCTGTAATATAACACATAAAACACTACCAAGCTCACACAGGAAGACCATTAGTTTTCTCACAGATAAACCAACAACTAATCCAATTTTGACTTTAATTGCTGTTTTTAGATTTATTGAAGTAACTGCACCTTTACTCAACAATCAGTATGTTTGTTTTAAGGCCAAAAGAGCAATAATAAAAATACATTTGCTTATTAATAAGGGAGCTGGGCATGTTAACACGTATAAAAATAGCATTTTTCAGTTCTTGTCTCTTGGTTTGACGTCGCTAAGATATATTATGGCAAGAAGCATGGAATGAGAGACTGTAAGCATGTTATTTATTTTATTCTCTTCAATCATTTGGCCACAGATTGAGAAAAACTATTCTAGAGATCAACAGATGGGATGCTGAGGTTGATGGTGTAGCAGTTTCCTCATGACCCCCAACCAAGATGACTGGAAATTTGGGAAAATTCCGAGAGAATCGAACTAGTCGTCTGCTGCAGCGTGTGTGTTGGTGTCAGAGTGATCTGTTTGTTAGCTGAATTTCAGAGCTTTATGCTTTGGTTCGTCCACAGACCAGCAGACAGGGGGAATAATGACATCAGCATGTGAGGGATTCATTCAAAATCCATTCAGCTGCAGCAACATAAACACATTCAAATGTACAGAAAGAAGAGCACAGAGAAGTCACTGCTCCTGATTGATATAAATTTCACCTAAGTGGCTGCTGAGGCAGAACAGTCAAAGATCATCATCGCCAGCCCGATGCTATGGCCACCTCTGTAATGCGTCTTCAACTGATCCTCATTCTGCTGAAATGCAATGTCCCTGCTGAGGTTAGCGACCATGAAAGGACTCTTGAGTCAGACCCTGACCTGCTGGGTCCACAGCTGAACGATTACGCATCCCTGAGATGTGTGACATGAATCCTGATCAGGCCGAGCTGCTGTGTATCCTTCACTGAAGTGAAAATAGGCACTCAGCTAGTCACCCAACAGGACAAATAAATCGCCACTTTGAACTTCGGTTCTTTCTACAAATATTGGGTTTAAATCGTGATCGACTAGGCCAGTCCAACACCTCCTTTGCAGTTATCAGTCTTTACTTTGATGATAAGACTTGGATCTTCAGTTGCTCTATATCTTTGCACCATGTAAGATAACATACTGTATATACTTTTTTGTCAGTGAATTATATTTTTGCAAAAAAAAAGAAGGTAAATCATTAAACATGTTCTTCTTTGGTGCTTTGCCGTCATTTGTTGTGATCCTAGTGTATGGCAAAAAAAAAGTATTAGAAAGTCTGTGAGACCCCAAACAATGAGGAAGAAAAAACAATCTCAACATGGTTAATGCTCTAAAGTAGAAAAATAACCAGAGAACACATGGCACATTATTGTTTCGCTGGAAATTAACATCTTGCCTTTATCACTTTCTATGACTCCATAACTCTTCCAACAGCAATTTAAACATTACGTCAGTAAATGACAAAGAGAGAACGTGACTGCTCTTCAAACAAATCTGTCACTGGTAATTTGCCTAATCTCTACAATTCTACAGATGGAAAGGAAGCACAAACAGTAATGCACATTATTTTTGGTTCATGGGTTTAGTTCCTGCATATGGTTTCTTTAGTTTCTAAAACTATTTGACTGAAAGCACCAATGCATTGCAAGACTGCTGTGTAGCCAAGTCCATCTGCAAAGTGTTAGCTTGTTAAACACCTAGCCTGGTGTTCAGCTTAACAGGCAGCCCAGACTGCTGGAGAACAAGCCGCCAAGACAAGCTGGCAGCTGAATTGTCGGCCGGTGTCATCTCAGGTAAATAGGAGTCGGTTTAAAAAAAGAGACTGCATCCTCTGCTGTTGTTTTCACAGAGAATTGAAGAATGAGCTCGTGCTCCATCAGAGGGCTGCCAGGGAAAAAGAAATGGCCCTGGAGAAAGTCTAAGCGATAAAGCGCTGGCATGGATACAGCAGCCTGCGACTGTATAGCACAAAAATGTGGAGAGCGGGGAGGGTCAACTGCTTTCACTGGCAGAGTACCCACATTTACCAGAACTGAAAACCATATTGTAGTGAGCTACAACAGTTTTGAATAGAGGATTTATTTTGTATGTGTGGCTGTTCACAGGTGTTATTCTCTGTCATTTCTAAAAGCTGAAGCACATTTAAATTATAATAAAAAAAAAAAAAAAACCTGGCCTGTCTGGCTTTTAAGCATCTCATCCATTTGCTAGTCCTGCAGAGCCTTGAGTCTAAGCAGATTTTCACAAGCTCCTGTAATCATTCGGTGCAGGATGCGGACAAAGCTTAGAAACAGAGTGAGACCAAAAGAGTTCAGTAGACATGGAGAGTATGTCTAAAAGTGTGTTCTGTGATATGGTCATCAATCGTGTATTGAAGCCTGCTGTTACATTGAAACAGATTTGAGCTTTCAAATGACTGGATACACAAATGATTCATTATATATTATAAAATCAAGAGCATAAATGTATAATCGACCAATAACAATATTTTTTGTAGGCACTATGCTAAGTAGGCTGTGGGTGCTCCTCCATAACTGATTGAAGTAGCCAACATGGAACTTTAAAAGCTTTAAAGTTTCCTGGAGTCTCTTAGAGCTTCAATCCCACCGAGTCAAATTGTGCTTAATTCTTTGTTGCCGGCCATGATTTTTATTACTGGCAAGTGGCAACACAAAAAACATGAAACACCATATCTGGAACCATATCTAGTTTGTCTGGGGCTGGGCTAATGTAGAAACATAGTGGTGCAACATGGCAGATGCAGAAAAGAGGACTCATAGTGTCTGTAGATATAAAAGGCTCAATTTAACTTAACAAAAACATAACAGTCCTTATAACTGACTCTGAACATTTCTTATTTTTTAAATTGCGTTTACAGTATCTCTCAGCCACTGAAAAACAGTATGAATATTATTTTATATTGCATTAATTCAAGTTTAATTACAAAATAAAAGTTGAGGTTGAGTTGAAATGATTAATGGTAGTGAACAATCTGCAGCTGGCCGTGAAGCCCATTCAGTCGGTGCCTGTAATATTACACAGTGATCAGCAAGAGGAGGTCAGAGGAGGCCCACTCAGTCCGACTGTGTTTATAACTCAGCACCTGTATACAAAATCATTTTAAATATGTATTACACACTGATTACCTTAAAGAGACCTTACATTTTACTGACTGATAATACACAATGGCTGTGAATGAGCTTGTTATTTCACGAGTTCTATATATATATTCCATATTTTTCATATTTGAGCCCCCACTCTCTGTCTCTCTCCTCTGTAAGCCAAACATTATGGTCATACAGCCATCAAACCTTTTACCTTCATTTGTTTGTGTTGCACGGTATAACTGTTTATTCTTATTTCATGGGTGTATTTCTTTTAAATGAAAATCTGTCTGCTAAGTCTGTAAACTAGAACATTTCTGTTTACATGTTTGCTCTTCTTAACTTTGGCCAAAACCCACATCATCATGACTGTTAATTACTGGCATTCAGGAAGGTCCCAGAAGCCGCTTAATTGGCACTCCAGGGCGAAATGTTAACAATAAATAAACCTTCAAGTTGATTTCTCACAAAGTGATAGCTCATTAACAAACAGCAGCGGGCACCATAATCTAATTCCCCTTGATGTATTCCACTTTGGCATGTGTGATCGGGTCATGAACAGTGAATTGATGAGAAGTCCTGAAGGACAGGAGGAGCTTCGGAGGTTCTTTTTCATAACAGGGGCCGGCAAACTTTGAAGTGAGACTTTTAAAAAAAATGTCCTGAGGCTTGTACTTGTTCATTAAAGGTAAAGGGACATCTATTTTTAATGTTACCAGGACTCTGTCAACAAGAATCCCTTTGATGTACATTAAAGAACCAGAGTTTTGATTCCCTAAATGTAAAAGGATGGAGAAAAGGCTGCCTTTGGTGCATTACATCATTACACATGAAAAAGCAGTTTTATTTAGCCATGTGGTTAATTTCAGATACTACCCTGTTTTTAAATGGAAGTGATGTTAATTTGATTCCTATTGGCCAGGTGGGAATAAAATGCCTTGCTAAAGGGCAACCGAACTGTAATAACTGAGTAAGCAGGCGTTCACGGATTAACATGTTTCTTTTCCTGTCCTAAACCTTCCTTACTTTTTAGCCATGCCTGTGTTTCTATGAATGGCAGTGTTGGTTGGTTGGTCTGTCCACATATTGCGGTGAACAGTGTTAAATCTTCTAAAGGTTGTTACTGACTTTTCTCCTAGAGATACAGAGCACCGGCATCTTTATCATTACCATGGAAACTGAGGTCAGAGGATAGGGCTGTCTCACTCCCTCGACACAGATACTGTAGGTACATAACATAGAGGCCTCTACAGAGTCAGATAACAACATCGGACCACACATATCTATCATCCTTGGCTATGTAAATAAATAACTTAAGTTAAAATGTTGCCAACAACGCCACCTAGGTTAAAAAGAGCTGTCCGCTACCTGCTCCAGCCGCCATCAGCGCCTTATCTCACCCCCGCCTGGCCCCGCGGCTGACCCCCTGGTGCCCGCCGCTCCAATCTTATACTGGCATACCTTCCGGCCTGGGGAATAGCGTCCTGCCATCCCTCCCCAGGCCGGAGTACCACGTCCACGGGCACCAGCAGCCACACTTCAGAGGGGTCCCATCTCTGGCTCCGGCCCTGGTGCTGGTGCTGGTTCTGGCTCTGGTCTCGACTTCCACACCTGATGCTAGTTGTCCAACAATTAGCGTGTGGTGTGTTCAGGGTCGTATTTGTCCTTAAAAAAGAGGAAATGACGGCCTGTCATGGCAGAGCATTGTACAAGCTGTGCATGATGAAAATTGTTGAATGTGACTCTTGGATAACTCGTATGTGCCACCAAAGAAAAAATCTGTACTCTTCATTTTTTCATGAGACCCATTTTGTCCCATTCATTAGACCTGCTTAACTTTTCTGGGTGTTTTTTAACCTGTGTACTTCAGATCACGTCCTCGGGCAGTTTTACACAACGTTTTCTGTCAGGCATTTTTTTAGACTTTCTTTCATTTTATGACATTTGCTACTTGCTTTTCAGTTTTGTCGGATTTGTGCATTCCATTAAAGAAACCTGGCTAATAATTTATTCCTCTCTGTGCTCTATGCATGACATTTCCCGTCCTATTCAAAAGTTCCAACAATACCAAATTAGATATTTTGCTGAAAAATGCCTTCTGAAGAGCGCAGCCAAAAGACTCCGTGATGGACAAAGAAAAGAAACGCAGCATTCACAGAGTACAGGGCAGGAGCAAGGATATTCTTTTGTGTCTGCCTTTATTACAGAGAAGATGAGCCTAAGTCTGGCAGACAGTGTGGAAGCGGCAAGGTTATACAGAGGTTCCCTCCGAAAATGTTCACTCAGATACAATTTTAAAAGCCCCTCCTGTAACTAATCCATGAAATAGGCAAGAGCCAGACAATCTCCTAACTGAGGCATGGGAAGGTTTGTGTGTACTTGTGTTGTGTGTGTGTGTGTGTGTGTGTGTGTGTGTGTGTGTGAACACGACCCTGTGGTGGAAGAAAGAGAGCGCGCAGATTTTCACACATTCGACACATTTACTGGATGTTCTCCGGGTTTGCACCAGCAAACAAGTGGATTTGTGTTACCGGTACCATTGTTTTTCCTCTCACAGACAATACGAGGCGGCTTCACAATCTTTCACAATTACATGACACCTGAAATCCACTCCAGTCCACTGTCGCTTTGGAGTGACTCCTTCCAAACCACACTGATCACTGAGCAAAAACACAAGAATTACATTTTCAGCAGTACTTTTTTTCACATCAAACAACATGCAGGTAATAAGGAGAAGGTCATAGTGTCTTGATTTTATTTTATTATTATTTTATTCCTCTGACTTTGACCTGCAAAACTAATGACATTTATACATTTTCTTTGTTTTTTGTATACTAATGAGCAAATCTTAGTGTGCTAACATGCTAAACTAAGATTGGGCATCGTCATTGCAAGAATGTTAGCGTGCTGATGTTAGCATTTAGCTCAAATAACAGCCTCACAGAGTGGCGGTGGCCGTAGACTCGACAGTAAGTCCTGAATTAAAGCTGCACTGATCAACGTTTTTATATTAAAAATGGGTCAAATGGCTACATGTAATGTGGAAAGTGTTGCTGGTTGTGGCAAACCGACAGAGAATCATCACACAACTCTGCAGTATTTTAGTGTCTTTCAGCTCATTGTTTTGGTTTATATATGGAACTTTACTGTTTTGGTCTCGTCTCCACTCTGTTATCAGTTTTATCTCCAGCTACAGCAGGGGGCACCAACCAATAAACACATAAAATGCTCACCTGCTAAAGTGCATTTAGCAGGTGAGGAGAATATTGGACCTGGACATGTGTCAAGTGGACGGAAACATGACTCTAAATTAAAGCTAACTTTTCTTTGTATCTGAGTCTGCATCTCTGAGCAGTTCATTGGTTTGGTTTGATGAACACTTGCATCCCACTCAACATTCAACAAACTATTCATTGAACCCACCTGGCCACAGGTGCGGATGAAGCAACTGCAAGAAAGCATGTGTCCTCCAATTTATTGACTTGATCAATCAGTTTTTTATAACTTTTTCATCCGATTCCACACAGCGACCACAAGCGTGGTCAGACGAGGTTAGATGAAGCCCTCGCTTTGAGGGAGTATTTGACTTCACATGTGAAAGGGCTTTTTTTTTTGTAAGATTGGGAGTGTACGAAGTGGAAGAGGAGGGAAGGGGAGCAGAAAGTTTGAGATCAAAGGGATAATTTATCTCGAGAAAAGAGGGAGGACAAATTGGGTGTTTTGACGAAGAAGATTGGTGCAGAACATACGGGCTGTGGGTTCAGCTTCAGAGGAGTGTTTAAGGGCTTACCATGTTCAACATCAATGATTACCAGATTGATAGACACTATTCATCAAATTTCTTACTTGAGAATGATTTAAGAGAGCACCAGAGGTGTCTTATGTTGGTTAGGAGTAGATCTGAGATATCTGCAGAGGCAGAGAGGAGCTCACACCTTATTTTAGTCTGCTTTTGAATTTGATTGAATGTTTGAAAGTATTTCACACTACTTTTTATTTTCTGTTTTGCATTTAGCTTGCATTGATTTTGTTTGCAATCAATTTCCACTGCAAGTGGTCCTGATACATTTGTGTTATTGTTCAGAATTTTTCTCAGAATCTTTAAAGTTACGTCTAAAGAATATTTTGTAAGTTTGACAAAAAAAGAGGCCCGAAGTGTCTCATTATGGGCGTGAAATGAACCAGATTTTACAAGTATACAAGAGCACAATAAACAAGCAGCTGTTTGACTTGAGTTTTCTTCTTTGAACAGTTAAACAGAAACCCTCACAATACTGTCCATGTGCTTTGAAGTAAAAGAGAACAGAGGGAACAAAGAGAGAAGAGAAGTCCTTGAGCTAGAATGGCAGAATGAGAAGCAAGCCAGGAGAGTTCAGTGTACAGAGGATAAAAGACAGGCAGCACAGTTGACCCGAGAGCCCTGGACTTTGTCAAGGTTTGAGTGTGGGCACATGCAACAATGGTGAGAGCAGCATTCATTGCAGGCCATCCATTATCTCGCCTTGGACTGCCTCCTCTCCTCTGTTTGTGGTTCACTGGCTGGGTCCAGGTCTGAAGGTTCAAATCCCAGTTGTCTTCTTCTGGGGAGCCACATGTGGCGGTCGCTGTCCAAGGTGATGGACCTCCACTGGTGCATTGTGGTTACTGCATTTCTGATGGCGAGCAGCTTTGTCCCCATAGTGAAATTTTTGTGGAGCATTGACATCAGGTATTCTGCTTGAACTGTAATAAGATAAGATAAGATAGACTTTAATGATCCCACACTGGGGAAATTTACTGGCCTTAATTTCATTTATATTTTCTCTTTTCATGGTATTATGTCATTCATATCTATTAAAGTCATGAGTAATATTGCGTAAATTTGGTTCAGGCACACATTTTAGCACAAATCTATGACTTGAAACATTAATCAATGAGATGTTATTGTTATGTGCAATATAAACATTTAATTTAGCTTGATAAAACTCAAAGGATAAGGCTAGCAATACTCTTGGTTATAAAACATAAATCCCACTGAAAGACTAAAACGTTGTGTCCATCTCTTAATACTTCCTGGCGTCCTGTCTGTGGTTCTCAGCTCTAAGCCCATTCCTTCCCATAAAGACGTAAATCTTTAAAAACAGGTCACAAATCTAAAAAGGCTCGGTAATTTACCTAAAACGGCTTGAAACTGTCGACTAACGAGCAAACGTTACTGAAACGGGAGTAAATAGTGTCTTTGTTGCCGGACTATTTCCAGCAGTGGATTAATAAAGATTTTCTTCTCTAGCAGGTATTATGCTTCGCCCATGGTGTGTGCAGGAGAGATACGGCAGGTCCTTTCTTCCTGCTGCTGACAGACTTTAACAATCAATACTGCTCCCAATAGACCTCACACACCAAAACTGACAGATTCACTGCAATATCGATGTATAGCAAACTGTGCAATATCAATATTTCCTATGTGCAGTATGTGAATTCAGCTGTTGAGTCTGTTTCTTGTTTATATGTTGCTGTTTACTTATTTATTATATCTTGTCTTTAACTGATGCTTCTGCTATTGTGCTACCCCCTTTTGCTGTTGTAACACTGGACTGTGGGATTAATAAAGAATAACACTTCAGTAACGTCTAAGAATTTCTGCTGTGGACAGTCTATGCTGCTGAATCTGACTTTAGTTTCCATTTCAGTATCTCGGGTTCTAGGGGTTTTTTGTGTATCTTCTACTGCCAAACACTGACTTAGCAAAATGAATCTGTTCAGTATCATTTCTCTGGTGCTCTTTTTGACTGTATGCTCGACTCTTCATACCAGGTGTGAGGAAAAATTAAATGTATTCTCTGTTTAACTCAAATTAGTTCTGTTATTGGTTCTTAATAATCTTTGCTTGTTTTCCTTCTTGATCATTCCTTATTTTCTTTAAAGGACCAGTAGGATTTAGCGACATCTAGTGGTGTACCTAGTTTCACCCTCTGATTGTAGCGTGTTAAAAACATTAAAAGTCCTGTGGTGTCTTTATGTATAAAACACTCATTCTAAGTCAACAAAACGATTTTTATTTTGTCATGCATGTTGTATTCCATTTCTGGAACACTCCAGACCTTTAAGGTTATTGGTCAACCATGGGCCTTTTTAAACACCAACCAAAATAATAATATACTACTACTAATGATAATAATGATCAGCAGCTATGTCGCACTTTCTTATAGGTAAGCAGCTCATACCAACAACCATACTTACTTGACATAACACAAAATGATTGGTTTGCCTTGATGGTGTTTCTTAAAATAAAACAACAGACAATTCAACTCTATTGCAATGAAATCTTAGAGTACTTATCCATAGTCAGTGCATTACCTACAGTAGATTGCTGCACCCCCAGTTTGGAGAAGCAGACAGGGATCCCGACACAGAGCTATGCTGTCTCAATTAGCAGGTTTCTCTCACTGGAAATACTTCCAGCTCCTCTCAATTTCATGTCTCGAAAATCTTCACACCTGTCTGAGTTGCAGGTTCTCTGCTAGGCTGTGAAATAGCCTAGAAAGTGTTAGCCTGCTTCAGAGGTATTTAGGGAACATCTGTAAATTAGGGCTACAGAAAATAACCGGTGTTACAAAAGGATTATCTTATCTTATTGACTGCAGGTGGATGGTGTACATCGGACTGACTCAAAATACATTAAAGAGCCCGTGTTCATGGTAATGAAGCAGCACACCAGCCAGAACTGTACAACAGTTTGGCTCATTGATGCATTTATAGTTGGACAACACTGGAGGTCTGTAGCACGGAGGGATGAGCTGGTTTTGGCTACAGAGGCCATTCATCAGTTGGCAGTTGTTTCCTGTTATTTTACCCTTCCCTTGTGTGTATGTCTGTCTGTGTGTGTGTTGCTGGGTGTGGCCTCCGGTTCTCCCTCTCACCTGCCTGATCACCTCACCACTTGTCCCTCATCATCCAATCAACCCATGCAGTATAAAAGACTGGCTCAATCTCCCAGACTCCACCAGATTGTTCAGTCTCCCTTGTAACTGTAATGGCCAACTTTGTGAGTGACTTTGGAAAACTAGTCTTTGCTGTGATATCTGATTAACCTTAATCACACTGTGCTCCAGGAATTCAGCCACATCCAGCTCTGTCTCGTCCCCACATCTACCTCCTGGAGTTTTGCCACCAGCCCTATACACCAGCCTGGCTCCCCTCACTGCAAGATCTCATCCTGCAACTGCACTCCTGCACTCCTGCACCTCTGGTTCAATAAACTGTTAAAGCTGATCCTGGGCTCTGGCTCTAGCTTGTGTTTGCTATTTAAGTCTGCTTCTGTTCAACATAACAGTGACAGTAAAGTCCCATTTGGACTGGATTTATTTCTCTATGGGAGGTGGGATGATTCTAACATTTCCTGAGCTCTTCAGCAATTTTAATCCCAACCCTAGAGGGGGCAAGTGGGTAATTTTAATAATTAGAGCTGCAATTACCTACTGTTTATTGGCAAACTTGCTGGTCCTCCTGTAATTTAAATCCCATCCGGATCAACTTATTTTAAAGTGGATCTCTTGAGATTTTCCACGGGAAGAGCTGCTAGTCCTACTTCATTTATTAATCAGCTGAGAGTGATATTCCACTTTTGATAGACGGATTATGATAACACATCCTGTAGGCACATCAAATGTTCTGTTGGGGCTTAGATTTATAATTCTGTGAGTCCAGTTTTCTTGACACTGCATTAAATCACTTTTGGTTTAACTTTGTTTTAGTTTTGTTTCTCTTTTTTTCTGACTTGTTATCACTATCGCTTCCAGCAAAAACGTCCAAGGCCGACTACAATCAACCTTCACTGGAGGTGTGTTTTGTCACTGCATGGCTGAGCACATAGAAAAAAAGGCAACACTTCTCAACAAGATGAAGATATTGTCATTTTGGCGTGCTCATGGATTTGTAGACAGTTTGAGACATGTAGAATAGAACTGTCATTAGATCAGTGAGCTGTTTTGATATCTACAATATTACATGTATTTAACTTAACTGAGATTTCAAGACTGTAGGCTTCTTTTATGAGAGTGGCCATGACTGAACTTGAATCTTAAGTTTCCCATTTTCGCTCCCATTTCTTCACGCACTCCCTGTGAGATCATTTCATTTGAGGTAAAAGGACAATAATGTTTAATACCCAAATCTCTCTGGATTTGTGCAGACATTTGGTCCTCATAACTTTATAAATACCAGAACAGTTACAGACACCCTGTGAGTGTATGCCACACAAACAACAGCTTTTGTTTGCTCCAAAACCACAGAACACATCATTAATGGAGACTGATGTTCATTTTAATCAAATAACAGATGATTTTAATTCAGTAACAAACTGTATTCAAACACAAGCCAGAGGCTAATATTCATGACAATGAAAGCTGCCTTTGGAATATGAGAAAATTATGAATATTGGACGGCAATCCTCAGTGGAGGGAAAGAAGGGAGTCTCTTTGGTAGACCCCATTTTGAGTGACATCTGCTGGGTGTCCAGGGAGAGCTCAAGCATATTCTGGAAGCGGTAATTTCAGGAAATAAATTCAACTTCTTTATCTCACATGGGGGGTTTGTGGAGTTCAAGAGGTCCTGATAATTTCCCCCTGCTTCTGCAGAAGAATTGTAGACCATCAGCACTCGCACCGCAGCAGAAACACGGATGCCGACAAAGGCAACTGACATCTATACATCTCTGGAGAAGAGCACACAGCTGTTAATTACTAATGAAGGACACGCAGGGATTCCAGCCTCAAGGTCGGCTACACGAGAGAAAGAAATACAAACAGGATGAAAAAAAAAATCCCAGCGGATATATAGCATACAATTAAACCAGACATAATGAAGGTAATATTATTGATTTAATTAAGATAAAGTTAAATTACGTATGGCCTTATGGGCAGTAGAGTTCCATGTAAGGACATGATTTAAGAAACTAACTTCAGCTGCCCTTGCTCAAACTCTCTGCTGTAATAAAATGGAATAATTAATTAAAAAAGTTCTAATTAAAATGTGAACAATAAATATAATTCTTATATATATTTAGTATATTATAATATAAGCTCCTGTGTCTGAACATAAATCATTTAGTGGAGTCTTTCATCATGTGTTGGCATAATTATTTATTGTTTATTAAACTAGCCTGCTTACTAATGTGACAGCTTTAACATGATCGCAAATATGTGTTTTGGATGGTGTGAACGGTGCAGAAAAAAAGCAACAACACTTAAACAATTATCTATATAACACTTAGACTAATTACCATAGAGAGTGATATTAGAGAGTCCTGTTTTCTCTAAGGGTGAAACTTTAAGTAATATCAAAGACAATGTCAACATTTTCCAATGTGAGATATCTAAAATCCTCTGCCATAGATGATGATTCATGGGTGGAACACTTTGGACAGTTAAATGTTACGTAGTCTAAACATTTAATTATATAAAAATAGGATAAAAGTTCCTACTTTTAGCTATCTGGATACGTAACAGTTTTCTAATGAGCAGGTCTCAGTTTTTTTGTCCCCAACACCATGGCACACATGCAGGCACACAGGGAGGACATGATACACTTTCCTGCCAATAGTTTCACACCATTCCACTGATGTAAAGATGAAAGTAATGCACCATACTGCAATACTCCACCAAGGGCAGAGAAGAAAACCTTAAGCCAGTAAATGTGGATTTTAAACAATGAAGGATACGCCCAATGGGTAAAACATAACTTTTATACTTTTGTATACAAGAACTGTGCAGGGAACTTTTAATTCCTCTTTAGGTTTACCACAATGTGCAATAACAATGATTGGATTCAGCATCTCCTACTACAGAGGTCTGTGGCACGAACCTGTTCAAATTAAAAAGTTATTATTGGTATTGATCAGCCACCATATCAACCCCCTTAAGGTATAATTTTGTTGTAGTTAAATGAAAATGAATGTGTTTTCCAAATGTTAACAATTCAGTCTTTAGGTGTGATAATAAGACCTTTTCTTCTTTGAAGACAATGTTTTTCCGAAAACAACAAAGACATGTTTTTCACAGTGGTTGAAAGTACATTCATTTAAGTATTGTTAGTAGTTTTTATATCTCCATTTCATGCTTTATACTTCTACTCTATTTTATCTTAAAGGCAAATATTGAATCTTTTAATCAGGGGCATATATTTGACAGCTAAAGATCAAGGTGTTATGGGGTGGTGTTTAGCTCAGTTGGTAGAGCAGCTGCCCCATGTGCGAAGGCTCAGTCCTTGCTGTGGAAGCCCAGGGTTCGAATCCGACCTGTGGCTCTTTCCCGCATGTCATTCCCCATCTCTCTCTCTCTCTCCACATTCCTGTGACTTTTCAGCTGTCTCTATCAAAATAAAGCTTGAAAAGGCCAAAAAAATTATCTTTAAAAAAAGATCAAGGTGTTACAAAATGTTAGTAGTGCAATAGTTTACCTGTAGGTATTGCTTGTTTACTTAAATAAAATGCCTGAATACACCATTGCTCATTCACAAATCTTGTAAAAAGAGTAGTTATGGAATGCAATATGGTCATTATGTGCTTTGGACAGACAATGACTGCCCTAATAATAACACTGTGAGGAAACGACCCCTTAAGGTCACATCTTAAAAAACAACTTTAGCAGTCTAAACTATCACAAAATAAATTATCATAAAAATAAATAAAATAAAAACTTTCACCCACCCAGATCCAGCATTTATATTCTCTAAAAGAGACGACTGTTTGCTGAAACCTTCTGCAACAAGGCTGGAAAAAAACTGCAAACAGAATCTATAAAGGTTCTTTTACCTATTCAATGTTGGCCTTGGGTGTAACAAATGTAAGCCCTGGCAAGAAGGGCACAGATATTCACACACTTTTGTTGAATGCATTTAGATAAAGTTATAATTTATGAACTCAAGGACAGCTTCTTAGATGGAAGGGCAACAAAACTAAGTATAAGAGCAGTGATGGGCAAGAGCCTTGCTATTTGTGACAAATCCTAATGCACTATGAAGTGCAGGTATTTGCATTGATAAGATGCATGTATGTGTGCTACATCATGGGTATAAAGATAATAGACACAAAACACTCTTAGCCAAGGAGTCAAGGAAAAAGGTTTTAGGCCATTCCTAGATATGTGTGAGGAAACAAAGTCAGTAGTTTTGCCATGGTTTCTATTAGATGATAGGTTCAAAAGCTTCCTAAAAAAATTTGTCAGTAACATAATGAATGCTTTCCCAGCACTGAAGACAAGCTTCAAGTTAACAAAGGATTGCTGGGCTTTGTTATAAGTGAAACAGGTCAGAGCCTGAATTTGAGTGGAAACAGGGCAATAAATGAAAGTATTGTCAGCATAAAGGAACATTCGCATCAGGTACATTTGGCCGTAAACACAGTGTAGCACTGAACCTAGACCCTGTCACACATAATAAACATAAACTTGATTACATCACGCTGTTGTAGTGTTGGCATTTTGTTATTTAGAGATGGATGTCTTTTCCACTGACACATTTTCACGTTTATTTCATTATCTACGTTATTAGAGAGCAAATTCTGCTGGTCTGATTATTGGAACTGATTTAATTTCTCTGTCTGCATATTTTACCTTGTGCTACTGTGGTTTGTACAGTCTACTTGAATGACATTAAATTCAGATTTTTGTTGGATTGAAAAATGTTATTCTGACTGGTCTAACCTGGACTGTACTGGGACTTGTTCAAATGTGAGATCAACATGTTAAATCGCCATCAGGTTAACATGAAGGATTGCATGCCTGAAAGGAGCTCTAGTCAGATGCGGGGCACACCGCAATATAAGATTCACAAGAGGAACTGAACTTTTAAATGGCAGCACAGCTTTTCTGTTGACATCAACAGACTCCCAGAAATGTTCAGAAGAAAATGTCTTGATACTCATAAACCTTGCTTATTGAGTACAATTAAATTTCTATCAAATGTATTTGGAGAATTCGTGACAGACAGTTTTGTTTCCCCACTGACAAAGTAAGAGTAGATATACCACAGTCAAAACAATTTATGAAAGAAGAATTATTCCCCTGTTGAGTAATTAAGAACATATTCTTTCTCATAAAAATGAAGTACTTTAAAATGGGTCACCCTCGTTGCACTAAAACACTTAAATGCAATAATTAGGGATTTTTTTTCCAGAAATATGGAGACCGATTGTGGATAAGAATTTATATTTGTCGTGGAAAGTTTTACTCTTGTACAACTTTAATGTTTAAAATATCTTATTTCCTAAAATGCATAGCTCATTGCAAGTAATGGATGTATATATGGATCTGGATATATGGTGAACAGCAGTAGTGGAAAAGATAATGATGATGGTGATGAATTCAGATATCTGACCTTCTGTCTGATGCACAAGGTGTCTAAATCTGTCTCAAAATAGTTGTAATGTCTTTTATCTTCTTTCCTGAATACAACATATTCTATACAGTGCCTTTCCAAGTGGCAATGCTTGAGGAGATCAGAGAGACTTATAACAAGTCGAGAACTGCTGAAAAAAAGACCTCTCTGATACCTGTCTTATCCCTTACGGCCTTGTCTGCAGAGTGCTTATATCTGATCTATGCATATTTCTAAGGGGGAATGTAAATTGGGGAAAAGTGAGCTGCAGTCTTCACATGACCACTGATCCACTGAAGCACATGTGATATTAGTATTCAAATTAAACCTTTTATAGCACTGCCGGGGGAAACTTATAGCCTGTACAGCCAGAGAGACAACCGTTTCAAGGATTTTCTAAAGGCCTCAGTCATGTTTCTTCCCGCTGAATGAGGCTCTCATTTTGCGTCTGAGTTTCCTGGTGCAGACTTTGCTTTCAAATCATTTCAAATTAATTTCCCACTGCCTTGTTTTCATTAGTTTTCCATGTGCAGTAGGATTGCATAATTTGATAGATTTAAATTCTTTCACACACCCCGAGGGAGAGGAAAAAACAGCCCTATTAGAGTGACAGATAGACCGCAAATACTAGAGCAGTTGATAAAAGGCTTGAAGAAAGAAATTTAATTACCAAAAAAAAAAAAAAAAAAAAAAAAAAAAAACAACAACTGCACTCCCAGGAAACAGATCACAATGCCCTGACTTCTTAAATAGCAACACAATACCATCACATTGGCAAGAGAGACGGACTGAGTTGTGGAAAAGCATTAATAAAACTGCCCAATTAGAATTTCCTCTGACTGTTTTGTGCGCAGACTTGGCAAAGTCTGCATACTGAAATGGTGCAAGGTCTAGGTGCTAATTAGGGATGATGAAAAACACAATCTAAGCAGTGTTATTTGCCTTCTATTTGATTTGCACTCATTATTCTGCGACAGTCTTTCCCAATAACAAGGGATGATCTGTAATCTCCCTGTCCATGATGATGTCTTTCATGGGTGTCTGCTGTATTATTTATTTCTGCCCTGTAAAGGAAGTCTGCTACATTTGGCTTACTTCATTTTTGCAATGGCTGTCACAGTAATGAGTGACCGACATGACAGACCAGTTGTGGCTGAGGTTTGCATCATCCACGTACAAGGATTTGGTCATTAAATTCAATTTTCTTCTGTTTGCTCTTCATTTGAAGTTTACGAATCTGAGGCAGGGCTGCTCACTCAAGCTGACTTTATAAAACATTTGGATCATTAATCATGGATCGTGGATTATCTTCTCTCCTTCAGGTAAAAGTTACTGTCCATTTTAAATTCTAAGAAAATGTGTGAAAAGTATTTCCTGCACGCTTGAAAGGTTGAGCTTCTTCAACCCTTTTCTAGCTCGCTCCTTCAGGGAGGACTGAAGCTTTTGTCATCTTGGATTTATAGCAATTACAATGCATGCCAATGGTGTCCGAGAGTCACGTCAAAAAAAAAAAATTACTCTGGTGGATAATGCTGCAATTCTTGCCTCTTTTTGTCGGAGCCACCTTGTATCTGGGCTGAATATTTCACACTCAAACTAAAGATTTTCAATGAGGGATTCCTTTTAAGAGGAGAAGAAATATTAAAGCAGGATATAGTTGATTCAGTTGTGGATGTGAAACTCTGACCCCTATGACTAATTTATGCAGGACTGCCACAAAAGACCACCCAATGAGTCCAAGGTGTGGTTAAGTTAAAACCTCTTTCAGTCTGCGGGGACACCTGCGTCCTTGGCCAACATTACTGTCTTTCAGAGGCTGTAGCAGGCTAAGTATTAAACCTGGAGTGAAGATTATGATATCACATGAAAATGGAAGACCTAGGGCATCAATTTGGTATCATCCATGCCTATTTTGTTGGGAAGGGGGCTAAATAACGCTCCAAAGTTACTTATCTGAATGAAAAAATGGACTTTATAGGTACCCACAAGAGTCCCCTTTACAGGCATGCCCACATTATGTTAATCCCATGCAGCTTTGGGCATGCAGTATAAATGTGTTTTGCCTAGTGTATTTAAATATTTCTGCATACTGAACTCCCTTAACAGTGTTTGAACTGCATAAATTGTCTGACTGGAAAGCTGAGACTCTTGTGAATTCAATAAGCCCAATTGTATTCATGTGTGATGATGTTAGTCCCCATAGTAACCATTTCATGATAGAGATACCACGTTTTGAAACTTGGTGTTCCTAGTTGCCTTAATGTGATATTTCGGAGGGAATTTTTGGCCAAAAATGTTTGCACCAAATCTGTTTAACTAAAGGAAGCGACCCAAAAACTGCTGAAACAACTTATGAAACATAACAGAACATGGGGATGACTTCATCATAATGTTCTAAGCCCTTATACACAATAAATATTCAATATCTGAATAAGTTCATAATTTTACATAAAAACTTGAAATATATATATATATATATATTAAATACATTTCAAATGCTGGTTAAGAAGACGATGAAGACAAAGAAGAAGACGTAGAAGATTTACTTTATTAATGGTGGAGTTAGTTAGGCATTTAGGGGTTTGGTGTCTTGCTCAAGGGCACCTCAGCAGTGCCCAGAAGATAAACTGTTACCTCTCCAGCTACCACTCCACGCTCCATACAATGGTTTGCACTGGACTTGAACCGGCCACCCTCTGGCTCCCCATGTCCCCATGGACTGAGCTACTGCAGCCCCTGCTTGAGTTTTTTCTTTTCTCCAAATAAAGTGTGTGTACAACCTGTAAGATTTTCTGACTGCTTGTGTTCGTTGCCCCGTCTGACCTACATATGTTTTAGCTATGTTGTAGCATTCTTAGCCCGAGCAACAAAAATACAGTCACAGTTGTGATAGAGCTGTAATTTTGAAGAGTTTTGTCATCTCAAGAATGTCACAGCACAGAAAGCTAATCATATAAATGTGATGCAGTCCAGGGCTTAAACAAATCATACTGAGAAAGAACCTCAAAACTTCGACCATCCTCTAACATTCAAAAGTCATCAATAATGCATTCATATATACTTCCTGTATATATTTCCTTAGAAATTGGATCATTAATCATGCCATTCAAACACAGCAGGAAACTGTATAGTGCCATTAATCATAGCTTTAGAAAACAAAAGCTTTATGTTTACAATTAAATTCATAGTATGACTTCCACAATAAATCAGCCGAAACTGAAGACTGCTTTTGATTCATTCACAGCCTCCATTTTCACAGCATCTATTTTTTTTTTTCTATTTGGGGATGATGTGGAGATTATGTGAAAGCTGTCAGATGGAATCAGGTTAGTCACCAGCGAGCTTGCCGTTCGTAGCTGTGACTGTGTGGTGGTGACACATACTGTACCACAGAGGACTATCTTTACGCTGATCAGACTTGGCACTTTTCTCATGATCGCAACATATAGCAAATCAACAGAGGCAAATGCGCTGAATGCAGGGCGGATGTGTGGAAGGTAGGTACTGCATGTGATAACTTTCACACTTCCAGTCAGTAATCATCAGCAAAAAAACGGAATTTCAAATACAGTGGTTC